>CM033644.1:122088513-122749430 GCA_019512145.1 Engystomops pustulosus
TCCCGATAAGATATGCCCCCCAGCTCCCCACGACATATATTAATGCCCCATCCCCCCCCCCAGATGATACGAATGAAGCCATCCGTGCCACAAATCATTAATGCCCCCTGCCACCCCCTGATATGAATATCCAATGCCACACCGCGCCCAGACTATAATTAAATTCCCCATTGCCACCCTTCAGATATAGAATAATGCCCCCTGGCCACCCCAGACATAAATGTAATTCCCCCCCCCTGGGCCAGCCCCAATTATAGAATAATCTCCCTCCTGCCACCCTAATATACAATAATGCCCTGGCCGCCCCAGACTGTAGTACTCCCCCTGCCATCCCAGATAGAAATATGCCCTCCCCCCCCCCCGCCGCCCTGATAGAACAATCATGTCCCCCGCTCCCTGGCCCCAGACATTTATTAATGTCCCCATTCTATAATTTTAAAAAAAAAAAAAAAAAAAACCATACCTCTTTGGAGCAGTGGTCTTCTGTCTCCCCGGTCTTCGTGGCTTGGTTTTGTGGCGCGGACAGGGGGGACGTCACTGCTCCGCGCTCTTACACCAAGCCGCGGAGCGCATGGGGGGCCGGACAGCTGACATGGTAAGTGTCAGCCTCCTGCCATGCTACACAGTCGCGCAAGACATCATTTGCGCGACCTGGCATTGCGTGTGGCTAATTAATCTAGTACCTGCAATTGTACGATCGTACGAGGCAGGTAACTATACAGTTAAATAAATTTGTATGAAGGAATGCGTGCACCCTGCTCATCCCGGACGCGGCCCCAACCGGCCACGGACCGCCGCCCACCGGGTACAATGGCCAGTTCCGGCCCCGGATCTCTCCTATGCCACATCACAGGCACACCCCAGGCTGCAGGGGTGGTTGGCCACCACAAGCATATTACAGCCATTACACATTTACAGGCTGGCAGTCAAGCACTGAGGGGTGTGTCTGTGCCTCCCGCTCATGATATAAGCTGGACAGCTTGAATATGCTAATACTCCTTGGATATTCACAGTCATTCTGCATGCACTTTAGGGACCCCTCATGGCGTTAAAGGGTAGCTCATCTGGGAATTCACATTCAGTGTCATTAAGCATCCATATATAAACCTTTCTTCAATTGATGTTATAAAAAAATTGGTCCTGTTTGAAGAGAAGTTCTCATAACGCTCGGCAATGGAGGCGTAGGGTCCCGAGAAAACAAGACTGTGGCCGGGGTAACGGCCACCTCTGCTGAGGGATGCCACAGAACAAAAAGTTTTTGTATATAAAATGTTCCGGGATGACTGCAGCATGGGCACAGCCGCCTGGGTAATGATTGCAAATCCAGAGTCAGGCAGTGCTCAATAGCGCAGTCTGGCCACGGCGCTACCAAGTGTGGGGGGGTCGCGTAACCGAGAAGCCATTTTGTTTCTACGGGACAACATGGCTACTTTATGAAAATTATCTTCCACGAACATTTTTTTAATAACATCCAATGAAGAAATGTTTTATCATTTTGGCAATTATAAACGGAATGGAAGTGTCCCAGGGGCTAGAATACCCCTTTAAGTTACCTGCATGTAGAGGCGACAATGAGGGGATAGAGCCCATGCTTTCTAGGTGGCGAGTTTTCTGAACTATATTTAGATTAGGGGGGTTATTTTGCATGGACGGGTTCTCTTTTAATTTTAGTATCACACGTCTTTTCATATGCCTAACATTTTATTTTTCGGGTGCTGACCAATCTGATAGAGGTCTATTTTTTGCAAGAAAACGTCTACTAGTGGTTCTTATTCGACTACGTATCTTTTTTTGAGGATTTTGGGGGTTGTTTTGTTAACGGGTTCACTTGCTGATCCAATCCTGATTTCTGTTTATTATGCTATTGTCACTACCCAAAATACTGTATAGGGGTGTGTGTCTATATTATTCACTTTTGAATAAAAACAAATTTTGGGGAAAACTGGTTAAGGGCCTTATTTTTTGGTGCAAAGTGTTGTTCTTTTAGTGGTCTTATGTTATCTTATTATTATTATATGTTATTTAATGACATTTGAAAGCATGTTTTAAGGTATTATTAAAAAATTTTGGTAACTTTTTTGTGTTTTGTTTCTCTGGGTTACCTTTCAGGTCCCCAATGCTTCTGTTTTAACAAGATTGTTATGGATGCGGCAATACCAATTGTGGTTGTTTTTGTGTATTTAGGTTTTTTATACTTTATTAATTGGGAAAATTGCATTTTAGGGGCTAATATTTTTATGTATTTATTTTTTTATTTTTTATTTAGTTAATGTTTAAACTTTTCTGTGTTTTAAAACTTTTTAATCTTATACAAACTTGAACCAACGATGCTCTGATCGCTGGTTCACGTCCATCCAACACTGTTTACATACTAATTGATTGTAAGCAGTAACTATGCATGCAGCAATGCGCAGACAGTTTACATCGGACCCAGAGAATTCCGACCTGCCAAGAACATCGCAGCCCCGGTGCACTTTGCAGACATCAGGACTGCCCAATGGGGATTGAACCCCCCTGGTAAGCATCCTGGGGTCTCCAATCCATAGGAGGAAGATCCGTACAAACGGCTTGGTCATGGTTGACTTGGCATGTAAAAGAGTAACACTCGCAATCGGAGCCAACCTGTAAACATCTTACAGTGCTTGCTTCTGGGTCCAGCTCCCGTTTCATCGAGCCGTGCCAACCCTAGTTGTCTGGTCGATCCAATCATATACGGACCATACTAACAGTATGCAGTATAATGTATTTTCCTAATCATTTATTACAGTGTGCGGGATACGCTGCCACCCTTTTTGAAGCCACTGCAAACTTTCAAAGAGTTACCAGCTCTCATGAAGCCCTCTCCATGGCACCGGGACCTACGGCGCGGTACTATTACGGCGCGTGTTCGGTAAGGGTTAAGGACCCCCGACTTACAGATGACCCCTAGTTAAGACGACGCCTCTGCCCACTGTGATCTCTAGTGAAGCTCGGAATGCTTTCTATAGTCCCAGACTGCAGTATCAGCTTCAGGTTGTCTGTAATTAAGGGGTTATGGTCACCATAGCAAGGCTGTATTTGGTCCATGCATTGTGCATGACTGTCATCCATCACTCACCATTTACAATTAGTTACCAACATCTGCAGCCTTACGATACTACCTCCTTTTGCCCTGGTTTGCTGGCTCCCCCTGCTGGTACGGTGTCCGTCCTGAGCTACAGCTGATCTGGCCGAGTCTGCGCACCAGGGGGGACTTTACAAATAAAGTTGTGTTGGCTGCATTGGCTTGTTACCGACCTGCCTCTCAGGTAAAAACCACACATTTAATATTGTGGTAGCTGTGCAGATAAATTCTGGCGCCGAGACCATTTCTTCCCTGGGACCAAAATCTGTCCCGAGAACCAGAATGTTGTCCACAGTCAGAGAAGGCAACAGGGCAATAGCACTGTGTTGTGGTCCCTGTAGACCAATTTCTTTTGGTCTACTGTACGCCAGGGTTACAAGCGTTCCAAAAATGGCTTGTGACACATATTAATTGTGTCTGAGTTTCCCTCTCCTCCAAAGCCACGCCCCTTTTCAGAGAAGAGTCGGAGCACGGAAAAGTAATTTTTTTCTGTCCCCTCACAGTCTAGGAATTAGGTAGGCATAGCAGAATATGCGGAAAAGTGCCACAAAACGGCGGAACACATAGTAAATGTCCCCCAAAGTAGTCATCAGCTCTCTGCACTACAGATCACTGCACAGGCTCACGCTCCTCTCCACACTAGAGATCAGCTGAAACACTGCGAGCCGAATCGAAGTGAGAGACGAGAGGGGCCGAGATTGTGCGTGATGGCCACTGCTTATCTCTCCACAAGGACTTCCAGGAGCATATACAGGTAAACTGCAGCCATACAGACTATCTGCTGCACAAGGAGTCCCCCCTACCAATGGCTCATAGCAATGCAGCAGCCCTCTCCTCGCTCCACCATTAGTCAGTCACACAGGAGGCTGAGAGAATACACCAGTAACAGGCTGAGCTCTGACCTCTCCTTAGCATCTCCTGTACTCCCTCCTCCATTCACGTCCCTCCTGTTACACTGCTCTCCCCTCCTGCAAAGGGGCCCCTGTCCCTACTAGCAAGGAAGTAGCTAAGATCATCAACATGTGAGAAGTGAGATGAGTCGATCACTAAAATCTTGGTACTCGTTATTCGAGACAAACTTTTCCCGATGCTTGCTCGCTTGCTCATTTCGAGTACGAACCCCTTGAGTCAAATGGAGACTCGGCATTTCAAGGGGAACAAGCCTCTGCACAGGGAAGTCTTGGCCAAACACCTGGGAACCTCAGAAAAGGAGTGGAAACACACTGAAAAATGGACAGAACAGCAGGGGCCATTCATGATGCCTCTGAGGCTTCTTATCGCACCATTAACGCCAAAATTAATTGGCAACAGCATGGCCATGACATAGTGACATGAAGAAGCTAATAGCATCTCAAACATCCAATAAATTGACCCTTACACATCGGACGCATGCAGAGCAGCGGCAGCGCGGCATGCTAAGATTTGGGCATGCGACATAACCCTAAATGACCTCAGGCTTCACACCAATGTGGCCGAGGGAACCAAAGTAGGTGATCAAGAAGCGCTCAAATAATATCGGAACATGATAAAAGTTTGCCAGTAAAATTTTTGTGATTCCGCAGGCAGGGTGGGCGACAATTTAAACTGGAACCATGAAAACAATCCAAACTTCCTGCCTGACCACACTTCGGTTTGATAAGGGACCATGTATGGAGGCGTGAACTAGTATAGATAAAGGGGCTGCAGTTACAACTATGTTAGATTGGATCTTGGCATGGGCTGGCGCCTCCGTCTGCAGGCGCTTTCGCCAATCCAACCCCTGTCTCTAGGCTACTCCCCAAAACCGCATTCTAAGAACTTTGTAAATCAATTGTAGTAGCGTTCTTATAAGTTTTGGGATATGGCGGGTGAGGGGAATGTAAACATCTGCCGCAGAGCGCTGAAATAATATCCGAAATGAAAAAAGTTTTCCGGTAATTTTTTGGCTTCACAGCACGGTGGCGACAGAAGTTAACAGTTTGAATGTGGAATGCCTGTAATAGATTGGGCGTGTGCCGTTTTAATCACCTAGGCCAGCAGTTTTGAGCATCCGCTGCTGTCCTCTTAGCGACGGCCGGCTGCTGTGCCAGAGCTACCGATCTGATTGCGCCATGCCCACGCTGGTAAATTCGGAGGAGGAGGAGGTGAGGATGGGTGGAGGAGGAAGAGGCAGAAGGGGGCCTGAACAAACCGTTTACCTAGGTAGGCCCCCCAATCCTCTTCGTCGGTCAGTATATGACCAGCCCCAGTTGCAGACTTCGGGTCCCAGCCTGCCCAAGAATTAAGTGTAGTAGCGTTCTATAAGTTGGAATATGCAGTGGAGGGATGTAAACAATGCGCAAGAATCGCTGAATAATATCCGTAATGGGAAAATTTTGCCAGTAGATTTGAGGATTACACGACAGCAGGGGGCGACAAAGTTACAAGTTTGTTGTGGACCATGAAACCAACCCAAAATTCTGCCTGACAGCAGCCACGTTTGATAGGCTGCCAGCTGGAGGCAGTGAACTATAGTAAATTAAAGGTGCTGTCAGTTTAAAAACTATGTTAGTTGGTTTTCTTGGCATGGAGCTTGGCGCGCCGCTGCCAGGGCGAGCTTTCGCCAATCCAATCCCTCCCTCTAGCGACTCCCCAAACAGCACTTCTATGAACCTTTTTATAAGATCAAGTGAGTATGGCGTTCTTATAAGTTTAGTATATGGCGGGTGAGGGGATGTAAACATCTGCGCAAAAACACTTGAAATCATATCCGTAATTGGTAAAAGTTTTCCATGTAATTTTTGTGGATCACAGCATGGTGCGACAAAGTTAACAACTTTGATGTGGATCATGAAAACAACCCAATTCGGCCTACACTCCTCCTTTGAATACAGGGACTAGGTATGTAGGCAGCTATATGTACTACTTTGGAGGTACAATGGAGAACAAACGGGGAGGCTGCGATGGAACAATTCCATTTGATAGTGCCTGTATGTTGGCAGTCCAAAAAAGTTTTTCAACCAGAGAGCAGGGAGGTGCCCTCCAGTAAATGGGAATAGTATTGAGTTGCCCTTATGTGGCATTCCAAAAAAGTTTCAAAACCAGGGAGCAGTAGAGTGGCCCTCCCGAAAAAATTGAATCGTTGAGTGCCTGTATGTGCAAGTCCAAAAAGTTTCAAACCAGAGAGCATGTAGGTGGCCCTCCAGACAAATGGCATAGATTGAGTACCTGTATGTGGCAAGTCCAAAAAAGTTTTCAAACCAGAGGAGCAGGAGGTGGCGCCTCCAGAAAATTGACTAGATTGAGTTCCTTGTATGTGGCACTTCCCAAAAATTGTTTAAAACGAGACCGGGTCATGGCCCTCATAGAAATTAATGCATAAAGTACTATAGCTAAAGCCAGTTGGGCCCTGTGAGGAAAACAAAAAATAGCCAGTTGATATACAATAATGTCCCCTCTCCCCTGCCCCAGACATATAATTAATGTCCCCATTCTATAATTTAAAAAAAAAAAAAAAAAACATCATACCTCTTTGGAGCAGTGGTCTTCCTGTCCCCGGTCTTCGGTGGCTTGGTGTAGTGGCGCGGGACAGTGACGTCACTGCTCCGCGCCTCTTACACCAAGCCGCGGAGCTGCATGGAGGGCCGGACAGCTGACATGGTAAGTGTCAGCCTCCTCCATGCTACACAGGTCGCGCAATGACATCATCCCCAGACATATAATTAATGTCCCCATTCTATAATTTAAAAAAAAAAAAAAAAAACATCATACCTCTTTGGAGCAGTGGTCTTCCTGTCCCCGGTCTTCGGTGGCTTGGTGTAGTGGCGCGGGACAGTGACGTCACTGCTCCGCGCCTCTTACACCAAGCCGCGGAGCTGCATGGAGGGCCGGACAGCTGACATGGTAAGTGTCAGCCTCCTCCATGCTACACAGGTCGCGCAATGACATCATTTGCGCGACCTGTGCAGTTGCGTGTGTGCTAATTACTAGTACCTGCATTGTACGATCGTACGATGCAGGTACTATACATTAAATGAAAATTTGTAGGGAGGGAGTGCGGGCGGCCCTGGATCAGCTCCGGACCGGCCCCAGACCGGCCCAGGACCGACCGGCCCACCGGGTACAATGGCCAGTCCGCCCCTGATCTCTCCTATACACATACACAGGCACACACAGGCTGCAGGGGGTGTGGCCACCAGCAAGCACATGTAGCAGCCATTACATCATTATACATGCTGTCAGTCAAGCACTGAGGGTGTGTCTGTGCCTCCCACTCATGAATAAGCTGGACAGCTTGAATATGCTAATGACTCATTGGATATCACAGGTCATTTGCATACAGCTTTAGGACCTCATTGCTTAAAGGGGTATTCTCATCTGGGAATTCGGGACCGGACCGGTCTTGCATCTTGCAACTGCACTACGCTACGACCCTTCCACTGCGTTAGGCTGCGGATCAGTGACTGACCCGTCGAGCCTCCCCGCGCTTCCTCATAACAGACTATACTACTGAGCCACTACTGTGCCCACTATTTAAGGAATATAGTTACAATAATCTTCAATCGGCCCCCTCCCTATCTCCAAACGACCACTAGCTCCGTGGATACTTCCCCGTTCCTATTAACTGGATATAACTACTATAAATACCGCGCCCTATGTACGGAGAATAAGCTACTGTGTCATACCTTCCTCTATGTACCAGAAATATACGGACTAATAATACTCGCTTCCCTGATGTGACAGAATAATAACTACTATAACTGGCCCCCCTAGTACAAGAGATAATATACTTTAATATACTCTGCCCACCCCTATGTCTGCGAGAATAATAACTACTATAATAACCAGCCGCCTATGATCACAAGAATATTAATTACGATCATAAGTACTGCCCCCGACTGTCAACCTAGAATAAAACTACTATAGACTAGCCCCCTAGGTACAGAGGAAATAAGCTTATATATAAATACGGCCCCGCTATGTACAGGAATTATTACTAGCTTAACTAAATACTTACACGCCCCCTATTACAATATATAACTACTATAATACTGGCCCCTACCAATATATACACAGAAGCTACAGAAACATCAGTATATTTAATCATAACACTACAGAAACACAGGAGATCCTCACCTATCTTCGCATCATGACATCAGGTAAGTGGAGAATGTGACTTCCTCGTACTTGTACTCGAGCTCATTCCGTCATCTTACTCCTTTAATTCCACCCTTACCATGTCTTTTCTCTCCAGACCAATGCAGCATTCACTGCAAAGTTACCACACAACTCTTATGTTCGACAACACCCCGGACTATATTCTGGCCCCCTGCACGCACAGACATATCATTATTGCCCTACGCCCCCCCCGGCCAGACAGTTAATTAATTCCGGCCATCTGGCCTCCCCATTAACAACATCTGTCAATGCCCCCCCCGCCACAGACGTAGAATATTGCCGCCCCCAACATAGAATAGTGCGTGCCCCCGTGCCCCCAGACAACAATAATACCGCCCTGCCATCCCCCGATATAGCATATCCCCCCTGCCCCAGACATTATAAAGACCCCCTGCCCAGACATAAAGATTGAATCTCCTCCCGGCCAGCCCCAATAGAGAATAATGCCCCCCCCAACATAGAATTAATGCTCCATCGCCGCCCCGCGGCCCCAGGATAGAATACGTCCAACCGCCACAGCAAAATTAATTAATTTGAAATGGAACCCCCCTGGCCCAGACCCCTGATGTGAGAATAATGTTATGCCACCGCCCCAGACATAATAGTAATCCCCCTCTGGCTTCCCGCCCCAGATATAGAATAATGCCTCCCCGCCGCCCAACATATATTACATGCCCCCCTGCCAGCCCCACTAGAATAATGCTCCTCCTGCCAGCCCTAGATTTACAACAATGAAGCCCCCCCTCATCGCCCCAGACATATAGTTCATCAGCCACTTCCGCACCAAAGGATATAATAATCCTTCCCACCCCCCCAGACATATAAGTTATGCCCCCGCCACCCTAGATATACACATACAGTTGCCCCCCCCGAAACAACAATATTTAATCCCCACCCTGCCCGCCCCATGGATATCGAATAGCCCCCCTGCCCCAAGACATAGAATGCAATATTCGCCCGGCCCGCCCCAGAATATAAAAGAAAGACATCCGCTGGCCTCAGACATAATTAATTCCCCCACTGCCACCTCCAGATATAGAATAATGCCACCCCACCAACCACCAGACCTATATTAATTCCCCCGGCCGTCCCAGAATAGAATAAAGCCCCCATGCCAGCCCCAGACATATAAATGAATGCCCCCGTATACTGCCCCCCCAGATATAGAATAACGTTTCGCCCCCCCCCCCCTAGATATACAATAATGAATGCCATTCCGATGCCCCCATGCCCCCCCCCGCCCCAGACATATATTAATCCCCCCTGCCAGCCCGATAGAGCACTAATACTGCCCCTGGCCTGCCCCCCGACATTATTGAATTCCCCCCGTGCCGATCCCAATAGACTAATGGCCCCCCGTCCCCCCACCCATCCCCGCCAGCCCTGAATATACATTATGGTCCCCTCCATCCCCTGCCCCCACATATAATTAATGTCTCCCCAGGCGAGAATTTTAAAAACAAACAAAACATCATACGCACCTCTTTGGAGCGGTGGCCTGTCCGGATCCCCGTCGTTCGGTGCTGTTGGGGTAGGTTGCGCGGTGACAGTTAACGCGTCCAATGCCTACCGCCCTCTATACCACCAAGCCGACGGAGACGGCATTGAGGCTGACAGCTGCATGGTAAGTGGTCCAGGCCTCCTGCCTTTCGACACAGGGTCACGAATGACATCAGTTGCGCGACCTGGGCAGGCGCCTGACAACAGACGGTGTCTGTGTGTATTACGTAGTACAGTTCGTTGGTAACGATTGTACGAGCAGGTAATATACGTTTAAATGTAAAAGTTTGTAGGAGAAGTGAGTGCGGCGGCCCCTGGATCCAGCTCCGGAACCGGCCCCAGACCCGGCCTCCGGACCAGACCCGGAAACCTCACCAGGGTACCATTGCCATCCCCACTGATCTCGCTCCCCTATCCCATACACAGGCACATCGCTGCTACGCAGGGGGGTGGGCCCACCAGCAGCACATGTAGTCAGCCATTACAAGGCGCTCATTATACATGGCGGCAGTCAAGCACTGAGTGGTGTGCTGGTGCTCCCACCTCATGGATAACTGGACTGCTTGCCTGTGCCTCCCGCTCATGATATAAGCTGGACAGCTTGAATATGCTAATACTCCTTGGATATTCACAGTCATTCAGCTTTAGGACCTCATTGCTTAAAGGGGTATTCTCATCTGGGAATTCACATTCAGTTTCATTAATCAGCCATATATAAACATTTCTTCAATTAGATGTTATAAAAAAAATGTTCCTGTGTGAAGATAATTTCTCATAACTCTCTGGCAATGTAGTCATATGGTCCCTTAGAAACAAGACTGTGTCCTTGGGTACGGCCACCTCTGCTGGAGGGATTGTCCGGGAGTGACTGCATGGCCCACAGCCGTCCTGTGGTAATGATTGCTGAATCCAGGAGGTCAGGCAGGGCTCAATAGCGCATGTCTGGCCACCGCTACCAGAGTGTGGGGTGGTCGTAACCGAGGAAGCCATTTTGTTTCTAAGGGACAACATGGCTACATTTATGAGAAATTATCTTCACACAGGAACATTTTTTTAATAACATCCAATTGAAGAAATGTTTATATTTGGCAAATTAATGAAACTGAATGTGAATGTCCAGGCGAGAATACCCCTTTAAGCTTACAGGCATGTAGAGGGACAATGAGGGGATAGAGGCAATGCTTTCTAGTGGCAGTTTATGAAAATATATTTAGATTAGGGGGGTTATTTTGCATGACGGGTTCTCTTTAATTTTAGTATCACCGTCTTTTCATATGCATAACTATTTTATTTTTCGGCTGACAAATCTGATTAGAGGTTTATTTTTTGCAAGAAACGTTCTACTAGTGGTCTTATTTTAGACTACGTATCTTTTTTTAGAGGATTTTTGGGGGTTGTTTTTTACGGGGTTCACTTTGCGGATCCAATAATGATTCTGTTTTATTATGCAGATTGTAACTATACCAAATACTGTATAGGGGTTTTGTCTATATTATTCAATTTTATTGAATAAAAACAAATTTGGGGAAAATCTGGTTAAGGGCTTATTTTTTGTGCAAAGTGTTGTTCTTTTTAGTGGTCTTATTTTATCTTATTATTATATGTTATTTATATGACATTTGAGAGCATTTTTTAAAGGTATTAATTAAAAAAAATTTTGGGAAATTTTTTTGTGTTTTTTTTCTCTGGGTTTACCTTTCAGGTCCAGTAATGCTTCTGTTTTATCATAGATTGTTATGGATGCGGCAATACCAAATTTGTGGGGTTTTTTTGTGTATTTATGTTTTTTATACTTTATTAAGTGGGAAATTGACATTTTAGGGGCTAATATTTTTATGTATTTATTTTTTATTTATTTTAATGTTTAAACTTTGCTGTTTTTAACTTTTTTATCTTATACAAACTTGAACCAACGATGCTCTGATCGCTGGTTCAAGTCCAATACACTGTTCTACAATACTAATTGATTGTAGAGCAGTGTAAACTATGCATGCAGCATGCGCAGACAGTTTACAGTCAGACCCAGAAGAAGTCCGACTGCCAAGAACATCCGGCAGCCCCGGGGCACTTGGCAGACATCAGGACTGCCCAGAAGTGGATTTGAACCCCCTGTTAAGCATCATGGGGTATCCAATCCATAGGAGGAAGATCCTTACACGCCGTGGTCATGGTTGACTGTGGCATGTAAAGAGTTAACACTCGCGATCGGAGCCAACTGTAATACAGCTGACAGTTGCTGCTTCTGGTGCCAGCTCCGTTCGTGAGCCAGTGCCAACCCTAGGTTGTCTGATCGATCCAATCATATACGACCATACTACAGTATGGCAGTATATGTGGATTTTCCTACTCATTTATTACAGTGTGCTGATAGCGCTGCCACCTTTTTGAAGCCACTGGCAACTTTGCAAAGATTTACCAGCTCATGAGCCCTCTCCATGCACCGGGACCTGACGGGCGCGGTACTATTACGGCGCGTGTCGGTAAGGGGTTAAGGACACCCGACTTACAGATGACGGTTAAGGACACCCGACTTACAGATGACCCCTAGTTAAAGACAGACTCCTCTGCCCACTGTGATCTCTAGTGAAGCTCTGAATGCTTTTCTATAGTCCCAGACTGCAGTGATCAGCTTCAAGTTGTCTGTAATTAAAGGGGTTATGTCACCATAGCAAATGGCTGTAATTGGGTCCAATGCATTGTGACAAGTACTTTCACCATTTACAATTATTACAAAATCTGCAGCCTTACTGAGATAACTCCTTTTGCCCTGGTTGCTGGCTCCCCCTGCTGGTAGCTGTGTCCCGTCCTGAGCTACAGCTGATCTGGCCGAGTCTGCGCACAAGGGGGGACATTTACATAAAGTGTTGGTGTCTGCATTGGCTTTGTTACGCTCAGCAGCAACCGGACAAGTGGTTTGTGACTGTGGGAAGGGTCCAGAAAACAGTTCCTCAGAGTATGGCAGTTCAAATGCCAAATTTTCCTGGGAGGGGACAGACTGGGGGGAAGGAGGCTGAGGTGCAGGAGCTGGAGGAGTGCCGATTTCGGTGACATGAGTGGACTGCGTGGAAGACTGACTGGTGGACAAATTGCTAGAAGCATTGTCGGCAATACACGACATCACCTGTTCGCACTTTTCTGGCCTTAACAGTGCTCTACCACGAGTCCCAGTAACTTCAGATATGAACCTAGGGAGTGTAGCTCTGCGGCGTTCCCCTGCTCCCTCATCAGCAGGTGGTGTCTCACCCCGCCCAGGACCACGGCCTATGACCCCTGCAGTAGTTGGACGCCCACGTCCCCGCCCTCGTCCCCTACCCCTAGCCCTCGGGTTAAACATTTTGAAAATGAAAGTTATGTTTTTTTGTGTTTTTTTGTTTTTAAAACCAAACGATGCTATCCTATTGCTATGGCTATTTTCTAGCCAACTATGAAAGCACACTGCTATGCCAGATGAGATGACGCTGAGTTATTAAAAAAATAAACGTAAAATAAAAAGAAAATGGCAGACTGTGCCTAATTTCCATCAAACCCCTATTAAATTGTCCCACTTCGGTGTTTGAGATGGATATGTGCGTCACTAAGCGCTAAACACAACGGTCGCAAGTCTCCCTGCAAATTCCTCACAATATGGTAGTAGATGCACTACAGCAAGGCCAGCCACCAGCAAATCAACCAAAAATAAAATATATAACGTTATTGTAGCCCTAAGAAGGGCTGTTGGGTTCTTGTAGACTCACTCCTGCCTAACATTAAGCTAATAGAACACCCTAACGCTTTCCCTGCAGCAGCAGCAACTCTCTCCCTAACAGCATCCAGACATAGAATGATCCGAGCAGCGCGGGCAGGGGATAGTCCAGGGTCACCTGATCAGGCCAGCCAACCACTGCTATCGACGTGTAAGGGTACCACGTCATGCTGGGTGGAGTGCAGAGTCTCCTGGCTTGTGATTGGCTCTGTTTCTGGCCGCCAAAAACCTAAACGGCGGGAGATGCCATTTTCTCGAGCGGACGAAATACTCGTCCGAGCAACTAGCAGTTTCGAGTACGCTAATGCTCGAACGAGCATCAAGCTCGGACGAGTGTGTTCGCTCATCTCTAATCTTCACCCATGAAATCCTTGTAGATCTTTTCCTGCTCTCAATACACATGTATACAAGAGCCACTACAGGATCTTTGAAGGTCCTCCAAAGGTCCTGAAACTGCACATTGCGTATTCATACAGCCCAGGGCCCATATTATTCATTTAGTTTGTATACAGTCTATACAGCAATTGCTCGCACTTGCGATTATTTGCCCAAAACCTCCATTGGTGTGAAGGGGGGATGTTGTCAGCCGAGTGGAGGGCGGGGCGTTACTGTCTCTGCACCGGCGGATTCGCTGCTGCCAGCGACTTTTCACAGGGCTTGGCGTAGAATAAACACAGCACCCAATCCTGATGTATCGCGCTGTGAAAATGCAGCGGCTGGAAAATATCCCCCTATGTTGCAGAATTAAAAGGGAACCCGTCAAGGCATCTATTCATAACTATGGGGCTCATTTAGTAAGGGTCAGCGGATTACATTTTCGTCGGGTTTCCCGACGATTTTCGTGTTGCGCCTCATTTAACTGGGGTTTTTGGCGCATGCGATTGGATTTTGGCGCATCAGCTTTCACGCGACACAAATTGGGGGCGGGCCGTCGGACAATCTGACGGATTAAGGCAACGCGCGGGATTTAACATTGAAATTGTGTCGCAAGCCAAGCACTCACATACACTGGGAAGAAGAAGGTGAACTCCGGCGGACCTGAGCGGGGAATAGACACATGCAGGAACTCGGCGCACGATGTTGGTGAATTACGCCGGATTTCATCTTCGTTGGACCGCCCGGATCGGGGATCGCGACAGGACCGGGTAAATAAATGTGCCAGAATAGGAACACTAGCACTAGTGAGAGTTAGCATGGCGACAATGTGGTATGCGACAAGTAGTAAAAAAATTTAAACAGAACCTCAAAATCGTGATGAAACTTTTTTTTATTAAGCACAAGTGCAGTTTTTATGAACCTTAAAAGAAAAACTACAATATCTGAGAAAATCTAATATAGATACATCAATGAATAAAGACATCAAAATATGTCTATGCAATACCCTCAACCTAACCCCCAAAAAATAAAATAATCTTATTTCCCAGCATTTTAAGAAAACATGATTTGTAAAGCTTTGCGGAATTTGATGGCGCTATATGAATAAATATTATTATTATTATAAAACAGTGGTGGCGAACCTATGGCACGGGTGCCAGAGGTGGCACTCGGAGCCCTCTCTGTGGGCACCGAGGCCATCAGCCAGCACAAAGGTCACCATTCAGGACTCCATGCAGTCACAGGCTGCCCAGGACGTGCCATGTTCAGCACTATTTTAAAGTGACTTGAAGTGTAAGGAGGAGCAAGGAGGAGTGGGCAGAGCTGGATTATCATTGAAGCCCCTTCTCAGGGCCTGCAATTCATTCTGTTAAGGGGACCTCAGAGGGAAGCTACAATAATAATCCGAATTTCTCCATCTTTCTACTGTATTGGTGTCTTCCGGACGCCAATACGTTCGAATCTGTGACACAACAGGGAGCAATACGTTACTTTAAATTGGCATTTGGCACTTTGTGAAAAATATGTGAATTTCGGTTGTAGTTTGGGCACTCCGTTTCTAAAAGGTTCGCCATCACTGTTATAAAACATTAGCTTTTATGAAGGAAATTAGTTGTTACAGTATTATTATTATTTTGGTATTATCTAATTTATGTAAGCCAGTATACTGTTAGTGCTACAGCGAGCAATTCACAATAAATTATATAACGTTTCGCTCAATGCATCAACCTTCTTCAGACACGGATTACAGAGCAGAGTACACACAGTACAGAATCATCTGCTCTCATTTGACTTCTTCGCTCTGCAATCGTGTCTGAAGAAGGTCTCTTTGTTGACCAAAACTTAGATTGCACAATTTTGGAACAAAAGTGTTTGAGTGCTGAGTTGCGTATCCTACTTGGCCAGCTCTTAACTACAAGGAGTGATGTGTGTTTTACATAAATTGATTAAAAATGCAATTTGATAAAACTGAGGAAAGACATGAAGCCCATTGAGTCCCATTGGATGCTTTAGGCTGGTTGAAGTAATGGATGGAAGCCAGAAAGAAGAGCAGAGTTGCAGTTAAAGGGAACCTACCACCACGATTCTACCTATAAAGGTAGATCGGGTGGTAGGTGGATGTAAGGGACGTGAGGAGAGCTCTTTTTAGAGCTAATCCTCACGTCCCCGCTAACTTTTAATAAACTTTATTCCCCTAACATGTAAATTTAGTTATGCGGCTACTGGGGCGTGGAGTAGCCGGCACGAGGCTACACAGCGCGGCTACTCCACGCCCCAGTAGCCACGTTACTCCTCCTACCCTGTGTGTTCGGCGCGCAGCTCCTCGTAGCTGCGCGCCCTCGCCCGACAGCAGCTGAGCAGCCACAGCTCCGAGGCCGGAGCTACTGCGCATGCGCAGAACTCCGGCTTGTCGGATGCCGCGCGCTGAACACACAGGGTAGGAGGAGTAACGTGGCTACTGGGGCGTGGAGTAGCCGCGCTGTGTAGCCTCGTGCCCGGCTACTCCACGCCCCAGTAGCCGCATAACTAAATTTACATGTTAGGGGAATAAAGTTTATTAAAAGTTAGCGGGGACGTGAGGATTAGCTCTAAAAAGAGCTCTCCTCACGTCCCTTACATCCACCTACCACCCGATCTACCTTTATATGTAGAATCGTGGTGGTAGGTGCCCTTTAAGTTATGTTTGGCGAGAGCCGGGCTGCCTCCTAACATGGACCTTGAAGACTCTCTGATATGTGAGAATTGGTTCTGCTATTGTTTTTGCTAGAATATTTTCACTAGCAGTGAAGTCCCTAAAGGATTTCCTTTTACCTTAGTGTTGAGCAGACTGAGCCACATAGTTCAGTTTCATATCAAACTTTTCGGGTTCGGGTATCTTGGCTAGGGCTTGGTTCGGCTCAATCCCCCACCATTAAACAGCTGCAATAGGTACCGGCAAGGTTGACAGCATCATTTAAATTACCCAAGGCCACATGTCCCAGCCCTTTCTCATCGGATATGAAGATCCTCCCCAAAATGGCACCACGCATGTGTCCACGTGTAATTTAAACAGCTTTTTTAAAATTTGGGTTTGTCTAACTTACCCGAACCCGAATTTCAATGGGTCTGCTCATCACTACTTTCGATACGTCCAGAAGGACTTGCAGAGAATTAAGGCAGTACTTTCCAATGAAGAAAAGTAACATAGTAACATAGTTTATACGGTTGAAAAAAGACACTTGTCCATCAAGATCAACCAAGGAAGGGAAGGGATTGGATGAGGAAGGGATTTAGGGGAAACTATTCTAGATAACATAACCATCAATGTTATTTAGGTGTAAAAAGGCATTTAGACCATTCTTGAAGCTCTCTGCTGTCCCTGCTGTGACCAGCGCCTGAGGCAGGCTATTCCACAGATTGACAGTTCACATAGTAAAAAAGCCCTGTCGCCTCCGGTGATTAAACCTTGTTTTCTCCAGACGGAGACAGTGCCCCCTCGTCTTTTGATTTGATTTAATCTGAAACAACTTTACACCGTACTTTTTCTTTGGACCGTTCATATATTTATATAAATTAATCATGTCCCCTCGTAGTCATCTCTTTTCCAGGCTAAATAAATCTAGTTGTTTTAATCTTTTCTCATAACTAAGACCCTCCATACCCCTTATCATTTTGTGGCTCTACGTTGAACCCTTTAGAGGCAGCTGATTGACATTGCATGCTGTTATTTAATTTATAATCTACTAGTACCCCAAGGCCCTTCTCAACAAGGGACTCTCCCAGATTTACTCCCCCAAGGACAGTAGAAGTAAGTTAACTATGAGAAAGAGCCTCAAGTTTGATGAAACTGTGACAGTGTGTAAAAAGAGAAAAGCTGGAAAAAAAAATACTCATACGCAGAGTCTCCTTGATCCTTCATTTGACCCATAAAACCATGGCACACCGTGGACTTCATTATAGTCACACAGAACCCAAATACTAACTGACCAGGAATGTCCAGAGGAGAAGTCAACTTCATCTGTTCCATATCTTATGTTGCAGTAGCTACGGCCCAAGAATAGTTTGGCAGAACCTGGTGGAGAACCACCTCCGCCATCTTTGTGGTGTCTTGCCCTCAACTCCCATCATCATCTCAAGGGTGCTGCACATTCACTTAGGTAATGCAATGATATCAATACAGAAGTGGGAGGAGATCAACAAACAATACATTGCATGACATAAGCAATAACATATATATGCATTATACAGCCTCACAGGGATAAGGGTCTGAATAAGGTTTTATGATGACATTTCCACCAATAGTATAACGTAAGGCCTTCCAGTCAATGATGTTTCCGCTCATTTCTTCACCAGCAAAATAATCCATCATGTCCTCATCAGTCAGCGCTTTATCCCACATATTCACATCCGTCATTTCTCCCACAAAAGACTGGGATTTGTTGAATCCTCCACCATATGAATCTTGCTCCTCCCCAATGATGATTATTGGGTTAGCCTTGATCTCTGTAACGGATATCTTGCGTTTGTCGTATTTCCGTTGGTTGATAAACACCACCGCCCCCGAAGATCTCCAAGACGCACAAATACTTGTCCATTCTTTGAAATCATTGTCCTGCAGATCATAATACTGCTCTACAGCGTTGACTGTTAGTTTAAATTGCTTTTTTTTAATGGAATAATTAAACAAACGAAAAGTATTTGCTAGTTTGGGAGTGGCCAATGAGAACAAGGAATATTGCCGGGTCAGATCTGAGTGTAATCTCATGCAGACAGTCGCCTCTTTAAATGGACCTTTACCATCTGGAAATATCTGGACATATGTGTGAGACGAGTCTTTTGGGAAAGCAAATAATTTCTCTCTCATATCTGTGTAAGAATAGAAAGTAAAAGAATCAGTTCTTAATCAGTTCTTCTATTAGTTGGAATAAAAAATAGCTACAAAAAAATCATCTCCTGTTATGGAAAAGTCAACATTAACCAGATAAGAAAATAACAACTCAAAGGGGGTCATTTACTAAGGGCCCGATTCGCGTTTTCCCGATGTGCTACCCGAATATTTCCGATTTGCGCCGATTTTCCCTGAATTGCCCCAGGATTTTGGTGCACGCGATCGGATTGTGGCGCATCGGCGCTGGCATGCACGCGACGTAAATCGGGTGGCGTGGCCGAACGAAAACCCGACGGAGTCGGAAAAAAACACTGCATTTAAAAAATAAAGTGTCGCGGGACTCGCACTTACCTTCACTAGGTATAGGCCGGTGAACTTCAGTGCATTCCGGGGAACTTCAGCGCAGCAGCGCCACCTGGTGGATGTCGGAGGAACTACCTTAGTGAATCCCGGACGGACCCGAATCCACCGCAGAGAACGCGCCGCTGGATCGCGAATGGACCGGGTAAGTAAATCTGCCCCAAAGTGTCTCCTACTTTTGAAGTTCCAAATTATTATGCAAAATTATATTTTTCTCTGATTTTCCTAAATGGTCAATGCAAATGGCAGTCAGTATAATACAAATTACCTGTTAAGAGTATAAATTTATTTTTTTTTAACAAACCTGCCAGTGATGGCAGGATATTCTTCAAAAATAAAAAATAAAAACCTCAAGATACACATTTCCAAATTATTAGGCACAGCAGAGTTTCCAAACATTTTATAGGTTGTAAAAAACTGAAAATGGTTATTTGCAGCATTAGGAGGTCACATTCACTGAAATCAAAAGCAATATTAATCCAAAACATCCTACAGTAACAGGCCAAGTTATATACCAAGCAAGATTTGAGAGGGGAAAATAATGCAATAGACAAATAACACACAGGAGCCTACAGCAGCAGATACAAGGTAAATGCAGCCAGACATGACTATCTGCTGCACAGAGGAGTCCTCTCCTCACATGGATCATAGCAATATACCAGCCATTCCTCCCTCCACCATTAGTCAGGTCACACAGGAGGCTGCAGAGATAACACAAGTAACAGGCTGAGCTCTGACCTCTCCTGATGCAGTCCTCCTCCTGTACTCTCCACCATTCACTGTCCCTCCATGCTACCCTGCTCTTCTGCAAAGGGGCCCCTGTCCCTGACTAGCAGGGAAGTAGCTAAAGATCAGTAACATGTGAGAAGCCGTCACCTATTTATCTATCCAAGTCCTGTTATCTATCTATCACTTGTCATCTTTCTATCCATCTCATATCTATCTGTCTCATAAATATCTATCTAGTGATTTAGTTGCAATTCCTTACAAAATACACAGAAAGAGATGCAATCAACATACAAAAATACAAAAGTTTCTTAGTAAAAGTCATAAAAACAACTGAAAAGGTCCATATTAATGCACCGAATTTTGTACAATCAATACATACAAGTAGAGCAAAACAATGTATTCTCACAGCATCATGGTCGGTCAGGCGGACAGTAAAGTGTAAATATGTCGGAGGTCTAGAAAAATGCAGGGACGGCAAACTCCATGCGTATCCTCACTTCAAAGTGACTTCCTCAGGGGTAAGTGGCACTTTGGAGTGACGATACATGTGGGGTTTGCCTCCCCTGCACCCACCTAGACTTCCGCCATGCATGTCAGCCTGACCGACCATGATGCTGTGAGAATACATAGTACATGTGTCCTGTGTAGTGTGCAGGGGGCGCCAGATTCAGGATTTTTGGCGCACGTTCTTCATGAATCTGGTGCCCCCTGCACTGCTTTGGCAGACTGCACCAACTTTTTTTGGTGCACTTTTAACATGGGGCGTATGACACATTTCTATTGGATCAGTAAATGCAGGGACTATTTGAGCACAGCAGGTGGAAGGAGACTCTGAAGGCTGATCACTAGGCCCCTCCCACATCTGCTTCTTTGTGGAGCAGAATAGAGGCTGAACAAGCATCATAATAACAAATAGAAAGGTATCTTTAATTCCAGGTAACCATTACAAATAGATTTTTGAAATATTTGAAACCTCTTTGACAGCTTTTTGCAGTCAATTGTTTCGTGGCATAACCCCTTTAAAGATTGATTTTATGGGACGCACCCACAGGAATGTACTTGCTCAAAACATTTAACCACCCAAACCAGATTTTACACCATGTATGAAACCCTTTCCTCTAGTAGCTTAAATAGCCAAACACTTTTCAATAAAACTAGCAATAGTCAGATTACTAAGAAGCTATATACAGAGGGGAGAAGACTGGGAGCAGTGAGACACAGGAGCACAGAATTGCTGTAAAATGAAGACTAAAAGTCATAGAAGTACCTGAAACAGTGTTAGTCCTCTGCACACACACTGTACAATTCATACATGAAGGGGCTCCTTTTAATGGGGTATTCCCACGAACACAAATTTCCTAAATGTACTTAGGATAACAAAAAAACACATTCTCTAATTCATTATTATTAACAAAAATGCAGCATTTCACAGCTATAAGTCCAACCTGTCTCTATCAGTCCTGGTGTACACAATTTCAGTTGCCCCTAGGCATGACCCTGTAACTCGGAAGCTATCTTGCTTTTCTGTCTGACAGCCCTGGAGCTGAGATTTCTGTCTCGCTCTGTTCTCTGCCTCTAGCCCCGCTCACCTGCAGTCCAGGAGGGAGCTCACACTGATACACAGACACTGAGTTCCTGCCGGCAGCAGCTTGAGGAGTGTATACATACAGGCAGATAAGTTCTTTATTTGTGGTGGGGGAGACAGGCACAGCAGATCTATGTATTGTTGAAGAGCAGAGATGTAGCAGACCTAAATGTGTCATTGTGCATAATATGTATCACTTGGATCTCATCATACATCATTTATCTTATCTCTCTTTCTATGTGTCAAATGCTAGTACAATGTTCAAAAGCTAAATGAAAGTGTATATAAAACTACACCCTGATAATCTAACCACATTTTCAGCTCACAGCGTGCCTTTGTTGAGGACTGCAGGACAAGAAGTGGACAGGGAGAGACTTCCTGTCTGCTCAGGTTAAGATATGAAAAGCTACTGAGCTGTCAATCAAAAGAAGAAGATGTAGTTCACTGGCAGCCTGGTGAAACATGACTCTTCTATTCAGAATTTGTCAGAAAAATGGCTTTAATAAGGGTACAGTGCCTCAGTGGCAGATAGTTTTAGGTGATATGGGGAGGACTTTTAACCTCTTACAAGCAGGGATTACTGGTGTGAGGGGTAAAATTCATTAAATGCAGCAATTCCTTCAGTACTTTCAAACTCGATCATTATATATTGCTGGTTACAAAACTATCTATTTCAAAGTCCATACATAGGTATTATGGCCCTCCTACATCATCTTGCCTTAGTTCATTAACAAGTTTGACAAAGTGCAAGAGCAGTGAAGGATAATCTAGATGTGTAGGGGGTGGATCTCTCTTCTTTCCCTGTCTTCCATTTATGCTTTTATTACACATAAGAAGAAGAAAAGATTGTTCCATGGTGCAGTTTACCTTCAGCTAGTAAGATGATAGGATATGATGCTGTAAACATTAGGAATCAATGGTAGTCAGCTGGAATGTGTTTCTGCTGGACATAACACTGCCGTCATCAATACAACAGGAGAGAGACAATTAACAGAGTGCTTCTTGGTGCGGTGGAGCAGTTGTTTCACCTGATATCCAACCTGATCAGTGTAAAAATAATAATAAATTAAAATGTTCATGTATGAATTCACACGCTGCTCAGGTTGAGGTTTCGGTGTAACAGTAACACAACCTTATTTGTATGGACTACGCATTTTAAGGCCGCTGTCAGTGCTGTGCATGTGCCTGGCTAGGCCCCTCCCACATCTGCTTCTGCGTGGAGCAGAATAGAGGCTGAACAAGCATCATAATAACAAATAGAAAGGTATCTTTAATTCCAGGTAACCATTACAAATAGATTTTTGAAATATTTTAAACTCTTTGACAGCTTTTTGTAGTCAATTGTTTCGTGGCATAACCCCTTTAAGCTTCATTGATAATCCTTGGTCCAATTACAGCAAAAAATGTTAAAACTCCAATTGTCACTGGGGCAAAAAAAATTTTGTCTGGAGCTACAATTACAAATATACAGTTTCAACTTACATACAAATTCAACTTAAAAACAAAATATACAGTTTAACATACATACAAATTCAACTTAAGTACAAATTATTCTTACACTTATTGCATAATTACAAAAATCTAAATTATTAAGACATTCATATTTCTATCACATAAATCTGAAAAAAAAACCTGTGACAATAATATTACTACTGTCTCCTCTCTCTACTCATGGTTACGTTACCTTGTTACTTAACACCTTTTTCTTCTACATAAATTAAATATGCTAATACTTCTATTCACATTAAGGAAAGAGAAAAAAAAAGAAAAAAAAACTTTTGCGGTGACTATTAATCTTTCCGCTGCCGCCGGCGACTTTGCCGGCGTCATTTAAAAGACGACGGCGATCAGTTGCCATGGTAGCCTTGGGTCTTCGTTTGGCCCGAGGCTACTTGGCTTCTGCAGATTCGTTACAATGAGCCAGTGGCTCATTGTAATGAATGACCTGCAAAAATGCCATATATTGCAATACAGAAGTATTGCAGTATATGGTAGGAACGATCTGACCATCTAGGGTTATAGTACCCTAGATGGTCTAAGGAATAGTTGAAAAAAAAAAAGAAAAAAAAAAGTTTTAAAAAATAAAAAAAATTTATAAAATATTTTAAAAATTCAGATCATCCCCTTTCCCTAGAACTGATATAAAATATAATAAACAGTAAAAATCAGACACATTAGGTATCGCCATTAGGTATCCCAAAATGCCCGATATATCAAAATATAAAAACAGTTACGGCCGGTGGTGACCTCCGAGACAATGGCACCCAAATGTCCGAAATGCGACTTTTACACCCTTTTACATCCCATAAAAAATGGAATAAAAAGTGATCAAAATGTCGCACAGACCTCAAAATGGTAGCAATGCAAACACCGGCTCATTTTGCAAAAAATGACACCTCGCACAGCTCCGTACATTAAAGTATGATAAAGTTATTAGCGTCACAAGATGGCAAAAAAATGTTTTTCTTTTTTGTCCACATTCGTTTCATTTTTGAAAATGTATTAAAACGCAATAAAACCTATATAAATTTGGTATCACCACGATCGTACCGAACCAAAGAATAAAGCTGAGGTACTAATTGGAGCGTACAGTCAAAGTCGTAAAAACTGAGAATGTGATGTACGTGCGTTTTTTAAACATTTTTTTCCACATTTGGAATTTTTTTCCATCTTCGCAGTACACGGCATGGTAAAATAAATAACATTACGGGAAAGTAAAATTTGTTACGCACAAAATAAGCCCTCACACAGGTCTGTACACGTAAAAATGAAAAAGTTATGGATTTTTGAAGGTGGAGAGCGAGAAATGAGCAAAAAAAACTGCGTTCTTAAGGGGTTAAGATTCACTTGTGATTCACTCTAGTGATTTTAATCTATTCCCTTCTAATATCTGCTGCACAAATATCACCCCTTTAGCATACCTAAAATTCCACCCTTTCATAGGTGCAAGTGTCCACTCTCCATTACCCCATAATGGGGTTTCATACAAAAAACTTTCCCAACCGAACTCTAGTTTAACTCTTTCCTAGACCCATTGCATCAAAGTAAAT
Source organism: Engystomops pustulosus (assembly GCA_019512145.1). Classification (NCBI taxonomy): domain Eukaryota; kingdom Metazoa; phylum Chordata; class Amphibia; order Anura; family Leptodactylidae; genus Engystomops; species Engystomops pustulosus. Next base: position 122,112,961 of record CM033644.1, read on the forward strand.
AAGTGATACATTTTAAATTCTTTTTTCACCATAACCTTTGATTTTAATTCCCCATATCGTAATCCTTTATATTTTGTAGCTGCACCGTTAAAAAATATTTACCAAAATCTGGGAAAGCCAGGCCTCCACTGCCGGTGCATATAATTTTTTTTAAACGTATTTGTGCCCTCTTAACCCCCCATATGAAATCCCTCCTTACAATTAATGTAAATCCCTTATTTGATATTACTGTAGGACTATTCTGAAGAATGAAAAGGGCCTGTGGCAGTATCACCATTGTACATAAAACTAGTCCAGCTGCAAGAGAAAGATTCATTTTTTTCCACAATCCCAATTTCAATGTCTTATTATTTTTGTCTTATTATTTGTAACATAGGTTTTACATTGAGATTCATATAATCATTCAGGTTGCTGCTAAACCTGCCTTGTCCCTCTATATAAACAGGTAGCCGCTGTGGCCCTACCGTTAATGTTTACTCTTGCCGCTGCACCCATATAAAGAGGTTTTACCCAATAAATAGATTGAGGCCCAAAGGACCGCCCAAATATAGTCCCATTCAACGTGGTCAAAAGTTTTGACCACATCCAACGAGACCAACATCCTATTACCTGTAATATTATCTGTAAATTTCACCATGTATGTAGGATGTTATTAGGGACCGAACTCCCTGCCATAAAATCCGATTGGTCCTTATAAACCACTGAGGAAATAACCTTTTGTAACCTATTTGCTAATATCTTTGCCAATAGTTTGTAATCCGTATTAAGCAGTGAGATCGGTCTATAATCATCCAATTCTTGGGGACTTTTCCCCTCCTTCAGCAATAGGATAATGAGAGCCTCTCTCTCTCATTGATTCAGTAAGCATACATTTGCTGAAAGAGGCCTCATAAACCTCTAATAATGTTGGCAGCAACAAGTCTGAGTACTGTAAATAGACCTCCGGTGGGATCCCATCAGACCCCACTTCCTTTCCACTTGGCAGATCCTGGAGCACATTCCTCATTTCTAGCACTTTATTTGGGTTATCTAATAAGTTTGCTTCCTCAACAGAGATGCATGGAATAGGAATACTCAGTAGGTCCTCCTCAATTCTTCTAGTTTCCTCACGCAACTCAGAGGAGTATAAATCCTTGAAATATTCCACAAATTCTTTACAAGTCGCTTTTTGACATGTTACCAACCTCCCGTCACTCGCTCAAATTTTTCCTTTAACTACCCTTTGTGTCTGATTTCTTATTAAGCTAAGCTCTCCATAAAGATAAACTATCCTCTTATTGATCTCTGGGTCTGCAGTTTCGAAGATAATATCGCTTTTCCCATGCAAAAGAAATTTAGGCCCTCCTGAACCTCCATCTATAAGTTTTTATTATCTGCCGTGTGGTCAGCCAAAAATCTACATTCAGGATCCAATACCTTTATTTTAGCCTGCTAATCTAAATTTCATTTTTTTTAAATCAGACAACACACCCTCGTACCACTCCTCTCAAATATGCCTTCAGTGCATCCCAGCCCACACCCATATTCTGCACCCCTTTCCAGTTTGCCAGGAAAATTTTTATATCCTCAATTACTTAACTTTCATCTTTCGACTGAGGGTGGTAGGCAGAAGAAAAGTCTGCCTACAGCTGGTTACACAAAGTTACACAGTCTGCAGCTGGTTACACAAAGAACACCAGAAAATCAATTCATGGGGCAATTCATGGAAAATCGTCGCAAATGGGAAATATTCGGGTAACACGTCGGGAAAACGTGAAGCGGGCCCTTAGTAAATGACCCCCAATGTGTCGTGGAAGACCATGCAACCGTAAGATATGTTTGAAGAACAAACTGGCAAGCTGTTGGGAAGATGGAAGACCAGGAAGGGAAACAAAATGGGACATTTTGGAAAACGGGTCCGTCACCACCCAGATGACAGTACTGCCTGAGGAGACAGGCAGATCGATAATGAAGTCCATAGCCACGTGAGACCACAGGCGACTGGGTATCAGCAACGGAAGTAACAGTCCAGCCCGTTTGAGACGAGAGGCTTTGTGGCGGAGGGGCCTAGTCTAGACGGGAGCAGGAACGTGGAGAGGTAAGTCCGTGGGAGCAGGGCAGGCGCCACGGAGAGGTGGATCGCAGGGGTGCCTGTGACACACGTGCATATGCAGAAAAAGTTGAATGATAATAGTGACATAACAATGATTTCTTAATTTTAAAGAGTGAGCTAAGCTCTCCATAAAGATAAACTATCCTCTTATTGATCTCTGGGTCTGCATTTTCGAAGATAATATCGCTTTTCCCATGCAAAAGAAATTTAGGCCCTCCTGAGCCTCCATCTATAAGTTTTTATTATCTGCCGTGTGGTCAGCCAAAAATCTATATTCAGGATCCAATACCTTTATTTTAGCCTGCTTCAAATCTAAATTTCATTTTTTTTTAATCAGACAACACACCCTCGTACCACTCCTCTCAAATATGCCTTCAGTGCATCCCAGCCCACACCCATATTCTGCACCCCTTTCCAGTTTGCCAGGAAAATTTTTATACCCTCAATTACTTGGAGAGGTAAGTCCGTGGGAGCAGGGCAGGCGCCACGGAGAGGTGGATCGCAGGGGTGCCTGTGACACACGTGCATATGCAGAAAAAGTGGAATGATAATAGTGACATAACAATGATTTCTTAATTTTAAAGAGTGAATCGTCCAGTAAATGGGTCTCTTGCATACATACTAAGTCTGGTTGATGTGAAAAGCTCTATTTTTAATCTTATTATTCAAGCCCCTCCCATTCCAGGCCACAAACTTGATCAAAATTGCATGATAACATGAGACATATTTTAGGAATACCTATTGCCTCTACCCGCCTTACACACCCTCTACCCCACCCCTGTTGCCCAGGTACAAAACTCCCTGGACTCATCGCAGAGCATTACCTCTGCCAGAATTGAACTGCCACTGGGCATTGCCCCCTAAATCCTCAGAATCTTTTCTGTCCACTCATTTGCCTCTGCCAGATTATTAAAAAAATTAATTTTCCCCTCATAAATGATCTTAAGCCTTGCTGGGTAGATTAATGAGTACAACACTCCCTTAGTTCTCAGTCTTTTCTTAAGATCCACATAGCTGGCCCTTTTTTTTTGCGTAGACAGGGAAGATCATAATTGGGGCTGAATTATACTCCAACTTTCCTAAATTTCTGACCCTTTTAAGAATATTGTCATGGTCTCTAGATGAGAGGAAACTCACCAGTATACTTCTCGGCGGGGCACCCACTGAACAGATTTTAAATGGAACCCTGTATGCCCTGTCCACCAGGAATACCCTGGTGTGACATTCTTCTGGAAAGGTTTTTTCTAACCAATTGGTCATGAATCCCATCACATCCTCCCCCTCCACACCTTCTGGAAAACTTACAATCCTCAAATTATTTCTTCTAGACCTATTCTCAAGATCTATGATTTTCTGTTGGGCCCATTTTTTAGACTTCTCTAGATCCTCACTCATCTGAAGCTCAGCAACAGAATCCTCAGTGTTACCTATCCTAGTCTCTGCTTCTTCCACTCTTTCACTCAACGAGCAAATTTCTGCCCCTATGGAATCTATTTTTCCCTTCATTTCCCCTATTACTTTTAACACTTCCCCAACCGCTGAAGTGCATTGAACTATTTGGTCTGAAATATCCTTAAGAGACAAACTGTTTACTCCTTTTTCTGGATCTGCAACACCTTCTGTGTTGTCTAGCAGAGCTGATCCAGCTCAGGGTCTATTGGCAGCAACTGTGAGGTTGTCCCACTTCTACTAGGGTTTTTGTTCTGTTTCCTGCTACTCATGATTGGCCAGCCCTCTTTTGGAAACAGACTTAATATTTTACTGCAAATGTTGGTATTTTCTCCACAATGGTGGGGGTGGGGGGATGTAATGTATCCAAAAGATTGACAAACAGCTATTTGTCCCTCACTTAGTAATGAAACTTTACCAGTAAGACTAACTTATACACACAAGCCTATTGGTAGAACACCTATAGGATGTCAACCAGGCACGTAAGTATAGTTGTTAAATACCTAAAAAAAAGATACAAAACTCAGTTAGCTTATTTGCCTTATTATTCACAGCTTTAATTTAACCAATTATCATACAGCTATCTGTATTGATAAAACTAGATCACCAAGTAAACGATAGCAGGCACATATGATAGAATAAACAACAAATATCTAGTAGTCCGTTCAGATTTAGTAATAATTTCAGCTCTGGGGGGAGAGAGGCCCCTGTAATGGCAGCTGTGGGAGGAGGGAGCCCTGTGACTTTACCCCTTAACAACTTGGCCCTTTTTTGGCTTTTTATTTCCATTTTTTACTCCCCTCCATCAAAAATCTAACTTTTAAACTTTTTTTATTTTTACCAGTAAAGATTGGAGAGGTCTTGTTTTCTGTGTCAATACTTGCCAGTTTCATAGTATTTCACAGTATCATCGTATTGTAATATTCCATGTTGTGTACTGGAAAGCGGAGAAAATTCCAAAAGCAGTGAATTTGGTGAAAAAATAACAGATGATGTCCCCGGGAACAATGATCTTCACGTAGATGCGCGCTACTTTTTTGAAGGCACTGGCCAAAGCTGCGGGCGACGGATAACACCTGCGATCGTGGGTGTTACCAGTAAGTGTTTGCTGTAATATGCCACAGATCTTACACCAGCTATGGAGAGGGCTCAGCCCATGAGCCCTCTCCATGCCACCCGCAGCCGACGCGTGATGTAATAGCACTTTAAAGTTTTTGATGGGATGTTTTAGTTTAGTTTTATTGGGATCGGTGTGTGTCAGAGTGAGCTGTGTTCATGTTACTAATGCACACAGATGCAAAATTTCTTTTTGTGTAAACTTGTGTATTGGTGTGTTATTGTGTAAAATCTTATTGTTGCATGGGCAAACCCCTTTAACTAAGCAATATAAGTGGTCACAGCACTACTACCAGCCCCACTAACGTGTTATATGGCAAGTATCACATCCAAAAAAGAAATTTTAAGCAGTGTTGCAATGCGAGGTTTTCACTGGTGCTAAGTCCCACATAGCACAGCCCCCTAAGCAGTAGAACCAAAAGAATATTTGAGAAAGACGGCACTCCACGTATCCATGAAAGTAAATTCTTCTTTTATTGTAGAAAAACACCAATCTACAAAATAGGACATGCGGGAGGAATGGGGGATGCTCACAAAAAGGCGATGCGCAAACGAAGGCCGGAAGAACCTGAATTCTACATATAATATATGTCAGCCCATATAAATTACCAGAAGTATAATGGGGCTTTTTGATGGTTCCTTGGGTTAAAGGGCAGAATGCAGGAGTCTTTGGAATTTCACTTACATAAGTTATCTTTGGTTAGATTTAGAAAAATACATGGTCTTACACATTTACGTATGCAAAGCTCTCTAGTCAGTACAGGAGTGTGAAACAGGTTGCACTGGTACAGCCAACACACAGTTTTCTGTAAATGGAGCAAATTAACATTAGCAGAAGCAAAATATATTTCATCAAAATGGTTAGACATTAACATTTCATTTATTTCAAAATTAAAAATACTAATTTTGCCCAGCAGGATCTATTGGACTGACTGCAGACCCAAGCACTTTTCCTACTGGGCACTGGGTAATGTCCAAATGACAGCATAATTCATTTATAATTGTGTGTATTAAAATAGAAACTGTAGAACCTATGGGAAAGGGGTAGATATAACAGGTTCATGTGCAACAAGTTCATGTGTTAAATTGTAGCTTTAAAAAGCTAATGGAATAATTAATGCGACAGCATATAGTCATTTTCAAGAATGCAATACTTTATGAGACTTTAATCAAATATTTCATTATTCCAATTAATCCGCAGCAATTAACATACTGTTTATTAGAAAAAACTTCCGGCATTGATGGCATGTACTACTAACCTCACCGGCCACTTATTAGGTACATCATGAGTAGACGGGTTGGACCCTTTTGCCTTCAGAACTGCCTCAATTCTTCGTGGCAATAGATTAACAAGGTGCTGGAAGCATTCCTCAGAGATTTTGTCCATATTGACATGATGGCATCACACATTCCGTTTTTTGTCGGCTGCACATCCATGATGCGAATCTTGCCCGTTCCACCACATCCCAAAGATGCTCTATTGGTATTGAGATTGTGACTGTGGAGGCCTTTGACTACAGTGAACTCATTGTCAAGTTCAGAACCAGTCTGAGATGATTCCAGCTTTATGACATGGCGCATTATCCTGTGAAAGGCCATCGATGTTGGGTACATTGTGGTCATAAGGGAATGGACATGGTCAAGCAACAATACTGTTCAGTGGCTGTGCTTTTGCCAACGATGCTTCTCATTGGTACCAAGGGGCCCAAAGAGTGCCAAGAAAAAAGAAATATTCCACAAATCCCCACACCTGACACCAACAACCACCTAGCCTGAACCGTTGATACAAGGCAGGAATGGTCCATGCTTTCATGTTGTTGACGCGCAAAATTCGACACTACCATCCGAATCGCAGTCAGAACATCAACCAGGCAAACATTTTTCATCCAATCTCTCTTCACTCCCAATTTTATGAGCTTGTGTCAAATTGTAGCCTCAGCGTTTCTGTTCTTAGCTGGAAAGGAGTGACACCCGGATGTGGTCTTCTGCCTGCTGTAGCCATCTGGCCTCAAAGTCGCTACGTACTGGTTGCATTCCAGAGATGCTCTTCTGCCTACCTTGGTTTAACGCTTGTTGTAACGGTGGCGATTGAGTCACTGTGCTTTCTATCAGCTGCGAAACACAGTCTGCCCGCCCATTCTCCTCTGACTCTGGCATTAACAGGCATTTCCAACCACAGAACTGCCGCTCACTGGATGTTTTTTTTTTTCGCGACGCATTCTCTGGTAAACCCTAGAGATGTTTGTGCGTCAAATCCCGAGTTAGATCGCAGTTTCTAGAATACTTCAGACCAAGCCTTCGGTGCTCCATAACAAGCTGGCACGTTCAAAGGCACTAAATCACCGCTTTCTTCTTCCCCAATTCCCACCATGATGCTTGGTGTTGAACTGCAGGAGATGGTCTTGACCCTGTTACATGCACTCAAAATGCACTGAGTTTGCCGCCGATTTGAATTGGCTGTAATTAAAAGTTAAGTGTTTAAGGATGCAGTTGGACAGGTGTACCTAATAAAGTGGCGGTGAGTGTAGATTGAAACATTTAACTAAGAACCATAACTAAAACTGAAAAATATGTTATTTTGGCACATAGACACCCAAAAAATATGAATTAAACAATGTAATATACAAAATCATAAGTTTCTGAATCTAAATCTAACCGTACATCCTACTGTAGCTACTGTTATTGGTCCTAAGAGCCACTTTGTGTCAAACAAACAATGGCATCGGAGCTGACACTGAACTTAGAGCACATCATCAGGTTTATGAACAAGCCGCCTCATTATGCTCCATGTACCCTGAAATTATATTAAAGTTATATCTATTATGACCCTTTAATTTTTAATGGAGCATTGCCCCTTTTGTGGCATATATTGCAACACATATATTAGTCCTTTCAAAACACTTTTGTAACCATTTACAACTTAACAAATAAGGGGCTGTGGCTTCCCATTAAAAGGACAGGAGTAGTTAAAATGTGTACATTGCGCAAAGAAACTTTGCTGTCTTAAACCAAGACAATATATGAATTGTAGGGTTCAGGTTACACAGACAGTCAATCTCTAACAAATGGTAGCATTCCGAATTAGCACTGGGATAAAATCTGATGAGTTTAAATTTCTAGTTAGAACTTGCAATTGTTAAACTTTAGAAAAGTTTTTAGTTATCTGTCTAATAGTGTAATCAAGTAGTACCAATATTTTAATCATCTCAGCTCTTGAATTCATCGGGGCTAATCATTGGACTGTTGGTCATTATTGTATCCATTTATTGATTAGTATACTTTACTTTTACAATGTACTAAAATAGCATCCCTAAAAGTTCATTCATGCCTTGCCCAAATACTAAGAAATCGTGAGGCCTGTAATGCTTTAGTGTACTGCAGCCACAGCGTCTCTCATGGCAATTTACATTTTGGATATGACAATACCAAGTGATATTGTGTTTCATAAAGCTGAAAAAAATACATATTATATAAATGTATATTATTAAATAAGGCAAAACATATTGCCAGACAACAAGCTTATGCTAAGTTTAGTTTTATAGTTTAATATTTATAGTTACAAGCTTTTATCCAAAATTCAATAGAAATGTGCAGCTAAAAAAGATTCTGACGATAAGAAAATTTTATTAACATGGGGACTTTGTCATTTGGGGAGATTTCGCGAAACTTGCTAGAAGAGAAAATTAGGATAACCAATCACAGCTTGCTAATAGCAAAATATGTCTAACAGTGATGTAAACTGGAGCTAAATGGTTGCCGGGTAGAACCTCAAACTTAGTAAATACGTGGATTCTCCAGATTAGAAAAGGGGGGGGTTCAGGTAGGTGAAGGCGTGAGCGAGTAGGTAAGGATTATGGTGGGTTGCTTGCAGCAGAATTGGTTCAGTTTGGCTGTGAACCCGAACTTATGCCTGATTGGTGCCGTGCCGCCTGTTGGTTTCCCTCCTGGCCAATTGTAGCCATGGCTAGTTGCAAGGGGCGGTCAATTTTCTGGTTTGGTGGTTAATTGCCACATTATCTCCGCGTTTACAGCCGCATCCCCCCGAATCAGGTTGTGCTCATCTACTATTGCGCATTGATCCTGACTGTGGCAAAAAGTAGCAAGTCAGCAAGCACAGTCACTAGTTTCCTACCACTTGGGCTTAGTTCATCTTTGCATAACTTAGGATCAAAAACAAAAGTGACATATATCACATATTTTTCTAAAAATAAGTTGAATGGATGCAAGTAAGAAATCAATTTTACTGACTTAGACAGGTGTTTGTCAAACCTGCCTAAACGGTAGACTATATTATAGACTCAGTTGACACTGGTATTTTAAGTAAATAATAAGTAAGTCACAAGTCATTAAGACACAATCCTTTCATTACAGTTTCTCGGTTTTGCATTGTGAAAATTAACTTAGATGCAGGCAAGATTATTTCGGTGAGTTTGATTTGAGTTTGTAGTGTATTGTCATAATGTACTTGGCAACATCCAATGTTAGCATAAGAGCAGAACAATAAAAAGTAATTAGGACATCCAACATCAAACCAAAATTAAAGTTTATGTTTATAATACCAATTGGCTAAATGACGGAATTATTTCTCCCTTCCCAAGCGCTTTATACTTGGCATTTAGAATTTTCAGCAGCTTCTTGTAGTGTTCGAATTGCCTAAGTAAAAATATACAACGGCATATACAATATCACAAATTTACAGGTATCTTATAAATATGTGCCAAAGCTAGATCTCCAAGATTCAGTCACTTTGCTCTTGTACCTGTCTGCCTGTACATTACCCCATGGCACCAGTAGACTAAAACTGCAAGCTAATCACAGTTACAGGTACCTCCATCAACACTTTCAGAGTTGTCATTACTAGTGGTGAACTTGGAGGTCAACTGTCATGAAGTGGTATATATTGCATTAAAAAAATTATATTCTAATTGCATATTTGTTGTAAATAACCACAATGGCTTAGCTCGCTCTATTTCTTAGAAGTATTTTTAGCAACGATTGGTGTCACTAGACTTTACTACACCTACATTACAAGACTTATTAAATACATAATATATTTTAAGCTATAAAAAAAAATCATTATATATCGAATACACATAATGTATATATTTATGAGTGCATCTCACATGTATTATATATATATAATATATGCAGATATGTGTATTATATATGCGCATTTTTTCAAAATAACAAATGACTTATAGTAACAAATTAAATGTTGACCTTGACCCATTGCTATTGTCCCTTCCCTGGATATGGCGGTGTGTCAGGCTCAACTCTGCCATTATTTTAAACATGGGATTTCTGGGTGCGGTCATCTATACGAGACTAGTATGACCCAAAAGTCACAAAATAAAAGTGTCGTTGATAAGAAAATAGAAAATAATGAGAGTTTCATTATGACGGTCGAATAGTTCAGTCAATGCAACTGGACAATCTTGAGATGTGGCACTGAATTGCAAAGTAAAAACTGATAGATACCACAGTCTCCATAGCAACCCCAACGTCCCTAGTGCCCTATCTAAAACTTACGGCATGCTGCTCGCATGACTGTGACCTGTGCTAAGCATTAATTGTAATAGAAAACTCAAGAAGCAAATATGCTGTTGCACTACGGTGTGTCAAGCATGATCCAGACCAGCAAATATTGCTTTGTAATGCTTTCCATCGCAAATAGACTGACCAGGGCTGTATATTTGTTCTGTATATATAATTCAAAGCCAAGAGGTTTTCTTGTCAAACAGGCAGGGTCAGTATGCATGAAAACTACTAAAAAGTGTCCACTTGTAGGAGACAATTATTATTGTGGCCATACGTCACATTCAATTTTTGGACAAACATTTTTTTTGACGACATCTGAGGTCCCATATTAGATCTTTTTTCCATAGTATAATCTATGTCTTTTGAAATATATTTTTGTGTTCAAAATTGTTACTCGGCTCTATTAGAGTTTACTGTAAATGCCTTGACTTGGTACAAGTGGTGAGAATTTGTGCTAATGGAAGGATTAGAAATCTTGCATCATTTAGGAGGCAGTTAAAGTCAGACTAGCAAATCTTTTCTTTCACCCTTGGGACAGTTTGGAAGCTCTCTAGAATCAAGATATAGTTGATATAGTGGACCTAGCACAACACAACCAAGGATAAATAATGTCCGAGCACCAATATTGGACTCAAAACAATACAAAAAGGAAGTGTGTCACATGACAATTCATAAGCAAAATAACATCATTCCTATTTTAACAGTTAAAGACCGGGCCCTTTCTGTTTTTTTCACTGTCGCATTTTTCACTCTCACCTTCAAAAATCTATAACTTTTTATGTTTATAGTAAGAGCTGTTTGTGGCTTGTTTTCTGCGTTAACAAATGCACTTCATAGTGTATTGGTATGGTTTATAATGTTTTCATACATTTAACAAAAAGTTAAAACCCAGTTTACAAAATTATTTTTTGATTTGCCATCTTGGCGCTAATAAGCTTTTTATAATTGGCTGTACAGAGCGTGTTGGAGGTGTAATTTTTTGCGACATGTGATAATATTTTCAATAATTCAATTTTAGCACTGTAGACCTTTTGACACTTTTATATGATTGTTTTTTATATTTTTCAAAACGGCAAAACAAGTCCATTTTCGACTTGGCACTATTTTCCGTTAACGAGGTTAACGCATTGAAAAACTGTTATATACTTTGGGCTGACCCGAGGCTACCACTGGAGAACGATATCCCACCTCTCGCATGATGACGTCAAGGGACGCGACGCCATGCCGCCGCTATCTTTTGTGATGTTTCGGCATCTTTGCCGGCAGCACTCGCTGTGATAACCCAACCCCGCAATCGGGTTGCAATATGCAGCAAAGACTTACTGGCTATGGAGGAGGGCTCAGCCCGTGAGCCCCACCCCCAAAAACACAACCCAAAAAAAACCCCCAATCCCCAAAAAAAAAAAAAAAAAAAAAAAAAAAAAAAAAATAAAAAAAAAAAAAAAAAAAAAAAAAAAAAAAAAAAAAAAAAAAAAAAAAAAAAAAAAAAAAAAAAAACACACCAACAAGTGACATGAGACGGGACCCACGCCGCCGTGAATATATGGAACTTCATACGACTACCTTGACCTGTAATGTATGAGGGTTTTTGCTGCACAAACTCTGGTTTGGTAGTATTTCAGCTGTACTGCTTTCCATATATGCATTGATGTTATATTCTACTACTCCTGGGGCCTTTGTATATACAAAACTTTTTTCTGCTCTTTGATAGTGTTATTTATATAGGTTGCTCAGAGTAACAGATACCATCTAATGGGGAGGGTGTTTATTGTCGGCCAAACTTAACATGGTTTTCTGACTAGGTGTATATATTTTGTGTACTCTGTACACTTATATTGTTTATTATGCTCTACCATCCTTTGTCGAGGTGATATTTTTGTCTTTGGTATGTCTTAATAAAAATGATTGTAATTTTCTCTATTAATGTATAGGACACACTGTCCTTTTCTATAACAAGTTCATTGGCAACAAACTTGACAAAAATACGTGGAACACATGATTTGGCCAGAAACATCAAATACTGTTAGAAAAAGACGAACCACTGTAGAGTCAATTTTCTTTCTATAACATTTTTCCTTTATATAATTCTGTTAAGCAAACATTAGTTACAAACATACAGGTACGAGAAAAATTACTTTCGTTTATTGAATATACATCTAAGCCTGAGGTAGGTAGCATCGAAGAAAAAGGACTAGCATGTAGAGGTATACCCTCCCGGAAGTTATTATATAAAGAAAAAAACTTTTTTTAGTCTGTATTTCTGTAACTAATGTGTAAAGAATATATAACACAAATGATTTTATAAGAAAATTACTCAGTGGTTGTATTTTTCTACATTCCTTTTATTGTCTGTATACAGATCAAGATATGTAAAACAGACCTCATCAACTATTTGCATTTTTTAAGTTATGAAGCTTGAGTTTTATTAGTAAAGTATATCACTTGTTTTGTATTTGTACTGGTATACAAAGTAATAAAGTATCACATGTTTGTGTAGAAAAACACTACCCTTCTGTTAGTGACCGTTGGGGTTCTTGGTCCTCTTTACAAGAGAGAAGACCGAGCCAAGTACTCTAGAGCGTCACTTATTGACGTGGACACTATATGGTTGTGACTGGACTTTGTAACAAGCCTGGTTCTTACAAGCTTTAGAATAATTGAGACACCATGTGTCCGCATGGCACTTTTCCAGTAGCGAACACAGAAAATTTTGTTACCCTTCAACAGGTCCTTTACCAAGGGTCGTTTTTAAAGATTGCCATGGGATGGGTGTATGAAGTTATAGCCCCTACAAGTCAGTCACTTACGACATATATATCGGTACTGAATAAAAAATTTGTTGTGTAGTAGAGGAGCATTGGTCTTACTGCGGGTCTTAACACTGAGTTGTTCAGGAGCCTTCAAAGGTCCTGAAATGGCTATTGTAAGTGTGTAGTATAGAGCAGGAACAGATGTAGGAGGATTATGGAGTGAAGGTGCCATCTCATATATAAATTTGGTTTGCGAACAGAAAATCAGGAGGGGCTCCCGGCACTGGTGTGACTTGGTGAATGTTAACTACACAAATTTTCATATAAAATTTTATCTTCTTTGATTCATACATCACTTTAAAAACATATTCAAAAAGTACAACTGCATATTCTAAAAGACAAAATGCACAGCATGAAAAGGTAAAATTTGGTGGGGCTGGAGTGGGTAGCCAGGGGCGCCGAGAAGGAGTGGAACCTGGCTACGTACCCACAAACGTGCGCATAGTAGGTAGCCCGACTGCTGTACCCCACACATAATCCAGTTGTAAGGGTTTGCTTTCCACCTTATGGCTAGTTTTTGTTTTCTGATATCTTGTCAGATGCCACCGAAAGGTCAAACATAAGACATCTGAAAAACTGAACAGAGACTTTTCAAACACTATTGTTTGTGGTTTATAATAAAGTAAAAGGTCGACCATCAGCTAGATGGATCAATAGCATTAATAGAACCATATTCTTGCACATTTAGTTTTTATTTCAAAAAATTGCGCTCTCCAGTTTTACATCATGAAGTAACAATTGTACACAGAAAAAAACATTTTAAGCAGGACACGATGTATACTTTGAGGGCTAGATTAATAACCAGGAAAAATAAATACAGTGAAATGCTATGAAAATTGTAATAAAGCATGTGCTTTGTACTTTAAGATCCATACTATTGCAAAGGAAACATTGCATGTTCAAACAACTAGAATACAAAATGTTTTTGATCATTTGTGAATTTTCCAGATTTGGTCTCCAGAGAACTTTACTACGTTTCAAGTCTCCAGATTCAGCTTCTATTCAAATAGGAGACTAACTGAGAAACCTAAATAGAAAAAAAAATGTTAGTTTTTTGTCCTCAGTTACTATCTCCTACAATTGGTTTGAACAATTTTCCCAATAAAATATTGTATATAAGAAAAATAAAATAGTATGTAAGAATAAAGACAAACACAAAGGAGTTGCCTAACGATCCAATTAGACTTTAGATCCCATATTTCAGACAAAAAATTTACATTACACCTTTGCTTTTGTGCCCGACCTGAGTCCCGTCGGTCAAGCAGTCCTCAATCTTATTTTATGACACCTCTATTGTTCATTTTTCCATCACTACACCAGGTTAGAGATAATGCTAATTTATATTTCTCTTAGCAACCAAATACACTTGAATCCTCTGTGCTTTTGGTCTCCTCCTCCCATGGCCCCACGTTGATGCTAACCTGTAGAGCCCCACATTAACCATTCACCTCCGGCCCTCCGTTTGTTAGCAAATTCCAGAAATGATGCCTGACAGTGGAGGCTTACAATATTATGAGCCAAAGAGATGTTGGTAGCCTCCGGCTCATTAGCACAATTTTAAAAGATGATATTAGAAAGAGGCGGTCAGGATAATAAATATAAGAAGGTACCACTCACATTGTCTGGATCTGATTAGCAATTGTGCCTGTTTTTATCATGTTTGATTTGGATGGTAGATTTCGCAAAACAAAACTTTAGACCCTTACATGCGTACGCTGTGGTGACTGGAGAGGGCTCGTGGGCTGAGCCCCTTCTTTCCCCATAAGCCGCGTTTTGGGGGGGGGGGTGTGTTTGCTCGCATATTGCAAAAACACCCAGCAGTAACCCCTTGATTCGCTCCATCTCTGGCCAAGATCATCACTCTCCTCGTGACGTATGGGTAGTGGTGGCCTGTTGATATGACAGCCTAGGTCCGATCCAAGAGACAAGGCTTCTCGTTTTGCACCATCTATACAATGGTGCTTTGCACATTTTAATAGATACTGTAGTATAGTGCAGTATAATGTAGAAGCAAAGTACCCTAAGGGGTCTGAATACGTAAAAAAAAAAGGAAAAAAAAACCTAAATTTTAAATCACTCCACTTCCCTCAAACTGATAACAAATAGAAATAAACAGTAAAGACCATAAACATGTAAGGTATTGCTGTCATCTATCAAAATATAATAACAGTATTCCGCAGCATTAACCCTGTAACGGTAAATAGCACCCAATATCGCAAATGCCACTTTTTTGCCATTTTGCAAAATATAAAACAATTCTATACAAGTCCATCAAAGTTCTGTGTAGTGGCAACCCTGGGAGGAGAGGGGGGGACCTGTAATGGCAGCTCTGCGTGAAGAGTGGCCGCTGTAATGGCAGCTGTGGGAGGAGGGAGCCCTGTGACTTTACCCCTTAACAACTTGGCCCTTTTTTGGCTTTTTATTTCCATTTTTTACTCCCCTCCATCAAAAATCTAACTGTTTTATTTTTACACGTAAAGAGTTGTGAGAGGGCTTGTTTTCTGTGTCAATAATTGCGTTTCATAGTATTTCACAGTATTCATAGTATTTAATATTCCATGTTGTGTACTGGAAAGCGGGAAAAATTCCAAATGCAGTGAAATTGGTGAAAAAATACATGATGATGTCCCCGGGAGCAATGATCTTCACGTAGATGCGCTGCTATCTTTTTGAAGGCACTGGCAAAGCTGCGGGGGACGGGATAACACCTGCGATCGTGGGTGTTACCAGTAAGTGTTTGCTGTAATATGCAGCAAAGACTTACCAGCTATGGAGAGGGCTCAGCCCATGAGCCCTCTCCATGCACCCGCAGCCGACGCGTGATGTAATAGCACTTTAAAGTTTTGATGGGATGTTTTAGTTTAGTTTTATTGGGATCGGTGTGTTCAGAGTGAGCTGTGTTCATGTTACTAATGCACACAGATGCAAAATTTTCTTTTTTGTGTAAACTTGTGTATTGTGTGTTATTGTGTAAATCTTTATTGTTGCATGGGCAAACCCCTTTAACTAAGCAATAATAGATGGTACCAGCACTACTACCAGCCACTACGTGTTGATATAGGCAAGTATCACATCCAAAAAAGAAAGTTTAAAGCAGGTGTTGCAATGCTGAGGTTTTCACTGGTGCTCAAGTCCCACAATAGCACAGCCCATAAGCAGTAGAACCAAAAGAATATTTGAAAGGACGGCACTCACCGTATCCCATAGAAAGTAAATTCTTCTTTTATTGTAGAAAACACCAATACTTACAAAAATAGGACATGCAAGGGAGGGAGTGGGGGATGCTCACAAAAAGGCGATGCGCAACGAAGGCCGGAAGAACCTGAATTCTACATATAATATATGTCAGCCCATATAAATTAGCCAGAAGTTAATGAGGCTTTTTTGATTGTTCCATTGGGTTTAAAGGGCAGAATGCAGAGTCTTTGGAATTTCACTTTACATAAGTTATTTCTTTGGTTAGATTTATAAAATACATGATGTCTTACCACATTTTACGTATGCAAAAGCTCGTCTAGTCAGTACAGGAGTGTGAAGACAGGTTGCACTGGTACAGCCAACAGCACAGTTTTTCTGTATATGAGGTTCCGCAGCAGCTGAGTTGAAGCTTCAGTTTTATTACTTGGCAGAGGGGCACAAAGTTTTAGGCTTGTCCTGTTGGTTAAATGACCTCAAAACTGCCCTGACCGTGATACGGCTGTTTGGGATGATAAATTAGGGAATATTTTAGGTAACTGGAGACTGTTTTAGTTTCTGAATTTTAAATGCTGCCACGTGAGTTCACTGCAAAGGGGCCCCTTGAGGTTCTGTCGCCCAGGGGCCTACTGAAACCTAGAGCCGGCCCTGTAGGCAAGTATCACATCCAAAAAAGAAAGTTTAAAGCAGGTGTTGCAATGCTGAGGTTTTCAGTGGTGCTCAAGTCCCACAATAGCACAGCCAGCCCATAAGCAGTAGAACCAAAAGAATATTTGAAAGGACGGCACTCACCGTATCCCGTAGAAAGTAAATTCTTCTTTTATTGTAGAAAACACCAATACTTAATAGGACATGCAAGGGAGGGAGTGGGGGATGCTCACAAAAAGGCCATGCGCAACGAAGGCCGGAAGAACCTGAATTCTATATATAATATATGTCAGCCCATATAAATTAGCCAGAAGTTAATGAGGCTTTTTTGATTGTTCCATTGGGTTTAAAGGGCAGAATGCAGAGTCTTTGGAATTTCACTTAACATAAGTTATTTCTTTGGTTAGATTTATAAAATACATGATGTCTTACCACATTTTACATATGCAAAAGCTCGTCTAGTCAGTACAGGAGTGTGAAGACAGGTTGCACTGGTACAGCCAACAGCACAGTTTTTCTGTAGATGGAGCAACTTAACATTAGCATGAAGCAAAAAAATATTTCATCAAAATGGTTATCACTCACGAACAAGAAACATTAGCTTTGTGTAGAAATGATGTCATATGTCTGCAGACATTAGACATTAACATTTCATTTATTTCAAATTAAAATACTAATTTTGCCCAGCAGGAGTCTATTGGAACTGACTGCAGACCAGCACTTTTCCTACTGGGCACTGGTAATGTCCAAATGACAGCATAATTCATTTTATAATTGTGTGTATAAAAATAGAAACTGTAGAACCTATGGGAAAGGGGGTATAACAAGGTTCATGTGCAACAAGTTCATGTGTTAAATTGTAAGCTTTAAAAACATGCTAAATGGAATTAATTAATGCAGACAGCATATAGTCATTTTCAAGAATGCAATACTTTATGAGACTTTAATCAAATATTTCATTATTCCAATTACATCCGCAGCAATTAACATTACTGTTTATTAGAAAAAACTTCCTAATGTGATGGCAGGTACTTACTTATACACTCACCGGCCACTTTATTAGGTACACCATGCTAGTAACGGGTTGGACCCCCTTTTGCCTTCAGAACTGCCTCAATTCTTCGTGGCATAGATTCAACAAGGTGCTGGAAGCATTCCTCAGAGATTTTGGTCATATTGACATGATGGCATCACACAGTTGCCACAGATTTGTCGGCTGCACATCCATGATGCGAATCTCCCGTTCCACCACATCCCAAAGATGCTCTATTGGATTGAGATCTGGTGACTGTGGAGGCCATTTGACTACAGTGAACTCATTGTCAAGTTCAAGAAACCAGTCTGAGATGATTCCAGCTTTATGACATGGCGCATTATCCTGCTGAAAGTAGCCATCAGATGTTGGGTACATTGTGGTCATAAAGGGATGGACATGGTCAGCAACCAATACTAGGTGAGGGCGTTTGGCGATTGCCAACGATGCCACTTGGTACCAAGGGCCCAAAGATGTCAGGACCAAGAAAATATTCCGCAAACAATGACACCAAACAACACCAGCCTGAACCGTTGATACAAGGCAGGATGGATCCATGCTTTCATGTTGTTGACGCTAAATTCTGACCCTACCATGTCGCAGCAGAAATCGCGACTCATCAGACCAGGCAACATTTTTCCAATCTTCTACTGTCCAATTTCGATGAGCTTGTGCAAATTGTCGCCTCAGTTTCCTGTTCTTAGCTGAAATTAGTGGCACCCGGTGTGGTCTTCTGCTGCTGTAGCCCATCTGCCTCAAAGTTCGACGTACTGTGCGTTCAGAGATGCTCTTCTGCCTACCTTGGTTGTAACGGGTGGCGATTTGAGTCACTGTTGCCTTTCTATCAGCTCGAACCAGTCTGCCCATTCTCCTCTGACCTCTGGCATTAACAGGGCATTTCCACCCACATAACTGCCGCTCACTGGATGTTTTTTCTTTTTCGGACCATTCTCTGTAAACCCTAGAGATGGTTGTGTGTGAAAATCCCAGTAGATCAGCAGTTTCTGAAATACTCAGACCAGCCCTTCTGGCACCAACAACCATGCCACGTTCAAAGGCACTCAAATCACCTTTTTTCCCCATACTGATGCTCGGTTTGAACTGCAGGAGATTGTCTTGACCATGTCTACATGGTTGCCGCCATGTGATTGGCTGATTAGAAATTAAGTGTTAAGGAGCAGTTGGACAGGTGTACCTAATAAAGTGGCTGGTGAGT
The DNA here is from genome assembly GCA_019512145.1 of Engystomops pustulosus. Classification (NCBI taxonomy): domain Eukaryota; kingdom Metazoa; phylum Chordata; class Amphibia; order Anura; family Leptodactylidae; genus Engystomops; species Engystomops pustulosus. The sequence goes on from CM033644.1 coordinate 122,132,058, forward strand.
GTAGATGAAACATTTAACTTAAGAACCATTGACTAAAACTGAAAATATGTTTTTTGTCACATAGACAACCCAAAAAAATATGAATTAAAAAATGTAAAATATACTATCAATTTTCTGAATCTAAATCTAACCTGTACCCATATACTGTAGCTTTACTGTTATTGTCCTAAGAAGCCTCTTTTGTCAAAAAAATCAATGGCCATCGGAGCTGACACTGAACTTTAAGAACAAATCATTCAGGTTTATGAACAAGCAGCCTCATTATGTCCATGTACCCTGAAATATTATATTAAAGTCTATATACTATTACTTACCCTTAATATTTTAATGGAGCAGTTGTCCCAGTTTTGTGGCATAATATGCAACACATATATAAAGTCCTTTAAACACTTTTTAGACATATTACAACTTACAAATAAGAGGTGTGGCTTCCCGTTAAAGGACAAGGATTAGTTAAAATGTGTACATTGCAAAGAACTTTTCTGTCTTAAACCAAGACAACTAATAGAAGTTGTAGGAGTTGTAAGGTTACACAAGACAGTCAAATAATCTAACAAATGTATCATTCCCGAATTAGACACTGTGATAAATCTGATGAAGTTTAAAACTTTCTAGTAGAACTTTGCAATTGTTAACTTCTAGAAAGTTTTAGTTTATCTGTCCAATAGTGTTAATCAAGTTTTATCCAATATTTTCAGAATCATCAGTATCTTGAATTCATCTGAAATCTATTGGACTGTTCTGTACATATTGTATCCATTTATTGATTATGTATACTTTACTTATTAAATGTACTAAATAGATCCCTAAAAGTTCATGCACTTGCCCAAAATACCTTAGAAATCGATGAGGCCTGTAATGCTTTAGTGTACTGCAGCACAGCGTCCTCATGGCAATTTACATTTTGATATGCAATACCCAAGTGATAGTGTGTTTCATAAAGCTGGAAAATAAATAATTATATTATAAAAATTATATTATAAATAAGGGCAAAACATATTGCCAGACAACAAGCTTATGCTAAGTTTAGTTTTAGTTTAGTTTAATTTATAGTTACAGCTTATCCAAAATTCAATAGAAATGTGCATGCTAAAAAAGATTCTGACGATAGAAATTTTATTATACCATGGGGACTTTGTACATTTGGGGAGATTTCTGAAAACTTTCTAGAGAGAGAATTAGGAACCAATCACAGCTTGTAATAGCAAATATGCTAAAGGTGATGAAACTGGAGCTAAATGGTTGCCTGGGTAAGAAAGACCATTCAACTTCAAGCTTAGGTAAATACACTGTGGGATTGCTGCAGAATTGGTTCAGTTTGGCTGTGCAACCCGAACTTAATGCCTGATTGGTGGCCGCCTGGTTGTCCCTCCTGGCCAATTGTAGCCATGGCTAGTTGCAAGGGGCGTCAATTTTCTGGTTTGGTTGTTAATCCAACATTATCTCCGCGTCTTACAGCCGAATCCCGAATCAGGTTGGCTCATCTCTATTTGCGCATTGATCCTGACTGTGGCAAAAAGTAGCAAGTCAGCAAGCAGCAAGTCACTAGTTTCCTACCACTTGGGCTGAGTTCACTCTTTGCATAAATTAGGATCAAAAACAATAAGTGACATATATCACATATTTTCTAAAAAATAATGTGAATGGATGCAAGTAAATCAATTTTACTGGCCTTAGACAGTGTTTGGCAACCTGCCTAAAACGGGTAGATCTATATTATAGACTCCCCGGTTGACACTGGGACTTTTAAGTATATGAATAAGTACCGTTAAATACTCGTGTATAACGCCGATCGTTTTTTCATTCATCACAAAAATTGTGGCCTGAAAACATCCCCGCTCGGCTTTATTTTTCCACCCCGATGTCAACCCCCCCCCCTCCTATACACTAGTATAAAAAATCTGCAACTAACAAATTTCCATGTAAACTTACCCCCTTTATGACTCACCTTCACTTGTCGTCCGTCCACCTCGCATGGCAGCGCTGCTCCCCCGATGTCGGCGCGGTTTGTATTAAGTTTGCCAGTCCGCCAGCCAGCCTTTACCACTGTCTTTTAAGCGCTTCGGAGCTCAGCTTTCTGTCGTTTTGCCTGGGCGACGGAAAGGCTTTCCTCTCGGGCGGCGCCTAGTGTGACGCGTTCCCGTCTGCCTGCGACCCGCGCCCCCACACACACTAGGCGCCATTGACGTAGACGGTACTTAAAGATAATCCCCCACTTAAGGGAAAGATCCATGGCGGCGCCCCCAGCACGAAGAACAGAAGACGGTTGCGTACGAAGCCTTGAAGACAAGCGGCGCCGACAGCACCCCTGAAGCACACACATGCCCCCGGCTCTCCTCGCCGACCCCCCATCGGGGGAGCAGCGCTGCACATCCGAGTGTGAGCTATATAGTCCCTACCCAGTTTATTTAATGCTGGGTGGGCAGGGCTGTATAATGTTCACCTCCCGGCGGAATTCGGGCTGTTCCAAAACCTAGGGACACGCGCCCCTGTATTACCACCACTGGCGGCCAACCGCTGTATACCACTGGGGGCATGGCGATACCACCCTGGGCCCGGCAGGTCGTTCTACTACAACCATTGAGGGTGCAGTTGCTATACCACACTGGGGGCAGGCTGTATACCACGGGAGGAAGGCCCGTTTTCCATCTAGTACTAACATATCTGGGGCACAGTCCCCCGCATACACACCATGTTGGGCCCATGTCTCTGTTTCTACCATGGGGGCCGGACTGATACCCATGTGGTCAGGAGTGTATACCACTTTTTTTGCCTGGCGCACGGCCTGGATCTGTCCCCTCCCTAGACCACTGGGGGCAGGATGTCCATCACCATGGGCGGCAGGCTTGCTGTTTTATACCATATGGGGAAGGCTTTGTTACTACACTGGGGGCTTTTGGCTGTATACCCACTAGGGGGCCGGCTGAAGTACCAGGTGTGGCAGGCTGCCATACCAATGGGGTGAAGCTGCCTTTTTTACATGACCACTGGGAGACCCAGGCGTATACCACTGGCCTCGGCACCCCGGCTGCATATACTGGGGCGAAAGTCGTAATCACCTCACTGGGGGCAGGCTGGCGCCCTGGCCCTGTTATACTCAAAGGGGGCCTGGTGGTCTACTACCCCCCCTCAATATGAGGCGCCCCTTGGTCCCCTGTGACACATGCTTTTTCCCAACTACGGCCTTACCACTCGACCCCCGCGTCACTCAGCTCTTCCCAGTTTTTGGTCGGTCTATAAATCCCCCCTAGGGTCTCGGATTATTACTCCGCGCCGCTTCGGCTTATAGCGTGAGTATCTCAACGGTCAGTAACCCCAGTCACCTTAACCCGACACACACCAATCCGTTCAATTACACGTTTATAGTTTTTCATGAAAATCTAACTTAGGATGCAATGATCCTTTCGGTGAGTTGTTCTTATGGACTGTTATAATCTGCTCACCCGCTGGCAACAGTCCATTGTACATATACTCAAGAACAGAACATATAACAAAGTAATTAGGCCATCCACATCTCAAACCCAATAAATAAAAGTTTGTTTCTACATTAGCCAATGCTAAACTGACCGGATCTATTCCACCTTTTCCCAAGGCTTATTAATTGATTATTTAGAATTTTCAGCAGCTTCATTGTAGTGTTCGATTGCCTAGTAAAACTATAAACCATAGTCACATACCACAAATGGTACTGTACTGTTACAATATGCCGACAAGCCTAGATCTCCCTAAGATTCAGTGTCACTGCTTCCTAGCCTTGCCGGGTACAGTACCCCATGGCACCCAGGAGATAGAAACGCAAGCATCCAGTTCACATCCCATCAACACACTTCAGAGTTGTCGTACTAGTGGAACGCTTACGGCCAGGTCAACTGTCTTGAAGTGTTTTATGTATTCTCATGTGATGTAAAAAATGTATATTATATATTGTATTCCACTGTTTATTAATAACCAGCATGTTGCCATTTATCTTAGATTATTTTTAGAAAATTGGTAGCAAACGCTGCTACTTACGTTATTAACCCACTGACCCAGTAACTATACTTAAGTACAAGAATATATATTGGTTTATAACTCTAAAAAAAATCCATTCCATGATCACACTACTACATAATGTATATATTACCTGATCTGTCAGTCCCACACCAGCCTATCCCTCTTTATAAGATATCCCTGGTACCCCCTATTATTGCCGATGTTGAATAATACACCAATTTTTCTGAATTATAGTAACAACCAATTAATAATGTTTACACTGGACCGCATTGCTTTGCCCTTTCATGGATTTTATTGGCGTCGGCTTCCCCCCCCCTTTCTTCTTTGTGCGGTCAACTTGACCATTGGCTAGACATGGGTAATTTTATTGGTCGGCGGTACCATCCTTTATCACGATTGTACTCCTCTAAAGTACTCCCAAAAGCAAAGAACAGGTGTCGATATATAAATATGAAAGAAACCTGGATGCGTTCATATGAGCAGATCATTCAGCACCACTGCAACCTTCCCCCTTCCCCCTCCCCTCGGACAATCTCTCGACGTTCTGTCCGCACTGAATGCCCAATATCAAATCGACATCTGCGATAATTTCCGCATACCACACCCAGACTCATTTCTGCCATAGCCCAACTCCATAGTGTCCCATGAACAATTACACAGTGCTCTCCTCGCCGGACTGTGATCCCGGTTGTGTACATCTATTTAATCTCGTAACGAGACATCAAACATCCTAAAGCAAATCTGTCTGTTCTGCACCTACCCCCCCTTGGTGCTCAATTGCACAGACACAGACAAGCACCTATTGGCTTTGTAATGCTTTCCAAATCGATGCAGAGGCGTTATACTTGTTCGGTTATCATTAACTCTAAAAGCCAGAGGTTTCTTGTCTAAACAGGAGCGTCAGTATGCCATGAAAAATAATCATAACGTGCACACTGTAGAACGTTCTCATATGATCTTTGTGGCCCATACGCATGTTCAATTCTTTTTTGACAACATCTGGGTCCATATTAGATCATTTCTTCATTCAATACATTCTAGTCTTTGTAAATATAATTTTTGTTCACAACATTTGGTCATCTCTTCGCTCTCTCCGAGGTTTGTACGGTACATGCTCTGACCTGGTTCATAGCATGGTAATTCTGTGCAAAATTGGCGACCCCCGGAGCGCATAGAATTACTGTTCATTCTTAGGCAGGTAACCCTTCACGTTGACCCGGTCGTTTCTCATTATAGCAAGTCACGGGTCCCGGCCCCCCCCTCGACGGCCGTGAAGGGAAGAGGGCTGCACGGCTGAGCCTCTCCATAGCCCCGGAAGTCTTTGCTGATCCTTTTATGCTTAGCAAGGATTACCCCCGTGTAACAAACGAGACCAGGGGCTAGCACCACGACTACCGCGCAGGTTTGTTTCACCTGATCGCCGACGGCAATGTTGCCGGCCGGCTTCAAAAAGCCATGGCGGAGCCCCTTTCTTCTCTTCCTGTTGGGACGCACGCACATCGTTTCGGGATCGCCGCTCCCGTGACGTCATCGGGAGCGGCGAATCCGTCGCCATGGTAACTCGGGTCTCGCGAAGCCCGAGGCTATCTTCTGGTAACCAGCATCCTAAAATGTGACAGATCAGCACCATGTAATGTATGGGAGGTAAACCTCTCCATATAGCAGACTTTGTAGCCCTACGGCAGTTATGATCGGACTTCCGTGAGGGACCCCCTAGGGTTAAAGCACCCTGGAGTTTAGAAAAGTACTAAACAATGAAAAACTAAACAAAAAACGTTAACCCAGAAAAAAATATTCTTATAATCTGAAAAACTCCGCCACAAACCCAACTGTCAACAGCACCCCCTACGTTCCCTAGCACTGATGAAGGAACATTACTAAACTATGGCACCATAAAACCATCATAACCACCACATTACGTGTGATAGCCGAGTCAGTTGACACTGTTGTATTTAACGTAATGATGAAGTAAGTAAGTCACAGTCTTAAGACAACAATCCTTTCATTACAGTTTTGGTTTTCAGTGAAAATTAACTTAAGAGCAAGATTATTTCGGGGTGAGTTTGTGTTTATGTATTGTTAATGTACTTGGCAACAGTCCAATGTTACATAATGATGCAGAACAATAAAAAGTAATTAGGCATCCACATCTAAACCAAAAATAAAGTTATGTTTATAATTACCAATTGCTTAAATGACGGATCTATTTCTCCTTCCCAAGGCTTTAATGCATTTAGAATTTTCAGCAGCTTCTTTGTAGTGTTTCGATTGCCTAAGTAAAAATATAAAACCATATCAACATATCACAAATTGTACGGTACTTATAAATATGTGCAAGCTAGATCTCCAAAGATTCAGTCACTTTGCTCTTGCCTGGTCTGCGTACATACCCATGGCACCCAGGAGACTTAAACTGAAGCTATCACAGTTACAATCCCATCAACACTTTCAGAGTTGTCAGTTACTAGTGGAAGCTTGGAGGTCAACTGCCATGAAGTGTATATATTGCATGTAAAAAATGTATATCTAATTGCATATTTGTTTTAAATAACCAGCAATGCTTGCGCTCTATTTTCTTAGAAATATTTTAGCAACGATGTACATACTTTACTCACTACATTACAATACTTACAATAATAAATATATTTTAAATACTAAAAAAAAATCATATTATCAATACACATAATGTATATATTTATGAGTGCATCTCACATGTTATTATATATGATAATATAGATATATGGGTATTTATTATGCTGCATTTTTTTAAAATAACAAATGAATTTATAGTAACAAATTAATAATGTTACCTTGACCCATTGCTTTGCCCTTCCTGGATATGGCGGTGTGCAGGCTCAACTCTGCCATTATTTTAGAACATGGGATTTCTGTGGAGGTCATCTATACGAGTACTAGATGACCCAAAAGCAAAATAAAAGTGTGTGAATAAAAATAGAAATAAATGGAAGAGTTTCATATGAGGCGAGATAAGTCAGCAATGCAACTGGACAATCTTGAGAAGTGTGCACTGAATTGCAAAATAACAAACTGATAAGATACCACAGTCTCCATAGCAAGCCCCAACTACCCTAGTGCCTATGATAACTTACCATGCTTCGCATGACTGTGACTGTGCTAAAATTAATTGTAATAGAAAACTCAAAGCAAATATGCATGTTGCACTACGGTGTCAAGCATGACCAGACAAGCAAATATGTTTGTAATGCTTTCCAAATAGACGACGCGGCTGTATATTTGTTCTGTTATATAATTCAAAAGCCAAGTAGGTTTCCTTGTCAAACAGGGGGTCAAGTATGCATGAAAATACTAAAAAGTCCACTTGTAGGAGCTAAATGTATTATTGGCCATACGCAATCAATTTTTGGACCAAACATTTTTTTGACAGACATCTGTGTCCATACTTAGATCTTTGTTTCCATTATAATCTATGTCTTTTGAAATATAATTTTGTGTTCAAAATTGTTACTCGGCTCTATAGAGTTTACTGTAAATGCTTGACTGGTAAGTGGTGAGAATTGTGCTAAATGGGAGAGGATAGAATACTTGCTCATTTAGGCAGTTAAAGTCAGACTAGCAATCTTTTCTTTCACCCATTGGACAGTTTGGAAGCTCTCTAAGATCAAGATATAATTGATATAGTGGACCTAGCACAACAACAAGGCATAAGAAATATGTGCTCGACACACAATATTGGACTCAAAAACAATACAAAAAGGAAGTGTGTCACATGACAATTCATAAGCAATAACATCGATTCCTTTAACAGTTAAAGACCGGGCCTTTCCTGGTTTTTCACTGTCCATTTTTCACTCTCCACCTTCAAAAATCTATAACTTTTTATGTTTATAGCTAAGAGCTGTGTGATGGCTTGTTTTCTGCGTAACCAAATGCACTTGCATAGTGTTATTTGTATAGGTTTATAATGTTTTCATACATTTACAAAAATTAAAACACCATGTACACAAAAATTATTTTTTTGATTTTGCCATCTTTGCGCTAATAATTTTTATATATTGGTGTACAGAGCGTGGGAGGTGTAATTTTTGCGAACATTGATAAATTTCAATAATATCATTTTAGCACTGTAGACCTTTTGACACTTTTATAGATTTTTTATATTTTTCAAAACGGCAAAAAAGTTCCATTTTCGACTTGGCACTATTTTCCGTTACGAGGTTAAACGCATTGAAAAACTGTTATTATACTTGGCTGCCCGAGGCTACCATGGAGACGGGATCACTCTCCTGATGACGTCACAGGGAGCGACGGCCATGCGCCGCTATCTTTTGAGGTGTCGGCAGCTTTGCCGGCAGCATCGTGTGATAACACCCGCAATCGGTGTTCAATAGCAGCGACAAGACTTGTTTTTTTATGGACTATGGAGAGGGCTCAGCCGTGCGCCCATCTCCATGCAGCGGGACCCGACGCCGCGGAATATATGGAATTCATGACCGACTACCCTGTCGCCTTCCCCCGAACCCCTGAAAATGAATGTATGAGGGTTTTTGTTTTTTGCATGCCAAACTAATACTGGTTTGGTAGTTTCAGCCTACTGCTGTACATATATGCATTGATTATACTTCTACCGTCTGGGGCTTTTATAAACAAAACTTTTCTCTCTTTGATATGTTTATTATTATAGGTTGCTAAGATAACATGATCCATCTACTGGACGGAGGTGTTTAGTCGGCAAACTTACATGGTGTTTCGGACTAGGTGTATATATTTGTGTACTCTGTACATGTAATTGGTCTTATATAGCTCTACCTCCTTTGTCAGGTGATATTTTTGTATTTGGAGTCTTAATAAAGAATGATTGTATTTTGATCTATTGAATTGTATGGACACACTTCCTTTTTACTAACTAGTTTTAGGCACAACTAACTGAAGAAAAATACGTCGGGAACACATGATTTCCAAAAACCCATAATAGTTAGAAAAAAGACGAAAACTGAGGTAATTTTCTATAAAAACATTTTTACTCTTATATAATTCTTGTTAACACATTAGTTACAAAAAACAGGACGTAGAAAAAATTGTTTTTATCTAGAAAGCAACAAGGAGGTAGGTACGCTACTAAAGAAAAGGACTAGCATTGAGGGTATACCCTCACGGAAGTTATTTAGTAATAGAAGAAAAAAAACGTTTTTCATACGTACTGTATTTTGTAACTAAGGTTTGTAAACACGATTATTATAAAGCACAAATTTTTATAAGAACAAATTCTCTCAGTGGTCTGGATTGTTTTTTCGTACACTTCCTTTTATTGTCTGTATTACAGCTCCAAGATATGTAAACAAGGACCTCAGCAACTATTCCATTTTAAGTTATTGTAAAGCTTGAGTTTTATTAGTTAAAGTATATCAATGTTTGTATTTGTACTGGTATACAAAGTCATAAGTATCACATGTTTGTGTAGAAAACCACTAACCTTCGTGTTAGTGAACGTGGGGTTGTGCGACGGAGGAAAAGCACGAACCAGTCTTGAGCGGTCACGTCTCTTGACCAAGCTTGATCACAATACTTAGCTGGAGTTGATGGCCTCGTTGTAACAGCCTGGTTCTTCCATTGTAAGAATAAATTGAGACCCACTGGTGCCATGGCTACTTTCCAGTAAGCGAAACAGAAAATTTTGTACCCCTTCAAACAGGCTTACCAAGGGGCACGTTTTAGATTTGGCCAGCGGGAAAAGGGATGTATGAATGTTATAGCCCATAACAAGGCCATTACGTAGACATATATATGGTAACTTGAATAAAAAAAAATGTTGGTCGTAGAGGGACATGTCACTGTACTGCGGGTCTTAAACTGCAGTTTCAGGACCTTCAAAGGTCCTGAAATGGGCTATGTGAAGTGTGTGTATAGAGAGGAACAGATGTAGGAGGAGTATCTGGGTGAAGGGTCCATCCGTCAGTACTAAAAGTTTGTTGCAGACAGAAATCCGGAGGGGCTCCACGGCACGAGTTGAGTGGGAAGTTAAGCTCACAAAGTTCATATAAAATTTATCTTCTTTATTCATACATATTTAAAACATATTCTAAAAAGTACAAATGCTATTCTAAAAGACAAAATGCACCATGAAAAGGTAAAATTTGGTGGTTGCGGATTGGGGGAGCCATGGGCGCCGGAGAAGGAGGGGGACCGGGCTACTGACCCAACAACTGCCTAAGATGTATGGACCCCACTGATGCTGTGACCCCGAACATAAATCCAGTTGTCAGAGGTTCTTTCCACCTTATGGCTAGTTTTTGTCTGATATCGCATTGTCAGTGCCACCGCAAGGTACACACTAAGACATCTGACAAAACTGAAAGAGACTTTTCAAACACATATGTTGTGGTCTAATTACAAGAAACGGATCGACCAGAGCTTGGATATCAATAGGCATTAATAGAACCACATTCCTTGGACATTTTAGTTTTTTATTTCCAGAAATGCCCTCACTGTTCATGGATGAGTTAAATTTATCAACAGAAAAACTATTTAAGGACACGATGTATATTTGAGGCTAGATTAATACACACAGCTAAAAATAAATACACGGAAAATGCTATTGCCAACAATTGTTAAATGGATTGTCTTTGACTTAAAGATCCATACCTTTGCAAAGGAGACCGATTGCATGTCAACAACTAGGAATCACAAAATGTGTTTGATCATTGTGAATTTTCCAGATTTGGCTCCAGAGAACTTTACAGTTTCAAGTCTCCAGTTCAGCTTCTCATAAATAGAGAGCTGACGAAGAAAACTAAATAGAACAAAAAAATGTCTAGTTGTTCGTCCAGTATATCCTACAATTGGTTTGAGAAAAATTTCCCAATAAAATATTGTATATAAAGAAATAAAATATGTATGTAAAGAATAAGACAAACACAAGGAGTTGGCCTAACGATCCACAATTAGACTTTAGATCTCATATTTCAGACAAAATTTGAAAGTGTTTGGCAACCTGCCTAAAACGGGTAGATCTATATTATAGACTCAGTTGACACTGTGTATTTTAAGTAATATTAATAAGTAAGTCACAGTCATTAAGACAACAATCCTTTCATTACAGTTTATAGTTTTTCATGAAAATTAACTTAAGATGCAAGATTATTTCGGTGAGTTTGTTTTATGTATTGTATAATGTACTTGGCAACAGTCCAATGTTACATAATGATGCAGAACAATAAAAAGTAATTAGGCCATCCACATCTAAACCAAAAAATAAAGTTATGTTTATAATTACCAATTGCTTAAATGACGGATCTATTTCTCCCTTCCCAAGGCTTTTAATTGCATTTAGAATTTTCAGCAGCTTCTTGTAGTGTTCGATTGCCTAAGTAAAAATATAAACCATATCAATATCACAAATTGTACTGTACTTATAAATATGTGCAAGCTAGATCTCCAAAGATTCAGTCACTTTGCTCTTGCCTGGTCTGCGTACATACCCATGGCACCCAGGAGACTTAAACTGAAGCTATCACAGTTACAATCCCATCAACACTTTCAGAGTTGTCAGTTACTAGTGGAAGCTTGGAGGTCAACTGTCATGAAGTGTATATATTGCATGTAAAAAATGTATATCTAATTGCATATTTGTTTTAAATAACCAGCAATGCTTGCGCTCTATTTTCTTAGAAATATTTTAGCAACGATGTACATACTTTACTCCACTACATTACAATACTTAAATAATAAATATATTTTAAATACTAAAAAAAAATCATATTATCAATACACATAATGTATATATTTATGAGTGCATCTCACATGTTATTATATATGATAATATAGAATATATGGGTATTTATTATGCTGCATTTTTTTAAAATAACAAATGAATTTATAGTAACAAATTAATAATGTTACCTTGACCCATTGCTTTGCCCTTCCTGGATATGGCGGTGTGCAGGCTCAACTCTGCCATTAGTTTTAGAACATGGGATTTCTGTGGAGGTCATCTATACGAGTACTAGATGACCCAAAAGCAAAATAAAAGTGTGTGAATAAAAATAGAAATAAATGGAAGAGTTTCATATGAGGCGAGATAAGTCAGCAATGCAACTGGACAATCTTGAGAAGTGTGCACTGAATTGCAAAATAACAAACTGATAAGATACCACAGTCTCCATAGCAAGCCCCAACTACCCTAGTGCCTATGATAACTTACCATGCTTCGCATGACTGTGACTGTGCTAAAATTAATTGTAATAGAAAACTCAAAGCAAATATGCATGTTGCACTACGGTGTCAAGCATGACCAGACAAGCAAATATGTTTGTAATGCTTTCCAAATAGACGACGCGGCTGTATATTTGTTCTGTTATATAATTCAAAAGCCAAGTAGGTTTCCTTGTCAAACAGGGGGTCAAGTATGCATGAAAATACTAAAAAGTCCACTTGTAGGAGCTAAATGTATTATTGGCCATACGCAATCAATTTTTGGACCAAACATTTTTTTGACAGACATCTGTGTCCATACTTAGATCTTTGTTTCCATTATAATCTATGTCTTTTGAAATATAATTTTGTGTTCAAAATTGTTACTCGGCTCTATAGAGTTTACTGTAAATGCTTGACTGGTAAGTGGTGAGAATTGTGCTAAATGGGAGAGGATAGAATACTTGCTCATTTAGGCAGTTAAAGTCAGACTAGCAATCTTTTCTTTCACCCATTGGACAGTTTGGAAGCTCTCTAAGATCAAGATATAATTGATATAGTGGACCTAGCACAACAACAAGGCATAAGAAACATGTGCTCGACACACAATATTGGACTCAAAAACAATACAAAAAGGAAGTGTGTCACATGACAATTCATAAGCAATAACATCGATTCCTTTAACAGTTAAAGACCGGGCCTTTCCTGGTTTTTCACTGTCCATTTTTCACTCTCCACCTTCAAAAATCTATAACTTTTTATGTTTATAGCTAAGAGCTGTGTGATGGCTTGTTTTCTGCGTAACCAAATGCACTTGCATAGTGTTATTTGTATAGGTTTATAATGTTTTCATACATTTACAAAAATTAAAACACCATGTACACAAAAATTATTTTTTTGATTTTGCCATCTTTGCGCTAATAATTTTTATATATTGGTGTACAGAGCGTGGGAGGTGTAATTTTTGCGAACATTGATAAATTTCAATAATATCATTTTAGCACTGTAGACCTTTTGACACTTTTATAGATTTTTTATATTTTTCAAAACGGCAAAAAAGTTCCATTTTCGACTTGGCACTATTTTCCGTTACGAGGTTAAACGCATTGAAAAACTGTTATTATACTTGGCTGCCCGAGGCTACCATGGAGACGGGATCACTCTCCTGATGACGTCACAGGGAGCGACGGCCATGCGCCGCTATCTTTTGAGGTGTCGGCAGCTTTGCCGGCAGCATCGTGTGATAACACCCGCAATCGGTGTCAATATGCAGCAAACGACTTTGTTTTAATGGACTATGGAGAGGGCTCAGCCCGTGCGCCTCTCACTGCAGCGGGACCCGACGCCGCACGGAATATATGGAACTTCATGACCGACTACCCTTGTTTGCCTTCCCGACCCCTGAAATTGAAATGTATGAGGGTTTTTTGTTTTGCATGCCAAACTAATACCTGAGTTTGGTTAGTTTCAGCCTATGCTGTATTCATGATATGCATTGATTATACTTCTACAGTCTGGGGTTTGTATAATACAAAACTTTTTCTCTCTTTGATAGTTTATTTATTATAGGTTGCTAAGATAACAATCCCATCTACTGGACGGAGGTGTTTAGTCGGCCAAAAACTTACATGGTTGGTTTCTGACTAGGTGTATATATTTGTGTAACTTGTACAACTGTAATGGTCTTATATAGTCTACCTCCTTTGTCGGGTGATATTTTATTTGTAGTCTTAATAAAAGAAGATTGTATTTTGATTATTGAAGTTGTATGGACACACTTGCCTTTTCTACTAACTATTTATGGCACAACTTGATGAAGAAAAATACCGTGGGGAACACATGATTTGCCAAGAAACCATATATGTTAGAAAAAAGACGAAACCACTGAGGTTCAATTTTCTTAAAAACATTTTTACGTTTATTAATTCTTGTTAACACATTAGTTACAAATACAGGACGTAGAAAAAAGTTCTTCTTTATCTGAGATAAAATCTAGGAGGTAGTAGCTCAGAAAAGAAAAAGGACTGACATAGAGAGGATTACCCTCCGGAAGTTATTTAAAAAGAAAAAAACTTTTTATACAGTACTGTATGTTTGTAACTAAGTTTGTAAACACGATATATTATAAAGCACAAATATCTTTATAAGAACAATTACCTCAGTGGTCTCGGATGTTTTTTCACACTTTCCTTTATATTGTGTATTACAGCATCAAGATATGTAAAAAAGACCTCAGCAATATTCATTTTTAGTTATTGTAAAGCTTGAGTTTATTAGTTAAAATATATCAATGTTTGTATTTGTACTGGTATACCAGTACATAAAGTATCACATGTTTGTGTAGAAAACACTAACCTTTGTTAGTGACACGTTGGGTGTTCAGGGGGGGCAGACGTACTTGGTCACGTTCTTGGACCAAGCTTGACACAATTACTTAGCTGGAGTTGATGGACCGTTGTAACAGCCTTGGTTCTTCAATTTAAGAATAATTGAGACCCTGTGCATGGCTACTTTCCAGTACAGGACAGAAAATTTTGTTACCCCTTCAAACCAGGCCTTTACCAAGGGGCCGTTTTTAAGATTGGCCACGCGGAACAGGGGTATGAATGTTATAGCCCATAAAAGTCACATTCAACGAACATATATATGGTACTTGAATAAAAAAAATGGTTGTGTGTAGTAGAGGACACATTGTCATGTACTGCGTGGTCTTAAACTGCAGTTTCAGGACCTCAAAGGTCCTGAAATGGCTATGTGAATGGTGTGTATGTAAGAGAAGGCAACAGATGTAGGAGGATTATCAGGGTGAAGGTCCATCCAGTATAAAAGTTGTTGTTGCACGACAGAAATCCGGAGGGGCTCCACGGCACGGATTGTGGCTGGGAAGGTTAAGCTAACAAATTCATATAAAATTTATCTTCTTTATCATACATATTTAAAAATATTCTAAAAAGTACAAACTGCATATTCTAAAAGACAAAATGACCATGAAAAGAGTAAAATTTGGTGGTGCGATGGGGGGGAGCCAGGGGCTCGAGAAGGGGGGGACTGGGGCTACTGACCCAACAAACTGCTAATGGATTATCGACGCCCACTGCCTGTGACCCCGACATAATCCAGTTGTCAAGAGGTTCTTTCCACCTTATGGCAAGTTTTTGTTGATATGCATTGTCAGTGCCACCGAAGGTACACAACTAAGACATCTGACAATAACTGAAAGAGACTTTCAACCTATATGTTGTGGTCTTAATAAAGTAACGGATGACCAGAGCGATGATATCAATAGGCATTAATAGAAACCAATTCCTTGGCACATTTAGTTTTTTATTTCCAGAGAACAATTGCCCTCCATGACATGGATGAGTTACAATTTACAACAGAAAAACCTATTTAAGGGACACGATGTCATATTTGAGGCCTAGATTAATAACACAGAGCCCAAAAATAAATACACGGAAAATGCTATTGCAACAATTGTAAATGGCATGTGCTTTGACTTAAAGATCCATACTATTGCAAAGGAAACCGAACTTGCATGTTCAACCAACTAGGAATCACAAAATGTGTTTGATCATTGTGAATTTTCCAGATTTGGTCCAGAGAACTTTACAGTTTCAAGCTCCAGCTTCAGTTACTATAAATAGAGACGCTGAACTGAGAAAACCTATAGAACAAAAAAATGTCTGTTGTTGCCGTATATCCTAAACAATTGTTTGAGAAAAATTCCCAATAAAATATTGTATATAAAGAACATAAAATATGTACTGTAAAGAATAAAGACAAACACAAGGAGTTGGCCTAACGATCCACAATTAGACTTTAGATCTCATATTTCAGACAAAATTTGAATCTTGTAGTGTTCGATTGCCTAAGTAAAAATATAAACCATATCAATATCACAAATTGTACTGTACTTATAAATATGTGCAAGCTAGATCTCCAAAGATTCAGTTCACTTTGCTCTTGCCTTGTCTGGTACATACCCCATGGCACCCAGGAGACTTAAACTGCAAGCTATCACAGTTACATCCCATCAACACTTTCAGAGTTGTCAGTTACTAGTGGAAGCTTGGAGGTCAACTGTCATGAAGTGTATATATTGCATGTAAAAAATGTATATTCTATATTGCATATTTGTTTAAATAACCAGCAATGCTTGCTCTATTTTCTTAGAAATATTTTTAGCAAGGCTATGGAGAGGGCTCAGCCCGTGAGCCCTCTCCATGCAGCGGGACCCGACCGCCGCCGTGAATATATGGACTTATGACCGACTACCTTGACCTGTAATGTATGAGGGTTTTTGCATGCACAACTACTCTGGTTTGGTATCTCAGCCTTACTGCTTTTCCATATATGCATTGATTTATACTTCTACCGTGGGCTTTGTATAATACAATAACTTTTTCTCTCTTTGATATTGTTTATTTACTATAGGTGCTCAGATAACATATACCATCTAATGGAGGAGGTGTTTAGTCGGCCAAACTTACATGGTTGTTCTGACTAGTTGTATATATTTTGTGTACTCTGTACACTTTTAATTGGACTGCATTTA
The DNA here is from genome assembly GCA_019512145.1 of Engystomops pustulosus. NCBI lineage: Eukaryota > Metazoa > Chordata > Amphibia > Anura > Leptodactylidae > Engystomops > Engystomops pustulosus. Next base: position 122,148,775 of record CM033644.1, read on the forward strand.
GAGGTATACCCTCAGAAGTTATTTATAAAGAAAAAACTTTTTTCTACGTACTGTATTTTTGATAATGCACTGCCCATAATGCTGACATATGGACTTATGACCGACTACATACACCTGTAATGTATGAGGGTTTTTGAATGCACAATTACCTTATATACTCGAGTATAAGCCTAGTTTTTCAGCACAAAAATATGTGCTGAAAACCCAAACTCGGCTTATTCTCGAGTAAACAAAATATAGGTTTTACCAGGTTTCGTGGTAAAATTAGGGGCCTCGGCTTATACTTGGGTCGGCTTATACTCGAGTATATACGGTACTTTGGCTCGGTATTTCAGCCTTAGGCTACATTCACACTGCCGTTGCCCGTCCCGTACCGGGCAACGGCAGTGCACGGGGAGAGGAGGATGTGAGCGCAGCTCGCCCCCGCTCCTCTCCATAGGGATGTATGGCGCCCCGTAGGGCGCCGTGTGCCCATTGCCGTCTATGGGGGACGTATATCGGCCATATATACGTCCCCCAAACGGCAGTGTGAATGTAGCCTTACTGTTTTTCTATCTGTGCATTGATTTACATTGCTACTGTGGGCCTTGTATAAAGACATTTACTCTTTGATACATTTTTCATACACTATAGGTATTTAGATAACATTTACCATTTAATGGAGGAGGTGTTTAGTCGGCCAACCTTGCATGGTTGTCCTGACTAATTGTATATATTTTGTGTACTCTGTACACTTTTAATTGGTTTTATTATGTTTACCATCCTTTGTCGGGTGATATTTTTGTATTTGTTTGGCTATAATAAAGAATTACTGTATCTTGCTCATTGAATTGTCATGTGACACTTCTTTTTCCATTGTGTATTTGAGTCCATTATTGTGTGTCGGCTATTTTTTTTTTATCCTTGTGGGTTGTGCTAGGTCCACCCTATCAATTGTCTGGTGTTCTCTTCAGTCACTACATCTCTTCAATCTACCATCAAAATCATGCATTTTGGGACACTTACACATAGATCCAGGCACTGCGATGTGGCAATCTTCCTTTATTTGTCATCCATGGCCGCCTCCTTTCTAAAATCAACTTCAACATTATGTTAATGAGCCCGAATGGCTACTGGGGCATTACTAGTGCCCCTCTGTTCTGGAACTTCCCCAGCTGCAATAAGATTACATCACGCAGAGAGAAGGAGAGAATCTGCAGCACAGAGGGGCTCTGGGAACCACCACAGTAGCCCTTCCAGGTTACCATGGAAATTCTTGTTAACACATTAGTTACAAAAATACAGTACGTAGAAAAAAGTTTTTTCTTTATAAATAACTTCTGAGGGTATACCTCTAAATGACAAAGGACTGCATTTAGAGGTATACCCTCGGAAGTTATTTATAAAGAAAAAACTTTTTTCTACGTACTGTATTTTTGCGAGGGTATACCTCTAAATGCAGTCCTTTGTCATTTAGAGGTATACCCTCAGAAGTATTATAAAAGAAAAAACTTTTTCTACGTACTGTATTTTTGTAAATAATGTGTTACAAGAATTATATAAAGTAAAATTTTATAAGAAAATTACTCTCAGTGGTTCGTCAATAACCAGCAATGCTTGCTCTATTTTCTTAGAAATATTTTTAGCAAAGCTGTACTATACTTTATTACACTACATTACACTATACTTAATTAAATAAATATATTTTTAAATACTAAAAAAAATCATTATATGATCAATACACATAATGTATATATTTATGATTGCATCTCACATGTATATATATAGCATATATGGTATATTTATGCTGCATTTTTTAAAATAACAAATGAATTATAGTAACAAATTAATAATGTTACCTTGACCCATTGCTTTGCCCTTTCACTGGATATGGCGGTGTGCAGGCTCAACTCTGCCATTAGTTTTAGAACATGGGATTTTTCTGTGGAGGTCATCTATACGAGTACTAGATGACTCCAAAAGCAAAATAAAAGTGTGTTGATATAAAAATAGAAATAAATGGAGCGTTCATATGAGCAGATCATTCAGCAATGCAACTGGACAATCTTGAGCTGTGCACTGAATTGCAAATAACAAACTGATAAGATACCACAGTCTCCATAGCAAGCCCAACTCCCTAGTGCCTATGCTAAATAAAACTTACCATGCTTCGCTGACTGTGACCTGTGCTAAAATTAATTGTAATAGAAAACTCAAAGCAAATATGCATGTTTGCACTACGGTGTGTCAAGCATGACCAGACAAGCAAATATGCTTTGTAATGCTTTCCAAATAGACTGACGCGGCTGTATATTTGTTCTGTTATATAATTCAAAAGCCAGTAGGTTTCTTGTCAAACAGGCGGGTCAAGTATGCATGAAAATACTAAAAAGTCCACTTGTAGGAGCTAAATGTATTATTGGCCATACGCAATCAATTTTTGGCCAAACATTTTTTTGACAGACATCTGTGTCCATATTAGATCTTTTTTCCATTATAATCTATGTCTTTTGAAATATAATTTTTGTGTTCAAAATTGTTACTCGCTCTATAGAGTTTACTGTAAATGCTTGACTTGGTACAAGTGGGTGAATTGTGCTAAATGGGAGAGGATAGAATACTTGCTCATTTAGGCAGTTAAAGTCAGACTAGCAAATCTTTCTTTCCACCCATTGGGACAGTTTGGAAGCTCTCTAAGAATCAAGATATAATTGATATAGTGGACCTAGCACAACAACAAGGATAAGAAATATGTGTCAGACACCAATATTGGACTCAAAAACAATACAAAAAGGAAGTGTGTCACATGACAATTCAATAAGCAAAATAACAATCATTCCTATTAACAGTTAAAGACCCGGGCCTTTCCTGTTTTTCATGTCCAGTTTTTCACTCTCCACCTTCAAAAATCTATAACTTTTTATTTTATATAAGAGCTGTGTGATGGCTTGTTTTCTGCGTAACAAATGCACTCATAGTGTATTTGTATAGGTTTATAATGTTTTTCATACATTTACAAAAATTAAAACACCGTACAAAATTATTTTTTTGATTTGCCATCTTTGGCGCTAATAATTTTTATATATTTGGTGTACAGAGCGTGGGAGGTGTAATTTTGCGAACATTTGATAAATTGTCAATAATATCATTTTAGCACTGTAGACCTTTTGACACTTTTTATAGATTTTTTATATTTTTCAAAACGCAAAAAAAGTCCATTTTCGACTTTGCGCACTATTTTCCGTTACGAGGTTAAACGCATTGAAAAACTGTTATATATACTTGGCTGACCCCGAGGCTACCATGGAGACGGGATCACCTCTCCTGATGACGTCACAGGGAGCGACGGCCATGCGCCGCTATCATTTTGAGGTGTCGGCAGCTTTGCCGGCAGCATCGTGTGATAACACCCGCAATCGGTGTTTGCAATAGCAGCAAAGACTTAATGGCTATGGGAGAGGGCTAGGCCGTGAGCCATCTCAGCAGCGGGAACCCGCCGCATCCCGTGCTGAATGGTATGGAACTTATGAAGATCTAACTTGACCTGTAAGTGAGTATGAGGGGGTTTTGGCATGCACAAATCTCCTTGAGTTTGGTATATTTGCGGCTTGTATCTGCTTTCCATGATATGATGATGCTTGATTCTAAGTCCTGGGGTTTGTATAATACAAACTTTTCTTCTTTGATATTTCTAATTATTTTAGGTGCTCAAGATAACATGGATTTTTACCATCTAATGGCGGAGGTGTTTAGCGGCAAAACTTACATGGTTGTTCTGACTAGTGTATATCATTTTGTGTATCTGTACATTAATGGTTTATTAGTCTACCATCCTTGTCGAGGTGATATTTGTATTGTGAGTCTTAATAAAAATGAGTGGTATTTTGCCGTATTGAATTGTATGTGACACACTGCCTTTTCTATAACTAAGTTCCATGGCACAAACTTGATGAAAACAAATAGCGGGAAACACATGTTTGCCAGAAAATAATATGTGAAAAAAGCACGAACCACTGAGAGTATTTTACTTCAAAAACATTTTTACTTATATATTCTTGTTAACACATTGTTACAAAACATACAGGACGTAGAAAAAATTTACGTTCTTTAATTAAAAGCTACAGAGAGGGTAGTCATCTAAATTGACAAAGGTACTGCATGAGAGGTATACCTCCCGGAAGTTATTTAATAAAGAAAAAAACGTTTTTATACGTACTGTAGTTTGTAACTATGTGAGTAACACAAGATTATAATAAAGACAAATGTTTATAAGAATATTACATCAGGCTGGTTCGTATTTTTTCTACACGTTCCTTTTAGATTGTGTATTACAGATCATAGATATTAAAAAGACCTCAGGCAACTATTCCATTTTTAAGTTATTGTTAAGCTTGAGGTTTATTCAGTAAAGTATATCAATGTTGTGTATTTGTACTGGTATCAAAGTAATAAAGTCTCACATGTTTGTCGTAGAAAACCAGCTACCTTGTGTTAGTGACGTTGGGGTTGCTTACAAAGAGAAAGAACGAAAGTACTTGAAGCGGTCACTGTTTGATCCAAGACCTACTACTAATATTATGTTGAGTGGCTGGCATTAGTTGTAACAGCCTTGGTTCTTCAATTTAAGATAAGTCTGAGCCAATGTGTGCCCATGGTCTAGTTCTCAGTAAGCGAGAACAAAAATTTGTCCCCTTCACCAGGCCTTCCAAGGGGCAGTTTTTAGATTGGCCATGGCCGAAAGGGCTGTATGATGCTTTAGCCCGACTAAAAGCGCACATGTACTACGTAGCTATATATCGGACTTTGAATAAAATAATTTGTGTCAGTAGAGGAACAGTCCTTTACTGCGTGGTCTTAACTGCAGTGTTCAGGACCTCTCAAAGGTCCTGGAAATGGCTATGTGAGGTGTGTAGTAAGAGCAGGACGATGTAGGATGGTTTATCAGGGTGAGGCCATCTCAGTATAAAATTTGTTTGCAGGACAGCAAATCAGGAGGGGCTCCCGGCACTGGCTGGTGCTGGTGAAGTAAGCTCACAATTTCATCTAAAATTTATCTTCTTTATTATACATATTTAAAATATTCAAAAAGTTACAATGACATATTTTAAAAAGACAAAATGCACCATGAACAAGGTAATTGTGGTGGATTGGGTGGGGAGCCATGGGCGCCTGAGAAGCGGAGGTGGCATAGGGCTACTGACCCAAAAACGCTATGGGATATTGATGCCACTACTGCCGTACCCCAACATTAATCCGTGTAAGAGGTTCTGTCCACCTTATGGCAGTTTTTGGTTTTCTGATCATGCATGGTCAGATGCCACCGAAAGGTACAAACTAAGACATCTGAAAAACTGAAGAGAGACTTTTCAAAGTGTACACATATGTTTGTGGTTTTGTAGAACAAGTAAAAGGATCGACCAGCAGCTGATGCGTATCAATAGCTTAACTAGAACCCAATTCCTTGTCACATTTAGTTTTTTATTTCAAGAAATTGCCTCATCTTTTAACATACGATGACGTTAAAATTTACAACAGAAAAACCTATTTAAGGGACACGATGTATATTGAGGCTAGATTAATTAACACAGAGAAAAATAAAAAGGAAATGTATGATACAATTGAAAATGCATGTAGTCTTCTTGTACTTTAAAGATCCTATACCTATTGGCAAAGGAGAACGAACTTGCATGTCAACACCACTAGACATCCACAAAAGTTTTTGACATTTGTGACTTTCCAGATTTGGTCTACAGAGAATTTATACACGTTCAAGTCTCCAGCTCCAGCTTCTATAAATAGGAGCTAACTGAAGAAAACTAAATAGAACAAAAAAATGTTAGTTGTTGTCTCAGTTATACTCCTACAATTGGTTTGAGAAAAATTTTTTCCCAATAAAATATTGTAGATAAAGAAAAATAAAATATGTATGTAAAGAATAAAGACAAACACAAGGAGTTGGCCTAACGATCCACAATTAGACTTTAGATCTCATATTTCAGACAAAATTTGAATGGGAGGCATCTATACGATAGTACTAGATGACTCCAAAAGCAAAATAAAAGTGTGTTGATATAAAAATAGAAATAAATGGAGCGTTCATATGAGCAGATCATTCAGCAATGCAACTGGACAATCTTGAGCTGTGCACTGAATTGCAAATAACAAACTGATAAGATACCACAGTCTCCATAGCAAGCCCAACTCCCTAGTGCCTATGCTAATTTACCATGCTCTCGCATGACTGTGACCTGTGCTAATAATTAATTGTAATAGAAAACTCAAAGCAAATATGTCATGTTTGCACTACGGTGTCAAGCATGACCAGACAAGCAAATCATTGCTTTGTAATGCTTTCCAAATAGACTGACCAGAGGCTGTATATTTGTTCTGTTATATAATCTAAAAGCCAGTAGGTTTCTTGTCAAACAGGAGGGTCAAGTATGCATGAAAATTACTAAAAGTGCCACTTGTAGAAGCTAATTATTATTGTGGCCATACGCAGTCAATTCTTTTTTGACAGACATCTGTGTCCATACTTAGATCTTTTTTTCCATTATAATCTATGTCTTTTGAAATATAATTTTTGTGTTCAAAATTTGTTACTCTGCTCTATGAGGTTTTACTGTACATGCTTGACTTGGTCAAGTGGTGAATTTGTGCTAAATGGGAGAGGATAGAATACTTGCTTCATTTAGGCAGTTAAAGTCAGACTAGCAAATCTTTCTTTCCACCCATTGGACAATTTGGGAAGCTCTTAACGAATCAAGATATTAATTGAGTATAGTGGACCTGAGCACAACTCAAGCATGAGAGAAATATGTGACAACAACCTATTTGGGACTCAAATACACAACTAACAGAAGGAAGTGTGTCACATGACAATTCAATAAGCAAAACAATCATTCTTTATACCATTAAAGACGCCGGGCCTTTCCTGTTTTTTCATGTTACTTGTCACTCTCCACTTTCAAAAGATTATTAACTTTTTATTTGTATACTCAGAGCGTGGATGGGCTTGGTTTCCTGCGTAACAAATTGCACGTCATTGAGTGTAATTTGTATAGGTTTATAATTTTTTCATACATTTACAAAAATTAAAAACCTCCTGTACAAAAATTATTTTTTGATTTGCCATCTCTGGCGCTAATAACTTTTTTATACTTTGGTGTACAGAGCTGTGGGGTGTAATTTTGCGACATTTGATAAATATTTTTTTCAATAATATCATTTTCTAGCACTGTACGACCTTTTGATCACTTTTTATAGATTTTTTTATTTTTTCAAACGCAAAAATGTCCATTTTCGACTTTGGCACTATTTTCCGGTTACGAGGTAAACCGCATTGAAAAACTGTTAATATACTTTTGCTGCCGAGGCATCCATGAGACGGGATCACCTCTCCCTGAGGACTCACAGGGAGCGAACGGCCCATGCGCCGTATCTATTTTGAGGCTGTCGGCAGAGTCTTGGCCGGCAGCCTCGCTGGTGTGATAACACCCGCAATCGTGCAATACTGTACATGGAAAAATAAAAAAGTTATGGATTTTTGATCATGGGGAGTAAAAAATGAAAATGAAAAAACAAAAAAGGGCCAGGTCCTGAAAGGGTTAAAGTCAGACTAGCAAATCTTTCTTTCCACCCATTGGGACAAGTTTGGAAGCTCTCTACAGATCAAGATATAATTGATATAGTGGACCTAGTACAACCAACAAGGATAAGAAATATGTCGACACACAATATTGGACTCCAATACACAATAAAAAAGGAAGTGTGTCACATGACAATTCAATAAGCAAAATACAATCATTCTTTTATTAACCAGTTAAGGACCAGGCCCTTTCCTGTTTTTTCATGTCCATTTTTTCACTCTCCACCTTCAAAAATCTATAACTTTTTATTTTTATATGTAAAGAGCTGTGTGATGGCTTGTTTACTGCGTAACAGATTGCACTTCATAGTGATGGTATTGAATATTCTATGCCATGTACTCGGAAGCGGGAAAAAATACCAAATGCAGTGAAAATGGTGAAAAAACACATTTGCGCCATTTTCTTGTGGGCTTGGATATTACGTCTTTCACTGTGCGCCCCAAATGATATCATTTTTAGCACTGTACGACCTTTTGATCACTTTTTATAGATTTTTTTATATTTTTCAAAACGGCAAAAAAGTTCCATTTTCGACTTTGAGCACTATTTTCCGTTACGAGGTTAAACGCATTGAAAAACTGTTAATATACTTTTGGCTGACCCGAGGCTACCATGGAGACGGATCACCTCTCCCTGATGACGTCACAGGGAGCGACGGCCCATGCGCCGCTATCTTTTTGAGGCTGTCGGCAGCTTTGCCGGCAGCCATCGCTGTGATAACACCCGCAATCGGTGCAATATGCAGCAAAGACTTACTGGCTATGGAGAGGGCTCAGCCCGTGAGCCCTCTCGGCAGCTGGGAACCCGCCCGCATGTCCCGTGCTGTGGTGATGGAATTATGATGTATCTAATTGACCTGTAAACGTGAGTATGAGGGGGTTTTGCATGCACAAATCTCCTTGGTTGGTATTTCAGCGCTTTATCTTTTCGCTTATATGATGGACTTGACTTCTAACCGTGGGCTGTGTGTATAATACAATATTTTCGTATTTGATATTGTTCTATATTATTATATGTGCTCAGATAAATTGTATGTTACAGCATAATGGAGAGGGTCTTAGCGCCAAACTTAAATGGTTGTTTGACTAGTTGGTATATCTTTGTGTAGCTCTGTACAATTTTAATTGGTTCTATTATGTCTACCATCCTTGCTCGGGTGATTTTTTGGTTATTGTATGTCTTTAATAAAGAATGAGTGTATTTGGCGTATTGAATTGCATGTGAACAACTCCTTTTCTATAACTTATCCTTGACAACTTGAAAAAAAATAGTGGAAACACACTGATTTGTCTAGGAAAGAATCAATATGTGAAAAAGCCGAACCACTGAGAGTAGTTTTATTCAAAAACAATTTTTACTTCTTATAATTCTTGTTAACACATTAGTTACAAAAATACAGTACGTAGAAAAAAAGTTTTTGTTTTATAAAATACTTCTGAGGGTATACCTCAGAAAAGTGCACTTGATTTAGAGGATTAACCCGCGGGAAGTTATTTATAAAGAAAAAACTTTTTTCTACGTACTGTATTTTTGTAACTAATGTGTTAACAAGAATTATATAAAGCACAAATATTTTATAAGAAAATTACTCTCAGTGGTTCGTATTTTTCTACACTTCCTTTTCTATTGTGTATTACAGATCAAGATATGTAAACAAGACCTCAGCAACTATTCCATTTTAAGTTATTGTAAGCTTGAGTTTTATTAGTAAAGTATATCAATGTTTTTGTATTTGTACTGGTATCAAAGTAAATAAAGTATCAATGTTGTGTTAGAAAACACTAACCTTTGTTAGTGACCGTTGGGTTCTTGGTCACTTCTCTTACCAAGACCCTTCTCTCCTAATTACTTAGCTTGGTGGACTGGCCAACTCTTGTAACAGCCCTGGTTCTTCAATTTAAGAATAATTGAGACCACTGTGCCCATGGCTACTTCCAGTACAGCAGAAAATTTTGTTACCCTTCAACAGGCCTTTACCAAGGGGCAGTTTAAGATTGCCATGGGCCCTGGGCTGTATGAATGTTATAGCCCCTACAAGTCCATTCACTCGCTCTATATATGGTACTTGAATAAAAATTTTTGTGTAGTAGAGGACATGTCCTTTCTGCGTGGTCTTAAACTGCAGTTTCAGGACCTTCAAAGGTCCTGAAATGGCTATTGTGAATGTGTGTATTAAGAGCAGGAACAGATGTAGGAGGATTATATGGGTGAAGGTCCATCTCAGTATAAAATTTGGTTTGCAGACAGAAAATCAGGAGGGGCTCCGGCACTGGCTTGGTGAATGTTAAGCTACAATTTCATATAAAATTTATCTTCTTTATTCATACATATTTAAAACATATTCTAAAAAGTACAAATGCATATTCTAAAAGACAAAATGCACATGAAAAGGTAAAATTTGGTGGTTGATTTGGGTAGCCATGGGCTCCTTAGAAGGCTTGGATCCTGGGCTACTACCCAAACTGCCTATATTATTATCCACTACTGCCTGTACCCCCACATAATCCAGTGTCAGAGGTTCTTTCCACCTTATGGCCTAGTTTTTGTTCTGATATGCATTGTCAGCTGCACCGAAAGGTACAACATAAGACATCTTGAAAAACTGAAAGAGACTTTTCAAACCTATTGTTTGTGGTCTTAATAAAGTAAAAGGATGACCAGCAGCTGATATCAATAGCATAATAGAACCAATTCCTTGCACATTTAGTTTTTTATTTCAAGAAATTGCCTCTCATTTTACATAGGATGAGTTAAAATTTTACAACAGAAAAACTATTTAAGGGACACGATGTATATTTGAGGCTAGATTAATAACACAGAAAAATAAATACAGGAAATGCTATTGAAACAATTGTAAAATGCTGTACTTAAAGATCCTACTATTGCAAAGGATAACGAATTGCATGTCAAACAACTAGAATCACAAAATTGTTTTTGATCATTTGTGAATTTTCCAGATTTGGTCTACAGAGAACTTTACACAGTTCAAGTCTCCAGCTTCAGCTTCTCATAAATATGAGACCTGACTGAAACCTAATAGAACAAAAAAATGTTATGTTGTTGTCTCAAGTTATACTCCTACACATTTGTTTGAAAAACCCAATAAAAATATTGTATATAAAGAAAAATAAAATATGTATGTAAAGAATAAAGACAACACATAAAGGAGTTGCCTAAAGCATCCAATTAGACTTTAGTCTAATTTCAGACAAAATTTACACGCTTTGCTTTGCCCGGACTTGAGTCCCGTCGGCAGCAGTCCCTCAATCTATTTTATGACACGCTCTATTTTTCACTAAACCAGGTGAGAGATATTCTATTATATATTTCTCTTATCAAACAAAATACACTTGAATCCTCTGTGCTTTTTGTCTCCTCCTCCCATTGGCCACGTTGATGCATACCTGTAGATCCCCACATTAACGCATTCAACGCCGGCCCTCCGTTTGTTAGACAAAATTTCCAGAAATGCCTGACAGTGGAAGGCTTACAAATATGCTAATGAGCCAGAAGATGTTTGGTAAGCCCTCCTGGCTCATTAGCACAATTTTAAAAGATGATATTAGAAAGGAGGCGGTCATGGATAATAAATATAAGAAGGTTACCACAGTCACAGTGTCTGGATCTATGAGCAAGTGTGCCTGGTTTATCATGTTTGATTTTGATGGTAGATTTCCAAAAACAAAACTTTAGACCCTTAACAATGCGTGGCGGCTGTGGGTGACTGGAGAGGGCTCGTGGGCTGAGCCCTCTCCATAGCCCGTGTGTGTTTGCTGCATATTGCAGAAAACACCCAGCAGTAACACCCTTGATCGCTGCCATCTCTGCCAAGATCATCACTCCTCGTGACGTTATTGGGTAGTGGCGAACTGTTGATATGACAGCCTAAGGTCATACAGAGACCAGAGGCTGTCTCGTTTTGCACCATCTATTACAATGTGTGATTTGCACATTTTAATAGATACTGTAGTATAGCAGTATATGGTAGAATCAAAAGTACCCTAAGGGGTCTGAAATACAGTAGAAAAAAAAAGGAAAAAAAACCTAAAATTTTAAATCACCCCACTTCCCTCAAACTGATACAAATATAAATAAACAGTAAAAACCATAAACATGTAAGGTATTGCTGTCTAATCTATCAAAATATAATAACAGTTATTCCCAGCATTTAACCCTGTAACGGTAAATAGCACCCAATATCGAAAATGCCACTTTTTTGCCATTTTGCAAAATATAAAAAAATTCTATAAAAAGTCATCAAAAGGCTGTACAGTCCTCAAAATAAAAAGTTCAGTGCACCGTACACTGAAGCATGAAAAGTTTTGTAGTGTCATAAAATTTTTTTTGTACAGGAGGTTTTAATTTTTGTAAATGTACGAAAACATAATAAAACCTATATAAATTTAGTATTGCCGTGATCATACCAAGCCAAGCAATAAAGTAGACATATCATCTGTTGCACACAGTGAAAGCCAAAAAAAACCAATCCCAAAAGAAAATGGCTCAAATGTATTTTTTCCCCCAATTTCACTGCATTTGCAATTTTTTCCTGCTTTCCAGTACACGGCATGAAATATTAGATACTGTCACTATGAAGTGAAATTTGTTACACAGAAAACAAACGCTTACACAGCTCTTAACATGGAAAAATAAAAAAGTTATGGATTTTTGAAGTTGGGGAGCAAAAAAATGAAACCACTAAAATGAAAAAGGTTCTGGTCGTTAAGGGGTTAACAAGCAATGTATTTATCCAAGTATTGTCTTTTAATCCCAGAAGTAATACTTTCCGATGTTTATTAACTCCATACATCATTCCATTTGTTTGTTCAGGTGTATTGCAATATGTGTAACGAAATATCAATCACTGTCCCTTTTCTCTTGTTAATTAATATTTTATCCATTTAGTCTAAACATATCTGAGGTCCATGTCACGGATAACAATTACCCTATTCATCACATCATTTAAACAATGCAGTATTATTCATAGTCCCTTTTGCTGTCATTTTTATTTGCATGTAAATTTATTTTTCTATCATTACAATTTAATATTAACATAATTTAGCAACATTCAAATAATCAATTAACAATGATACATTTTCTGCTATTTAAGAAAAGCCATTTAACTTTTGGTATATGTTAAAAGTAAAGCACAAGTAAAAAGTTTACATTTTTTTATACGTATGACTTGATATAGTGTATGTGCATCCTAAACAAGCACAGCACTCCATGGAAAATATTATTGTTATTAAGGGGCACAGTGTTCCTATCATATTCTAAATTACACAATTGCCATGATCTGAGCAGAAAATGCTTCCATTCTCTAAATTACAATCATTAGATATAATACATCTTTTGTAATGACATTGCCCTATCAGAAAATGAAACTCAAAACAAAATCCTTAAGTTTGACACCATAACAGACACAATAAACACTAAGGCACTATTCAAATTCTTGCCTAAATATGAAATCCTCAATAACTATAAACTGTATATTGTAAATCTATGTTTATTTACATCCAAAAATTAATAGAGGTTACATTTATAAAACTCCATTATAATCACTCAATATGATATAAAACAATAAATTTGAGATCCACAGCTATCCTCCCTGATTAAGCCCTAAAAAAAATCATCTGTCTAGGTGACCTACCTGACCACACCAAGGTTGATCAGTCCTTCTGAGGGCCTCATCTAGCTCTGACACTTACTCCATTGGGCTCTCACAGCCCACCAGGGATTGCAGGCAACCCTGCTGGCCCAGAATGGCTTACCAAGCCCACTTTCCATATGCTGTTTTGGTGTTGTGCCCCATATGGAATGAAATCTGCTCTAGGACATCTGGATCTACTTATATCATCACCCCTACAGGGAATCAGGCGGCATTGCCCCCCATTGGTCCACCTTGGCCCTGTATATGCCACTTGTAGAGGACCTCCGACACCCTGCGGCTCATTGTTGCCTGCTAGTGGATTGCAGCTGCGATCAAAATTTATATTAACAGTCTGTGACCTTGACCATTCTGAATCAGCTCCCCTCAGGTCTACCTCCTTGGCCACTTTAAAAGTTGGCAAGTACAACCAACCCCTCCTACACATATGCAGCAGCATCCCTTATACTCAAGATCCTATTATATCAGAAGACAAGTTATATTTAAAGGGACAATAGGCTGTATGTATATGTGCTTAAACTGAGGCAAATATGCAGGGCCTAATGAGGTGTAATGACTTTTCGAACTCCGTCCCTAGGGCCATAAAAGCAGGACAGCCCTCTTCAACCTAACCAAAGAAATTTTTCAGTACCTGGGTATGACCAGACTACAAAATATAGGAATCTCTGACCTTTTGCAAAAATTGCATACTGCAAGGAGGCTTGTCATGGTACCTTCAACTACTCCGCACACTCAGCTTTTGTTAGCTCGAGCTTCATCAGCCAGAGACGTTGCTCTTCCATCTCTGGCCACTTCACTTCCTCTGGCCACGAGGGATTTCCTCTGTTTAATTCCGGAGACATTTCACAAGGACATAGCAACAGTAAACTCTGCAAAAAAAAAAACCCCAGGAAATAGTTTACCATACTGATGACTTAGTGAAACACATGGATAACTCTGCTGATACCTTGGAGGAGGATCAGGAGTGTTTGGAAGACCATGAAACCCGGGTGAATCTCTTCAAGTTAATGTCACAAAATGTCACAAAAAATTGTTGGAGAAAACCTTGAGCTTGACCAGAAGAAATCATGTTAGAATAAGGGGATAAAAAGCCATTTTACGCAAAATGTGTCACTATATGCGACTATAACTTTAGAACGCTTTTACTTACCAAGGTGATTTTCCGATAGTTTTTTTGTGACATGTTGTACTTCACCTTAGTGGTATATTTCGGCTGAAATGTTTTGCATTTATTTATAAAAAAATTTAGATTTTCTGATTTCTAAATGTTCTGCTCATCACACAGTTACTCTAACCTCCCAAATAGTTTACTAACGCAGGGTTTTTGGCCATTTCTCTCGCTCTCCAACTTCAAAAATTCCATAACTTTTTCATTTTTGTGTACAACCTGTGTGAGGGCTTTTTTGTTCGTAACAATTTACTTTCCCGTGATGTTATTTATTTTAACATGCCGTGTACTGCAAAGCTGAAAAAAATTCCAAATGTGGAAAAATTTAAAAAAAACGTCACGTGCGTCACGTTCTTGTGGGCTCACGTTTTTACGACTTTCACTCTTCGCTCCAAATAACATGCCTACTTTATTCTTTGGTCGTGCGATCGCGGTGATACCAATTTATATAGGTTTTATTGTGTTTTAAACCTTTTCAAAAATTAAACGAATGTGTACAAAAAAAAAAATTTTTGCCATCTTCTGACGCTATAACTTTTTCATACTTTGGCGCACCGAGATGCTGGAGGTGTCATTTTTGCGAAATGGGCAACGTTTTCATTGCTAACCATTTTGAGGTCTGTGCGACATTTTGATCATTTTTTTTTATTTTTTTATGTTATGTAAAAGGTGTAAAGTTCGCATTTCGGAATTGGGCGCCATTTCCCGCCTGAGGTCACCGCCGGCCGTAACCGTTTTTTATTTTGAAGATCGGGCATTTTGAGCCGGCAATCCTAATATGTTTGTGGATTTTTACTGTTTATTATGTTTTATATCCGTTTCTAGGGAAGGGGGTGATTTGAACTTTTATATTTATTATTTTTTATTTTACTTTTTTTTCTTTTTTTTTCACAATTTTTAGACCATCTAGGGTAACTTAACCCTAGATGGTCAGATCGTCCCTACCATATACTGCAATACTACAGTATTGCAATATATGGCATTTTTTGCAGGTCATACATTACCAATGAGCCACTGGCTCATTGTAACGAACCTGCATAAACCATGTAGCCCTCGTGTCAAAAGAAGACCCGAGGCTACCATGGAACCGATGCCCCCCCCGATGACTTCGGGGCGTGGCGATCGGAAAAAAGATGGCGCGCCCGCGCGCGCCGTCTTTTAACGCCGCCGGCGACTTGAGAGGTTTATGCGCGATTCGTGGCAAGCACCGACCGCGGTTATTAGCGGTGGGTTTGTTTGTGCAAAATGCAAAACCCCCACCTCTGTATGAAAGGGACTCAGCCCTCTGAGCCTCTATCACACCCCTTATACCCTGCGCCGTAATACTACAAGCGAGAGCGTTAAGCGGTTAACCATCTACATTTATTAATTCGTTATTGTTATTTAAAATTTCAATTTAAGATTCATTATTTTAGAGGCCATCTATTTATGGGGGTTTTAAAAGTTCTGTGGCATTAGAAACTTAATTTTTAAATAATTTTTCATTTTCTTTGCAAGAGTGCAAAAAAACACTATCTATACAGCTTTTTTTTTTTTTTTTTTTTAGTCACACCTATGACTAGTATTATGTTATTTATATTCTATGTGTCACGACATTCATGGTTCAGAACGGTTACGGCAATGTCCCAGAGAGAAAAATCACTTGCTTTTGCACCGCTATCTTCTAGGTGGCTTAGCATTTAGATTTTTTTGTTGATTGAGCTATATTATCGCTTATTTTTTTGCGGAATGAGTTGTGCATTTTATTGGAATCATTGTGATGTAAATCCTAATTTTCGGCATGTTTTTATTTATTGAATCATTGTGATGTAAATCCTAATTTTCGGCATGTTTTTATTTATTTTTATACAGTATTCACCGCACAGATTGATACGGACGAAGCGATACCATATATATGTGCAGTGATTTTTACTGTCTTATTATATGTGAGAGTTTTATAATATATGGGGCATGTAGGGGACTTTTATCATTTTTTAATTTTATTCCTTTATTTGTAAAAATTATTATCACTTTTTTTACAATTTTTTTACTGTCTCACTGTGGGACTTGAAAAAGCGATCATCTGATTGCTGTTTCAAACTAATACACTGCGATGTTGATGTATGGTGGTGTATTAGAGTAGTCAGCTTATGCAGATGTATAGGCTCACTTGAAAAGTAAAAGATCCTGACGCAAACAGAATCTGTCAATCAGCAGCTGAAGACAGTGCTGTGATCCTTTATCAGAGGCATAGAGAGTATCTGCATCCTCCAAACCTTGCGTGCAGGGGGTAGCAATGGAGATGTGAGCAGGTGAGGAAGCCCTATTGAGGCCACAGAAATGCTTGACTGCGTTGTCTGCAACATGGATCGAGACTATAGCGAGTGAGGAAACTCCCATACTGCAAAGTGTGAATAGGTACTCAAGGTTGAGGTTCCCTAGATAATGACTACAGGGTCTAAAAATCCACAGAGGGCTTCTTTTGGAAACAGCAGATCTTGGCTTCCAAAATAGACCTCCTCTATATCGTTAGACCCTGTACTTAACAGGTTAGGGCATCTCAATTTTGAGTACCTATTCGCAGTGAATGTTAAGTCTTTGGAAAGTTGACTCCAATTTCAGCACTGGCATCTAACCAGGTAAGCAGCTTGCAAAAATTGTCAGAAATATTTGAGCAGGGAATTTCACCCAGAATTAAATTAGTCCATCAATGAGTTTCTAGTATGTAACTATGCTCAGATATGGTGGTTTTAAAGCGATGGAACCCCAAACCATGGCTGCTCAAAAATGGGTGCTCAAAGTGGAGGTACACTAGACAATTGACTAAGGGGTCAAGGAGGGACTCTTTTGGAAGCTCCAGATCTTGCCTTCTAAAAGATATGCCACATAGATTGTCAGACCCTGTAGTCGATAATCCAGGGTACCTTGTATCTTCAAGATATTGGCAGCAAATTTCACCCAGAATCAGAGGAGCCTAACCAAAAGTTTCTTCAAAATAACCAAATTCAGATATGGGGTTTAAAGTGAGGGAACCCAAAACTGAAAATGAGTTCTCAAAAATGTGGTAACCTACAGGGTCATATCCAAGGGGGGGTGGGGTTTTTGAAAGCTAAATATCTCTAATTACTGATGATGAAATATCTGATATGGTGAAAAACCTGAAGCAAAGCACCTGGGCCTGATGGCTCGCTTGCCGCTTACTATAAGAAGTTTCTACAGATCAGTCCACTACACATGCACTAGTATT
Source organism: Engystomops pustulosus (assembly GCA_019512145.1). Classification (NCBI taxonomy): domain Eukaryota; kingdom Metazoa; phylum Chordata; class Amphibia; order Anura; family Leptodactylidae; genus Engystomops; species Engystomops pustulosus. The sequence goes on from CM033644.1 coordinate 122,166,465, forward strand.
GTGATGCCACATTTCGTCAAACATTCCCCGAATTCTATCTAGCTCATGTAACAGTATTATTAAAATGTGTTCCTGGTTGCACAATATATTATACACAAGTTTCAGAGGTTCCCATTTTGGGGTATGAAGTCATGTTGTCCAACTATTCACTTGTTATTCATGCTTATATTAAGTTTTCAGATTATTTGTACCTCACAAGTGTTTCATTAACTAACTTTAGAAGGAACTAAACTGCTTGCTTATGCAATTTGCTAGCTAGCCCCCTTTGTGAAATGAATTTTATTTTTTCCCGGATTTTTTTGTGAAATATTCATGAGAAAATGAAATTAGACTCATAATATAGTTTCAAAAAATTTGCATACGAAATGACATTTAGAAATATTGAAAAAGGGGTCTCTATCTTTCACAAATTAATTGCTTCTCAATTAATTCAGAAAAGTACAACAATGTTTCCTTATCAAAATCATTTAGATCTGTTCAATAATGTACGTTAATGGTTCTGTCTTTGAATTACCTCAATATAAAGGATGGCTACATATAGCATTTAGGAATTACACATATTTTCTCTTATGTATGGGTTCATTGGTTCCGCTGTTCTACTTTTCCTCCTGAGTACTAGAGTAGATGACTATTTACTCTGTATACAGCATCTGGAGATAAACACCAGATCACATACAGAGTTGTATATGGTTTTGGCTTACACTTACTTTATGAATTTCTACTATTATGTAGTTTTATAATACCACAGCTAATAGTAATAGTAGTTTACTGTTAAACTACTTTATCCCAGTTGCTTATTTTTGATGAATAATACAGCAGTTTTCTCTGCTTCAGTACAATCCTCCAAAAGTAGGCCTATGAGTTTTCTTATTCTGTATTTTAGACATGACCGTTTGATATATGAGATTTCTTGTGAGTTGAAGCTATTAAAGTTGCAATCAAGCACACATTTATCAAAAGTATAAGAGGTAGAAGTCTGTGGAGGAAACCTGAAATGTGAGTTTATTGCTATATTTGTCTTTGTTACTTTTGCTGCTTATTATGTCTGTACATGCCCAGGGGCAGATTTACCCACAATGTTCAGGGAGCCCAACACACTGCTGGGGTGCATTCAATTTTTCAAGATAGTAATGTCAAATGTTAAGCAGAACATAAAATTTAGTGGAGAACTGAATTTCCTGAATCAAGAGCTATTAACCATATCTGGTACCGCTCCCGTAAGGCGACGCAAGGCCATTGAAGGGTATAGGGGATGTATATACACTTTATACAGTATATGTCCCCCATACGTTTGTGTGAATGTATTGTTACTCTGCATTTGCCATAAAAAAGTCAACTCTGTGTGATTGTGATTACTTTTCCCGCCTGCAGCAAGTCCTAGCTTCTCCAGTATTCAATTCAGTTTACTCCATGCTGGTCAAACTTCCGTCAAGCCAGTTCACATTTCTGTCCGTGTTTTCGCTATCCTGCTGGTATCTGATCTTAGCCTGTATTTCTTACTTCTCTTTTCAGATTGCAATTCTGTCATAGTTTCCCTCTGTTGCTGACCCGGGTTTGTCCACTACACCTTATTGTGTATTTGCTTGTCTGTCTTGTTACATGTACACACTTGGCATGGACCCTATAAGTAAACAGGTGACATATTGGGGGGCTCAGTATTAGGGCTCACTGTTTTTGTCTCTTGCCATTACAATGCCATAAATGTCTAATAAAAGAGTCAGATCCTCTTGCCAGATACAAGAAGGGTACAAGAAGGGTTTCTAACTACTTTCCAGATGGACCCTGGTGCCCTAATGCTTTATTCCTTTCGGTTTCTTCTTTGAGTTTCTTTTGAGTGGCTTTAAACCAATTATTATGCTGATCATCTTTTTGGGGATGTAGTTTTCAGGGTAATTTTTGGTCCATCCAAATGGTAGGAATATATCAGCTCACCCGCTATAGTTTAAAATAATCATGTTACTTGTCTTGTGCATGCCTTTTTTTACATTGAAGTCTATGGAAGAATGAAAATCTGCATCAAATCGTCGCCATGATGCAGATTTGATGCAGTTTTTTGCTTTAAACTATGTCACATTAGGTTAAACAAAACAGGTAAAAAACGCATGCAAAAAAGTCCACATAAAAACCCACTAGAAATGCAACACTAAATGGACAAAACTGCATGAAAAACGCACATAAAAACTATGTATTGGATGCAGATTTCCTCTTGGATATTTCGAATGACAATATGCAACGTGTGCAGATAGCCTAAAGCTGCTGCTGTTAAAGCTGTGTGGCATGCAATTTTCTGAAAAATATAGCTAAACGGTGAACCATGATGATAATACATATTTATTTATATTGCGCTATTATTTCCTATTCCTCGTGGGGTACATATATAGGACATTACATAGTAAAAACATGGTTATATGAACACATGGAAGTGAGGGCCATGTGGCCGGAAGAGCTTACGATCTATGAGATTAGTGCAGTCGCAGCATGTATCCCCTGTTGTGGTGCCTTTCTGCCTTCCCACCGACAACACTTTGATTTGGGAAAATCATAGAAGTGATGCTCATGGAGGCTCTCACTGCTTCTCCCAAATGTCAACAGGTAAAATTCATATACAAAATATATATTTCTATTGTTATATTACAAATTTAAACCTAAAGACTTAAAGGAAAAAAAGTCAGATCCACTTTCAGGAGAGCAACCTATTGAGAGAATACTGATTCTTTTTCAACTAAGATGGAACCATGAATGCACTTGGCTCTCTCAGCTGCATATTATTGGTGTCAGGGTAATAGCCTCATAACTATGGAAAATTCTATATACCGGTAAATATAAAGCAACCTAGTCAATAACATACTTCTTTTGCAGTGGCTTCCTTCTGTATCCACATCCCCGGAGACTTTAGAAAATTGCATAACAGGCTCCCGACCAGAGGGTTCAGCCCTAGCCCTAAAATGTGTATATCGTTTGAGATTCCCAACTGTAGACAGCACTGTTTCGACCGGGTTGGGTCTCCTCAGTACAGAGTAGGGAACTGGTTTGGCAGCGTGAGATGGAAGTAAGAGTTCTTATAGACATGTGGATTGATGGTCCACTAGGGGATTCTGAGAAATATGTAAACATGTTTTCCAAGGTGGGAAACGGAAAACAACGAATCCTTTTGCTACCTTGAAAGGCAGCCAGTTAACACTAAGCATGACTTACAAGAAGTCTAATATCATGATGTGGGTTTTTAACCTTGGAAAACATATTTGCATATTTCTCAGAATCCCCTAGTGGATTAATGGTTATAAGGCAGGCCTAATTGGAAAACTCTCCATAAGAAGATCTCTTACTTCACTGTACAAGAGCAGTCAGCATTTGTGATAATAAAGAGGATGTTAGTGCTTCCAGTTGCGCTTACAGACTTTCCAGTGGTGAAGGAACTGGTAGCCATGTTAATTATGTCATGACAGGTCACAGATTTGACCATCTGATGAAAGTGTTTAGGATTAGAATGATGACACTGATGATTTACTTTTGGATAGGACCTTGGAACAGTTTATTTTGTTGAGATAATGGTATACAAAAAGGAGCATATTGCAGACTGAAGCAGCAATAAGGAACTATGCGCAGGTGAAACACAGGTTACAACAGGTCAAAACATTAAAAAATCTGCATGGAGATCTAGCTTGGGAGGGGGTGTCGGTTGTGGATGTACTGCTGCTGGTGGCTTTTGCAGGTATCTCACATATGGGAATTGTCAGCATTGCCAGAGGTAAAAACCATTACAATTTTCAAGATATGCAGAAAATAATCATTGCTGGCAAGGTATAAATGTTAGAATTATGACACTCTGTTTGCACATAAGGATCGCGGATCACACTTTCGTCGGATTTTCCTACGTTTTAAAGTTTTGCACCCCTGTAACAGGTATTTAACTGGGGGTTGTGTTGCACGCGATCGGATTGCGGCGTGGCTGCACTGGCTTTCATGCGACAAGGGGGTGTGCCAACTGATTCGGACTGAGTGCAGGATTTAACTTTCAAATTATGTTGCAAGATCAAGAACTTACATGCCCCGGCAGACCTGAGCGGGGAAGCGACACATGCAGGATATCATGCTCACGATCTTAGTGAATCGCGGTGGAGTGCTTTCCAGTCAGACAATGCACTTTCGGGGAACACGTCAGGGTGGGTAAGTAAATGTGTCCCAAAATGTTTTATGTGGCAAAACTGCCATCGTACAAAGCCATCCTCCCACAGGTCATTATTGTCACACTCACCACCAACCAAAACTATTTTGACCAAATTAAATCTGAGTTCCAAATTTGCCAAGTGGAACTTGAAACAAATTCTTTTCGCTTATCCCAATCTGCTACACGTTTTTGAGATGTAATCATTAATTTCAATTATATGTTTCTACTCAATACACTGAAGTACACAAGTAGACACTAAGAAAGTGTACTAGTGTAGATGTGTAGATGTGTTTTATTTGTGTGACATACACTCACCGGCCACTTTATTAGGTACACCTGTCCAACTGCTCGTTAAAACTTAATTTCTAATCAGCCAATCACATGGCGGCAACTCAGTGCATTTAGGAGACAATCAAGACAATCCCCTGCAGTTCAAACCGAGCATCAGTATGGGGAAGAAAGGTGATTTGAGTGCCTTTGAACGTGGCATGGTTGTTGGTGCCAGAAGGGCTGGTCTGAGTATTTCAGAAACTGCTGATCTACTGTTATTTTCACGCACAACCATCTCTAGGGTTTACAGAGAATGGTCCGAAAAAGAAAAAACATCCAGTGAGCGGCAGTTCTGTGGGCGGAAATGCCTTGTTGATGCCAGAGGTCAGAGGAGAATGGGCAGACTGGTTCGAGCTGATAGAAAGGCAACAGTGACTCAAATCGCCACCCGTTACAACCAAGGTAGGCAGAAGAGCATCTCTGAACGCACAGTACGTTGAACTTTGAGGCAGATGGGCTACAGCAGCAGAAGACCACACCGGGTGCCACTCCTTTCAGCTAAGAACAGAAAACTGAGGCTACAATTTGCACAAGCTCATCGAAACAGTAGAAGACAGTAGAAGATTGAAAAAACGTTGCCTGGTCTGATGAGTCTCGATTTCTGCTGCGACATTCGGATGGTAGGGTCAGAATTTGGCGTCAACAACATGAAAGCATGGATCCATCCTGCCTTGTATCAACGGTTCAGGCTGGTGATGGTGGTGTCATGGTGTGGGGAATATTTTCTTGGCACTCTTTGGGCCCCTTGGTACCAATTGAGCATCGTTGCAACGCCACAGCTTACCTGAGTATTGTTGCTGACCATGTCCATCCCTTTATGACCACAATGTACCCAACATCTGATGGCTACTTTCAGCAGGATAATGCGCCATGTCATAAAGCTGGAATCATCTCAGACTGGTTTCTTGAACATGACAATGAGTTCACTGTACTCAAATGGCCTCCACAGTCACCAGATCTCAATCCAATAGAGCATCTTTGGGATGTGGTGGAACGGGAGATTCGCATCATGGATGTGCAGCCGACAAATCTGCGGCAACTTTACTCGTGCCACTTCACCCATAAAAGTTTTACCCAATAAATGATGAGGCCCAACGGACGCCCCAATATTAGTCCCATTTGACGCGGTCAAAGCTTTGACCACCCCAAAACCAACATCCATGACCTGTATAGATCTGGTAAATTTCACACCATGTCTGTAGGATGTTATTAGGGACGCGAACTCCCCGCCATAAATGCCGATTGGTCCTTATAAACCACGAGAAATAACCTTTTGTAACGCTAGTTGCTATATCTTTGCAATAGTTTGTAATCCTTTATTACGCATTGAGATCTGTCTATAATCATCCAATTCTGGGACTTGTTCCCCTCCTTCAGCATAGGATAATGGAGCCTCTCTCATCTCTGGATTCAGTAAGCAACATCGTGCTGAAAGAGGCCTCATACCTCTATAAATGTTGGCAGCAACAATCTGGTACTGTAAATAGACCTCCGTGGGATCCCATCATACCCCACTTTCCTTTCCACTGGCAGATCCTGGAGCACATTCCTCATTTTCTAGCACTTTATTTGTGGTTATCTAATAGTTTGCTTCCTCAACAAGATGGCATGGAATAGGAATACTCAGTAGCCTCCTCATTCTTCTAGTTTTCCCCCTCACGCACCAGAGGAGTATACAAGCTTGAAATAGGCCAACAAATTCGTACAAGTCGCATTTTTTGACATTTACAACCTCCCTCCCTCGCTCCAAATTTTTCCTTTAACTACCCTTTGTGTCTGATTTCTATTAGGGGCTAAGCTCTCCATAAAGATAAACTATCCTCTTATGTCCGGGGTCTCCTTTACGAAGAATAATATCCGCTTTTCCATTCAAAGAATTTAGGCGCCTCCTGAGCCTCCATCTATAGTTTTATTATCTGCCGTTGGTCAGCCAAAAATCTTAATATTCAGGATCCAATCCCTTATTTGGCCTGCTTCAATCTAAATGCATTTTTTTTTTAATCAGACAACACACCCTCGGACCACTTCCTCTCAAATATGCTTCAGTTGCATCCCAGCCCACACCCATATCGCCCCCTTTCCAGTTTTTCCAGGAAAATGTTTATACCCTCATTACTTGGAGAGGTCAGTCCGTGGAGCAGGGCAGCTCCACGGAGAGTTGATCGGCAGGGGGCCTGTGACACCCGTGCCTATCAGAAAAAGTGGCATGATAATAGTGACATAACAATGATTTCTTAATTTTAAAGAGTGAATCGTCCAGTTGGTCTCTTGCAGACATACTAAGTCCCTGGTTGATGTGAAGCGCTATTTTAAGCTTATTATTCAAGCCCCTCACTTCCAGGCCCACGAACTGACTCAAAATTGCATGATAACATGAACTAGTTGACAATACCTCTGCCATACCCGCCTTCACGCCCTCTACCCCACCCCTGTTGCCCAGGTACAAAACCCCTGGACTCATCGCAGAGCATTACCTCTGCCAGAATGTGAACTGCCATGGGCATGCCCCTAAATCCGCATAACTTTTCTTTCCCCTCATTTGCCTCTGCCAATATAGAAAAATTAATTTTCCTCCCCTTCATCAATGAATCTTAAGCTTGCTGGGTAGATTAATGAGTACCACATCCCCTAGTTTCTCATTCTTGTTCTTAAGATCCCCCTAGTAGCTGGCCACTTTTTTTTTTTGCGTAGACGGGAAGATCATATTGGGCTGAATTATACTGCCAACTTTCCTACTGTCGACCCCTTTTAAGAATAGTTGTCATGGTCTCTAGATGAGAAGGAAACTCACCATTACTTCTCGGCGGGGCAACCCCTGACAGATTTAAAATGGAACCCGGTATGGGCCCTGTCCACCAAATACCCTGGTGTGACATCTCTGGAAAGGTTTTGTCTACCACATTGGTCATAATCCCATCACCTCCCTCCCCCCCCTCCCACCGTCTGGAAAACTTACATCCTCAAATATTTCTTCTAGAACCTATTCTCAAATCTATGATTTTCTGTTGGGCCCATTTTTTTAGACTTCTCTAGATCCTCACTCTTATCTTAAAGCTCAGCAACAGAATTCCCTCAGTGTTTCGTGCCTATCTCAGCTTCTTCCACTCTTTCACTGAACGAGCGAATTTCTGCCCCATGAATCTATTTTTCCTTCATTTGCCCCTATTAACGTTTAACACTTCCCCAACCGCTGAAGGCATTGAACTATTTGTCGAATTATCCTTAAGAGACAACCTGTTACCTCATTCCTTTTCTGGATCTGGCAACACCGTTCTGTGTTGTCTAGCAGAGCTGACCAGCTCAGGGTCTTTGGCAGCAACTGTGAGTTGTTCCCCTTTCTACTAGGTGTTTTTGTTCTTTTTCCCTTTCCTGCTACGCATGATTGGCCAGCCCTCTTTTGGAAACAGACTTATATTTTACTGCAAATGTTGGTATTTTCTCCACAATGGTGGGGTGGGGATGTACTGTATCCAAAATGACAAACAGCTATTTGTCCCTCACTAGTAATAACTTTACCAGTAAGACTAACTTTAACACACCGCCTCTTGGTAAACCCTATAGGATTCAACCAGGCACGTAGTATAGTTGTTAAATACCTAAAAAAAGACTACAAAACTCCGTTACTTATTTGGCCCTTATTATCCACCGCGTTAATTTAAACCAATTACATAACAGCTATCTGTATTGATAACACTAGATCAGCCAAGTAACGATAGCAGCACCATAATAATTAAACACAAATATCTATGATCCCGTTCAATTTAGTAATATTTCAGCTCTGGGGGGGGGTAGAAGGCCCTTTTAATGGCAGCTCTGGGTGAGGAAGCTGCTGTACTGGCACCTCTGGGAGGGGGGGTCTGTAATGGTTCCTATTAGAGAGGATATATAGTAAGGGGGAGGTTTGGTGTGGTGGGGGGGGCCTGTAGTGGCAACCCTGGGAGGAGAAGGGGGACCTGTAATGGCACTCTGCTTGAAAGTGGCCGCTGTAATGGCAGCTGTGGGAGGAGGGAGCCCTTGACTTTACCCTTAACAACTTGGCCCTTTTTTGGGCATTTTTATTTTCCATTTTTTACTCCCCTCCCATCACAATCTAACTTTTTAGTTTTACATCTGAAAGAGTTGTGACAGTGCTTGTTTTCTGTGTCAATATTGCGTTTCATAATTTCACCTCACAGTATTCATTTATTTAAGAGTCCATGTTTGTACTGAAGCGGAAAAATTCCAAATGCAGTTAAATTGGGTGAAATACATGGAGGATGTCCCCAGGGATCAATGACTTCACGTAGTGCCCTGCTATCTTTTGAAAGTGCCACTGGCCAAAGCTGCCGGAGTACGGATAACAGCCTGCGATCAGTGGTGTTTAACAGTAAGTGTTTGCTGTAATATGCAGCAAACTTACCACTATGGAGAGGGCTCAGCCCATGAGCCCTCTCCATGCAACCCACCGGACCGCGTTATGTAATGCACTTTAAAGTTTGATGGGATTTTTTGTTAGTTTTTTTGTTTGGGGATCGGTGTGTTCAGGAGTGAGCTGTTTTTCATGTTACTAATGCCACAGATGCAAAATTTTCTGTTTGTGTAAACTTGTGTATTGTGTGTTATTGTGTAAATCTTTATTGTTTGCTGGGCACACCCTTTAACTAAGCAATAATAAGATGTAACCAGCACTACTAACCAGCCACTACGTGTTTGAATATAAGAAGTATCACATCCAAAAAGAAAGTTAAAGCAGTGTTGTCTAGCTGAAGGTTTTCACTGGTGCTCAAGTCCCCACAATAGCACACAGCCCATAAGCAGTAGACCAAAAGAAATTTTGAAATGGACGAAAGGACGGCACTCACCGTATCCCATAGAAAGTAATTCTTCTTTTATTGTAGAAACACCAATTTCAATATGACTGCAAGGGAGGGCAGTGGGGATCTCACAACCAGGCGATGCGCAACAGGCCGGAAGAACCTGATTCTACATATAATATATGTCAGCCATATAAATTAGCCAGAAGTTAATGAGGCTTTGTTTGATTGTTCCATTGGGTTTAAAGGCAGAATGCGAGCTGTGGATTTCCACTTTACATATTTATTTCTTGGTTAGATTTATAAAATACAGTGATGGCTTTAACCAATTTTACGTATGCAAGCTGTCTAATGTCAGAGTACAGGAGTGGTGACACAGGTTGCACTGGTACAGCCCAACAGCACAGTTTTCTTAAATGGAGCAACTTAACATTAGCATGAAGCAAATACTATTTCATCAAAATGGTTTAGACATTAACATTTCCTTTATTTCAATTAAAATACTAAATTTGCCCAGCAGGATCTAGTTGGAACTGACTGCAGACCAACACTTTTCCTACTGGGCACTGTTAATGTCCAAATGACAGCCTAATTCATTTTATATGTGTGTATAAATAGAAACTGTAGAACCATGGGGAAAGGGGGTATAACAAGGTTTTTTTCCATAGTTGCACAGAGCATTTCATGTGTTAAATTGAAGCTTTAAAAACATGCTAAATGGAATGAATAATGCAGAAGCATATAGTCCATTTTCAGAAGGCAATACTTTATTAGACTTTACATCAAAATATTTCTTATTCCAATTAAATCCGCAGCAATTAACATTACTGTTTATTAAAAAACTTCCAATGGGGTTATGGCGGTCTTACTTATACACTCACCGGCCACTTTATTAGGTCACATGCTAGTAACGGGTTGGACCCCCCGTGTTGCCTTCAGACTGCCTCATCTTTCGTGCATAGATTCACACGTGCTGGAAGCATTCCTCAGAGATTTTGGTCCATATTGAACAGGTATGGCATCACACAGTTTCCTTCCGCAGATTTGTGCGGCTGCACATCCATGATTGCGATCTCCCCGTTCCACCACATCCCAAGTTCGCTATTGGTTGAGATCTGGGGACTGTTGAGGCCATTGCCTCAGTGAACTCATTGTCAAGTTTCAAGAAACCAGTCTGATATGATTCCACTTATTGACATGGCGCATAATATCCTGCGAAGTAGCCTATCGATGTTGGGTACAGTGTTGGTCATAAAGGGATGACATGGCAGCAACATACTCAGGTAGGCTGTGGCTTTGCAACGATGCTCAATTGGTACCAGGGGCCCAAATGAGTGCCAATAAAATATCCCCCACCCTGACACCCACGCCCACCGAGCCGGAAACCGTTGATACAAGGCAGGATGGATCCATGCTTTCTGTGTTGACAGCCAAATTCTGACCCACCATCCGAATGGGTTCGGCAGCATAAATCAACCAGGCAACATGTTTCCACTCTTCTACGCTCCAATTTTCTATGAGCTGTGCAATTGTGCCTCAGTTTCCTTTCGTAGCTGAAAGGAGTGGACACCCGGTGTGGTCTTCTGCTGCGGTAAGCCCATCTGCCTCAAAGTAACGCTACGTACTGTTGCAATTCCAAGATGCCTCTTCTGCCTACCTTGGTTGTAACGGGTTGCGATTTGAGTCACGTGTGTGCCTTTCTATCAGCTCGAACCAGTCTGCCCATTCCTCCTCTGAACCTCTGGCATTAAAAGGCATTTTCCCACCCACAGAACTCCGCGCCTGGATTTTTTTTTTTGTTCGGCCTTTCTGTAAACCCTAGAGGATGGTTTGCGTCAAATCACAGTATTCATCATTTTCTGAAATACTCAGCCAGCCCTTCTGGTCCAAACAACCATGCCATGCCACGTTCAAAGGCACTCAACAAATCACTTTCTTCCTTCTCCCCATAACTGATCTGGGTTGTGAACTGCAGGAGATTGTCTTGAACCATTTCCCATGCTAAATTCACTGATTGCCGCCATGATTGGCTGATTAGAAATTAATTTTTAAGGAGCATTTGACATGTGTACTCTATAGTGGCCGGAGTGGTAGATGAAACATTTAACTTAAACCATTAACTAAAACTGAAAATATGTTTTTTGTTACACATAGACAACCCAAAAAGATGAATTAAAAAAATGTAATATACATCAAATTTTCTGAATCTAAATCTACCCGTTACCCCATATCGTCAGCTTTACTGTTATGTGTCCTAAGAGCCACTTTTGTAAAAAATCATGGCCATCAGAGCTGACACTGAACTTTAAGAGCAAATCAATCAGGTTTCTGTATGAACAGCAGCCTCCTATGTCCATATACCCTGAAATAAGATTATTAACGATCTATAGATCTATTACGTTACCCTTATATGTAATGACATTTGTCCAGTTTTGTGGCATAATTGCAACACATATATAAATCCTTTAAACCCTTTTTTAGACATATTACAACTTACAATAGGGTGTGGCTTCCCATTAAAAGGACAAGCTTAGTGTAAAATGTGTACATTGCAAAAACTTTTCTTCCTTAACCCAAGACAACTAATAGAAGTGTGTAGAGTTCTAAGGTTACAACAGACAGTCAAATATCTAACAAATGTATTCATTCCGATTAGACACTGTGATAAATCTGATTAATTTACAAAAACTTTCTAGTAGACTTTGCAATTGTTAACTCTAGAAAGTTTTTAAGTTTATCTTCTAATAGTGTATCAATTTTTATCCAATATTTTCAGAATCTCAGTATCGGGGGGGGGTCTTGAATTCCCTGAAATCTTATTGGACTGTCGTACATATTGTATCCATTTATTGATTATGTAATACTTTACTAGGAATGTACTAATAGAATCCCTAAATTTCATGCACTTGCCCAAAATACCTTAGAATCGATAGGCCTGTAATGCTTTAGTGTACTGCACACAGCGTCCTCATGGCAATTTCCATGTTTGAGATGTCATAAACCCATTGAGAGGTGTGTTCATAAGCTGGAAAATAAATCATTATATTATAAAAATTATATAAATAAGGGGCAAAACACTTGCCAGACCACAAGGCTTATGCCTACTTTAAGTTTTAGTTTAGTTGAATTTATAGTTAGCAGCTATCCAAATTCATAGAATGTGCAGCTAAAAAAGATTCTGACGATAGAAATTTTATTATACCATTGGACTTTGTACATTGGGGAGATTTCTGACAAACTTTCTAGAGAGGAATTAGGGCACCAATCACGCTTGTATAGCAAATGCTAAAGGTGATGAACTGGGCTAAATGGTTGCCTGGGTAAAGAAATACCTTCAACTTCAAGCGTAGTAAATACTCTTGGGTATTGCTGCAGAATTGGTTTCAGTTTTGCTGTTCAACCCGACTTAATGCCTGATTGGTGGCCGCCTGGTTGTCCTCCTGGCCAATTGTAGCCATGGCAGTTGCAAGGGGCGTCAATTTTCTGGTTTGGGTTGTTAATCCAACATTCTCTCCGCGTCGTACGCCGAATCCCGAATCAGTTGCTCAATCTCTCTTTGTCGCATTGATCCTGACTGTGGCAAAAGGGAAAGAGCAAGTCCAGCAACAGCAAGTCCCTGTTTTCCTCCACTTGGGCTGAGTTCACTCTTTGCATAAATTAGTATCAAAAAACATAAGTGACATATATCACATATTTCTAAAAATAATGTGAATGGATGCCAGTATCATTTTCTGGCCTTAGACGTGTTGGCAACCTGCCTACAACGGGTATATCTATATATAGACTCAGTTGACACGGTGTATTTTAGTAATATTATAAAGTAAGTCATCAGGCATCTAAACAACCCATCCTTTCATTACAGTTTATAGTTTTTCATGAAATTAACTTAAATCAAGATGATTTCGGTAAGTTTGTTTTTATGTATTGTTAATGGTCTTGGCAACGTCCAATGTTACATAATGATGCCGACAATAAAAGTAAATAGTGCCATCCACACCTACACAAAAGAAAGTTATGTTTTATAAGTGAAAAACTTGCTTAATGACGGATCTATTTCTCCCTTCCCAGGCCTTTTAATTGTCATGTAAAATTTTCCGCAGCTTCTTGTATGTCGATTGCCTAAGTAAAATATAAACCATATCAAGATCACAAATTGTACTGTAACTTAAAATATTGCAATCTAGCTCTCCAAAGATTCAGTTCACTTTGCTCATTGCCTTGTCTGGTACACATCCCCCATGGCACCCAGTACCCAGGGACTTAAACTGCAACTATGCACAGTTACAATCCCGCAACACTTTCGAGTTGCAGTTACTATTGGAAGCTTGGAGGTCAACTGTCATGAATGTATATATTTGCATGTAAAAAATGTATATTCTATATTGCATATTTGGTTTAAATACCAGCAATCTTGCTCTTATTTTTCTTAGAATATTTTTAGTCACGAGTACTATACTTTACTACACTACATTACATTACACATATACGTATTAAAGAAATATATTTTAAATACTAAAAAAATCATTTATTTCATCCATACACATAATGTATATATGTATGAGTGATCTCACAGTATATATATATATATATAGAGCATTATGGTATATTTATCTGCAATTTTTTTAAATAACCTGAATTATATAACAAATTAATAATGTTACCTTGACCCATTGCTTTGCCCTTTCACTGGATAGGCGGTGTGCAGCTCAACCTGCCATTAGTTTTGAGCCATGGGATTTTTCTGTGGAGGTCATCATAGAGTACTAGCATGAATCCAAAAGCAAATAAAGTTTTGTTGATATACAAATAACATAAATGAGCGTTCTATGAAAGCAGATCATCAGCAATGCAACTGATGACAATCTTGACGTGCCTGATTGCAAATAACAAACTGATAAATACCACATGTCCCATAGCAAGCCCAACTCCCTATGCCTATGCTAACTTACCATGCTCTCGCTGACTGTGGCCCTGTTGCTAATAATTAATTGTAATAGAAAACTCAAAGCAAATATTTCATGTTTGCACTAACGGTTCAGCATGACCATACAACAATCAGTGCTTTGTAATGCTTTCCAAATAGAGCTGACCAGAGGCTTTAAATTTGTGTTTCGTTATATAATCTAAAAGCCATTAGTATTTCGTGTCAAACAGGGGGTCATTATGCAGGAAAACTACTAAAAGTGCCCTTGAGAACTAATTAGTTATTGTGGCCATACGCATCAATTCTTTTGGCCAAACTTTTTTTTTGACCGACATCTGTTCCATACTAGATCTTTTGTTCCATTCATATCTAATGTCGTTTGAAATATAATTTTTGGTTTCCAAAATTTGTTACTCTCTCTGCTCTAGAGGTTTTTACTGTACATGCTTGGACTTGGTCAGTGTGAAATTTGTGCTAATGGGAAGGATAGAATACTTGCTTCATTAGGCAGTTAAATCGACTACAAATCGTTCTTTCCACCCCATTGGGACAAGTTTGGAAGCTCTCTACAGACAAGATATAATTGATTAGTGGACCTAGCACAACCAACAGGATAAGAAATATGTCGCACACAATATTGGATCTCAATAACACAATAAAAAAGAAGTGTGTCACATTACAATGCAAATAAGCAAATACAATCATTCTTAGTAACAGTTAAAGACCGGGGCCTTCCCTGTTTTTTCATGTCCATTTTTTTCACTCTCTCTCCACCTTCAAAAATCTTATAACTTTGAATGTTTTATAGGAAGATCTGTGTGATGGCTGGTTTTCTCTGCGTACCAATTGCCCTTCATGTGGATGTGTAGAGGTTTTGGAATGTTGTCAGACATTTACAAAAAGGAAAACTCCTGTACAAAATTATTTTTTTGGATGTTGTGGCATCTTGGCGCTAATACGTTTTTATACTTTGGTGTACAGAGCTGTGGGAGGTTAATTTTTGCGACATTGATAATATTTTCAATAATATCATTTTTAAGCCCTTACGACTTTGATCCTTTTTTGATTTTTTATATTTTTCAAAACGAAAAAGTTCATTTTCGTTCGACTTTGAGCACTCTTTTCCTACTCGGTTAAACTCATTGAAAACTGTTATATACTTTTGGCTTACCCGAGGCCTACCATGAGACGGATCCCTCTCCCGATGACGTCACAGGGAGCGACGGCACATGCGCCGCATCGTTTTGAGGCTGTCGGCAGCTTGCCTCAGCCATCGCTGTGATCACACCCCAAATCGGTGCAATATGCAGCAAAGACTTACTGGGGCTAGGGAGAGGGCTTCAGCCCCGTGATCCCCTCTCCATGCGCGGACCCGACCGCCGCCGGAAATATGGACGTATGGACCGACTACCTGACCTGTCATGTTGAGGGTTTTTTGCATCACAACTACTCTGGGTTGGTATTTCAGCCTGACTTGCTTTTCCATATATGCTTGATTTTATACTTCTAACCGTGGTCTTTGTATAATACCATAACGTGTCTCTCTTTGATATTGTGTTATTTTATTATAGGTGCTCAGATACAATACATCTAAGGAGGAGGTGTTTAGGGTCGGCCACTTACATGGTTGTTCGAGATTGGTATATATTGTGTGTACTCTGTAAAACACTTTTAATGGGTTTTATGATGTCTCCATCCTGTCGGGGATATTTTGTAATTTTATGTCTGTAATAAGAATATTGTATTTTTCTTGATGGAATTGGTCATGTGGACCCACTTCCTTTTCTATAACTATTCGCTTGCCAAACGTGAAAAAGAGTGGAACACCTGTTTGTCCAAAACATCATATTATAAAAAGACACCACTGAGAAAGTTAATTGTCTTATAAACATTTTTTACTTTATATAATTCTTGTGACACATTAGTTACAAAAATACATTACGTAGAAAAATTTTTTTCTTTATAATAACTTCGGAGGTAGAACCTCTAAATGACAAAGGACCTGCCATGTAGAGGTATACCCCGGAAGTTTATTGATAAGAAAAAACTTTTCTACGTACTGTAGTTTTGTACTAATGTTTTAAAAAGAATTATTAAACACAATATTTTATAAGAAAATTACTCTCAGTGTTCGTAGTTTTCTACACCTTCCTTTTCTATTGTGTAGTACAGATCAAGATATGTAAACAACCTCACAAACTATTCCATTTTAAGTTATTGAAGCTTGAGTTTTATTAGTAAAGTATATTCAATGTTTTTGTATTTGTACTGGTATCAAATTAAATAAGTACAATGTTGGTTAGAAAACACAACTTTGTTGTCCGTTGGGTTTTCGTGGCACTTCTCGTACGCAGACCCTGTCTTCTAATTCTAGCTTGGTGGACTGGCAACTCTTGTTAACATGCCCTGTTCTTCAATTTAAGAATAATTGAACCACTGTGCCCATGGCTACTTCCGTACAGCAGAAATTTTGTTACCCTTCAACAGGCCTTAACAAGGGCAGTTTTAAATTGCCATGGCCCGGGCTTATGAATGTTATAATATAAGGCCCCTACAGTCCTTCACTCGCTCTCTATATGTACTTGAATAAACTTTGTGTGTAGTAGAGGACATGTCCTTTCTGGCGGGTCTTAAACTGCGAGTTTTCCGGACTCTTCAAATGGTCTGAAATGGCGATTGTGAATGTGTGGGATAAGAGCAGGAACAGAATGTAGGAGATTATATTGGTGAAGGTCCATCTCAGTATAAAATTTGGTTTGCAGCAGAAAATCAGGAGGGGCTACCGGCACTGGCTTGGGAATGTTAAGCTACAATCATACTGAACCACATACCTACCATCAAATAACTTTATCGTCTTTATGCATCAACCATCACACTTCAAACATATTCTCAACAACGACAAATGCATCGTCCTAAAAGACAAAATGCCATGAAAAGGGGAAAATTTGGTGGGGAGGGGAGCATGGGCTCCTTAGAAGGCTTGGATCCTGGGCTACGACCCAACTGCCGAGGTATACCCTACTTGCCGTACCCCCACATAAGCCATGTCAGAGGTTCTGCCTCCTCCACCTGATGACGAGGTGTTGTTCTGGATATCATTGTCAGCGGCACCGAAAGGTACAACATAAGACATCTTGAAAAACTGAAAGAGACTTTTTCAACCTATTGTTTTGGTCTTATAAAGTAAAGATACCCACTGTATCAATAGCATAATAGAACCCAATGCCTTTCACTTTAGTTTTTTTATTTCAAGAAATTGCTCTCATTTGACATAGAGATAGTTAAAATTTTACACAGAAAACTATTTAAGGAAACTATTATATTTGAGCTAATAATAACACAGAAAAATAAATACAGGAAATGCTATTGAAACAATGGTTAAAATGCTGTACTTAAAGATCCTTACATTCAAAGGATACAATTGGCATGTCCAACAACTAGAATCACAAATTGTTTTTGTCATTTGTGAATTTTCCAGATTTGGTCTACAGAGCACTTACAACAGTTTCAATTCTCCAGCTTCACTTCCATAAATATGAGACGCCCTTGTGAAAAAAAAAAAAACTGACCCTATAGAACAAAAAAATGTTATGTTGTTTTCTCAAGTTATACTCCTACAATTTGTTTAAAAACCAAGAAAATATTGTATATAAGAAAAAATAAAATATGTATGTAAAGAATAAAGACAACACAAAGGAGTTGCCTAGCATCCATTAGACTTAGTCCAAGTTCAGACAAAATTACACGCTTTGCTTTGCCCGACCTGAGTCCCCGTCGGCAGCAGTCCCTCAATCGGAGTTTATGACACGCTCTAATTTTCACTAAACTCATGTGAGGATATTCTATTATAATATTTCTCTTATCAACAAATACACTTGAAATCTCTGGTGCTTTTTTTGTCTCCTCTCCCATTGGCCCGTGATGCATACCTGTAATCCCCACATTAAAACGCATTCACTCCGGCCCCCGTATGAGAAGATGTTAACTGAACAACGATTTCACTTCCGAAATGCCTGACGTGGAAAGGCTTCAAATATGCTAATGACCCCGAGATGTTTGGTACCCTCCGGCTCATTAGCACACTTTTAAAAGATGATATTAAAAGGAGGCGGTCATGGATACTAAATATGAAGAAGTTACCACAGTCACGTGTCTGGGATCTATGATCAGTGGCCTGGTTTATCATGTTTATTTTGATGTAGATTTCCAAAACAAAACTTTAGATCCCTTAACAATGCGTAGCGGCTTGGGTGACTGGAGAGGGCTCGTGGGCTGACCCTCTCCATAGCCCGTGGGTGTTTGCTGCCTATTGCAGAAAACACCCAGCAGTAAACACCCCTTGATCTCTGCATCTCTCTCTGCAAGATCAGCACTCCCCCTCGTGACGTTATTGGGTAGTGGCGAACGGTTGATTATGACAGCCTAAGGTCATACAGATACCATAGGCTGTCTCGTTTTGCACCATCTATTACAATGTGTGATTGCACATTTAATAGATACTGTAGTATAGACATATATGTAGGATATCAAAATTACCCTAAGAGGGTCTGAATACAAGGAGAAAAAAAAAGGAACAAAACCTAAAATTTTTAATCACCCCACTCGTCCCTCAAATGATCCAATATAAATAAACAGTAAAAACCATAAACATTAAGGTATTGCTGTCTAATCTATCAAATAATAATAACAGTTATTCCCGCAATTTAACCCGGTAAACGGTAATAGCACCCAATCGGAAAATCCACTCTTTTTGCCATTTTGCAATATAAAAAAATTCTAGAAAAAGTCTCACAAGGCTGTACAGTCGCAAAATAAAAATCAGTGCACGTACACTGAAGCATGAAAAGTTGGGTAGTTTCATAAAATTTTTTTTGTACAGAGGTTTTAATTTTTTTGTAAATGTACGAAACATCATAAACCTATCATAAATTTAGTATTCGCCGTGATCAGAACCAGCCAAGCCAATAAGTAGACATATCAATCTTTGCACACAGTGAAATCCAAAAAAAATACCAAAATCCCAAAGAAAAATGGAATGGCTCCAATGTATTTTTTTGTTTTCCCCAATTTCACTGCAGTTGCAATTTTTTTCCCTTTTTTTTTTTCTGCTTTCCTCCAGTACAACACACGCCATGAAATATTAGTACTGTCACTATTAGTTAAATGTGTACAAAACAAACCCACACCCCGAAAACCAGGAAAACATCTTCCACGCACCTCTTAACTGTACAACTCCCCCAGGTTCCTTGTCGTGTGGGTGGGTTGCCTTTTGGTGGTCCTGCCCCCCCCCTCTCCCACCCCTACACCCAATGCACACTTTTGCTTTCTCTTCTTGTCGTTACGGTGTTTCCCCGCCTCCCCGATACCCCCACCTAACGCCTCCTCTGTCAGATTTTATCTCCAAGTATGTCTGTTAATCCACACACAAGGAATACTTTCCGTATCGCTTTAGGTAACTCCATACATCATTCCCTTTTGTTTGTTCATGTGGATTGCACTACTTTGTAACGAAATATCAAAATCACTGTCCCTTTTCCTCTCTTTTCCTCTTGTTAAATTAATATTTTAATCTTCCATTTGTCCTAAACATATCTTAGTCCAATGTCACGGATAGAAATTAACCCTATCATCACCTCAATAAACACTGCAGTATATTCATAGTCATAACTTTTGCGGTCATTTTATTTTGCTTAAATGTAATTTTTTCGTATCATTACAATATTACTATTATAACATGTACAATATTTAGCACAACATTCACATAATCAATTAACAATGATCTTTTCTCTGCTATTTAAGAAAAAAGTCTTTAACTTTTGGTATATGTTAAAAAGAAAGCACAGTAAAAAGTTTACTATTTTTTTTTTTATACGTATGACTTGAATATAGTGTATGTGCAATCCTAAACAAGCACACGCACTCCATTGAAAATAATTCTTGTTATTCAGGGGGCACAGTGGTCCTATCAGATCTAAATTACCCAATTGCCCAGATTTCTGAGGCAGAAAATGCTTCCTTCCTCTAAATTACACTCAATTAGATATATCCATCTGTTTGTATGACCTTGCCCGATCAGAAAATGAAACTCCAATAACAAACTCCCTTAAGAAGTTTGACAACCATAACCGACACAATAAACAATAAGGCACTATTCAAATTCTTCTAACTATGAAATCCTCAATAACTAAAAACTGTATAATTGTAAATCTATGGTTAAATTTAACATATCCAAAAATTTTAAGTAAGAGTTTACATTTATAAACTCCAATATAATCACTCAAATATGATAAAAACAATAAATTTGAGAGCCACCACGAGCCGCCCGGCAGGAACCCGAAAACAAGCAGCGGGCTAGGGACCTGACCTGCCACATAATGACCAGAATATGCGAGACACGGGCAGGAGGGAGGAGCCAACCAAACAGACCAAGTTGACAGTGCCTTCTGAGGGCCTCCTCTAAGCTCTGACACTTACTACTACCTCCATTGGGCTCTCACATCCCCCCCCAATCCCACACAGGATTGCTGCACACCTTCCTTGCCCAGCTATGCTTCCCAATCCCACTTTCCATATTCCTTGTTTTGGGGTTGTTCCCCAATAATGGGTAAATGAAATCTGCTCTAGGAACATCTGGTCTACTTATAGCATCACACCTACCAGAATCAGGGCGGCATTGCCCCCATTGGTTGTGCCACCTTGGCCCTGTATATGCCACTTTAGAGACCCCGACACCCTGCGGCTCATTGTTTGCCGGCTAGTGGGATTTGCAGCTGCGATGCAAATTTAATTAACATCGGTGCCTTGACCATTTCTGAATCGCTCCCCTCAGGTCTACCTCCTTGCCACTTTAATAGTTGGCAAGTACACCCAACCCCTCCTACCATATGCATCAGCATCCCTATACTCAAGAATCCTATTATATCAGAAGACAAGTTAATATTAAGGGACAGTAGCTGTATGTCTATTTGCTTTAAACATAATGCAAATATGCAGGGCCTAATAGGTTAATGACTTTTCGAGCACATGCTCCGTCCCTAGGCATACAGCAGACAGCCCTCTTCAACCTAACCCAAAGAAGTTTTCAGTACCTGGGTATGACCAGACTACAAAATATAGGAATCTCTGACCTTTTGCAAAAATTGCATACTGCAGGAGGCTTGTCCGTACAATTCACCTACTCCGCCACTCCATTAGACTCAGTTTTTGTTAGCGACTTCCATCCAGCCAGAGTAGCGTTGCTCTTCCATCGTCTTCTCTGGCCACTTCACTTCCTCTGGCCACGGCGGATGTATTTCCTCTGGTTTTAATTAGAAAAATTAATTTGAATTTTTCCGGAGACATTTCACGAAGACTAGGCCACAAGTAAACTCGCAAAAAAAAAAACCCCAGGAAATAGTTTACCAACTGATGACTTAGTGCAACAAACATGGTAACTCGGCTGATACCTTGGAGGAGGATCAGGAGTGTTGGAAGAACCATGATCCCGGTGACTCTTCAATTTAATGTCAAAAATGTACAAAAAAGTGTTGGAAAAAAGAAAACCTTGAGCTTGATGACCAGAAAAATCATGTTAGAATAAGGGATAAAGAGCCATTTTACCGCAAAATGTGTCACGATAATATCGTTTATAAACTTTTAGACGCTTTTCTTACCAAGGATGTTTCCGATGTTTTTCTGTGAAATGTTTACTTCACCGTAGTGGATAATTTTCGGCTGAATTTTTTTGCATTTTTATAAAAGAAACAACTCTAGATTCGATTCTCTTCGAATTTTCTAAATGTTATGCCTAACATTAGTCTAACCCCCAAATTTACTACTCATACCGAGACGCGGTTTTTTCCGGCCCTTCTCTCGCTCTACAACTTCAAAAATCCAGTATCCTTTCGCCTTGTTTCGTGTACAGACCTTGTGAGGCTCTTTTGTGTGTACAAGAGTGTTCCGTTTCCCGGAGTGTTATTTATTTGTACACCTGCGGGTACTGCGAAGCTGAAAAAAATTCCAAATGTGGAAAAATTAAAAAAAACGTCCCGTGGCTCCCTTTCTCTTGTGGCTCATTTTTTACGACTTTTCATCTGTCTGCCTGTCCAACTACATGGCCTACTTTATTCTTTGGTAGGTCTTGTCGAATCGGCGGTGATACCCAATGATATAGTGTAGTGTTTTGGAATACATTTTATCAAAATATGAAACGTAAGTGTGTACACAAAAGATAAAAAAATTTTTCCACTTCTGACAGCTATCAACTTTTTCATACTTTGTTAGCGCACCGGAGTCATGGGGGTGTCATTTTTTGCGAAAGGGGCTTCACGTTTTCATTCTACCATTTGAAGGTCTTGTGCACATTTTGATCATTTTTTTCATTTCATTTTTGAGTGTTATTTAAAGAGTGAAAATCCTGCATTTTCGGACATGTGGAGCGCCATTTCCTCCTGCCCGCTTTGGAGGTCACCGCCTGGCCGTAACCGTCTTTTATATTTTGAAGATCGGAGTTTTGGGACGCGGCGTATACTAATATTTGTTTGTGATTTTTACTGTTTAGTTAATGTTTTATATCGTTTTAGGAAAGGGGGTGCTATTGATCTTTTTAATATATTTAATTTTTTTTTTATTAACTTTTTTTTTCTTTTTACAATTTTTGACCATCTAGGGACAGTTAACCCTCGAGATGGTCAATCTCTCCTACCATATACTGCTACTACAGTATTGCATATATTCATTTTTTGCAGGTCATACATCTAAATGGCCACTGGCTCATTGTACGAACCTGCATAACACCCATGCTAGCCCGGCTTTTCAAAAGAAACCCGAGGCTACCATGGTGAAACCCGATTCGCCGCCCCCCGATTTGACATTCGGGCTGTGCGCGTCGTTGAAAAAAAGATTTGCTGCGCCCGCGCGCCGTCTTTTAACTCCGCCGGCGACTGCGGCGTGAGAGGGTTAATAGCCGGATCTGGTGGAAGTCAAACCGACCGCGGTTTAGTAGCGGTGGGGGTTTTGTGCAAATGCAAACCCCGCACCTCTGTTATGTGAGAGGACACTCACCGCACTTAATACTTATACCGTAGCTACCGAATTAAGGTTAACCATCAATTTATGAATTGTGTTTACATTTAGACATTTGAGTTCTATATGTTCAAAGTTCTGCTGCCATAGAAACTTAATTTAAAAATTTTCTTTGCAAGAAGTCAAAAAAACACTATTTCTTAACAGATTTTTTTTTTTTTTTTTTATACACCGATTACTAGAAGTTAGTTTTTTATTCTATGGGTTAGAACGGTTTACGGCAATGTTCCCGGAGAGAAAAATCACTTGCTTTTGCACCGCTAATCTTCTAGGTGTCTTAGCATTTAGATTTTTTTTGATTGAGCTATATTATCGCTTATTTTTTTGGGAATGATTTGTGCATTTTATTGGAATCATTGTGAGTAAATCCTAATTTTCGGCATGTTTTTATTTATTTTTATACATCATATTCCCGCACAGATTGATACGGACGGAACGTCCAATTATATGTTGCAGTGATTTTTGCTGTCTTATTATACTGTGAGAGTTTTTATATATATGGGCATGTAGGGTACTTTTATCATTTTTTAATTTTTTTATTAATTATTATCACTTTTTTTACACTTTTTTTTACTGTCTCACTGTGGGACTTGAAAAAGCGATCATCTGATTGCTGTTTCAACTAATACACTGCGAGTTGATGTATGGTGGTGTATTAGAGAGTAGTCAGCTTATGCAGATGTATAGGCTCACTTGAAAAGTAAAGATCCTGACGCAAACAGAATCTGTCAATCAGCACTGAAGACAGTGGCTGTGATCCTTCTATCAGAGGCATAGAGAGTATCTGCATCCTCCAAACCTTAGCGTGCAGGGGGTAGCAATGGAGATGTGAGAGGTAGGAAGCCTATTGAGCGCCAACAGAAATCTTGACTGCTTGTCTGCAACATGATCGAGACTATAGCGAGTGGGAAACTCCCAACTGCAAGTGTGAATAGTTTTACCAAGGTTGAGTTCCCTAGATAATGACACAGGTTCCTAAAATACACAGAGGGCTTCTTTTGGAAACAGCAGATCTTGGCTTCCAAAATAGACCTCCTCTATATCGTTAGACCCTGTACTTACAGGTTGGGCATCTCAATTTTGAGTACCTTTCGCAGTGACTGTTAAGGTCTTTTGGAAGTTGACTCCAATTTCAGCACTGGCATCTAACCAGGTAAGCAGCTTGCAAAAATTGTCAGAATATTTGAGCAGGGAATTTCACCCACTAAATTAGTCCATCATGAGTTTCTAGTATGTAACCATGCTCAGATATGTGGTTTTAAATCGATGGAACCCCAAACCATGGCTGCTCAAAATGGGTGCTCAAAGTGGAGGTACCACTAGACATTGACAAGGGGTCAAGGGGGACTCTTTTGGAAGCTCCATCTTGCCTCTAAAAGATATGCCACATAGATTGTCAGACCCTGTAGTCGATAATCCAGGGTACCTTGTATCTTCAAGATATTGGCACAAATTCATTCACCCAGAATCAAGGAGCCTAGAGCCTACCAAAGTTGCTTCAATAACCAAAATTCAGATAGGGGTTTAAGTGAGGGGAACCCAAAACTGAAAATAGTTCTTCAAAAATGTGGTAACCTACAGGTCATATCCAAGGGGGTGGTTTTTGAAAGCTAATATCTCTAATTACTGATGATGAAATATCTGATATGGTGAAAAACCTGAGCAAAAGCACCCGGGCCTGATGGCTCGCTTGCCGCTTATATAGAAGTTTCTACAGATCAGTCCACACACATGCACTAGTATTTGATGCCACATTTTCGTCAAACATTCCCCGAATTCTATCTAGCTCTGTAACAGTATATTAAATGTGTTTCCTGGTTCACAATATCATTATACACAAGTTTCAGAGGTTCCCATTTTGGGGTATAAGTCATGTTGTCCAACTATTCACATTGGTTTCATGCTTATATAGTTTTCAGATTATTTGTACCTCACAATTGTTTCATTCTAACTTTAGAAGGAACTAACTGCTTGCTTATGCAATTTGCTAGCTAGCCCCCTTTGTGAAATGAAATGAATATTCATTTTTGCCAGATGTTTTTTGTGAAATATATGAGAAATGAATTAGACTCAAATATAGTTTCAAACAAATTGCATACGAAATGACATTAGAAATATTGAAAAAGGGGTCTCTATCTTCACAAATTAATTGCTTCTCAATTAATTCAGAAAGTACAACAATGTTTCCTATCAAAATCATTTAGATCTGTTCAATAATGTACGTAATGGTTCTGTCTTTGAATTACCTCAATATAAAGGATGGCTACATATAGCATGTAGGAATTACACATATTTCTCTTATGTATGGGTTCATTGGTTCCGCTGTTCTTACTTTTCCTCCTGAGTACTAGAGTAATGACTATTTACTCTGTATACAGCATCTGGAGATAAACACCAGATCCACATACAGTTGTATGGTTTTGGGTTACACTTAACTTTATGAATTTCTAATTATGTAGTTTTATAATACCACAGCTAATAGTAATAGTGTTTATCTGTTAAACTACTTTATTCCCAGTTGCTTATTTTTGATGAATATACAGCAGTTTTCTCTCTGCTTCAGTACATCCCCAAGAGGCCCTATGAGTTTTCTTATTCTGTATTTTAGAACATGCCGTTTGATATATGAGATTTCTTGTGAGTGATTGTATAAGTTGCAATCAACACACATTTATCAAAGTTAAGAGGAAGTCTGTGGAGGAAACCTGAAATGTGGAGTTTATTGGCTATATTTGCTTTTGTTCTCTTTTGCTGCTTATATGTCTTACATGCCCGGGCAGATTTACCACATTATTTGCATTCTAAGCCAGACAGGGAGCCCAACACCACTGCTGGTGTGCATTCAATTTTTCCAAGATAGTAAATGTGCAAATGTTAAGCAGAACATAAAATTTTAGTGGAGAACGGAATTTCCTGAATCAAGAGCTATTAACCATATCTGGTACCGCTCCCGTAAGGCGACGCAAGGCATTGATAGGTATAGGGGATGTATATTACACTTTATACAGTATATGTCCCCCATACTTTGTGTGAAGTATGTTTACTCGCATTTGCCAAAAAAGTCAACTCTGTGTGATTGTGATTACTTTTCCCGCCTGCAGCAGTCCTAGCTTCTCCAGTATTCAATTCGTTTACTCCATGCTGGTCAAACTTCCGTCAAGCCAGTTTCACATTCTGTCCGTGTTTTCGACATCCTGCTGTATCTGATCTAGCTGTATCCTTACTTCTCTTTTTCAGATGCCATTCTGTCCATAGTTCCCTCTGTTGCTGACCCGGGTTTGTCCACTACACCTTATTGTGTATTTGCTTTTTCTGTCTTGTTACATGTACACACTTGCATGGACCCTATAAGTAAACAGGTGACATATTGGGGGCTCAGTATTAGGGCTCACTGTTTGTGCTCTTGCCATTACAATGCCATAATGTCTAATAAAGAGTCAGATCCTCTTGCCCCCAAGATACAAGAAGGGTAACAAAATGGGTTTCTAACTACTTTCCAGATGGACCCTGGTGCCCTAAGCTTTATTCCTTTCGGTTCTCTTCTTTGAGTTTCTTTTGAGTGGCTTTAACCAATTATTATGCTGATCACTTTTTGGGATGTAGTTTTCAGGGTATTTTTTGGTCTCATCCAAAGGTAGGAATATATAGTCAGCGCACCCCCTATATTTTAAATAATCATGTTACTTGTCTTGTGCTGCCTTTTTTTACATTGAAGTCTATGAGAATGAAAATCTGCATCAAAATCGTCCCATGATGCAGATTTGTGCAGTTTTTTTGCTTAAACTATGTCACTTAGGTTAAACAAACAGGTAAAAAAACGCATGCAAAAAAGTCCACATAAAAACCCACTAGAAACGCAACACACTAGGACAAAACTGCATGAAAAACGCATACAAACTATGTATTGGATGCAGATTCCTCTTGTATATTTCGAATGACAATATGCACCGTGTGCAGATAGCCTAAAGCTCTTGCTGTTAAAGCTTGTGGCATGCAATTTTCTGAAAAATATAGCTAAACGGTGAACCATGATGATAATACATATTTATTTATTTGCGCTATTATTTCCTATCCGCGTGGTACATATATAGGGGACATTACATAGAAGAAAACATGGTTATATGAACACCTTGGAAGTGAGGGCCATGTGGCCGGAAGAGCTACGATCTAATGGATAGGTGCATGTCCAGCATGTATCCCTGTTGTGGTGCCTTTCTGCCTTCCCCCCGCACACACTTTGATTTGGGAAATCATAAAGTGTATGCTCGTGGAGTCTCACTGTTTCTCCCACATGTCAACAGGTAAAATTCATATACAAATATATATTTCTATTGTTATTATTACAAATTTAAACCAAAGACTAAAGGAAAAAAAGTCGATCCACTTTCAGGAGACAACCTATGAGAAGAATACGATTCTTTCAACTAAGAGGAACCTGATGCACTTGGGCTCTCTCAGCTGCTATTATTGGTGTCAGGGTAATAGCCTCATAACTATGGAAAATTCTATATACCGGTAAATATAAGCAACCTAGTCAATACACACTTCTTTTGCAGTGCTTCCTTCTGTATCCACCATGCCCGAACTTAGAAAATTGCATAACAGGCTCCCGACCAAGGTTCAGCCCTAGCCCTAAAATGTATATATCTTAGAGATTCCCAACTGTAGACAGCACTGTTTTCGACCGGGTTGGGTCTCCTCATACAGAGTAGGGAACTGGTTTGCAGCGTGAGATGGAATAAGAGTCTTATAGACATGTGGATTGATGTCCACTAGGGGATTCTGAGAAATATGTAACACATGTTTTCCAAGGTGGGAAACGGAAAACAACGGAATCCTTTTGGCTACCTTGAAAGGCACGCCAGTTAACCACTAAGCACGACTTACAAGAAGTCTATATATCATGAGGTGGGTTTTTAACCTTGAAACATATTTGCATATTCTCAGAATCCCCTAGTGGATATAATGGTTAAACAGGCAGCCTAATTGGAAACTCTCAAAAGAAATCTCTTACGTCACGTACAAGAGCAGTCAGCATTTTGTGATAAAAGAGGATGTGTTGCTTCCAGTTGCGCTTACAGACTTTCCAGTGGTGAAGGAACTGGTACCATGTTAATTATGTCATGACAGGTCACAGATTTGACCACTTATGAAAGTGTTTAGGATTAGAATGTATGACACTGATGATTTACTTTTGGATAGGACCTTGGACATTTATTTTGTTGAGATAATGGATACAAAAAGGAATATTGCAGACTGAAGCAGCAATAAGGAACTATGCGCAGGTGAACACACGGTTACAACAGGTCAAAACCTTAAAATCTGCAATGGAGAGATCTAGCTTGGAGGGGTGTCGGTTGTGGATGTACTGCTGCTGGTGGCTTTTGCAGGTATCTCACATATGGGAATTGTCAGCATTGCCAGAGGTAAAAACCATACAATTTTGCAAGATATGCAGAAAATAATCATTGCTGGCAAGTTAAATGTTAGAATTATGACACTCTGTTTGCACATAAGGATCGCGGATCACACTTTCGTCGGATTTTCCTACGTTTTAAGTTTTGCACCCCTGTACAGGTATTTAACTGGGGGTTGTGTTGCACGCGATCGGATTGGCGGTGGCTGCACTGGCTTTCATCCGACAGGGGTGTGCCAACTGATTCGGACTGAGTGCAGGATTAACTTTCAAATTATGTTGCAAGACAAGAACTTACATGCCCGCAGACCTGAGGGGGAAGCGACACATGCAGGATATCACTCACATCTTAGTGAATCGCGGTGGAGTGCTTTCAGTCAGACATGCACTTTCGGGGAACACTCAGGGTGGGTAAGTAATTTGTTCCCAAATGTTTTTATGTGGCAAAACTGCCATCGTACAAAGCCATCCTCCCACGGTCATTATTGTCACACTCACCACCAACCAAAACTATTTTTTTTTACAATTTGTTTTTTATGGCGAAGTAAGAGTCAATAAGAGAGCAGGAGCGCAGTACCTGTTTGTAACTTGAGTTACATCCAGTAAACGACAATCGATATGACCAAAATATACTGTATGGCAAACTTGGTGTCCCTTCTGTGTGATTCGCCCCCGTCCCTCCACACCTCACCATTTTTTATATAATTTTAGAAAACAGTAACAAAAAACCAACTAGTGAGACCTTAGACCCATTAAGTGCCCATAAGGAACACCAAGACAGAACGTGGGAGGGGAGTGATAGGAGTTAATAGGGTAAGGGAGGTAAGGGAAACGGAATAGGGTTAAAGGGGGTAGTAGTAGGCGAGCAAGAGGATTGAGGGAGGCGCCCAGGCCGGGTGGCAGAGGGACCACCGGCGCAGTCCGGAGAGGGGCTGCCGCGATCTTTTAAGAGTTGTCTATACTCAGTCGATTGCTGAAAGGGATCCCGGTTGCCAGTTTTGCTAAATTTCGCAGAGTTGCGTTGTAGGAAGACGTAAGGTGTCCATACGCATGATGTCATTACTTGGTTACCCCCCATAGTCGGTTGTTGGAGGGATTGGTTTGCAGTCGCTAGTGCTGGAGATTGCAGACGGGCAGCCATTATCCGGAGCGTAATTAGGATTTCTTGTATTTTGCGCTGAAACATCACAATGATGGAGAAGTAGAGGGAGGGTTCAGTTCCAAGAGTCTCCACAGATCAAGGAGAATGTTAGTGTTGCAAGCTCTTGCCAAAATGGGGCAGGACCCGGCAAGACCAGAACCACATGGAGGAAGGATCCTCCTTTCTCCACATCTGCAGATGTGGGTTCACCAGCGGCAAGATCGTGTGCCAGTCGTAGTAGTACCCTATACCCCTACATGATGTTATACCCCCGCTTCTGGTTCTCGAACGATTGAGGTGCAATGGCAAATTCAAGATTGCGCTGCCTTCGCTCAGGTGGTAGTGTGCAATGTACGTCCTGTTCCCTTTCCTTACAAAACTGCGGGGCTGGGTCTTCCGGTAGGCTAGGAGCCAGATAGGAGGAGGGCGTCGTTAGTTTACAGTCCAATGCTGGAACAAGGCTCCTTTAGTGAGTTTGTTTTTAGAAAATTGGAGGCAAGGAGGAAGAGAAAAAACATCATAATGTCGTAATTGCTGAGCCCTCCCATGCTCCCAATGGGCACGGGTCGTTTGATTCCATGAAGATTGCTGAGTCGTTAACCATGCTGAATCCTTGCTGAGTCTTAGCCCTAAATTGACCCCGACCCGTCTCCATTGGTTAATACGGTGATGTCACACCCGGACTAAACTCAGGAGTGGCCCCAACACTGGTTTGTCAGGGGGGAGTGTTGGGCAGTAGTTCTTCCCGAACGATCTCTAACGGCAATGAGAGAGTAGGCCAATCGTATGGTTGGTGGGATTTAGAGCTGATCGTCCTTCTAAGGACAAGCCAATGTATACACCTTTAGTGGGGTTGTCGCTGTAGGCGGCTCGACGCACCCAAGGTTTTCAGGTCTGCATTACAACACACCGAAATCAAGGATCTCTGGCCATAGAGCGGGCGATTCCGCCGAAGATAACCCTTGAAATCGGCAACCCAATCCCCCTGTATCTTTGGGCGATATAAAGTGGTACGCTGAATCTAAGGCTTACCCGCCCAAATGAATTTATGTTGAATGCATTCAGGGAACGAAGAGCCTTTGGCAATTTGATGGTAGTGCTTGAATAGATAAAGAGACCGCGGAGTATGTTCATTTAAGTATGGCACATCTGCCAAACCATGAAAAATCCCTTTGGTCCCCTGGAGCAGTCCTCTTGTATTTTCTTAAAATGGGTAGAAAGTTAAGCGTGTAGAGCTTAGATAAACGGCCTGACATTGAGTCCCCAGGTAAGTAATGCTTTCGGAGCCCACCTAAAATTAAAGGACCCTCGCAGTGTCTCAACCAGGGCCTCTGGGAGGGAGACATTGAGGGCCTCAGATTTGGACCAGTTAATGCGGAAATTAGACAATTGGGCAAATACTTGTATTTCCTTCATTAGGTTAGGGAGGGAAACTGTGGGTTAGTTCTGAAGAAGAGCATATCGGCGCGTAAGCCGCTATTTTATATTTAATCCCTTGGGTCTCAATCCGGAAATATCTTGATTAGCTCTTATGAGTCGGAGGAAAGGTTCCAACGAGAGGACAAAGAGTAATGGGGACAACGGGCATCCTGTCTGGTACCATTCGTATCTCAAAGCTGTCAGAGAGATGCATTGCACGATGGAGGCTGAGGGGCTGGAGTAAAGCGACATGATCCAGCGGTTACATTTGGTTCGGATACCAACGCCGAAGGACCTCGAACATGTAAGACCAGTTTACTCTATCAAAGGCCTTTTCTGCATCCGTGATGAGCATAAGTGGATTTGTTCCATTTGAGCCTTGTATATCAACTTAAATGGTTTTTTGTGTGTGTTATCCCTCGCTTCCTTCCCAAGAGGAAGCCAGCTTGATCCGAGTGAATGGAGCTCAGAAGTAGGGCAAGTCCATGCTATTACTTTCGCAAAACAGTTTGAGATCTGGTTCAACAGCGAGATTGGTCGGTAATTTGAGCATTGGGTAGGTCTTTTCCTGGTTTTAGGAATGACAGCTGGTTGCTCTCAGACGCGTCTTAGGAAGGGATGCTCCCGAAGCTAACTCATGTGAAAGCCTTGTCCAGTGTGGTTAAGGAGGCCTGACAAACTTCTTATAATAATACGGTAAGGAGACGTCAGGCCCGGGGCTTTGCCCCGATTAGTCTCTTTAAGGGCCAGTTGGAACTCTAAATCGCTAATGGGGCTTCTAGGGCTTCTGCCTCCTCCTCAGAAAGAGATGGTAGAGAAGAGTCAGATAGGTAAGTTGAATCCTATCTGTAGTGCTTTCGAGCTGAAGCTGTATGAGTTGGTCAAGATTGTATAGGGATTGATAATAGTCACGAAGGTTGCCGCAATATCCGAATTATAATGTTTAGGGAGTCCCGATGGTTCATGATTTTTGGAATGTACGCACGCGATCGTTGAATACGTAGTGCTCTGGCTAGGGATCTGCCGCATTGTCGCTATACTCATAGAAGTGGTCGCGACCACTTCGCCAGGACTCCCTTTGCTTTAGATACCGATTACAGGTTTTTAAGAGAGTCACGTGCCTCAAACAGGGAAGTTCGAAGATCCGGTGGGCGTACGTTGTGGGACGTCTCCAGTGCCCTAATTTTGTCTAACAGGGTATTATCTCTTTGCCCTTTCCCGTTTTCGCCGGGCACCGTGTGTAATGAGTAAACTGCGGATGTTATGTTATGGCCTCCCAGGCAATACACGGGTTCAATCCCTCTTCTGTGGTCCTGGTAAATGTGCACCAAAACTATTTTGACCAAATTAAATCTGAGTTCCAAATTTGCCAAGTGGAACGTGAAACAATTCTTTTCGCTCATCCCAATCTGCTACACTTTTTGAGATGTATCATTAATTTCAATTATATGTTTCTACTCATACACTGAAGTACACAAGTAGACAGCTAGAAATGTGTAAGTGTATGTGTAGATGTGTTTATTTGTGTGACTAACACACCGGCCACTTTATTGGTACACCTGTCCAACTGCTCGTTAAAACTTAATTTCTAATCAGCCAATCACATGGCGGCAATCTCATGCATTTAGGAGACATCAAGACATCCCCTGCAGTTTCAAACCGAGCATCAGTATGGGGAAGAAAGGTGATTGAGTGCCTTTGAACGTGGCTGGTTGTTGGTGCCAGAAGGCTGGTCTGAGTATTTCAAAACTGCTGATCTACTGTTATTTTCACGCACAACCATCTCTAGGGTTACAGAATGTCCGAAAAAGAAAAAACTCCGTGAGCGGCAGTTTCTGTGGGCGGAAATGCCTTGTTGATGCCAGAGGTCAGAGGAGATGGGCAACTGGTTCGAGCTGATAGAAAGGCACAGTGACTCAAATCACCACCCATTACACCAAGGTAGCAGAAGATATCTCTGAACGCAAGTAGGTCGAACTTGAGGCAGATGGGCTACAGTGCAGGAGACCCACACGCGGGTGCCACTCCTTTCAGTCTAAGAACGGAAAACTGAGGCTACATTTGCACAAGCTCATCGAAATGACGTATAGAAGATTGGAAAAACGTTGCCTGGCCTGATAGTCTCGATTTCGCTGCGACATTCGGATGTTAGGGTCAGAATTTGGCGTCAACAACATGAAACGGATCCATTCTGCTGGTATCAACGTTCAGGCTGGGTGGTGGTGGTGTCATGGTTGTGGGGAATATTTTCTTGGCGCTCTTTGGGCCCCTTGGTACATTGAGGCATCGTTGCAACACCACAGCCTACCTGAGTATTGTTGCTGACCATGCCATCCTTATGCACACATGTACCCAACATTGATGGCTACTTTCAGCAGGATATGCGCCATGTCATAAACTGGAATCATCTCAGATGGTTTCTTGAACTGACAATGAGTTCATGTACTCAATGGCTTCCACAGTCACCAGATCTCAATCCAATAAGCAGTGATGGCTAAACCTTGGCATGGTGCCAGAAGTGGCACCGGACCCTTCTGTGGCACTCAGGCATCACCAGAGATGACTCCAGGTATCTTCCTGCAGTCCCAGACAGCCCTGGACTGCTGTGCACAGAGCTATTTAAAGTGACAGCTCTACCTGGGACTATTTTCTGCTTTACTGTGGGTCCTCAGGTGCCGGTATCAATGAAAACTGTGAAGAGAAGGAGTATAAATCACAATTAATTTACTGGTTGGCACTTTGCGATAAATACGGGGTTCTTTGTTGTAGTTTGGCACTCGGGTCTCTAAAAGGTTTGCCATCATGCATAGAGCATCTTGGGATGTGGTGGAACGGGAGATTCGCATCATGGATGTGCAGCCGACAAATCTGCGGTAACTGTGTGATGCCATCATGTCAATATGGACCAAATCTCTGAGAAATGCTTCCACACCTTGTTGAAATCTGCCGAAGAATTGAGGCAGTTCTGAAGGCAAAAGGGGGTCCAACCCAATACTAGCATGGTGTACCTAATAAAGTGGCCGGTGAGTGTAGTTTGTTTAATTAACAATATGAGACATGACACAGATGTTAGGGTAACTATGTGGAATATAAATTGGGTCAACTATAATATTTAAATACTTTATTGCTTAATGCTTGAGTTAAAGGATTTCTGTGGTAAAACAAATAATCCACTAAAACAGCTTGAGTCATGTTACTAATAATCTCATTTATAAATGAATCCTATGCCAAAATAATATTCAATGATTTAGGAGTTCTAATATTTCTAACTTCCCATTTTCACTGAATACATCTCCATGAGAGGCTATGAATATCAATGTAGGACAATTGCTATTTATAGCTTACAAATGGCAGAGAAGGTACACAATAACATGACAAAGCATACTGACATTTTACTGTAGAGCACATTGCATTAGGAGATTGGTGTGTGGGATGAAAAATAATGCTTATACAGGCAGTCTCCGGCTTACGTACAAGAGAGGTTACATTCTGTAGGTTTATTCTTAAATTAAATTTGTTTGAAATTATCTTTTGGTTACTGAGACATCTGTATTTTTAAACATTTTGGAGTTGACATGGCAATAAGGTTGAACAATTAAAGGGGTTGTGTCACCATTGCACATTGCTGTAATTGGGTCCAATGATGTTAAAAGTACTTTCACCATTTACACTTATTACAAATCTGCAGGCTTACTGAGATAACTCCTTTTGTTCTGGATGTCTGGCGCCCCCCGGTGGTAGCTGTGTCCGTCCTGCAGCAACAGCTGATCTGGCCGAGTCTGCGCACAGGAGTCAGTCAGTCGTTTCTCCACACAGATCACTCCATGGGCTCACAGCTCCTCTGCACACTGAGAGATCACCTGACACACTGGCAACCATAGGAGGTGAGAGAGGAGGAGGGCAGAGATTGTGCTGTGATGCCACCTGCTCACCAGCTACACAGGAGCCTACAGCAGCAGATACAAGGTAACTGCCAGCAGACATGTCTGCTCAGAGGAGTCCTCTCCCAACATGGATCATAGCAATGTATCAGCCCTTTCCTCCCTCCACCATTAGTCAGGTCACACAGGAGGTTGCAGAGGATAACACAGTAACAGGCTGAGCTCTGATCTCTCCTGATGCAGTCTCTCCTGTACTTTCCATGCACGGTCCCCAGTTACCATGTGTCCTGCAGTATCCTCCTGACTCCCACATTCACTGTCCCTCCATGTACCTGTCTCCGCAGTCCCTGTACTACACTCCTGCATGTACCCTGCTGCAGTCATCCTCCTGTACTCTCCACATTCACTGTCCTCCATGTAACCCTGCTCTCCGTGCAGTCTCTCCTGTACTCTCTCACCATTGCGTCCCTCCATGTCCCTGCTGTCCGCAGTCTCCTCCGTACTCTCCACCATTCACGTCCTCCATGTTCCCTGCTGTCCTGCAGTCCTCCTCCTGTACTCCACCATTCACTGTCCCTCCATGTTACCCTGCTGTCTGCTCCTCCTCCTGTACTCTCCCCCATTCACTGTCCCTCCATGTTACCCCTGCTGTCCTGCAGGGCCCTGTCTTGACTCAAAGCGCTAACTCAGCCATGTGAGAGCTGTCTCTACCTATCCCATCATCCTCTCCCTATCCTAGTCAACCGCGTAGCACGCTCTAGCAGCTACAGCCCCTAGCCAGGCCACGGAGTCGCCTCGACAACGAGCGAAGCAGCGGAGCGAACACACGAGCACGAGCACGAGCGCCAGCACGAGCCCGAGCGAGCGAGCGAGCGAGCGAGCAGCGATCGACGATCAGCGAGATCTCGGTCATCTCGACTATCGTACTAGTCAGCGAGCGAAGCTCCGATCAGCGTAGCGAGCGAGCGGCTAGCGTAGCCGATCGAGCGTCCCGAGTCGAGCGATCTAGCGACGTAGTCACGAGCAGCACACATATCCATCATCTAGCAGCAGTAGTCCATGCATCTAGTCACTAGTCGCAGCTAGCTCACAGTAGTCGAGCACATAGTCCATCGAGCAGCGAGCGACAGCAGCGAGCGAGCGAGCACAGTCTATCAGCACGAGTCAGCAGCTAGCGACAGACATAGCAAGCAGCAGCAGCAACCACTACAATCCAACGAACGACACCAAGCTAGTCATCACAGATCCACTACACCGAGGCAGCGAGCGATCATCACTATCCTACGATCAATCCATACGACGAGCACTATCCCAATCTCTCGATCGAGCGTCTATCATCTAGCTTATCTATATCTATCGTATCTCATCTCCTATCTCTATCTATCTATCTATCTATCTATCTATCTATCTATCTTTCTATCTGCACATATCATCTATCGCTATCTATCTAGTGATTGGTTGCAATTCCTTACAAAATACACAGAAAGATGCAATCAACATGCAAAAATACAAAAGTTTATTAGTAAAAGTCATAAAAACAACTATTGCACCTAATTTGGTACAATCAATGCATACAAGAAGAGCAAAAACATGGGCCACATTTATCACTTTTGTGCGCCAAGTGTAGTAGTTGCGCCTAAATTCGGGCGAACTGTTTTGCCGAATTATCACAAGCTACAAACCACTGTGATAATATATTTTTCTGCCTCTTATTAATCACTTTACTTTAACACAGTTTAGGCGCAGTTTAGGCGTCGTTTAGGGGCGCAATGTTGATCGGGGCACTACATGTCATCTCTGCTACAAGCTCCTCTCTGCTTCCTCCCAGCCAGAATGAAGATAACAACTCACACAGCCCCAGGGTGTTACACCCGCACCCAGTGATCTCCTCAGCAGTGCTTCTCCTGGAGGGATCCCCCAGTGGTGATCTCCTGCTGCACCCCTGTAATTCTGCAAATATATCCCATCCCCCTCAGACACTGTGCAGAATTACATGGGGGACACTTGTTTTAGTATCTGCAAACTTCTGGCAAGCTTCTGCAAACTTGTGCCAAACTTCTCTTGCTCTTCTGTGAGCTCAGCGTTTTGCAGAATATTTTGTAAAAAGAAGGTGATGAACTGTAAATAGAGTCTGCAGCTCCTGTCTCTATGTATCTATTATATGTTCCAGTGTCTGGCTGAGCTCTGCTTCTAGAAATGAGCTCTTCTGCAAAGGGGCTCAGTGCTTTCCTCTCAGATAACGCCACCTTCGGGCTGGAGTGTTTTTGCGCCCGTTTTTGCGCTTAAATGCAAAAGTCGCACGTAATGAATATCATTAGGCGCAGCAAAACATTGGAATTGAACGATAGATGATGGAAAGTTGGTTATTTTAGATGTGCGGCTAATTTGACGTTTAATCGCAAAAATGGGCGCAAAAACGGTGCGCCTAAACGAAAAGGCGCAACAAAAACAGAGAAAACAAGTGTAAATGTGGCCCAATGTTTCTCACAGAATCATGGTCGGTCAGGCGGACAGTAAAGTGTAAATATGTCGGAGGTCTAGAAAAATGCAGGGACAGCAAACTCCATGCGTATCCTCACTTCAAAGTGTCACTTTGAAGTGACGATACACGTGGGGTTTGCCTCCCCTGCAACCACCTAGACTTCCGCCAGCATGTCAACCTGACCGACCATGAGCTGTGAGAATACATAGTACATGTGTACTATGTGCAGTGTCCTGGGTAGTGTGCAGGGGGCGCAGATTCAGGATTTCTGGCGCACGTTCTTCATGAATCTGGTGCCCCCTGCACTGCTTTGACAGACTGCACCAACTTTTTTGGTGCACTTTAACATGGGGCGTATGACACATTTCTACTGGACTTCTATGGATCAGTAAATCAGGACTATTTGAGCACAGCAGGTGGAAGGAGACTCTGAAGGCTGAGCGCTCTGTAGCTCTGAGGTGTGCAATAACTGCAGCTGTCAGTGGCTGTGCTTGCCTGGCTAGGCCCCTCCCACATCTGCTTCTGTGTGGAAACAGAGTAGAGGCTGAACACGCATCATAATAACAAATAGAAGGTATCTTACTTCCAGGTAACCATTCAAAATAGATTTTGAAATATTTTAAACCTCTTTGACAGCTTTTGTAGTCAAGTGTTTCATGGCATAACCCCTTTAAAGACAACCCGTCATGCAAAATAACCCCCCTAAATGAATATATTTTCATAAACTGCCATTAGAGAGCATTGCCTCTATCCCTTCTTGTCCCTCTACATGCCTGTAAACCTAAGCAATGGGTCCTAAACTGTATGCAAATGACCTGTGAAATGTCCAATGAAGCATTAGCATATTCAAGCTGTCCACCTTATCATGAGTGGGAGTCCACAGCCACACAACCCCCAGTGCATGACTGACAGCCTGTTAATGATGTGAGGCGTGTAAATGGTGGCTTCCTGGTGCGGTGGCCACGCCCCTGCAGCCTGTGTGGTGTGTATGGAGAGATACAGCAGCTCCAGCAGCCATGTTAAGCAAACATGTCAGATTCATGTGTAGCTGATGTCTGTGTCTCTCACCTGTATTAGGAGGATGCAGCATGTCAGCAGATGCAGCACACACCTAGCCTGCTTTAATATACATTACACACAGACATGAGCAGGGGAAGAGAGGGGAGGGGTAACAGGGGTGACATCACTGCCTCTGACCATGTGACCAGCCTCATTTACATGATAAGAGATAGATGATTTTACAATGAATAATGTATGAAATAACTAGATAAAGGCTGGGATGGGATCCTTGTGAGCTGCTCCAACAGGTAGTAGTGACAGGACAAGTGACACAGACCTGATGACAGGTGTCCTTTAAGCTTAATTGTAGCTGGAAATAAAGTTCAGTAAATTACCAGCATCCAGAGACCATCACCTGAGGTTACAATGGGCAGAGAGGTCCGTCTGTAACTAGAGGTCATCTGTAAGTTGGATGTACTTAAGACGGGGACTGCCTATATCCATGCTTCATGCTTAGTCTAACTTTTTGGCAAAAATCTGTTCTTTAATTTCTTTTTAAAATTTTTCATTAATATACCCCTTACTGACGTATGACATATCTGTACGTCACATGTCGACTTTGGCTGTATGGAGAGGGTTCATGGGCTGAACCTTCTACCATACAAGATGGGCGTTTGCTGTACACTGTAGCAAACACCCACTGGTAACATCCACGGTCATATATTGGATTTGATCGCCGCCCCTTGTGAAGTCATCAGGGGCAGTGATCGGTTACCATGACAGCCTCGGGTCATACAAAGACCTGAGGCTGCCTGATTTTAACTCATTCATTACAATGTCGGTATATGGTAGGATAATCAGACATTCTAGGGTTAAAGTACCCTAGGGGGTTTGAAAAATAGTAAAAAAAAAGTTTTAAAAAATTAAATTAAAAAACCTAAAAATTTCAATCACTCCCCCTACCCCTACAACTGATATGGACATAAATAAACAGTAAAAATCATAAACATGTTAGGTATTGTCATGTCCCAAAAAGCTGCCTCTAGTAAAATAGTGTCAAAAGTCTGAAACAACACTTTTTTGCCATTTTGAAAAATATAAAAAATTCAATAAAAAGTAATCAAAAGGCTGTATAACCCTTAAAAGCATTGAAAACATCATCAAAAGTCCCAAACACTGAAGTATAAAAAAAGTTATTAGTGACATGAAGATTTTTTTTTTGTACCGGAGGTTTTAATTTTTGTAAATGTATGAAAACATTATAAAACCCAGCTACGTTGCTAAGCTGGTAAAAATCCAGGGCATGGGCCCCAATGAATATCTATGGCTCTTACAGTAATGCCCCCGTCTGTACATAACCCCCTCACATTTGGTTGTGCCAATAAAAACTTTACTGAGAGTATATACAGCTACAGACACACAGGAGAAATCCCTACTTTTTACGTCCAGTGACTGCAGGTGAGGCATACTCCATCTTCTCCACTAGGCATCACCATATCTAGGCCCACACAGCCCTCCAGTAATGTCCAACACATCCCCCCAGTAATATCCTTCACACAGCCCCCCACTAAGTAATGTGCCTACACAGTCCCTCACTAAGTAATGTGCCCACACAGCCCCCCCGTAAATAATATGCCCACACAGCTCCCAGTAATGTCCCCCATGCAGCCCCCCAGTAGTGTCCCTCACACAGCCCCCAGTAATGTCCCTGACACAGCCCCGCAGTAAGTAATGTGCCCACACAGCCCCTAATAATGTCCCCCACACAACCCCCAGTAATGTCCCCACACAGCCCCCCAGTAATGTCCCTGACACAGACCCCGCAGTAAGTAATGTGCCCACACAGCACCCAGTAATGTCCCCCACACAGACCCCCAGTAATGTCCCCCACACAGACCCCCAGTAATGTCCCTCACACAGCCCCCCAGTAAGTAATGTGCCCACAGAGCCTCCAAGTAATGTCCTCCACACAACCCCCCAGTTCTGTGCACACACCCCCAGTAATGTCCCCCACACAGCCCCCCAGTAATGTTCCCCCGTTCAGCCCCCAGTAATGTCCTCCACACAGCCAACCAGTAATGTCCCCCACACAGCCCCCCACCAAGTAATGTGCTCAAACAGTCCCTCACTAAGTAATGTACCCACACAGCCCCCCAGTAAGTAATGTGCCCACACAGCCCCCAGCAATGTCCCCCACACAGCCCCCCACTAAGTAATGTGCCCACGAGCCCCAGATCTTTTGACCGAGTGATGCCCCTGATAAAACCTATATAAATTTGGTATCCTGTGATTGTAACGACCCAAACAATAAAGGAGACATATCATTTGGAGCGCACAGTGAAAGCCGTAAATCCAAGCCCACAAGAAAACGGTGTAAATGCATCTTTTCACCAATTTCACTGCATTTGGAATTTTTTTCCCGCATCCCAGTACATGTTATGGAATACTATTCCAACAGGCAATACAGCCATCCATGTACATGGCCATATTGTTCACCGTATCGTACCATAAGCGAGCCATATAAAAATATAGAGTATGTCCTATTTTCCACTGTATTTCTGTTCTGTACGGCCCATAGAAGTCAATGGGAATGTATAAAATACAGGCTAAATACGTGCTGCATACGGCTGTGCTCCGTATGCTGCCATATATATACGTGCAGTACCCAGAACCAGTGGGAGGTGCATTCTGTCAGCCAGCCAATAGTTAGCCATCCATCATCTGCCAGCCCACCGCATTTTATACGGATACGGTCCCATATTTATGGCCAGAATACAGCCATATATACAGAACAGAAAAGACCATATGGTCATGTGCATGAGGCCTAAGTAAATGCAGCAGGACTTGATGTTACCAATTGGCTGCAATGAAACAAACAGTGAAACAATTAAAGGGTCTGAATTCTTTCTGTACCAACTGTACTACCAAAAATGTTGAATTTTTCACAATAT
Organism: Engystomops pustulosus; assembly: GCA_019512145.1. Classification (NCBI taxonomy): domain Eukaryota; kingdom Metazoa; phylum Chordata; class Amphibia; order Anura; family Leptodactylidae; genus Engystomops; species Engystomops pustulosus. The sequence continues at coordinate 122,208,032 of CM033644.1, forward strand.
GTATAAATGTCCATTACAACTAGGCAGCCAAACTGCAACAACATTTATGGAATAATAATATAACTTGTTGACTGTTTAGCCTATTCCCTCCTATATTTAAGGGATTACTACCTAGTTACCCATCTGTTAAGACTAAAAGGCTGATGCAGGTACAAAGAGCATTGTCCATGGAACCTAGATTTCCCACTTTGAATGAAAAATATTTGTTTTAGGCCTAGTTTACACTTTACTGAAACTTACATACTCACAATATTATTGTTTGTATGAAGATGTTTCTAAATGATGGGGGAGTCATGTGTTTTAGTAGCAGTGTATCTAAACCTTTGAAGAATTTTTACTATTATTCCAGAAGTACAGGTAATAGTTCCCTGTCATATTTTCTTGCCTTTCTTATACTAGTGACACAGCAGATACATAAGGAAGGAAAGCAAAAGGTTTATTCCTTACATATTGTGTGGAATTGCTCTGGTAGACACTTGGTAGTAGTGCAGCAAGCAGGGACACAAGCAGGTTATAGTCCAAATCAAGTGTTTTATTTTCACACTTCAAATGTCACAACATAAATTCAACCTTGACATAAGCATAAACAAAACAAATGCTGCCCGACTGGACACTGACTAATACAGTATCAGACCCTTTACTATCTGAGTACCTGACTGCCAGGCACCTGCTTTCACCCAACAGAATATGGAGGCACTCAATTACCTTTCTGTTTGCAACACAGTCCAGCATTCAGATTCAGAGTGGTGCCTCAACTACTGATTGTGGCCTGGAGTCTATATCAGGCACTAACAAGTCCTGTGACATGTGGGCCAAAAAAAAAAAAAAAACAGGACTGAAGCCCAGATGGAATAGGCATTCCACTATTAGCCTGCCCCTAGTCCATAATAAGTAGGCCCTGTAAAGACTTTACAAGGTGTCTACATAACTCCCAACTTTTGGGCGATAGAAAGAGAGACAAAAAGTTCCTCCCCCTTTTTTTTTATAAATCACGCCCATTGCCCCACCCACAAGCATAGTGTAATATCAACATTAATGGCCCCCACATAGTATAATGCCCCCTTCATCTGGTCAACTTCCCCTATGGACTCATAATCCCCACTAAATTAACTCTGCAACATATAAAACCCCTCTTACTTATACATAATACTATCTGTACTCCTACCACCACTCCTCCTCACATGGTGTGGCCTCCTGTCCTCCATCCTCTTGTTACTGTGGCCTCCTGTCCTCTATCCTCCTCTACCTGTAGCCCCCTATCCTCCATCCTCCTCTTTCTGTAGCCTCCTGTCCTCCAGCCTCCTCCTGTGGCCTTGTGTGCTTCAGCCTCCGTCTGTCTCTTCCAGTCCTCCAGCCTCTTTCTGTGGCCTCCATCCCACTCCTGTAGCCCCCTGTACTCCAGCCTTCTCCTGTCTTGCAGCCTCCACCTGTAGCCTCCTGTCCTGTAGCCTTCTCCTGTGGCCTCCAGTCCTGTAGCCTCCTTCTGCAGCCGTCTGTCCCCCATCCTCCTCTTGTGGCCTTCTGTCCTGAGCCTCCTCCTGCAGCCCTCTGTCCTCCATCCTCCTCCTGTGGCCCCCTGTCCTCCAGATTCCTCCTATGGCCTCCTATCCTCCATCCTCCTCCTGTGGCTTCCTGTCCTCCAGCCACCTCTTGTTTCCCCCTGTCCTCCAACCTTCCCCTGTGGCTTTCTGTCCTCCAGCCACCTCTTGTATCCCCCTGTCCGGCAGCCTCCTCCTGTGGCCCTCTGTCCTCCATTCACCTCCTGTGGCTTCCTGTCTTCCAGACTCCTTCTGTAGCCCTTTATCCTCCAGCCTCCTCATGCACATCCCTGTCCTCCAGCCTCCTCCTGTGGCCCCCTGTCCTTTATCCTGCTCTTCCTGTGGGCCCCTATTGATACGGAAGAAGTCATATGAGGGACATGTGAAGATGTAGCAGGGGCTGATCCCGCCTAATCCTGGCTAAGATACTTTGGCTGCTCTGCAGCTCTAATGTACGGGACCAGGAAAAGGAAGGACAATACAGGGATAGAGGGGCAGTCCGGGACAAACTTCCAGCCGCCCTTGACGGCAGGACAGTGTTCAAAAACCGTGACAGTCCAACCGAATCCGGCACAGTCGGGAGGTATGGTGTCTATGCTAGCTAGGCTAACATAGACAAAACAGACTACTCCTGCTTACCACATGTCTGCATTAACCCTTACTGCAGACAAATCCAGGGCTTTTGCCATATGCCTTTTAACTGTCTGTACAACAGATATCTGTCCTCCCAAACTACAAACTATTGGTGTTTCATTCAGTTTTTTTTAAATTTAGTTAAATGCTTTAAAGTGTAACTGTAAAGTAACTGACAAAAATAGCACAGATGTAGAGAGCCTCGTCTGCATTCCATTCAGAAAAAAGTCAAATATGCTAAACTATAGTTTCCAAATAGTTAACCCTGACTGATATGTGAAAATGTTTCAATTTGTAATTCAGTATTGAGATATTGACTGTCACCACAATTTTGCTTTGAAACAGAATATGTTGTATTTAATATTTAATGATCTTTTTAGTGGTTAGAGGTTTTTCATTTGGAAAATGGAACTGGAGGGAAGCAGCTCTTCATTCTAATCTCAATCATTTATTAAGGCTGAATAAAAAGCCTACCCAGCTGTGACAAATGAACATGGGAGTTTTACATCCAAATTGCATTGGTATAATGTAGGATATGATAGTGCCTTTGTGGAATAAAGGGGAATCTGCTTGAGGTGAATTACACCCATTTAATCTATCTAAAACTACAGGAAACCTTCACCAAATATATTTTTAACAAATGTGCTTAATGCAAGGTTTACCCCATTTCCAGTGTAAGGAGTCATTGAATCCAATGAATAGATGATCATTACTGTTATTTGCCTTGTTAATACAGACTTTCCTTTACAATTAGTAGAATTTGCATTATTAAGATAAACCACGGATCTCAGAGAAGTTCTGCCACCTAGTGAGAAGAGGCTAGTATTTCTCATCAGTAACATATTTCATTCTTTTATAGAGAATACACTCTAAGGTTAAATGGTAAAACGAACAGACGAGGGTGATCATGACATCTCTGTTTATTTATTCCAGTGGCTCCCATCATTCCCTGCCGGATCTTCAAGCCATTTATTCCTCTGAAGAGAAAGCCCTCCTGTGTATCCAAGCCTTCCTGTGTATCCAAGCGTTCCTGTGTGTCTCCAGCGTACTTGTGTGTTCATGTGTATCCCGCGTTCCAGTTCCTCCTCCTGTGTTCCCGTGGTCCTGCTCCTGTGTTCCTGATCCGTTTGGCAGTCTGTTCCTGTGTTTCTGATCCGTGTGCCAGCACCAGTGTTCCTGACATGAGTCCTAGTATGCCTTCCTGTGCTGTTCTCCTGCTGTCACCCCGGGTACGGATTGTCTCCTGTATTGCTACCTTGGTTGCCACTGCGGGCTAGTCACACCTGTGAAACAACCAGGTGGTACCCCGCCGCAGCAAGACCATCCTACTTTGCGGCGGGCTCTGGTAAAGACCATGTGCCACTTAGACTCCGGTCCCAGGTGTCGGCTAGTACCATCTCCCGCGGTGGTCCAGAGGGTCCACAGACTCTGCATCCTGACAGTCATGGACCTCGCAAGGACGTGCGGTTCTTGGAACGAGCTGAAGAGTTGCGGCACGAGCTACTTTTAGTCCGGCTTCCGCGTTTACCTTGGTTGGCTCCGGTCTTCAAAAAGCCACTCCAGCCCCCGATCTCACAATCTGCAGTTGAAGCTATGCAGGTTGACAGAGCTCGACTCACGCCTGGGGAACGTTCAAGAAAACCTCTGCCTGTACTGTGCCAGTTCTAAGCACCTCATTGGGACCTGTCCAGTCCGCCCCCAATGTCCGGGAAACGGCAGCATCTAGGGCTTCTGGGAGAAGCATCTTTAGGTGTGAATTCAGCTTCTCCATGTCTGACTGTTCCAGTACTCCTCGGTGTCGGTACCGGCGCTCCCGTGCAAGTCTCAGCCTTCCTGAAGTCTGGTTACGCGGGGAACTTTGTGGATGCCACTCTGGTCTCCCGGCATCACATTCTGATGGTTCCCCTCAAGTCCCCGCATGTCATTTCTTCAGTAAGCGGACAGCTTCTTTCCGATCTGGTTCGATGCCACACGGGAACCTATCCATCTTCAAGTTGGAGTCCAAGAAAGATTGGCCTCCTATGTCCTGCCTCACTTCACATCAGCTCTTCTTCTGGGTCTTCCTTGGCTTCAACTCCATGATCCGGTCCTCAATTGAAGACTGGTGAGATCCTGCGTTGGGGTCCTGAATGCCAATCTCAATGCATGGTGGCACCACTTCCAGTCCTGACCTCTTCTTACAAGTCTGCCAGCTTGTTGCCGGGACTTTGCAGATGTTTTTTGTAAGATACAAGCGGAGAGTTTGCCACCGCATCGTCCTTATGATTGCCCTGTGGATCTCCTTCCGGGTGCCACATTTCCCAGAGGTCATGTCTATCCGCTTTCTGTGCCCGAGACGGCTGCCATGTCCGGGTACATCAAGGAGAGCCTGCAGAGGGGTTTCATACGCAAGTCCAGCCGGCGCAGGTTTCTTCTTTGTCACCAAGAAGGATGGCTCCTTATGTCCCTGTATAGACTATCGTGGGCTGAACAAGATCACAGTTAAAAACTGCTTCCCCCTGCCATTAATGACCTAACTCTTTGATCGCCTGCGCGGTTCCAGGGTGTTCTCCAAGCTGGATCTCCGTGGTGCTTACAATCTCATCCGGATCCGCAAAGGTGACAAGTGGGAGGCGGCGTTTAACACCCGTGATGGGTATTTAGTAATACCCTTTGGACTGTGTAATGCCCCTGCTGTGTTTCAGGAATTTGTTAATGACATTTTCCGGGACCTTCTCTATACGTTTGTCATGGTCTACCTAGATGACATCTTAGTGTACTCTCCAGACCTTGAATCCCACCAGACACGGGTACGTCAAGTTCTTGGTCGACTTCATGCCAATTATCTCTACACCAAGCTGGAAAAATGCCAGTTTCACAAGCACAGCCTTCCATTCTTCGATTATATAATTTCCAACAGAGGTCTTCAGATGGACCCCGCAAAACTATATGCAGTTCTTCAGTGGCCACGCCCAGAAGGTCTCCGAGCCATACAGAGGTTCCTGGGTTTTGCGAACTATTACTGGCAGTTTATTCGGCATTTCTCCACTCCGGTGTCTGTCATCACGGCACTCAGCAAGAAGGGTGCCAATCCACGTGTCTGGTCTCCTACAGCTGCAGAGGCCTTCTCCAACTTGAAGTCCGCTTTTGCCTCTGCTCCAGTACTAACTAGGCCTGATACGAACAAACCCTTTCATCTTGAGGAGGATGAGTCCTCCGTAGGACCTTGAGCGGTGCTGACTCAGAAAGGGCCCAAGGGCCGAGCTTTCACATGCAGCTTCTTTTCCAAGACCTTTTCTCCAGCTGAGAGAAATTATTTGTTTGGAGACAGAGAGCTGTTGGCCATCAAACTTGCCCTAGTAGAATGGCGATATTTTCTTGAAGGAGCTCTCCATCCCATTAGTGTATACACTGACCACAAGAACTTACCTCCAGACAGCCCTGCGCCTGAATCCCAGGCAAACCCAGTGGTCATTGTTCTTCTCTTGCTTTGTCCTGCTGATTCATTTTCGTCCGGCTGACAAGAATGTCAAGGCTAATTCCCTGTCCCTTTCTTCGGATGTTGTTGGAGAAGAAGCAGCTCCTTGGCACATAACTTCTCCTGACCAGCTTGTTGTTGCAGCTCCGGTGGATCTTAGGCAGCTCCCATCAAGACATATGTTAGACCTGCTCTCCAGAAAAGTATTCTGTCTTGGGGACCTTTTTCTCCTGGGGTGCAACACTCCGTGGCCCTCATCTCCTGCAAATACTGGTAGCCAGACCTGGTCAAAGATGTTCGGGAGTTTGCCGATCCTGCTCCTCCTGTGCCAGCAACAAAGCCTCTCGTCTCAAACCTGCTGAACTGTTACTTCTGTTACCGATACCCAGTCGCCCATGGTCTCACATGGCAATGAACATTGTCACCGATCTACCTGTCTCCTCGGGCAGTACTGTCATCCGGGTGGTAATGGATCGGTTTTCCAAAATGTCCCATTTTGTTCCCCTTCCAGGTCTTACGTCTTCCCCATGGCTTGCCAGTTTGTTCTTCAAAGATATCTTCCAGCTGCATGGCCTTCAGCTACACATTGTGTCCGATCGAGGAGTCCAGTTTGTGTCCAAATTCTGGCGTTCCTTGTGTAACCAACTGCAAGTCAACCTTTACTTTTCTTCTGCCTACCACCCTTAGTCGAATGGTCAAGTAGAGAGGGTGAACCAGACTTTGGGCTGCTACCTCTGCCACTTCATCTCAGCCCGTCAAGACAACTGAACTGACCTACTACCTTGGGCTTAGTTTTCCTATAAGTGTCTGGACTCGGGGTCTACTGGCTCGGCTCCATTCCTTGTGGTCTACCGACGTATTCCTCGCCCCCTCTTCCGCTGTCTACTCCCTCTGATGTCCCTGCGGGAGAGGATCTGGTGCAGGACCTCAAGTCTATTTGGGACCAGACCCACCAGTCCCTTCTACGAGCCACAGTCCACATCAAGACCAAGGCTGATAAGAAATGTCATGCTACTCCTGTCTTCTCTCCTGGTGACAAAGTGTGGTTATCCTCCAGATACACTCACCGGCCACTTTATTAGGTACACCATGCTAGTAACGGGTTGGACCCCCCTTTTGCCTTCAGAACTGCCTCAATTCTTCGTGGCATAGATTCAAACAAGGTGCTGGAACATTCCTCAGAGATTTTGGTCCATATTGACATGATGGCATCACACAGTTTGCTGCAGATTTGTCGGCTGCACATCCATGATGTCAATCTCCCGTTCCACCACATCCAAAGATGCTCTATTGGATTGAGATCTGGTGACTGTGGAGACCATTTGAGTACAGTGAACTCATTGTCATGTTCAAGAAACCAGTCTGAGAATGTTCCAGCTTTATGACATGGCACATTATCCTGCTGAAGTAGCCATCAGATGTTGGGTACATTGTGGTCATAAAGGGATGACATGGTCAGCAACAATCCTCAGGTAGGCTTTGGGTGTTGCAATGATGCTCAATTGGTACCAAGGGGCCCAAGGTGCCAAAAATATTCCCCACCCCTGACACCACCACCACCAGCCTGAACCGTTGATACAAGCAGGATGGATCCATGCTTTCATTTTGTTGACGCCAAATTCTGACCCCTACCATCCGATTGTCCCAGCAGAAATCGAGACTCATCAGACCAGGCAACATTTTTCCAATCTTCTACTGTCCAATTTCAATGAGCTTGTGCAAATTGTAGCCTCAGTTTCCTGTTCTTAGCGAGGAGTGGGCACCCGGTGTGGTCTTCTGCTGCTGTACCCACTCTGCCTCAAAGTTCGACGTACTGTGTGTTCAAAGATGCTCTTCTGCCTACCTTGGTTGTAGCGTTGGCGATTTGAGTCACTGTTGCCTTTCTATCAGCTCGAACCATTCTGCCCATCCCCTCTGACCTCGGCATCAACAAGGCATTTCTGCCCACAGAACTGCCGCTCACTGGATGTTTTTTCTTTTTCGGACCATTCTCTGTAAACCCTAGAGATGGTTGTGCGTGAAAATCCCATGTAGATCAGCAGTTTCTGAAATACTCAGACCAGCCCTTCTGGCACCAACAACCATGCCACGTTCAAGGCACTCAAATCACTTTCTTCCCATACTGATGCTCGTTTGAACTGCAGGAGATTGTCTTGACCATGTCAACATGCCTAAATGCACTGAGTTGCCGCCATGTGATTGGCTGATTAGAAATTAATGTTAACGAGCAGTTGGACAAGTGTACCTAATAAATGGGACCAAGAAAAAGGGGGGGATGCGGGAGGGTACTGTCACGGGCACCCCCGCTTCCATGTCACGGATCGCGTGAGCAACCCGTTGTCCCCCGTGCTATCCCTGCTTCCCCGGCGATGGACGTACTACTCTCCACTCTCACGCTCCTGCTCCCCCTCCGACTAGTGCCACGTTGCATCCCGCTACCTATGGCGTGCGCTCGGCGGTGTTCAGAGACTTAAAAGACCAGCGCACAGGTGATTGGCTGGCCACTCTTGGGTCTGTATTTACTCCACGGCTTCCATCATTCCCCGCCGGATCTTCAAGCCATTCCTCTGAAGAGAAAGCCCCTCCTGTTTATCCAAGCTTCCTAGGTATCCAAGCGTTCCTGTGTATCTAAGCGTTCCTGTGCATCCAGCGTTCCTGTTTCTTTTCCCAGTGTTCCTGTTTCTCCATGTTCCTGTGTCCCAGTGTTTCCTGTGTATCCTACGTTCCGTCTCTTCCTGTGTTCCTGTGGTCCTGCTCCTGCGCTCCTGATCCTTGTGCCAGTCTGTTTGTGTGTTCCTGATCCATGTGCCAGTCGTTTCCTGTGTTCCCGATCCGTGTGCCAGCTTCCATGTTCCTGACGTGAGTCCTAGTGTGCCATCCTGTGCTGTTCTCCTGCTGTCTACCCAGGTACGGACTAACTCCTGCATTGTTACCTTGGCTGCCACGGTAGGCAAGTCGCACCTGTGGAACGACCTGGTGGTACCCCGCTGCAGCAAGACCATCCTGCTTTGCGGCGGGCTCTGGTGAAGACCAGGTGCCACTTAGACCGGTCCCAGTGTCGGCTAGTACCATCTCCCGTGGTGTCCAGGGTCTACACACTCTGAACCTGACCATGGTTTTACAGATTGTACTCTACTATAACATAGAAAACAAGTTCAGAATTCCAGAAAGTGAGGCAGCTCTGTAATAAAGATACACAATTCTAAAGCCGCTAATACAGGCTTTACAAGACTCAAAAACTTGAATGTCTCGGTAGTATATCTGGATAAAATCACTTGTTAAGTCACAACCATGTACCTAGCAAACACATTTGGTAACTCATAAGCTGGAACAGTTGTGATGTCATAACTTAAAGGGTAATCCCGGTTTTAAAAATTTGTTATGGCTGGGCTGGGGAGGTATTTAAACATAATAACCATGTACTTACCTCCTCCGGCACCGCCGATGTCCCGCCCGCGGTCCCTACAATCCGTGCCCCTGTTTGTTTACAGGGCACAAGCCGCGCACAAGGAGCTTCCGGTCCGGGATGTGGCCGGCTCCTTCTATCCGTCCCTATCTCTCAGCATTGTAAGCACTGAGAATGGTGTCGGATAGGAGCTTCCAGCCGGCCGGAAGCTCACTGTGCGCCCCTGTATGAAACCATCGCACAGAAAGAACCGGCCGTGGGGAGCGAAACATCGCACCCGGACAGTAATAGAGTTTGTTATGTTTAACTACCCACCCCAGCCCGGGCCCTCAGTTATTTTTAAAACCCGATAAACCCCTTTAATTGACCAGTTGTGACCCTGATAACCTTACCTTGTTGGAAGCTCAAGTCTCACAAGAACATGAACAATTTACCAGTATTACCTGATGGAAACAAGTTACAATAGTTCACCAAACTAAAAGGAACCTGTTACATACTAAGCTTTAATTATCACAGAAGTAACCTAGCTTACTGCTTGACACGTCACTAATTATAGCGGAGAAAATGCAATAATGATGTCACAGCAGTTACCCAAAAGAAATAGTTGTAGTGTCACTACAGATCTACTCTCCAACAAACAATGTGATATCACAAAATTGCGATGTCACAGCAATTACATAGCTGAATCCACTTTATAGAGAAACACAGTTGTGTTGACCTTATAGATGAATGCAACACAACACACTTTTAGAACCACACTAGCTTTCCCCGGAAGGAACTATTGTGATGTTGACAGCTACCTAGTAAAACAAAGCTCTGATGTCACAAACAATTGTGGATATCATCGCACCTTGCTAGACTTAACTTCATATATGATGTCACATATTTTAACTTGATGGAACCATGTTTTGTAATATCATAAATACATAACTGAAACACTTGTGTTGTCACATACAAAGTATACCAATGGGGCCAGACATCAACAGAAAATATACATTTGTATTATTTGAGACCTTGGTTTTCAACAGTAATTTTTGTTGACATAAGTTTGTTACACATAGACCACCTTTTCATGGTCCTTTAAATCTGCTGTAATGAATCCACCAGTTTAAAACACAAAGTATTAAAGCTGTTTATGTGACCTACCTTGTAATATTTTCGATTATCTTTAAAGTCTATCTAACTTTAAATAAATCAGTCCAGATTGTGTGTGTTTAAAAAAAAAACACCATTTCTGGCCATATGTTACTTGTACTCTCAAGTCTTAGGTAGTTCTTATTTCTGCAACTTCTATCTGTAATTTGCAGTTGTTTGTGTCTTTGCAGATAATCCCCAGTAGTATACAACCAGCCACCCCCAGGTATATATGCCCTGCCAGCCCCATCTAGTATGTAGCCTGCCCGCCCCTGTAGTATATAGCCTGCAGCCCCTGCTCCGAATATATAATGCCTGTACAACAAAAATGTGTACACACCTTCTGATTCCCTTCGACTGGCAGTCCTCTTCTATCCATCGCACACCGGCACTCGTTTGACATCATAGTGTGTGCAGATGCCGATGCACACGTCAGAATGTCAGCGTGCGGCTGACATCACGATGCCTGCAAAGGACCAGGACACAGAGTCGATTCTGGGCCGCGGGTAATACCTCTTATACCTCTGTTACCTTCTGTCCATCTTTCTAGCAAGATGGATGCAGCAGAAATTTCATAGGAAAAGGGAGAACGCATAATGTAGCAAAGTAATTGGTTTAAGAGACACTTAATAAGACTCCTCTCCATATAGAAATGTTACTTTTTTCTTTTAACTTTTACTTTCTTGTTACTTTCTTGTTTACTTTTTTCGGTAACTTTTACTATTATTTAACAAAGCTTGTTTGAAGTGACCAAATTTTCTATATTCTATTTAAGGTATCAATTAAGTACATGAAATTGCGCAGATGCATAGGTTACTCAGAGGCATGTATCCGTCCCATCCCCCAAGGTGGAAATATATATCAAATAAGGCTACATTCACACTGCCGTTGCCCCGCCGTAAACCGTAGCACGGCGGGCAACGGCAGCGCGCAGGGAGAGGAGGGGAGGTGACGCAGCTCATCTCGCCCCCTCCATAGCAACATATGGCGCACACGCGCCATACTACAGAGAACATAGGACATGTCTTATCTTTTTCCCAGGTACGGATGGTACGGGCCCTACGTGTGCTTCACTCACCACTCCCTGCTAGGCGGCCCATTGCCGTCTATAGGGGACGTATACGGCCGTATATAATCCCCCTTGCGGCAGTGTGTATGCATCCTAACAGGAACTGTTTAACCAGATGTTTTTTAAGGCGATTGTATATCAATGTCAAATTGTGTTTGCTTGGTTCTGGGCAGTCACACCAGCATGTATGACTTTGACCTTGGTGTACTTATAGCTTAACTTTCATAAATAATTAAAGTAGAATTTCTTTAACACATTAAATCATTGAGAAAATATCACTAGAAAGCACATAAAGAGCCTATAAAAAATTCAGGTTTTATTTTTGGGGCCATAGAATCCTTAAGGCTATATAGAAATGGCAATATAAAATGATTATCGCATATGCTGAAAAGCATAATGGAAAAACATTAAACTACCAGTTTTCACAAGTTTATCCACCCATAAAGATTTAATAAAAGTATTAAAGGTCACCTAGAACACAAAATTGCATCAATTAGAGATGATGGGGTGGCTAAAATTCAGTTGTTCGAAATTTTGCCACACAGTCAGTTTGGTGCAGACTTTAGCCTAACTTTTGGGCTGAATACGTATCCCACTGAAGTCAATAGGACTTAACAACCAAAAAATGGGGGTAGTGAGGGCTAAGAGCTAAAAAATGGTTGAAATACATGGAAGTTTCTCATAATGGACTAGGGAAAGTACTTGAAATCATAATATACATAAAAAAATATACAGAACTAAGAAAAAATATATAATTTAAAAGTTTATGCGGTTACCTAGGCAGGGTTTTTGGCTCATTTCTCGCTCTCCATCCAACTTCAAAAACCATAACTTTTTCATTTTACGTGTAGAGACCTGTGTGAGGGCTTTATTTTGTGCGTACCAAATTTTACTTTCCCGTATGTTATTATTTTTAACATGCCGTGTACTGAAAGCTGAAAAAAATTCCAAATTGGAAAATGAAAAAACCCGCCATGCTTCACGTTCTTGTGGGCTCAGTTTTTACGACTTTCATCTTTGCTCGAAATGACTGCCCCTTTTATTCTTTGGTCGATGCGATCGCTGTGATACCAAATTTATAATAAGTTTTATTGTGTTTAATCATTTTCAAAAATTAAACGAATTGTGTACAAAAGAAAAAAAAAAAATTTTGCTCATTTTTCTGACGCTAATAACTTTTTCATACTTTGGCGCACGGAGATGTGTGAGGGGTCATTTTTTGCGAAATGAGGCGACGTTTTCATTGCAACCATTTTGTACATTCACCGGCCACTTTATTAGGTACACCATGCTAGTAACGGTTTGGACCCCCTTTTGCCTTCAGAACTGCCTCAATTCTTCGTGGCATAGATTCAACAAGGTGCTGGAAGCATTCCTCAGAGATTTTGGTCCATATTGACATGATGGCATCACACAGTTGCTGCAGATTTGTCGGCTGCACATCCATGATGCGAATCTCCCGTTCCACCACATCCCAAAGATGCTCTATTGGATTGAGATCTGGTGACTGTGGAGACCATTTGAGTACAGTGAACTCATTGTCATGTTCAAGAAACCAGTCTGAGATGATTCCAGCTTTATGACATGGCACATTATCCTGCTGAAAGTAGCCATCAGATGTTGGGTACATTGTGGTCATAAAGGGATGGACATGGTCAGCAACAATACTCAGGTAGGCTGTGGTGTTGCAATGATGCTCAATTGGTACCAAGGGGCCCAAAGAGTGCCAATAAAATATTCCCCACACCATGACACCACCACCACCAGCCTGAACCGTTGATACAAGGCAGGATGGATCCATGCTTTCATGTTGTTGACGCCAAATCTGACCCTAACATCCGATTGTCGCAGCAGAAATCGAGACTCATCAGAACAGGCAACAGTTTTTCCAATCTTCTACTGTCCAATTTCAATGAGCTTGTGCAAATTGTAGCCTCAGTTTCCTGTTCTTAGCTGAAAGGAGTGGCACGCGGTGTGGTCTTCTGCTGCTGTAGCCCATCTGCCTCAAAGTTCGACGTACTGTGTGTTCAGAGATGCTCTTCTGCCTACCTTGGTTGTAGCGGTTGGCGATTTGAGTCACTGTTGCCTTTCTATCAGCTCGAACCAGTCTGCCCATCCTCCTCTGACCTCTGGCATCAACAAGGCATTTCTGCCCACAGAACTGCCGCTCACTGGATGTTTTTTATTTTTCGGACCATTCTCTGTAAACCCTAGAGATGGTTGTGCGTGAAAATCCCAGTAGATCAGCAGTTTCTGAAATACTCAGACCAGCCCTTCTGGCACCAACAACCATGCCACGTTCAAGGCACTCAAATCACCTTTCTTCCCCATACTGATGCTCGGTTTGACTGCAGGAGATTGTCTTGACCATGTCTACATGCCTAAATGCACTGAGTTGCCGCCATGTGATTGGCTGATTAGAAATTAAGTGTTAACGAGCAGTTGGACAAGTGTACCTAATAAAGTGGGACCAAGAAAAAGAGGGGGATGCCGAAGGGGGGGGTACTGTCACGGGCACCCCGCTATCCATGTCACGGATCGCGTGAGCACCCGTGTCCCCCGTGCTATCCCTGCTTCCCCGGCGATGGACTTACCTCTCCACGCTCCTGCTCCCCTCCGGACTAGGCCACGTGCGCATCCCCGCTACCTAGGGCGTGCGCGGCGGTGTTCAGAGACTTAAAAGACCAGCGCACAGGTGATTGGCGCTGGCCACTTCTGGGTCTGTATTTACTCCAGCGGCTTCCATCATTCCCCGCCGGATCTTCAAGCCATTTCTCTGAAGAGAAAGCCCTCCTGTGTATCCAAGCATTCCTATGTATCCAAGCGTTCCTGTGTATCTAAGCGTTCCTGTGCATCCAAGCGTTCCTGTTTCTCCAGTGTTACTGTTTCTCCAGTGTTCCTGTGTGTCTCCAGCCACTTAGACTCCGGTCCCAGGTGTCGGCTAGTACCATCTCCCGTGGTGGTCCAGAGGGTCCACACACTCTGAATCCTGACCATGGTTTTACAAAGATTGTACTCTTACTATAACAATAGAAAACAAGTTCAGGAAATTCCAGAAAGTGAGGCAGCTCTGTAATAAAGATACAAATTCTAAAGCAGCTAATACCAGGCTTTACAAGACTCAAAAACAATTGAGATGTCTCGGTAGTATATCTGGATAAAAATCACTTGTTAAGTCACAACCATGTACCTAGCAAACATTTGGTAACTCATTAAGCTGGAACAGTTGTGATGTCATAACTTAAAGGGGTAATCCCGGTTTTAAAAATTTCTTATGGCTGGGCTGGGGAGGGATATTTAAACATAATAAACATGTACTTACCTCCTCCGGCACCGCCGATGTCCCGCGCCGCGGTCCCTACAATCCGTGCCCCTGTTTGTTTACAGGGGCACGGAAGCCGCGCACAAGGAGCTTCCGGTCCGGGATGTGGCCGGCTCCTTCTATCCGTCCCTATCTCTCAGCATTGTAAGCACTGAGAGATGGTGTCGGATAGGAGCTTCCAGCCGGCCGGAAGCTCACTGTGCGCCCCTGTAATGAAACCAGCGCACAGAGAAGACCGGCCGTGGAGCGAGACATCGCACGCCGGACGAGGTAAGTAGATGTTTGTTATGTTTAACTAGCCCACCCCAGCCCGGGCCTCAGTTATTTTTAAAACCCGGATAACCCCTTTAATTGACCAGTTGTGACCTCTGATGACCTTACCTGTTGGAAGCTCAAGTCTCACAAGAACATGAACAAATTTACCAGTAGTTACCTGATGGAAACAAGTTACAATAGTTCACCAAACTAAAAGGAACCTGTGACATAATAAGCTTTAATTATATCACAGAAGTAACCTAGCTTACTTGCTTGACACGTCACATAATTATAGCTGAGAAAAATGCAATAATGATGTCACAGCAGTTACCCAAAAGAAATAGTTGTAGTGTCACTACAGATACCTCTCCAACAAACAATTGTGATATCACAAAATTGCGATGTCACAGCAATTACATAGCTGAAATCCACTTTTATAGGAGAAACACAGTTGTGTTGACCTTATAGATGAATGCAACACAACACACTTTTAGAACCACAATAGCTTCCCCGGAAGGAACTATTGTGATGTTGACAGCTACCTGAGTAAAACAAAGCTCTGATGTCACAAACATATTTGTGATATCATCGCACCTTGCTAGACTTAACTTCATATATGATGTCACATATTTTAACTTGATGGAACCATGTTTGTAATATCATAAATACATAACTGAAACACAATTGTGTTGTCACATACAAAGTATCCCAATAGGGGCCAGACATCAACAGAAAATATACATATTGTATTATTTGAGACTCTTGGTTTTCAACAGTAATTTTGTTGACATAAGTTTGTTACACATAGACCACCTTTTTCATGGTCCTTTAAAAAATCTGCTGTATGAATCCACCAGTTTAAACACAAAGTATTAAAGCTGTTATATGTGACCTACCTGTAATATTTCGTATTATCTTTAAAGTCTATCTAACTTTAAATAAATCAGTCCAGATTGTGTGTGTTTAAAAAAAAACACCATTTCTGGCCATTATGTGACTTGTACTCTCAAGTCTTCAGGTAGTTCTTATTTCTGCAACTTCTATCTGTAATTTGCAGTTGTTTGTGTCTTTGCAGATAATCCCCAGTAGTATACAACCAGCCAGCCCCCAGTAGTATATAGCCTGCCAGCCCCATCTAGTATGTAGCCTGCCAGCCCCTGTAGTATATAGCCTGCCAGCCCCTGCTCCGAATATATAATGCCTGTACACAAAAAGTGTACACACCTTCTGATTCCCTTCGACTGGCAGGTCCTCTTCTATCCATCGCAGCACCGGCACTCGTTGACATCATAGTGTGTGCAGATGCCGATGCACACGTTAGAATGTCAGCGTGCGGCTGACATCACGATGCCTGCAAAGGACCAGGACACAGAGTCGATTGCTGGGCCGCGGGTAATACCTCTTATACCTCTGTTACCTTCTGTCCATCTTTCTAGCAAGATGGAATGCAGCAGAAATTTCATAGAGAAAGGGAGAACGCATAAATGTAGCAAAGTAATTGGTTTAAGAGACACTTAATAAGACTCTCCTATAAGAAATGTTACTTTTTTCTTGTAACTTTTACTTTCTTGTTACTTTCTTGTTACTTTTTTCGGTAACTTTTACTATTAATTTAACAAAGCTTGTTGAAAGTGACCAAATTTTCTATATTCTATTTAAGGTATCAATTAAGTAAACAATGAAATTGCGCAGATGCATAGGTTACTCAGAGGCATGTATCCGTCCCATCCCCCAAGGTGGAAATATATATCAAATAAGGCTACATTCACACTGCCGTTGCCCGCCGTACCGTAGCACGGCGGGCAACGGCAGCGCGCAGGGAGAGGAGGAGGAGGTGAGCGCAGCTCATCCCGCCCCTCTCCATAGCAACATATGGCGCACGGCGCCATACTACAGAGAACGATAGGACATGTCTTATCTTTTTCCCAGGTACGGAGTGGTACGGGGCCCTACGTGTGCTTCACTGCACCACTCCCGTAGGGCGGCCCATTGCCGTCTATAGGGGACGTATACCGGCCGTATATAAGTCCCCCTTGCGGCAGTGTGTATGCATCCTAACAGGAACTGTTTAACCAGATGTTTTATTAAGGCGATTGTATATCAATGTGCAAATTGTGTTGCTTGGTTCTGGGCAGTCACACCAGCAGGTATGACTTTGACCTTGGTGTACTTATAGCTTAACTTTCATAAATATTAAAGTAGAATTTTCTTTAACACATTAAATCATTGAGAAAGATATCACTAGAAAGCACATAAAGAGCCTATAAATAAATTCAGGTTTATTTTTGGGGCCATAGAATCCCTTAAGGGCTATATAGAAATGGCAATATAAAATGATTATCGCATATGCTGAAAAGCATAATGGAAAAAACATTAAACTACCAAGTTTTCACAAGTTTATCACCCATAAAGATTTTAATAAAAGTTATTAAAAGGTCACCTAGAACACAAAATTGCATCAATTAGAGATGAGTGGGGTGGCTAAAATTCAGTTGTTCGAATTTTGCCACACAGTCCAGTTTGGGATGCAGACTTTAGCCTGAACTTTGGGCTGAATACGTATCCCACTGAAGTCAATATGGACTTTAACACCAAAAAATGGGGGTAGTGAGGGCTACAGAGCTAAAAAATGGTTGAAATAACATGGAAGTTTCCCATAATGGACTAGGGAAAGTACTTGAAATCATAATATAACATAAAAAATATACAGAACTAAAGAAAAAATATATAATTTAAAAAGTTATGCGGTTACATACGCAGGGTTTTTCGGCTCATTTCTCGCTCTCCAACTTCAAAAAACCATAACTTTTTCATTTTTACGTGTAGAGACCTGTGTGAGGGCTTATTTTGTGCGTAACAAATTTTACTTTCCCGCAAATGTATAGTAAAGCATGGATAGTGTCTGTGCTGCATCTGCTGACATGTTGCATCCTCCTAATATACAGGAGAGAGACACAGACATCAGCTACACATGAATCTGACATGTTCTGCTGTAACATGGCTGCAGCCTGGAGCTGCTGTATCTCTCCTATACACACACATGCACACACAGGCTGCAGGGGGCGTGGCCACCAGCACCAGGAAGCACATCATTATACAGCCTCACATCATTATACAGGCTGTCAGTCAAGCACTGGGGGTGTGGCTGTGCCTCCCACTCATGAATAGAGTGGACAGCTTGAATATGCTAATGCTTCATTGGACATTTCACAGGTCATTTGCATACAGCTTTAGGACCTCATTGCTTAGGTTTACAGGCATGTAGAGGGACAATGAAGGGATAGAGGCAATGCTCTCTAATGGCAGTTTATGAAAATATATTTCGTTTAGGGGGGTTATTTTGCATGACAGGTTCTCTTTAAGGACGCAGGGTTTTTCGGCTGATTTCTCGCTCTCCAACTTAAAAAATCCATAACTTTTTCATTTTTACGTGTACAGACCTCTGTGAGGGCTTATTTTGTGCGTAACAAATTTTAATTTCCCGTGATGTTATTTATTTTAACATGCCGTGTACTACGAAGCTGAAAAAAAATTCCAAACCTTTTTTTGGAAGCCTAAATCTGGGGTGCGTCCTATAGTAATAAGCGTCTTATAGTCCGAAAAATACGGTACATGATCACTGTCTGCTATTCACTGACAACAGAACTTGTAGGATCCACATATGAGTGCATGCTATTGATGGACAACATGACTTTTAGGATCCACATATCAGTGTGTGCTATTGACAGTTAACAGGACTTTTTTTGTTAATAGGACCTATGTATTAAAGGATGATAGCACCATTAGGATCTATGTGTCGGTGTGTGCAATTAAAGGATAACAGCACTGTTAGGATTTATTTATTAGTGCCTATTATTCATTGACAGGAGCAATTATACAACCAAGGTATGACTGATAATGATTTATGATTTTTCTGGAACTGAAAATTATACAGAGACAGGACCTTAAAGATCTTGCTGGATGGTGCAGTACATGCTAATATTCCTGCCTGTATTGCTGTATATAGCAGCATAATTCAGCACCAATGCAGTTCTTCAAAGTGCCCTATTAAGGGCAATTATTTAAAATTTCCATCTTATAACAGCAACCTCCCCGATACACCTAAGTGTCATGAAAAGGGCAATTGCTAGTTATTGAGAAGTCCCTGCTCATCTGACTGACCCTATGACAAGCAGCAACCTCTCATTTGCTCTATCTGTTATTTATAATGGCCTCTGGACATTTGACCCTGCTCTTATACTGCAGAGACATGTGTCCAGCCCAGCCAATCACACGCATGCCTACAGAGGACATGCCTGCAGTACCACTTGATAGGCTGCTTCAGCAGCTTTTTCCCCGAACACGGACCCGGATCTGAATTGTGATGCATGTTGAGGCTCCGGGCTTTGTTTCGTACCTAATATTGCTGCATTGAATAAAAACATACCAGATTATTGTCTATGGGGGCCTTTATAGGGTGTCCAATCACCTCACCGATTTATTTTTCTGTCCAAAAGGTGCATACCGAAACTTAAATTGCTTGTGTCATTAATAATATGTATCTCCTATCCACAGAATGTGGATAAAGATATGATTGAGAGAGGTCTTGCTGTTAGACCCCCTGCAATTAGTATAACAGGGGATTGCAAGTTCCCCTAACCTACTCTGGGTTTCGGCTATGCTCTAAGCAAATCCAGAAGTATCATAGAATGGGAGCACCAGACGGAGGTCCCCAAATCAGTCACCTATCCTAAGAATAAAGGATCAATAATTAAAATCCTGAAGGACCTTTTACAAGGTTTCCACAAAATACATTTATCCACTATACGTTTCACCACTGGGGCCCACACCTATCTCTTAAATGAAGCTGCAATACCACATTTCATGTTTTCCTACCATTAATGACAGTCAACTCAATCCACAAGAAACATTGGGTATATTGTGAAAATTACCGAAAAGCAGCATGAATAACATATAGCACAAATAAACATTCTGAGTATTAAACCACTTTAAGGTCACTATGGATATTCTCAGGAATACTATAATTTAATGCCTAAATCACCTTAAATGTATAATGTAGTACGTATAGAAATCTGATATAATTGGTATATAGTGAAGGAGTTTTTGCCAACTCCCCTTTTTGAAAAATCTGTATCATATGTGTTGGTATTTATACCTGTATACAAAACTAAAGGTGCACCATTCCTAGTTTAAAGCATACTAGTTTCAAGTTAATATAAACATATGGTTAGAGAAAGTAAGCTACCTTCCTACATTTTGCTGATTCTGATGACACTCAAGTTCAGGATAGTAGATACAGAGTAGCAGGAGAAGGCTGCATTGCAAGTGAATGTGTGCTGTTTTTACAGTAAATGGAGTGAAATGGTGGAGAACAGAATGCACATACAGAAATAAGTCACTAAGAGGCGCACATGCATTAGGTGGCATGTATGAATAACTCAGCTATATATAACTGCTAAATGATAGGGATGCTGTTGGCTGGCTGAATTTATTTATGCCAGGCAAAGAGCCAGTGATGTCTTACACTGCAGACATAGCAAATTAGGGCATTCTGGAAAGTGCAGCAACACGTAATCCGTAACCTTCCTCCTCCTATTAGATCACAGTTATATGGAGCACAATAGTAATCATGGAATAAAAGTTATGTAAACTATTATAGTACAAAACTTACTATTTAGCTATTCTTTTACTTTGCATTACATAGTTTGTAATTGATGCCATATACAGCAATCCTACACACCTTAACACCACAGCCCTTGTGTGTCAACAAAACTGTTGTGTATAAAACTTGTTGCAGCAGTTCTCTATAGTGTATCGTGTGCAATAAACATAGCGTGCAATAAAATAAAGCGAACTACTTAAACAAGGTTGTGACTGCTCCATAATCCGGATTACCGATAGCCCCAGCCCCGAAACCTGGCAGCACAGCAAGGACCTCCATTCGGACAGGAAGCTCCTGCCCATGATACTATACTGCTCGATGCAGTCAAGCACTGTTACTGGAGCTGGAGCAATGTGGCCAGAAGACAACCCCGGCGCATATCACTCTTTGAGTCAGGATGTGCAGCCGCGTGATGATGTGATCATGTGGCTGCGTAACCCTTCCTGGCAGCGGCAAGAAGAAAGAAGATGCGGGCAGAGAGTACATAATTTTAAAAAACAAACTAACAGCAGTAAAACGATGGTGGGGGACGAAAATTATTAAATAATACATTTTTTGGTGGTGGCGGGCACCATATGAAATAATTAATTGTGCTGGGGGGCAGCATATAAAATAATTGATTGTGGTGGGAGCAGCATATAAAATAATTGATTGTGGTGTGGGCAGCATATAAAATAATTGTTTGTGATAGGGGCAGCATATAAAATAGCTTCTGACTGTTACTTAGGATAGTAAATAACTGCTCTTAGCTATAAATAAAATAGACTGGGTTAACAAAAAATATTTTATATGTATCTATCTCTCTCTCTGACTTTTTTGACGGTTTCTGTCCTTCTCTGTCTCTGACTATCTCTTGGATTGACTGTCACTGACCATCTCTTTCACTGACTGTCTCTGACACTCTCTTACAGTGACTGTCTTTCTCTAGTAGTCTCTTTCAGTGACTGCCTTTCTCTTTCAGTATCTTTCAGTAACTTTTAAATCGGAAAAAGAGACAGTCACTCTAATAGGTGTCAGAACAGTCACTTGAATGAGAGTGTCAGACAGCCAATTGAATAAGTGTCAGAGACACTCGAATGAGAGTGTCAGAGACAGTCACTCGATTAGGAGTGTCAGACAGTCACTCGAATGAGAGTGTCAGACAGCCAATTGAATAAGTGTCAGACACTCGAATGAGAGTGTCAGAGACAGTCACTGGAATGAGTGTCAGAGACAGTCACTTGAATGAGAGTTTCAGGGACAGTCAGTTGAATGAGAGTGTCAGAGACTCAAGTGAGAGTGTCAGAGACAGTCACTGGAATGAGTGTCAGACAGTCCCTCAAATGAGAGTGTCAGAGACAGTCACTAAAATGAGAGTCAGACACACTCAAATGACAGTCTCAGAGACCGTCAATGGTCAAAAAGTCAAAGAGAGACAGTCAAAGAGATAGATACATATAAAAAATTTTGTTAACCCATTCTATTTTGTTATAGCTAAGGGCAGTTATTTACTATCCTGGGCAACGCTGGGAGCTACAGTTTATATATGATATATGTGGGGGGCACAGTGTGTCAGTTGTGGTGTGAGTGGTATATATGATATATGTGGGGTCATATTATGGTGTTAGGGGTATATATGATATATGTGGAGGTAGTGTGGTCAGTTGTGGTGTGAGAGGTATATATAATATATGTGGGGGCACAATCTGGTTAGTTGTGTAAGGGGTATATATGTTATATGAAGGGAGTACAATGTGGTCAGTCGTGGTGTGAGGGGTATATACGAAATATTTAGGGGCACAGTGTGGTCACTTATGGTGAGAAGTGTTTATATGATATATGCAGGGGCAGGGCCGATTCTAGCCGCTTTGCTGCCTGAGGCAAAAATTTAAATGCTGCCCTTTCCCATCTTCCCCAGCTTACTACTTATCGCCTGCTATATTGGTTGACTGAATTTATAGACAAGTTTTTACAAAACGTTTACAACCTGATCTAAGAATTCTGGCAAAATTACTAACAATTGATTACATCCTCACACACTGGCATAGGCTCACAATTAGAAGGCAATGACTCCCTGGCCCCCTGTGACGGACACTACAACAGCTCAAAGCAGTCTCACACTAGTATCAGTTGGTGACACAGGCATTACTGGCATCTGGTATCTTACAGGTGATGATCTGCTCAATCAAGAAGAGAATTTTATTACGATTTCTCCCGGCCTAATAAATTATATACAGTGCCCAGAGTTTCATTAAAATCCTCTATATAGACCCCCCCCCCCCAAGTTTAATTATAAAGTACCATACATAGACACCCCTAGTTTAATTATTGTTATCCGCTATATCCAGCCCCCAACAATTTAAATTACATACACTACTTCATATGCAGCCAACATATACAGCTGCCACCCAGTTATAAACAGGCACATGTGTAGATGATCCACAAGTTATATATACAGCCCCTTCCCCATAGTAATATCCAGCCCCAATACACAGATACCCCCTGTTACATAATATAAAGCCCCCCTCCATATTAGCATCCACCTCCCTTGTACCCCCCCCCCCCAGGAATATTATATACAGCTCCCCATAAATATATATGCCCCCTACTTATATTATATACAGACCTCAGATTCAGCCCCAGTTGTGTTACATATAGCCCCTTCCAACCCTCCATATTAGTATCCACCACCCCCCAATTCAGATGTCCCCCATAGGTATATTGTCTACAGACCCCACTCAGATTACCATCCTGCCCCCATATTCAGATGCCCCCTCCCCAGGAATATTATGTATAGTCCCCTCTCATATTACAATTCTGCCCCCATATTCAGATGCCCCTCCCCAGGTATATTATGTAAAGTCCCATCTCATATTAAAATCCAGCCCCATATACAGATGCTGTATATGATATATGTAGGGGACAGTGTGGTCAGTTAAAATGTGAGTGGTATATATGTGTGCGGGAGCAGTGTTTGTGTTTTCGCTTTTTACTTCCTGCCTTTTTCAAGCAGTTTCTTTGCTATAGCCCTCAAATTACCTCAGTGCTGCAGGAGCTGCTTCCTATCCCTTTGCTGACAAGCCCTGTGAGTTTTAGTATAAACAAACTCTACAGACTCCTGGGAGGGGAGGTGTCCCTGCTTACAGAGGAGGAGGTCATGTGTCAGAGCTCTCTCTGTGTAGTAGAGCTGGATGTGTTCAAGACTGTCGATACTGATGTCTCCTGCACAGAATAGTGAGGTACAAGATCTCCCCTGTTCCCAAACAGTCCCTCCATTCCAGTCTGCGATTCTACAGAACTTTCTCAGTCTTTCCTCTCCTCATGCAGCTCCCCTCCCCCACCTTGTCATCAGCAGTATCAGCACTGTGCAGATAAGCTATTAACTGTTAGTGCTCACACAGCACAAGGTATAGACTTCATGTAACTGTTGTACTTATTTCATGTTCCCTGCTCCTCCATGGTATGGAAGCTGCCAGGCTGGTCACCATATACATCCTGTATGTGCACTTTGCAGGGTTCAGTGGAATTACTTGTGGGAAATTACCGTATAAATTTGTGTATAACCCGGGGCATCGCAGAGAAGACAGAAAAGGAGCCACTCCAAGCATCGGGACCACCCGAAGGTGAGTTTGTAAGTTCATTTTTTTTAAGTGCTGGGCAAACTGGGGGCTGGCTGTATACTAAGGGGGCTGGCTACTAAAGGGGCCTGGCTGGATAGTAAAGGGGGCTGGCTACTAAAGGGGGCTGTCTGGCTGTATACTATAGGGGGCTGGCTGTATACTACAGGGTGCTGGCTATATGCTAAAGGGGACTGGCTGGCTACATACTACAGGGGAGCAGGCTATATTCTAGAGGGGGGATGGCTGTATACTACTGGGGGCTTGCTGGCTATATACTGGGAGGCTGTGACCAATGCATTTCCCACCCTCGGCTTATACTTGAGTCAATAGGTTTTTCCAGTTTTTGGTGGTAAAATTAGGGGCCTCGGCTTATACTCTGGTCAGCTTATACTCGAGTATATACGATTAAATGGGTTTAATACTAAATTACTTTGAGAGAGAACACATGGCAGCATATTCTCCATTCTTTAGTGTAAGTTTGCATGAAGGGGCCCAAAGGCTGCTACCACTGTGGTTACATCCCTGGTTTATATATCACTATAGCACAGGCACAGCATTATGTACATGTCTACAACTGTACATAAATACCATGGACATAGATGCTTGTACTTATCTACAGATCTTCATTAACCCCTTCCCGACATTTGACGTACTGTTACTGCATGGCGGGAGGTGCGTTCCCACAAAATGCAGTAATAATGCGTCAAGCTTCTGGCGCCGGCTCATGAACGGAGCCGCCGCCAGAAGCTGCGGGTGTCGGCTACATATTATAGCCGACACCCGACTCGAACACCGCGATCAGGATTTACTCCGATCGGCGGTGTTTAACCCCTAACACGCCGCAGTCGCGCTGACCGCGGCGTTTCAGGGGCATTTAGCTGGAATCGGACACCCCCCACACACACACACGGCGCTTACTGGGGGGGGGTCCACTGCTCCGATCGCTGCCAGTGCCCGGGGCTGCGCGATCTGCTTCTGGGTGGGCGGTGCCGGTCCTGCTTCTGGCAGGACCTGCTGTGACACACTGAGCATGCGCAGCATGCTCAGTGGTCACATAATACAGATAATACAGTGTAATACATCTGTATTACACTGTATTAGGTGAAGAATAGCTTGAAGAAGGATCAGTGGATCACTTGTTCAAGCTAACCTGTTAAAAGTAAAGAAAAAAAAGAAAACACACTAATAAACACCTTTTGATAAAAAGAATATTAAATAAAGTTAAAGTCCCCTAAACACAAACATTCCCTATGCACATCTAATAAAGTAAAAAAAACTGAAAATCACCAAAATACCCCACATATTTGGTATCGCTGTGTCGGTAACAATCTGTACCATAAGTCAGAAACATTATTGGACCCATACGGTGAACGCTGTAAAAACAAAACGCGAAAAATTCGCCAAAAATGTAAATTTTCATAAAATCCCATCACAAAAATGTTCCAAAAAGTGATAAAAAAAAGTTATGTGCACCAAAATGGCACCACTGAAAAGGACAACTCAACATGTAAAAAATAAGCCCTAAACTAGCACTGTCAACCAAAAAATATTAAAGTTATATCTCCGAAAAGATGGCGATGCAAAAACAAATGAGATTTTCTTTATATTTGTTTTTTTCCTGTAAAATTGTAAAATATATTAAAAAAAACTATATAAATGAGGTATCATCATAATCATAGTGATCTATAGAATAACAATATTATAGTATTTTTAGTGTACGGTGTACGACCCCCAAAATATAAAAAAAAAAGAACCCAAAATTGACAATTTTCTTTTCCTCCATACAACAAAATCTCATCAAAAAGCTACAGACCCACTAAAATGAAGTATTTGTAAAGTGCATCTCATGTCGCAAAAAATAAGCCCTTATATGTCCAAATTGCCAAAAAAATAAAGATTGTATAGCCATTATAAAGTGACAATACATAATCTGCTCTGAATGGCGCAGCTTCCCTTCTATGCCCATACAGCAGGTTACCACCACATATGGGGTATTATTATACACGGGAGAGATTGGGTATCAAATTTTGTGGAGCGTTTTGGTATTTTATCCACTGAGAAATTGCATCCGATTTTGTTTTAACCCCTGTAAACCAATTAAAGGGTTAACAAACTTCATAAAAGTTGTTTTACGTACGTTGAGGGGTATAGTTTCTATACACACTTGTGATGTTGATATGTTTACGTTTCGTTGAACTGAGTAACTAAATACAAAAATTCTGCCTGGCTGGAAACGTTTAAAAGACTAAATGCTACAATGCCGCGGGGGGAAATGCTAGGGATGTGACTCAAAATCTAAAAGCACCATCCTTTTACAGTTTAAAGCACCTCTGAGGACGTATCCTAATACAAATAATGGGATACAGAAACACGTTAGGTGTAACTAACAACGTATATATGAATTAGGCCATTGTTAATCACCAGCGCCTACACATAGGTCTATCAAAGCTATCAATAAGCACTCTATGATAGACCGCTTGTGGCTCGCATAACCGGGACAGTGCAATACAATTCCCTATACAGGGCTGTCTTGGAGATAGGATCACTAGTCCAATAATGCCGGCCAATGCCTGAAAAGTAAAATTGTCTATATACACAGTGGGGTATAGTTTCTATAATGGGGTAATTTATGGGGTATTACTTTTATTTAGGCCTCTCAAAGTGACTTCAAACCTGAGCAGGTCCCTCAATAGCAGGATTTTGCTTTTTTTTATGAAAATGTGAAAAATCGCACCTAAGTTCAAAGCCCCATAACAGCTTACAAAAATGATAGTATGTATAAAAAACCACAAAGTTATAGTAGACATTTGGTGAATGTTAGTTATTACGTTTTCTGGTGTTATGACTCATGGTGGAAAAAAGTAGAACATTTGAATTTCGAAAATTGAGAATTTTTCTAAATTTTCACCAAAATCTGATTTTCTCATAATAAATGCAAAACATACCACCAAAAATTTTTAACTAACATGAAGTACAATGTGTCACGAGAAAACGATTTCAAAATCACTTGGGTATGTTAAAGTGTTCCAAAGTTATAATCCCTTATAGTGACACAGGGCAGATTTGAAAAAATGGGCCGTGTCAGGAAGGTGAAAAGTGGCTCCAGCGTTAAGGGGTTAATCCACATATCCACATTAAAGTGAATGTGATTTGGAAAAAAGTAATGTAGATGATGCATTTTTTTTCCACACAAAAATTCTTGCTCAGTGCAGAAAATAAAATAATGATCATACTTTTCTTGTGCATCCTCACAGTTTTTTATTACATTGAAGTCTGTAAGAGAATGAAAATCTGCATAAAATCTGCACCATGATGACGTCAAATCAGGTGAAGCAAAACAAAGTGACTTTACTTACCTGCAGGGGCGTAACTACAACTGTAGTGGCTGTTACGGGGCCTTCAAGGTTCAAGGCCCCGCACGGTTGAATAATTATTTAGTATGTGCTCCGGGGCAATTTCATTACAGGAGCCGGTGGAGAGGAATCCGGGCCCTTCCCTTAATCTGTCCCTGCCCCCTGTCCAATAAATAGAAGGCCCAGCAGGAAGCCCCCACCCCCTCCCGTGCAAAGAGATTGAGAGAATGTTGTCTACCCAACCCCGGGCCCTGTCTACCTTGTTCGCCTGCTATCTGGTAAAAAGACTTGATGGCGCCACAATTGGTTGAACATGGTGGAGACGAAGAGTGCCAAGCAGAGAAGATACTTCTGGTTGGGGGTGTTTCCTGCTGCAGGGCACGCATAGGCCATTTGAGTAGGAGGCAGGAAAATCAAACGGGCTGAGTGACCGCAGCCAGATTCCACTCCTTCTACTAATGGTGAGATTTTTTATATTATTGATGCTTGATATAATATTGAATACCAGGACTGTACTAGCTGCAGAGGTGTAACTAGGAGAGGCTGGTCCCCGTAGCAAACTTCTGAATGGGGCCCAGCCTTCCACCTAAATGGGTTGTCCAGTGACAAAAAGTTACGCTAACTCTCTGATAGGTGGGGGTTTCAGTGATGGGACCCCAGGGATCATGAGAACAGGGGTCTGTTGTATTCCCGTTGTACCCAAGATAAACAGAGCAGCCAGTCGCACATGCAAGCAAAGTTTTTGGATTATCTCTGTCAGCACCATAGAGATGAACTGAGCAGCCGGTACATATGCGCTATTTTGTGACACTTCTTTTCTGATACTCATATTTGTGTGCGCTATTTTGTGACACTACTTTTCTGATGCAAATATTTGTGAGCGCTATTTTGTGACATTGGTACTTTTCTGATACACATATTTGTGTGCGCTATTCTGTGACACTAATTTTTTTGATGCACATAACCATGTGCGGTATTCTGTGATAACACTATTTTGCTGATGCATGTATTCGTGTCTACTATTCTGTGATAACACTACTTTTCTGATGCACATAATTGTGTGCACCATTCTGTGACTTTATTATACACAATGAGCACTAACACTTAAAAACACTTAAAAACAGCACAGACAAAATGTTGTGCTGTGAGCAGTGCATGAGAATAACATGCTCGAGCTAGCTCCCCATGTTTACAAGTCAAAGTAAATCTGTACTTGGTGTCTTATGAAATCAAAAATATATTGAAACATTGACTGGCTGTGCAAATCTGTAGCCTGTGCTAAATAAAGTGCAACAAGTGTCCTAGATCAATAATCATACACATGTCCATGGAAAGCACAATACAGCGATATGCCCATGTAATAAATAAATAAAGTTGATCACCAGTTAGATGAGGGGGAGATGCGAGAGCATTGTAAGAAACTCATTGATGGTAACCGATGCGGTTGTTATTTTGTTTTAAAGGTTGGTGCTACACAATATTAGGCTGGGTGCCAATACTTTGTCTGGCCCATCTTTGGAGTAGTTTTGTGTAATAGATCAATGATCTTTTTTTTCCATTCTCTTTGTGTGTTTTTAATTCAAGCCAAATAAATGAAGATATTAATACCAAAAAATTGCGTTTGCAATAATTTCTGGAGAGGAGAAAACGAGTAATATTGAACAGAATTGCAGGAGTGCCAATACTTTGGCCCCACTGTAGGTTTTGTGATGTTTTAGTAGATTTTAAAAAAAGTTAAAATCTTTGTACAAAAAAATGCTATTTTGCCAAATTCTGAGGCAAATATATTTTCATACTTTGTTATACGAAAGAGTAGTGAAGTCATTTTTTAAAATACATTTTAGCAGTTTTATATCAATTTATGACCTATATGACCTTTTGATAATTCTTTATTCACAATTTATGGAGTGGAAAAATGGCAATTTAGACATTTGGGCACTAGTGTTCCATTACAATGTCCATGGGTCACAGGGAGTGGCGATACCTAAATGTTGGATGATTTTTGCTGTTTATTATTTTAGACGTTTGTTGTTTCTGGGAAAGGGTGATTTAGGTATATATAAGGGGTACTTTAATCTGCGGCAGTGGGACATCTCAAGGGTTGCCATGACAGCCTCGGGTTTTACGAAAGTTGAGTGCTAGTATGGGCAGTATATGGAAGGACAATCATCAAGAAACCTAGCGTTTTAAAGTACCCTGAGCGGGTTGAAAAATAGTTAAAAAAATTACAAAAGTAAAAAATATATAAATTATATTTAAAAAACCTTAAAAATTCAAATGCCGACACCCCTTCATATAACTGAGTATAAATAAATAAACAGTAAAAATCATAAAACATGTTAGGCATCGCCGTGTCCCAAAATGTCGGGATCTATCAAAATAAGACCTTCGGGTAATAGGCAGGGAACTTACCCCGTAACGGAAAATAGCGCCCACTAAAAAAGTGTTTGCATTGAAAAAACGTCAGCAAAAGTGGCAAAATAAATGAACCACCCACAGCTATGTATGAAAAACGATGATTGTATGAAAAAGATATTAGTGCCAGAAGATGGCAAAACTTAAGTCTTTTTTTTACAGGAGGGTTTACTCTTTTGTAAATGTGTGAAAACATATTAAAACGTATACAAAATTTGGATAGACTGCACATTCTGGTTTTAAGGCAGTAAAATCTATGACTCATAGCCCAGTTTCATTAACTGTGATTGCACTAACTGTGTACGGAATGAAAACAAAAATTTGTAGATCAGAAAACACAGATTTCTGTGGAAGTGATGTCAACAATTTTTATTGTAAAAGCTAATGTGTAATTCGGGTTTTCTTAAATGTAGAAGGATTTATATAGGACAGGCAAATTTTCACTTATTAATTTATATATATAGGCCTCTTGGTCAGGGTATTGTGTCAAAGGGCTAAGCCCCTGGACCACCACGGACGATGACACAAGCAGACGTCTGGGACTGAAATCTAAGTGGCACCCGGACTTCACCAGAGCCCACCTCAAAGCAGGATGGTCTTGCTGCAGCGAGGTGCCACCAGGTCGTTCCACAGGTGCGACTTGTCCAAGGTCGATGTACAGGAACGGCAGATGCCCTAGAAGTCGGGAGTGCGCTCACATGGCCAAGGTTGTCGAGACAGGAGCCGTGACAGGTAAGAAGCGTGGGCGACTGCGCCAGCGGGGGGAGAGAAGCACAGTTGAGAGCACCCGTGACAGCCCCCCCCCCCCCCATTCGGCCTCTTCCTCTTCTTCAGTTGAAGAAACCTTTGCAGGAGGTTACGGTCCAGAATATTCTCCTCAGGCTTCCAGGATCTCTCCTTGGGCCCAAACCCCTTCTGGTCAACTTGGAAGAACCACTTCCCTTTCACGGTCTTCATGTCCAGTACCTCTTTTACCTTGAGACATCAGCAGAGTAGCCTCTGGAGTGGGAGGAGGAGGTGCTGAGAGAAACAGTTCAGATGATAGGTTTCAGAAGGGAGACATGGAAGGAGTCCGGGATGCGCATAGTGGGTGGAAGGCGGCAGTTGTATACGCCACAGGATTTAATGCGCTTTAACATCTCAAAAGACCAAGAAAATCGTGGACCAAGTTGGTAAACGGGAATGTTCTGGTCATCTAGGAGACAAACACACCTTGTTACCGGAGAGGTCTTATCAACCTGGAACTGGTGCAAGGCCTCTGAAGTAGAGACCTGGCGGTTGCTGTTCCGAGGAAGATTTGGAGGTCCGTCATTCAATCGTCAACTGCAGGGACATACTGAGGAACATGACAGAAGAGTGGGTGAGAATTTGTCCATAGACCATGAGAAAGGAGCGCCTTGACACACCAGAGTCCAGAGAGTTATAGGAGAACTCTGCCCCATGGCAATAGACTGGACCAATACATTACGAATGGAGAGACAAAATGGGTAAAGATAACGCCCAAAGTTTTGTTCACCCTCTCCACTTGGACCCCATTCCCACCTGAGGGTGGGTTGGCAAAGAGAAGCCAAGTCACTCTGCAACTGACTTTGCACAAGTGATCCCAGGACACAAACGGAACTCCATCAGAAAAAATTGTCTTGAGAAGACCATGCAGCCAAAAATGGGAATACTGAAGAACAACGATGGCAAGACGTTAGCAGACAGCCGAGACCTGGAAGGGGAACAAAATGGGTGGACATTTAGAAAACCGTTCTGTCACCCAACACGGATGCACAGTATTGGCGCAGAGGAGGGTGGACGGTTCCGTGACAAAGTCCGTAGCCACGTCCGACCGATGGGCGACTGGGTATTGCGGTATACCGGAAGGAAAAGACCAGCTGGCTTCAGGCGGGAAGGCTTACTATGGGCACAGGACTGGTGCAGATTCCCACAAGTCCTGACATCTTTGACCAAGTCAGGCCACCAGTAGTAGGGTGGGAGATAAGGCCACGGAGCAGTTGCAACCCAGGATGCCCAGCCACCCCAAAGCATGTCCCCAGACTGTCGGTCTGAGGTCACACGGGAGGTCAATAAAGAATATTTACTCACAAGGTAAACAGCTTTATCAATGGCATTAGCACCAAAAGGTGTGGCAGGGTGTGCAGAAGGCCAGGCTTAAATAGTTTCTGGAAAATGGCCAGCCCCAATTAGCGGCATGTGGCCCTTTAAATTTACTGAAGGAGGCGCGCCCACGCCTTAGGAGTCAGGAATGGCTGTTGCGCATGGCCGAAGGCGACAAGGGAACGGAGACGGGAGCGGGCGACGTCCCGCCGCGGGGGAGTAGAACCAGGTGGGCCTGTGACCCACCACTATCATATTGGAGCGCTTTGTCATGTTGATATACTATTGGGAACGCTTTTGGTCCACTTTTCTTTTGTCATTGCCTATACCCTAACTTCTAGAGGATTTTTGCATCTGAGGTTGTGCATACAACCAAAAATGGTGCATTGCTGCTTCCATGTCGTTTCAGCTCATCCAGGAATGGACTCAGTGCAAGCTGGTCACAGCAGGTTAGCTATCTGTGTCATCTGCAGGGAGACAGCCAGTTCACAAACAATCCACGAGAGGTAGAGTGGGCATGATACGGAGGGCAACCCAAACAGCGCGATGCTTATCCTCCTTTCAAGAGGGAGAACAGGAGGAGTCGTGTCCGACAGAACCCTGAAAATCTAAAGGCCACAGCGCCGCAAGACTATAGTGCTAACCACTGATCACACAAGCCATGCACAGGGCTTAAAAAGCAGTTTACATGTATGTATCCCCCAGTAGTAAAGATTGTATTAATAAAGTGGTTATGGTTGGACAGCCCCAAACTAAAGTTGACTTTCTAGTTTTTTAAGCAAGGTGTTAGATTAATAGTTAAAATTTTGACAAACCTTTTTAATCACAAATTTCTAAATTCTGTTCAGGATACCATTTGAAGCAAGGTGTATTAATAGTTAATATTTTGTAACAACTTGTTTAATCACAATTTTACATTAGTTTTCCAGATACCACTCTAAATCAATATGCCTTGCGAGCGGACTTGGCCCGTCCCCTTGTGAAGATGAACACCAGCCGCCATATAGGGCTCCATGAGCACTTTTCTTGTTACGGCGTCAGTAACTCTATGCCCTCATAACTGGCCAGTTGCTCAGTAATAAAATTTCTGAGCTATGTCTTAATTGATCTCACAGTGTTACGAGCACCAGTGATATTTGGAATCGGAATGACTTCTTTCTTAGACCCCTCAAACCCACATTCGCATCGGGTCCAGTGTTGGTGGCTTTATCTTATAAAGAAGGACCTAGTGACTTGGCCAAACCTATGGGGAATTTTTGGCTGTTAGCTGTAACTTTTGTGAGGTGTTGCGTAGGAGGGTACAAATTTCTAATGTGTTGAACTCCTTTTTGTTGCAGAATTGGATATGCGGTGAGAAACTGCTGACAATGTGATGCCATTTAGGGGGGATGGACCAGTGATTTTCGAGATTCCTGAATGCACTGGCCTTTGAGACGCGCCACTATTTATCTGTCGGGTGGGGGCTTGGCCATAACAAAGAGACACTTCTACTGGTCACTGGAACCTGCTTATTGTATTTGGCAGAGTTACTGAGGAGACAAACCTCAAACCTTTCCTCTGTTCTTTCTTGTGATAATATGTATGTGGAAAATTTCTCAGTATATGCTGACCCGACGTTCTAAGCCAAGAACTCCTAATTTACACCCAAAAATACTGTGAAAACCTATTGCACTCCAGTATACCGAGGGTGGGAAATGCAGTTGGTCACAGCCTTCCTCCCAGTATATATCCAGTCAGCTCCCTGTAGTGATATAGCCAGCCGCCCCATGTAGTATACGGCAGCCGGCCCCACGTAGCTATCCAGACCAGCAATCCCCATATAGTATACAGCCAGCCAACCCCATCAGTACAAGCCAGCCCCATGTAGTAACCGCGTAGCCACAGAAGTATACCAGCCAGCCAGCCCCTGTAGATACAGCCAGCAGCACCGACAGTTGCCACGGCACATAAAAACAATAAACTAATACTCACTCCAATGGCATCATTCTTCCTCTTCTCTTTGCTGTAACGCTGGCAGATCGCATGGTCGCGGCGGGGACCACACACATATTGACGAATCATGCAAGCTTGTGGCGTCAATCAAATCATGCCCCATCATGCATGACGATCTTGCCGGCAACAAGCTTAGAGAACGGAGTAGCCGCCAGGAGCCCCGCGCCGAACATCGGGAGCCGCGATGAGCATTCAGGCATAGTGCAGGTGTGAGTTATCAGTGGCGTAACTAGGAATGAGTGGGGCTCCCATATCAAATTTTTGGCTGGGCCCCCTGCAACCATAGGTCCTTAGTGTTAACACTGGTTCCAAACTATCTTTTCTATAATGGAGGGGAAATAACAGACCAATCCGGGTGGATTGAAGCTTCTGCAGGAGGTCTCCTTATACCCGTTTACTAGTATTAATAAGCGTAATAAGTCGCAGAACCCCTCCGATTACATGCACCACCCGCTGCAGAAACCTCCCCGATACTTGACACTATCCCCGCTGCAGAACCCCCGAACATGCCCACATCCGCTGCAGAACCCCCCCGGGAAATACATGCACCACCGCTGCAGAACCCCCCGACACATGACCACCTACACCCGCTGACAGAAACCTCCCCACACATCACCACTATCCCGTCGCTGCAGAACCCCCGACACATGCAACACATCCGCGGCAGAATCCCCCCGCAACAGAGCCAACTGCCAACGGTAATCCCCCCAAAACTACGATCAGAGGATTGTTATGACGTGCTTAGTCCTGGAGTGCATCACAGTTATTACTACTGACTCCACATTCTTATACTGACCGCGCTCCACATTGCGTATTACTACGACACGCAACAACACATTTATACTACTGACCGCAACACTACTACTACTGAAGGACCCATTATTCTGTCCGAAACCACATTAGTCTACCTATGTCCCAAACTGCCCCTTCAGCTTGCTAAGTACCCCCACATGTTATTTACTGACCGGCCAAATTTTTATTACTGAGGCCACGATTCGACAACCATTTATTACTGACCGCTCCACATTTTATTCTGACCGCTCAACAGTAATTACTGACCGCGCCACATTATTACGCCGCAACACATTTATTACTGACCGCTTTCCACCATTTATACTGACCGCTTACATTTATGACTGACCGCTCCACATTTATTACTGACCGCTCCACATTTATTATGACCGCGCACATTTATTCACGTCCGCCTCCACATTATCAACTTGACCGACCACGTTGCACTGACCGCAACCCATTTATCACTGACCGCAACACATTTATTACTGACAGCGCCACATTTATACTGACCGCGCCACATTTATTACTTGACCGCTCCACATTATTACTGCGCGCCACAGTTATTACTGACCGCCACATTTATTACTGACCGCTCCAAATTCTCACTGATTGTATCACAACAGCTGAGGCAGGATGCAGGAACCTCAATTAAATGTAGAACTGCTAGTGGGTGTGGGGGAAGGTATGAGCGGGATGATGCAGAGGGGTCTGAAGGGACAAATAGGAGGCTTCATAGCTGCTACTGGCACACAGGACACTAGGGGGGTTAAGGCAGAGTGTGGAGGAGACAACATTGGGGGGGAAGCATTAGCTCTGGTGATTCCCGGCTGCTATGGGGAGGCTGCTGTTCTCTTCAGGTTGCCGACAACTCTCCAAGTGGCGCTCCCGCGCTGCTGACATTACGAGCAGGGATTGGATGCCGACGTTCTCCTGACTCTCTCCATCCTGATATTCAAGATCCGCCGTGAAGACTGAAGGGAGCAGG
The DNA here is from genome assembly GCA_019512145.1 of Engystomops pustulosus. Lineage (NCBI taxonomy): Eukaryota > Metazoa > Chordata > Amphibia > Anura > Leptodactylidae > Engystomops > Engystomops pustulosus. The sequence goes on from CM033644.1 coordinate 122,243,750, forward strand.
GGATGGTGCCGCCCCCTATATTCCGCCCTGCTATCTCTGCGGGGTACAGCTGTGCTTTGATGGCCACATTACAGGGGCGTAACTACAGGCCAGGGCCGAGACGGGCCCCCTGACCTGCCGGGCCCCGTAGCATTGATACGTCTGCTTACGGCTTTGTATTTACGCACCATGGTGCGTATGTAAGTTTATTTTTGTTAGGACCATGTATTAAGCCAGGGTGAAGTTTTTCAGCACAGGTATGCAAGGCTTATACAGTGATGTGGGAGATTTGGACCGGTAGAGGGGACCGGGTAGAGGGGTGCTGGATGCAGTTTCCAGACGGGACCAACAACGGAAAGTCCAACAGGTCTCGGCCTGCGTTTATTGCAGCAAAAATAAACAGCCTTACCATTCAGGTTTTGAATAAACAAACCAAAAGCCTACACGTCAGGGTGCTAAATATACAAATATCACTAACTCCCAATATACAAAGCTCACATGGCTGCCTCCAGACACAGAGGTCAGGGCTGTTATCCCTCAGCCTCTTCCAACAAGAGAACAACCCACTCAACTCTGCGAGTCATTTATGCAGGATCAATTTAGTGACACCCATCAACTGTGTCCAAGGTGCTGGGACCCAAACCCCACCTCAGCACTAAGGCCTGGCCATAGAAGCAAAACCCTAGGGGGAAACATACCCCCCATCCAAGTGAACCCCGTCAGTGTCTCACATACCCTCCCCCTCTGTTTGGAACCCTGTGGGGACACGAAAAACATTTTGGCAATCAGACAGTGGGTACGGGATAGGGCATCGGGCATTCCCATGCAGTTTTTCTCGCTCGATGTTCCACCGTGAATTTAAAATTCTGGAGCATAGGAACCACCTTGTGACACTGGCGTTCCTCCTTGGATGACTCATACAGGTTAGGGAGAGTGATTCAGTCACTAGTGTAAAACTGCCGGCCCATACCAAATAATTAACTCAGGGATGCAGAGCCCATTTGATCCCAAGCACTCCCTCTCAACACTATACTATAGTTTTTTTCAGGATGGGTGTGAGTTTGCGGCTCGGAAATATGTAGGATGTTCCTCACCCCCCATACTTGGGACAGGACAGCCCAAGCCCAGTAAGGAAGCGTTCAGTCTGCACAAGAAAGGTCGTTGGTGAAGTTAGGGGTGATTCAGTATCGGGCCCTCACACAAAACCGTCTTAGTCGCGGAAACGCCACCCACTCAGCCTCTTCACTCCACTTTACAATACCCGCAATGTACCTAGTCAGGTCAGTCAGGGGTGCCGCTATTGTCGCAAAAAATCGGGGATAAACGGCGATTAATAGCCACTATGCCCAGAAAAGCCCTTCATTGCTTCTTGCTCAAAGGGCGTGCCACTGCTGGATCGCCTTCTACTTGATTTACGTGGGGTGTTTGATGACCCCTCGCCCAATACTGTACCCAAGGGGTAACGGGCCTTCCAGACCCAGCCAGGTGCACACGTTTGGGGAGGTCGCTGTCAGCCCTGCTGCCCTAGGGAGTCTACCATCTGCTTGTACTTTGGCGAGATGACTCTCCCAGTCGTTACTATAGACTATGTGTCGTCACGTAGGCCCGAGGCCATAAATCCGGTGAGGTTTTTAGCATCGAGATCCCATTAAACCTTGGAATGTGGAGGGGGGAGCCCCATGTAGCCCAAAGGGGGTACCAAGTAATGAAAAACGCCAATCAGGTGGTGGGTAACAAAAGCGGCCTTTCTTAGCCCTGTCAGTCAGGGGTACCTGCCAATACTACTTTCGGCCTTCCCACCCTCACAGGTCAAGGGTGGAGAAGACTAGCCTGTCAAGTCGCTATCAACTAGTCACCCTGGGCATGGGAATAGGAGCAATCAATTGGACACCTCGGTCAACTTCCTAAAATCATTGCAGAACTGTAGGGAACATCAGGTTGGGAATCAAAACACAATAGACTCGACAACAGGTACTTTTAGATCCTGATAACCCCCAGCTCTCAAAATCGGACTGGACTTATTCGGATATGGCAAGGCGGCGCGCTCAGGGACCGGTTTAGGGTTTTTGGTTGTACCGGTTGTGGGGATTCGTTATGATGTCAGCTTGATGACGAAGTACGTACCGGCTGGAACTTAGTAGAGACACTCCTCATTCGGGCACAAACTCATTCGCTTCCGAACGGGCCCTGGAGAGGGACTCCGGGATCCGTATTCAGGCACCTTGCACCGGTACCACCTTCCTCCGGTTGTCCCTTCTTGGAGACAGACGCTTATACTACCATGGCCATCAGGGAACTCTCTTTCCCTATGGATTTAGGAGGTCACGTGTGGTATATCTTTCGGTTCCTCTCCCGGCTGAGAATACCCTTAGGGTACCTTCCCCACTCTTCTCCTTGACCTATATGGTCCTTGCCCATTGCCAAGAAATTGCTATCCACGGTGGCACCGAACTAGCACTCTGTCAACTGGGTTAAAGGTCCTGAGTCGGGCTGCCCGATTGTAGACACTAGACTGGCTCTTGTGCCCTTGTTATGTGTGCTCCTTTTACAAGGTGGGAATTACCGCCGATATGCGGTCTGCATAAGGGAGACGTGTCATCACAATACGGTTGGGGGGGTCCTATCCTGTTCCCAGGTCTCAGGGCTAACACCCAAAAGGCCCACGTGGGGAACGGCAAAATCAGCTCAAAGGGTGAGAGAATCATCACAGGGGTCACCCTACTGCTGGGTGTGGTCATCGGCCCTAAAAAGGGTTCAGGGCCAAGGCCGGGACCATAAGGCTGATGTCCATTATGGCAACAGCACCTGGTGGGGTCTCGTCTCCAGATCCCAAAAACACTGGAGTAGTTTCGGCCGGATAATAGCCTATGAAAAAAGGGTCCACACCACCCAACTTCATGGTAACAGGTACCACAGGGTTATGTAGTTGATGACAGCAGTGCGGATATTCCGAGTGCCCCATGTAACACAACACTCCCACTCTCCGCCCACTGTATAGTCCAGGTAGGGGATTTTTTTCCAAAAAAAAACCAAAGTTCCCCCACCAGGGGAACCGACCTGAGCAGCAAGGCTTCCATGTGTGACAAACGATTTGGACATTGCATACTTGGGGTTCTGCTCCTGACTGAATAGTCCGCCAGAACTGGCCGGCGCGAACAGGACATCGCCGTGTCTGGTTGCAGTCCATTGGCTCACGACAGTGGACAGTTGGCACAATATGGCCCATTTCATGGCACGCCAGCCTGGATACGGCCATGACCTCTGTAACGAGCCTAACTGGGTTTCGGGGATCCACCGCCCCACCACATGAACCCCTACCAACCGGACATGTCTCCCTTTTCAGCAGTTAAGTTATTAGCAAGAAGTTATAGCAGTTCCTACCAGTGGTTTGGTGCCCTGTCAGGCACCTGCTTCGTGTCGGAGAGGTAAGTAGAAGGTCCTACGTACCTGATACCTCTCTACTAGGGACACAAGCTCTCAGCTTTTGTGGGACGGCCGTCCAACCCACACGTTGGAGACGAGATGGCAGAGAAACGGTGAAAACTTGTCGAGGGACCACTTCTCTACCATCTGTGCGTGGGGTGCATTCCTTGGTTGTAGCCAATTCCGGACAAGATGGAATCAGGTTCATGCTTTGGGAGCGTGGGGGGTCGGTATTTTTCTGAGGGTAGAGGCCCACTGGTGGACACGGGGAGAGCGAACTGGACGGTGAACCCAAAACGAGCAGAATCTCCGCCTTTAGCGGGGTGGTACTTACGGGCCCTCCGTTTCACTCAGGTGTAGTAAGCCTTCTGCGACTAGCCGGTCAGGAAGGTTTTTGCCGGAAGAACCCCAAACCATCTGACCAATGACTCAGCCGGTGGGTTCTTACTTGGAACTACTCGCTCAGATATCGCTCGAACACACCCCCCTCTGTGAGATAAGATTAAACGTCGGCGTTGTCGCCATTTTTGTGACCGCCTTTGTACTGCAGAACGTGCGGAAACGATGGACCAAACCGGGTACCCTTGTAGCCAGTATGGGACCCATCAGTAGTCGTTGCTCGCGGTGATGCCATTAATGCCAGAAGAAAACTTTCTCCATTATCAGCTGGGAACATGGTCGGGACATCTTCCTGTGCTGGCGGGACTCTCCTCCCTGCAGCTGGAACATGGTTGATGATGTGGCAGGGACCTCTCCTCTGCTGCTGGAGCATGGCTTGTGCAGATGCCGATTAGCCTGGGACTCTTCTGACTGCTGCGCCGATTAGCTATGGCATCCTCCTGGTGCTGGCGGGTTATCTCCTCCTGTGCACGGAGCATGGCTTTAATTAAAGTCCCTCCATCTTGGCTGTATCCTGCAATTTCTGCGTTTTCACACAGGCCATGCAATGTTTGCAGGTGTAGCAAGCCTTCAGGTGTATTGTCTGTCTTTTTGACCAGCACCAAAAGCACCATAGTGGGAGATTTGCCCGGTAGAGACCGTGGGGTCGTAGCGGGGGGCTGTGATGCAGTTCAAGACCAGGACACCAAGGGTACAGTCAAAAACAGGTCTCGTTGCGGTTATTGCAGCAAAAATATAAACCAGCCGTACATTCAGGTATATTGAATTAAACCAAACCAAAAAACATACCCGTCAGGGTGCTTGCTAACTATACAAATAGTCACTACTATTACAAAGCTACGTGGCTGCGCCAGACACAGAGGTAGGGATGTGTCCTCTCAGCCTCCTTCCACAGAGAGACAGACGAAGAAAAACCCACTCAAACTCTGCGAGTCATTTTATGCAGGCGCATTAGTTGCAACCCATCACCGGTCAATAGGTTGCTGGACCAACCCACCTCAGCACTAGGCCTTGCATAGAGCAAAACCTAGGGGAAACATACCGACCCATCAACAGTAACCCTGCAGTTTGGTCCACAATGAGTAGAAACGGTAACCTAATCTCTGATTCACCTGAGGGGTTTGAAAGGTAAACAAGGTTGGTGGATGAGGCTTTTTTGTGCTTTTACTTTTCTTAGACCCTTCTTCTTCTTTTACAGTTGCGCCAAAAGGCGCACATAAGTCAAGGCGGGAGCTAGTCAGATCAGCTGGAGGGATAACAAGAAACACATTTTGTGTATAGACGGGAAGATTATAAACAAAATAGAGGTTGCATTAAGGGATCAGGGTGAAAGAAAGACTATTTGAAATCAAAGGAGTGTCAGAAAAGCATTTAAAAAATAATATCTAAAAATGAGACAGGAAAAAAGAGTTGCAGGCAAGATAACGGACTTGGAAGACGGTCTGAGGAGATTATATTCGACAATGGTGGGCTTTCCCCAGAGGGGCGGAGAAGCAAATGGATACAGGGCAATTTTATTTGATTTAATTTAGTTTGGGTAATGAATGTATTTTACCAACTTTTTGTGTTAAACGGGCCCATCGGGTCCCCGGTCGCAAACCTATAACGGGCTCACACCGCAATCTACTCAAGAAACTTTAGGTTCTAGTGATAGAGAAAAGGGTACTTAGAAAACTAGGTAGGAGAGGGGAAACCCTTATAATGGCTCAAAAATTCTGCTTACCCCAGATTTCGCGCGGGGACACTTTCATAAAAGAATAGAATTTTACAGAGCTTTAAAAAATAGCTGAACAAGATCTGTCCTTTTATTATTATACTCCCGCTAGGTGCACAAGACGTTAGTATGCGCGGTGGCTAGATGCTTAGCACACCAGGACGCAACTATAACGTTCTGCTTCTGGCAAGGCCACGAACGGAGCCGAATCCGAGCGGCGGGTGTGGAACCGCTATGGGTGTTCCGCTATGGATTGGACTCCCACGCGCCGACTTACCGGGGGATCTGATCCACTTCTGGGCAGCTAGAGGACTGCCATGTGCCCCGGTGTGCCCCGATGTCCGAGGCAGTAAGACCCCCTTCCGCTGCATGCTCAGACAGTTTACACTGCTCTACAATAACAATAGTATTGTTAGTGCAGTGTATGAAACATTGAACCAGCGATATAGAGCATCACCTGGTTCAAGTTCAAAGTAAGTATAAGTAAAAACATGTTAAAAACACTTATTACTAATCCTTAGAATAATAAAAATTAAAGACTAAAAAATAAGCCCCGAAAATGTAACTTTCCATAAAAACAATTAATAAAGTATAAAAAACACAAAAAAAAACCCGCATATTTGGTATTGCCACGTCCGTAAACAATCTGTATAATAAAAACAAATCATGTACTGGACCAGCACGGTGTAACCGGCCGGAGAAAAAAACATGCAAAAAAACGTTCCGAAAAAAGATAATTTTTACTTCATTAGCCTATAAAAATGCTCTAAAAAGTGATAAACATGTAGCACTCTAAAATAAACCACTAAAAAGAACAAAACTTCTCGCAAAAATAAGCCCCTTAAAGAGATTGTTTTTTTTGTTGTTTTGAGGGAAAAATAAAAAAAGGTTATGCATATGAAAGACGGTGATGCTAAAAATTAACAAATTTTTGCCAAATTCCTTTCTTAAATTACTTAAAATCTATATTACTGTAAATGAGGTCTTTCATACTCGTGGCAACCCCCACGAATAAAATAAAACACAGTAAAATTTTCCTAAAAATGCTGATTTTCATTACTTCACCAACAAAGAGTTAATAAAATATCACCAATTAGCTATAGATGCCCAAAATTACGTACCAGAAAAAGATGCATATAATGTGTTGTAAAAGAATAATGCCCGGGCGTGCGCCACTACAGCAGGTTACACCCAAAATAGGGTATCAGTGTATGGGGGGAGAAGGAAATTGGGTTATCAAACTTGGGTGCCTTTTTAATTTAATCATTGTAAATGTTAATTTTCACCCAAAATGGTGTATTGTGAAAAAATATTAAAATTTGCAGACTGCACCTCCATTTGTTTAACCCTATAAACACCTTAAAGGGCTAAAAACTTCTTTAAAAGTGTTGTTTCATACGTTGAGGGGGTGTAGTTTCCATATTTAGCCTTCAGAATTGGAGCAGGTCATCTATACGGGTTTTGGTGATTTAAAAAAAATGTGAAACTGATACCTAATTCTGAGCCTCATAAACATTCTAGTAAATATGTGGAATCTGTAAAAAACCATCAAACAAAGCAGGACATTTGGGACAATGTAAGTTATGAATTATTTGGGTGCTTGCTATGGACTCTCTACACCAAAGTAGAGAATTTAGAACGTTGGAAAATACAGAATTTTTACAAAATTTTTGCCAAATTTTGTTTTTTTTTAAGAACTAAACGCAAAAGATTTCATCCAAATTTTAAACTAATTGAAGTACAATGTGTTCACGAGAGAAAAACAATCTTTAAAATCCCCTGGTATCTTAGATAGTCCAAAGCTATAACACTTATAGGGACAGAGGCCAGATTTGGTCTTAAGGCCAAACGCGGCTTGAGTCAGTAGGGGGTTAATTCATTGCCTTATGTAAACATTTCTTCAGTGGATGTTATTAAAAAAAAATGTTTCTGTGTGAAGATAATTTCTCATAAATGTAGTCATTCTGCCCATAGAAACCAGATGGCTTCTCGCTACGACCACCTCACATTTGGCAGCGGTGGCCAGACATGCGCTATTCAGTCCTGCCTGACCTCCTGGATCTTGCAATTCATTAACCAACAGGACAGGTGCTGGGCCAGCACAGTAACTTCCAAACATTTCATATACAAAAACCTTTTGTTTCAGCAGAGGTGGTCGTATCCAAGGACACAGTCTTGTTTCTAAGGTACCATATGACTAGAAAATTAGTAGAAACTAGGCAACTAAGGAATATCTCTGTGTTTTCTAATTACTCCTGGGGGGTTAGTGTTTTTATACACAATTCAGTGGATTTTCAAATAATTACAAACAAAACGGACATGAGGGTTAGATATATATTTATATATTCGTAAATTAATTGGCTGTGATATGTATTGTAGCTTTGTTTAGAACCACCCAAATTTTTTCTCTTAAGGTATTAAAGTCCTTATTAACCTTTATGGATCAAAGGGATTATATCCATTATGGGTTGTGGGGGACTACAAATGGCCTCAATATACTCGAGTATAACGCCTAGTTTTTTCATGCTGCAACAAACTCCGGCTTATATCTCGAGTCAAAAAAATAAATATATCTAAACCCCTTTCGGTGCCCCTGATATCTTCTGTGCGATCTGTCCAGCAGCGGCGGCAGGCATATTACACTGGGGCAGGTGGCAGGCTATATACACTGGGGCAGGGTCTGGCAGGCTATATACACTGGGGCAGGGTCTGGCAGGCTATATACACTGGGGCAGGGTCTGGCAGACTATATACACTGGGGCAGGGGCTGGCTATATACACTGGGGCAGAGCCTGGCTGGCTATATACTGTGACTTTATTATACACAATGAGCACTAACACTTAAAAACACTTAAAAACAGCACAGACAAAATGTTGTGCTGTGAGCAGTGCATGAGAATAACATGCTCTGAGCTAGCTCCCCCACTGTTTACAAGTCAAAGTAAATCTGTACTTGGTGTCTTATGAAATCAAAAAATATATTGTAAACATTGACTGGCTGTGCAAATCTGTAGCCTGTGCTAAATAAAGTGCAACAAGTGTCCTAGGATCAATAATCAATACACATGTCCATGGAAAGCACAATACAGCGATATGCCAATGTAAATAAATAAATAAAGTGGAAAGCACAATACAGCGATATGCCAATGTAAATAAATAAATAAAGTGATATCACCAAGTTAGATGAGGGGGAGATGCAGAGCATTGTAAGAAACTCATTGATGGTAACCAGATGCGGTTGTTATTTTGTCTAAAGGTTGTGCTACCAACTATTAGGCTGAGGGTGCCAATACTTATGTCTGGCCCATCTTTGGAGTTTTGTGTAAAATGATCAATGATCTTCCTTTTTTCCATTCTCTTTTGTGTTTTTTAATTTCAAGCCAAATAAATGAAGATATTAATACCAAAAAATTTGCGTTTGCAATAATTTTCTGGAAGAAAACGAGTAATATCTGACAGAATTGCAGGAGTGCCAATACTTTTGGCCACCACTGTAGGTTTTGTTATGTTTTAGTAGATTTAAAAAAATTAAAATCTTTTGTACAAAAAAATGCTATTTTGCCAAATTCTGAGGCAAATATATTTTTCATACTTTGTTATACGGAGTAGTGAAAGTCATTTTTTAAAATACATTTTTAGCATTTTTATATCAATTTATGACCTATATGACCTTTTGATAATTCTTTATTCACAATTTATGGATGGAAAAATGGCAATTTAGACATTTGGGCACTATTTTCCATTACAATGTCCATGGTCAAGGGCGTGGCGATACCTAACATGTTGATGATTTTTGCTGTTTATTTATTTTTAGACGTGTTCTAGGGAAAGGGGATGATTTAGGTACTAATTCAGGGTACTTTAATCCTGACGGCGTGTGACATCATCGGGTTGCCATGACAGCCTCGGGTTTTACGAAGTAGCTGTAGTATGGCAGTATATGGAAGGATCAATCAAACAACCTAGCGTTAAAGTACCCTAGAGGGTCTGAAAAATAGTTAAAAAAATTACAAAAGTAAAAAAAAATTATATTAAAAAACCTAAAAATTCAAATCACACCCCCTTTTCATATAACTGATATAAATATAAATAAACAGTAAAAATCATAAACATGTTAGGCATCGCCGTGTCCCAAAATGTCGGATCTATCAAAATATAATTTCGGTAATTTCAGGCATTTAACACCGTAACGGAAAATAGCGCCCAAAAAATTGTAGCATTGAAAACGTCATCAAAAGTTGCAAAAAATGAAACCACCCACAGCTATGTATGAAAAAGATGATGTATGAAAAAGATATTAGTGCCAGAAGATGGCAAAATTAAGTTCTTTTCTTTTTTACAGGAGGTTTTACTTTTTGTAAATGTGTGAAAACATTATAAAACGTATACAAATTTGGTATTGATGCACATTCTGGTTTTAATAGGCAGTAAAATCCTATGACTCATAGCCCAGTTTCATTAACCTGTGATGCACTAACTGTGTACGGAATGAAAAAAATTTTAGATAAGAAAACACAGATTTCTGTGGAAGTGATGATCAACAATTTTTTATTGTAAAGCTAATTGTGTAATTCGGGTTTTCTTAAATGTAGAAGGATTTATATAGACAGGCACATTATTTTACTTATTATAATTAATAAGTATAGGCAATGCTGGGTAGGGGTGTCCAGGCTCAGCACCGCTGGACCACCACGGCGAGACCACAAGCAGACGTCTGGGACTTGAAATCAAGTGGCACCCGGATTCACAGAGCCCACCTGACAAAGCAGGATGGTCTTGCGTGCAGCGAGGGCCAACAGCGTCGTTCCACAGGTGCGAGCTTGTCCAAGGTCGATGTACAGGACGGCAGATGCCCTAGAAGTCGGGAGTGCGCTCACATGGCCAAGGTGTCGAGACAGGAGCCGTGACAGGTAAGAAGCGTGGGCGGAGGGCACGCCAGCGGGGGGGAGAGAAGCCACAGGTGAGAGCACCCGGTGTGACAGCACCCCCCCCCATCCCCATAAGGCTCGTCCTCTTCTTCAGTGAACAGAAACCTTGCAGGAGGTTACGGCCATGAGAGACTTTCCTCAGGTCTTCCATGGACTCTCCTTGGGCCCAAACCCCTTCCGGTCAACTTGGAAGAACCACTTCCCTTTCACGGTTTTCATGTCCAGTACCTCTTTTACCTTGTAGACATCAGCAGAGTCAGCCTCTGGAGTGGGAGGAGGAGGTTGCTGAGAGAAACAGTTCAAGATGACAGGTTTCAGAAGGGAGACATGGAAGGAGTCCGGGATGCGCATAGTGGGAGGAAGGCGGAGTTTATACGCCACAGGATTAATGCGCTTTAACATCTCAAAAGGACCAAGAAATCGTGGACCAAGCTTGTAACTGGGAATGTTCAGTTGGTCATATCTAGGAGACAACCACACCTTGTCACCCGGAGAGTCTCTTATCAACCTGGAACTTGGTGCAAGGCCTGAAGTAGAGACTGGCGGTTCTGTTCCGAGACAGATTTGAGGTCCTGCATCAAGTCTTCAACTGCAGGGACATCTGAGGGAACTGACAGAGGAAGAGGTGGGTGAAGAATTTGTCCATAGACCATGAAGAAAGGAGCTGCCTTGACAGCACCAGAGTCCAGAGAGTTATAGGAGAACTCTGCCCATGGCAACAGACTGGACCAATAATTCTGACTGGCAGAGACAAAATGGTAAAGATAACAGCCCAAAGTTTGGTTCACCCTCTCCACTTGACCATTCAACTGAGGGTGGTTGGCAGAAGAGAAGTCCAAAGTCACTTGCAACTGATTGCACAAGGATCCCCAGGACACAAACTGAACCTCTCGATCAGAAACAATGTCTTGAGGAAGACCATGCAGCCAAATGATATGCTGAAAGAACAAGCTGGCAAGACGTTGAGCAGACAGAAGACCTGGAAGGGGAACAAAATGGGACATCTTAGAAAACCGGTCTGTCACCACCCGGATGACAGTATTGCCAGAGGAGGGTGGACGGTCCGTGACAAAGTCCGTAGCCACGTCCGACCATGGGCGACTGGGTATCGGTAACGGAAGAAAGAGACCAGCTGGCTTCAGGCGGGAAGGCTTATTATGGGCACAGGAAGTGCAGGATCCCACAAAGTCCTGAACATCTTTGACCAAGTCAGGCCACCAGTAGTAGCGGGAGATAAGGGCCACGGAGCATTGCAACCCAGGATGCCCAGCCACACGCAAAGCATGTCCCCAAGACTGTCGGGTCTGAGGTCACAACGGGAGGTCAATACACGGAAATTACTCACAGGAAACAGCTTTCTCAATGGCATTAGCACAAAAGGTGTGCAGGGTGTGCAGGAAGAGGCAGGCTTAAATAGTTTTCTGAAAATGGCCAGCCCCAATTAGCGGCATGCTGGCCCTTTAAATTTACTGAAGGAGGCGCGCCCACGCCTTAGGAGTCAGGAATGGGCGCGCATGGCCGAGGGAGACAAGACCGGAGCCGGGAGCGGGCGACGTCCCAGCCGGGGGAGAGAAGCCAGGTGAGCCTGGGAAGGCGGAGTTTATACGCCACAGGATTAATGCGCTTTAACATCTCAAAAGGACCAAGAAATCGTGGACCAAGCTTGTAACTGGGAATGTTCAGTTGGTCATATCTAGGAGACAACCACACCTTGTCACCCGGAGAGTCTCTTATCAACCTGGAACTTGGTGCACGGCCTGAAGTAGAGACTGGCGGTTCTGTTCCGAGACAGATTTGAGGTCCTGCATCAAGTCTTCAACTGCAGGGACATCTGAGGGAACTGACAGAGGAAGAGGTGGGTGAAGAATTTGTCCATAGACCATGAAGAAAGGAGCTGCCTTGACAGCATCAGAGTCCAGAGAGTTATAGGAGAACTCTGCCCATGGCAACAGACTGGACCAATAATTCTGACTGGCAGAGACAAAATGGTAAAGATAACAGCCCAAAGTTTGGTTCACCCTCTCCACTTGACCATTCAACTGAGGGTGGTTGGCAGAAGAGAAGTCCAAAGTCACTTGCAACTGATTGCACAAGGATCCCCAGGACACAAACTGAACCTCTCGATCAGAAACAATGTCTTGAGGAAGACCATGCAGCCAAATTATATGCTGAAAGAACAAGCTGGCAAGACGTTGAGCAGACGGAAGACCTGGAAGGGGAACAAAATTGGACATCTTAGAAAACCGCTCTGTCACCACCCGGATGACAGTATTGCCAGAGGAGGGTGGACGGTCCGTGACAAAGTCCGTAGCCACGTCCGACCATGGGCGACTGGGTATCGGTAACGGAAGAAAGAGACCAGCTGGCTTCAGGCGGGAAGGCTTATTATGGGCACAGGAAGTGCAAGATCCCACAAAGTCCTGAACATCTTTGACCAAGTCAGGCCACCAGTAGTAGCGGGAGATAAGGGCCACGGAGCATTGCAACCCAGGATGCCCAGCCACACGCAAAGAATGTCCCCAAGACTGTCGGGTCTGAGGTCACAACGGGAGGTCAATACACGGAAATTACTCACAGGAAACAGCTTTCTCAATGGCATTAGCACAAAAGGTGTGCAGGGTGTGCAGGAAGAGGCAGACTTAAATAGTTTTCTGAAAATGGCCAGCCCCAATTAGCGGCATGCTGGCCCTTTAAATTTACTGAAGGAGGCGCGCCCACGCCTTAGGAGTCAGGAATGGGCGCGCACGGCCGAGGGAGACAAGACCGGAGCCGGGAGCGGGCGACGTCCCAGCCGGGGGAGAGAAGCCAGGTGAGCCTGCGACCCACCATAATAATAATTGGAGCGCTTTTGGTCAGTGTTGAATAATAATAATTGGAACGCTTTTGGTCACTTTTGCATATTGTCATTGCTTATACCTCTAGAGGTAGCATGAGGCATTGTCTACAACCCACAGAAGGTAGTGCAGCTCATCCAGGATGGCACGTCAATGCAAGCTGTGTCAAGCAGGTTAGCTGTCTGTGTCAGCGCAAGGAGACAGGCCAGTACACCACGAGAGGTAGAGTGGGCTGAAGGAGGGCAACAACCCAACAGCAGGACTGCTTAATCCTCCTTTCAGCAGGGAGGAACAGGAGGAGTAGTGCCAGAACCCTGAAAATCCTAAAGCCCAGCGCCGCAAGACTATAGTGCTAACCACTGATCCACCATGCTGCCAGGGCTTAAAAAATGCAGTTTACATGTATGTATCCCCCAGATAAGTAGAATGATTTATAATAAATGTTATGGTTGGACCAGCCCCAAACTAAAAGTTGACTTTCTAGTTTTTTAAGCAAGGTGTTATTAATAGTTAAATTTTGACAACCTGTTTAATCACAAATTTCTACATTACTTTCAGATACCACTTTGAAGCAAGGTGCTATTAATAGTTAATATTTTGACAACTTGTTTAATCACAAATTTCTACATTAGTTTCAGATACCACTTCTAAATCAATGCCTTGCGAGCGGACTTGCCCCCCTTGTGAAGATGAACACCAGCCGCCATTACTAGGAGCTCCATGAGCACTCTTTCTTTGTTACGGCTCAGTAACTCTATGCCCTCATAACTGGACAGTTGCTCAGTAATAAATATTTCTTGAGTCCTAATTTGACTTCACATTGTCTTCTTACAGGGATCACCAGTGATATTTGGATACGGAATGACCTTTCTTTGAGACCCCTCAAACCCACTATTCGCAATCTGGTCAGTGGTTGGGGTTCATTCTTATAAAGAAGGCCTAGTGACTTGCCAAACCTATGGGGAATTATTGGACTGCTTACCGCAACTTTTGAGTGTTTCTAGGAGGTACAATCTCTAATGGTTTACTCTTTTTGTTGCATAATTGATATGCAGTGGAAACTTGCTACAGTGTGATGCCATTTTAGTGGGGATTGACCAGTGATTCTCGGATATTGAATGACTTGGCTTTGATACGCCACTATTTATCTGGTCGGTGGTTGGGGCTTGGCCATACAAAGAGACCCTTCTGACTGGTCTACTGGACTGCTTATTGTCATCTTTGCAGAGTTACTAGGAGACACAAACTCCAACATTTTCCTCTTTTTGTTGCATAATTGATATGTGGTGGAAATTTCTCGAGTTTATGCTGACCCGAGTATAAGCCGAGAACTCCTAATTTTACCACCAAAAACTGTGAAAACCTATTGACTCCAGTATAAACCGAAGGTGGGAAATGCATTGGTCACAGCCTCCCAGTATATAGCCAGTCAGCTCCCTGTAGTATATAGCCAGCCGGCCCCATGTAGTATACAGCCAGCCGGCCCCACGTAGTATACAGCCAGCAATCCCCATATAGTATACAGCCAGCCAACCCCATGAGTACACAGCCAGCCCCATGTAGTATACAGCTAGCCCACAGAAGTATACAGCCAGCCAGCCCCATGTAGTATACAGCCAGCCAGCCCGCAGTTTGCCAAGCACATAAAAAAATAAACTTACATACTCACTCCCAATGGCTCATCTTCCTTCTTCTCTTTGCTGTAACAGCTGGCAGATCGCATGGCCGGCACACACTATGACGTCATCAGCTGTGGCACCGCCCCATCATAGCATGGACGCATCTCTGCCGGCTAATACAGCATAGAGCAGAGTAGCCGCCAGGAGCCGCGCCGAACATCGGGAGCCGCGATGAGCATCAGGGCAAGGAGGGTGAGGATCAGTGGCGTAACTAGGAAAATGAGTGGGCCCCATAGCAAAATTTTGATGGGGCCCCCTGCAACCATAGGTCCTTAAGGTTACATGGGTTCCACTATTCTTTTCTATAATGGAGGCGGACTAACAGAGGACACCGGCAGTGGTGATTGAAGCTCTGCAGAGGTCTCCTTATACCATGTTTACTGTATTAATAGCTGTAATAATAATGCTGCGACCCCCCGATACATGCACCAACCGCTGCGAAACCCCCCGGATACATGACCACCACCCGTGCAGAACCCCCCGACCATGCACAACCCCCCTGCAGCAGAACCCCCCCGCTACATGCACCACCCGCTGCAGAACCCCCCGGCCACATGCACCACCGCTGAGAACCCCCCGACCATGACCACCCGCATTGCAGAACCCCCCCCCCCGACACATGCAACACACGCTGCAGAAACCCCCGACACCTGAGCCAACTGCCAAACGGAAACCCCCCAACACACGAGCCAGAGGCTGTTTGTTACTGCAGTAGTCTGAACGTGCATCACATTTATTATGACCGCTCCACATGTATACTGACCGTCCACATTTATTACTGACGCAACACATTTATTACTGACCGCAACACATTACTAATGACCGAACACATTTATTATGACAGCAACACATTGTATTACTGACCGCTTCCACATTTATTACTGACCGCGCCAATTATTACTGGACCCGCGCCACATTTATTACTGACCGCAACACATTTAATTACTGACCGCTCACATTTATTTACTGGACCGTTCCACATTTACTTAATGATTCGATGCCACAGTTTATTAACGGACCGCAAACACATTTATAATACTGGGACCCTCCACATTATTACTGAGGCCCGACTCTAACATTTATGACATGACCCGCTCCACATTTATTACTTGACCGCTCCACATTTATTTATTACTAGCCGCGCCACATTTATTACTGACCGATCCACATTTATCACTGAGCACGCCCACATTATCCACTGACCCGCAACACATTTATCACTGACCGCAACACAGGTGATTACTGACAGCCGCCACATTTATTACTGAAGCGAAAAATTGATACTGAGAGCAAAATTAGGAAAAAGTATAAAGCGCAATGTTTACGGAGCCCCGTCGCCCCCCCCCCCCCCCCCCCCCCCCCCCCCCCCCCCCCCCCCGCCCCCCCCCCCCCCCCCCCCCCCCCCCCGCCCCCCCCCCCCCCCGACACCCCCCCCCCCCACCCCCCCCCCACCCCCCCCCCCCCCCCCCCCCGGTCAGAGGCCCGGCCGCCGGATGGGACATGCGACCCCAACACTCCTCCACACCCTCCCCCCCACCGTGGGTTCGTGTGCGGCGCAGCCGGCACGGAGAGGCAGCGCTCAAAGGACCGGTGTGGGACTTAAGCTCTAGTAAATTTTTAGCTTCACCACTGACGCTCTTATTACTTCTTATTGCCTAAAAACCAACAAGATGTGATCTTGGGAAACTCGTTCCCTCGGGTCGGAGGCCCTTTGGTTATAGGAATGGAAGAGAGATAGGTGGGAGGATGTATTGGTTGACACCCGCTCCATTTATTAATGACGCGCCCACAAATTTATTAATGAACCGCGCCACATTATACTGACTCCGCTGCCAACAATTGATCACTGATTGTCACTCACAACAGTGCTGCAGACTCATTAATGTAGACATGCGGAGAGTGGGGGGAGTGGGGGGAAGGATGAGGGGATGATCAGAGGGGTCTGAAGCGGACACTAAGGAGTTCATACAGGGCTCAGCACACGGACAAAGGGTTAAGGAAGAGTGTGAGGAGACAACTTGGGGAGGAAGCACCCCTCTTAGCTGGATGATTCCCGGCTGTGCTATTCGTGAGGCTGGCTTCTCTTCAGAGGTGCGACAATCGTCTCAAGTTCGAGGTATTCTCCGCGCTAGACTTGACATCCCGAGCAGGCGATTGGCTAGGCACGAAAGTCTCCTGTCCCTCATCTCCCTCCTGACTACAGATCCCCGTGCAGGATCTGCAATGGAGCAGGAGGAGGTGCCCGCCCTATCATCCCGCCTGTATCTCTGCCGGGTACCGCTGTGCATGCCCATTACAGGGGTAACTACAGCCAGGGGCCCTGAGTACCGGGCCCCTGATCTGCCGGGCCCCGTAGCAATTGCTACAGCTGTATAGGCTGAGTAACGCCCGGGAGTGATGTAGTTTATTTTTGTTATGTGACTCATGTATAAGCCAGGGTGAAGTTTTTCAGCACAGGTATGCCGCTATACATAGAATTGGGGAGAGTTTGGCGGCCGAGAAGACGGACCGAGTGGAGAGGGCGTCTAGGGTGGGGGTGCGAGATTGCAGTCAAGACAAGGACACCAAGGTACAGTCCAAAAAAAACAGGTCTCGCATCTGGTTTATGTGCAGCAAAAAATAAAACCAGCCTTGTTACATTCAGGTATTTGAATTAAAACAAACCAAAACCTACCCGTCAGGGTGCTAACTATTACAAATAGTCCACTAACTCACACTATACCAAGGTCACATGGCTGATCCAGACACAAGGAGGTCAGGGCTGTTCCTCTCAGCGCGTACTTCCACAAAGAGAGGACAACCCATCAACTCTGCTGAGTCATTATTGCAGGCTTCATTAGTCTGGCACCATCATCCGGGTTCCAAGGGGCGAGGACAAACCCCACCTCAGGCACATAAAGGACCTTGATATAGAAGCCAAACCTAGGGGAAGAAACATACCGCCCATACACAGTTAACACCTTCACGGTCCTCCACATACCCTCACCCTCTGGTTGACCTTGTGGCCGGAACGAACCACATTTTGGGCCTATCAGACGGGGTACGGGGGGATAGGGAATCAGGCATTCCCATGCAGCTTCCGCTGAGATCGGCATCCAACGTGAACTTTTAAAATCTGGCGAATTAGGAACCACCTTGTGACCTGGCGTTCCTCTCCTTGGCCTGATCTATCAGGTTAGGGGAGCGTGATCAGTCACTAGTGTAAACTGCCGACCCGCTCCCACTACCACAATACATCTCAGGGATATCCAGGAGCCCATTTGAATCGCCAAGCACTCCCTGACTCAACTAACTATAGTGTTCAGAGGTGTAGAGTTTGCGGCAGGAATGTTCAGGACTGTTCCTCACCCCCACTACTTGCAGGCACAGGAAAGACCCACAAGCCACGCAGCTCAGAAGCGCAGTCTGGCCACGGACATAAAGTCTTGGTGAAGTCGGGGTGATCAGTAGTCCCTCAAACAGAAGACCGTCTTAAGTCGGTGAACGCGCCCCCTTCAGCCTCTTCACTCAACACTTTACAACTCCACGCCCCTGAACTACCTTAGTCAGGTCAGTCAGGGGTGCCGCTAATGGTCGCAAAATCGGGGTAAAATCGGCGAATAAGCCACATGCCAAGAAAAGCGAAAGCCTCACTGCTGTCTTGCTCACAAGGTCGTGGCCAGGTGATCGCCGTATACTTTAATTTACTGTGGGCGTTTGATGACCACTGGCAAGACTGCGAACCCAGGTAACGAGGCCTCTTTCCGAGACCCAGTGCAACTTTCTGGGGTCTCGCTGTCAGCCCTGATGCCCTAGGGAGTCTACCACGGCTTGTCCTTTGCCTAAGAATGATCTCCCAGTCGATTAACTAAGACTATGAGGTCTGTCGCAAGTAGCCAGAGGCATAAACTCCGGATGAGGTGTTTAGCACGAGATACCATTAACCTCTGGAATGTGGCGGGAGCCCATATGTTAGCCCAAAGGGGAGTACACGTGCTGAAAAAAGCCCCATCAGGGGGAACAAAACGGTCTTCTCTTTAGCCCGTGTCAGTCAGGGGTACCTGCTAAATACCTTTCGTCAAGGTCAAGGTGGAGAAAAGAACCTAGCACTGTCTCAGTCGTTCTATTTTTTTTCAAACGGTCAACCTGGGCATGGGATAGGAGTCAAATTTGGCACACCTCGTTCAACTTCGCAAAACCATTGCCAGAACCGTAGGAACCATCAGGTTTGGGAATCAAACACAAAGGACTGGACCAGTCACTTTTAGATTCCTCGAAACCCCCGAGGTCAAACATCGCTGATTCTTGGAATGGCAAGGCGGCGCAGCTCTAAGGGACCCGGTAGGGTTTTGGGTTATGTCGCGATGTGGGTTCGGTTATGATGTCAGCTTGATTGATGAAGTAGTCACCGGTAACTTCACGACCGCAACACACATCACCATTTGAGGCACCAAAACTCCTCGCATTCCTGAATCTGGGCCTGGAGAGGGGACTCCGAGATCCGTACATTCAGGCCACCTTGGCCACGGGTAACACCTCTCCGGGGTACCCCTCTGCGAGACAGACGCACTTCTACTTACTCCGATGCCATACGGGAATTCTTTTCCCCACATCGGCTTAAGGAGTTTCAACGTGGTATCTGAGTTCGGATGTTTCACTCCTCCCACGGTGAGACCCTGTAGGTACGAGCTTCCCCACTATCCCTTGACTACAATATGGTTCTTGCATTTAGCCAAGAATACTGGCTCTCCACGGTGAGGCACCAGAAACTGACTCTGTCACCGGGGTTAAAGGTCATGAGTCTGGCTGACCTCTTGTAACCCTAGACTGGGCTTCTGTAGCCCTTGTTCATGTTGGCTCCTTACAAGGGCACCCGCCGTAAAATGCGGTCTGAATCAAAGGGAGACGTGTTCTATCACACTAGGTGGGGGGTCCTCTCTGATCCCAAGGTCTCCTTGGCTACATCCAAAAGCCCAACGTGGGGAACGGCCATTATAACAGCTCAAAAGGGAGAATTCATCACTGGGTTCACCCCTACTGATGGTGTGTGTAATGGCCTCAAAGGGTTAGGGGCAAGGCCGGAGCATAGTGATGTGCCATTAATACTGCAACGCACCTGAGGTGGGTCCTTCCTCAGAGGTCCCAAAAACACTAGTAAGGTTCTGCCGATATAGACTCAATGAAAAAGAAAGGTCACCACCCACCCCACTTCAGGGTAAAAGTACCACAAGGGTTAGTAGGTGATGACAGCAGTAGGGTATTCGCGAGTGCACTCCCATGTATACACCCATACACTCCCACCTCTCCCTACCCACTGTATAGCCAGGATAAACCAACAGTCCCCGCACCAGGGGGTGACCAGACTTCCGAGTCTAGCAAGGCTTCCCTGTGTGACCACCGATTGTGACCTCAGATACTTGGGGTTTGCAATCCGTGACGATCCTAGCCGCCAGAACTCGGCCGGGGCGAACAGTGACACTCGCCGCTTTAGTGTACTGTAGCAGTCCATTGGGCTTCCCACGGACCAAGTGGACAGTTGGCAGACAATATGGCCCATTACATGGCGCACCGCCAGCACGGATGACGGCCATGACCTGCTGTCACGAGACTCACTGGGTTTCTGGGTATCAACCGCCCCCCAATAGAACCCTGACAACGCGGACATGTTCCCTTTTCCGCGAGTGAGAAGTAGCAGTAATTATCCAGTGGTTTGGTGCCCATCTAGTACTGGCCACTGCTCGTGTCAGGAGAGGTAAAGGTAGTAGAGGTCCCTCCTGTGTACCTGATACCTTCTATAGGGAACAAGCTCCTCAGCTTTGTGGGAACACGGCACGGTGACACAACAACCGTTGGAAGCCGAGGAGATGGACAGAGGAACGAGTGAACTTGTCGAGGACCCCTCTCTCACCATCTGTGCGGGGGATGGACGCATCTCTGCCGGCTAATACAGCATAGAGCAGAGTAGCCGCCAGGAGCCGCGCCGAACATCGGGAGCCGCGATGAGCATCAGGGCAAAGGAGGGTGAGTATCAGTGGCGTAACTAGGAATGAGTGGGCCCCATAGCAAATTTTTGGCTGGGGCCCCCTGCAACCATAGGTCCTTAGTGTTACATGGGTTTCCACTATCTTTTTCTATAATGGAGGGGAATAACAGACACCGGCAGTGGATGAAGCTCTGCAGAGAGGGACTCCGAGATCCGTACTTCAGGCACCTTGGCATCGGGTACACCTACCTCCGGTGTCCCCTTCTTGGGGACAGACGCCTTCTCTACTCCCATGGCCATCAGGGACTCTCTTTCCCTCCATGGCTTTAGGAGGTTCACGTGGTATATCTGTTCGGGTTTCCTCCTCCCCGGCTGAGATACCCTGTAGGTTACCTTCCCCACTCTCTCCATGACCTCATATGGTCCTTGCCATTTTGCCAAGAACTTGCTCTCCACGGTGGGCACCAGAACTAGCACTCTGTCGCCTGGGTTAAAGGTCCTAAGTCTGGCTGACCTATTGTAGACCCTAGACTGGGCCTCTTGTGCCCTTGTCATGTGCTCCTTTACAAGGGGCATTACCGCCGCTATGCGGTCCTGCATAAGGGAGACGTGTTCTATCTCACTACGGTGGGGGGTCCTCTCCTGTTCCCAGGTCTCCTTGGCTACATCCAAAAGCCCACGTGGGGAACGGCCATATAATAGCTCAAAGGGTGAGAAACCCGTGGAGGACTGGGGAACTTCCCGTATGGCAAACATCAAATAGGGCAACAAACAATCCCAGTCCTTCCCATCCTTGCTGACCACCCTCTTTAGCATCCCCTTCAAGGTCTTGTTAAACCTCTCGACCAGGCCATCTGTCTGAGGATGATACACAGAGGTGCGGAGCTGTTTTACCTGTAGTAATTTACACATCTCCTTCATTACCCTAGACATGAATGGGGTACCCTGGTCAGTCAAGATTTCCTTGGGGAGGCCTGTGCGTGAGAACACCTGGAACAGCTCCCTAGCAATATTTTTGGAGGAGGTGTTCCTTAATGGAATCGCCTCGGGATACCGCGTAGCGTAGTCCAGGATCACTAGGATGTATTGGTGCCCCCTGGAGGATTTGACTATGGGGCCAACCAGATCCATTGCAACCCGTTCAAATGGCACTTCTATGATTGGTAGCGGGACCAAAGGACTCCTGAAGTGGGAGACCGGGGCAGTAAGTTGACACTCAGGGCAGGAGCTACAATACCGGTTTACCTCCTCCCACACCCCGGGCCAGAAAAATCGCTGCAGGATCCTCTCTCGGGTCTTCTCAGCACCTAAGTGCCCTCCCAGCACATGTTTGTGTGCCAACTCTAGCACCAGCCTACGGTGAGATTGGGGTACTACAAGTTGCTCAACCTCCTCACCCCGTATCTGGTCGACCCTGTACAACAGTTCCCCAATAATCACCATTCGGGGGTATATTTTATCAGCCTCTGGTACTTGGAGTACCCCATTTATCACCTTAACATTCTCCCGTGCTTTAACCAAGGTAGGGTCCTGTAGCTGTGCAGCCCCAAAATTTTCACGGGAAATCTCAAGGTCCAGCATGTCGGCCACCTCCTCGTGGCCCTCGACCTCACCAGCTAGGACCTCTAGGGGAGAGAATTCATCACATGGGGTCACCCCTACTGCTGGTGTGGGTACATTGGCCTCAAAGGGTTCAGGGGCCAAGGCCGGACATACCTGATGTCCATTATCTGCAACAGCACCTGATGTGGGTCTTCGTCTCCAGAGGTCCCAAAACACCGGTAAGTCTCTGCCGATAATAGCTTCATGAAACAGGGTCCCCACCACCCCCACTTCATGGGCAATAGTACCACAAGGGGTATGTAGGTTGATGACAGCAGTGGGATATTCGCGAGTGTCCCCATGTATACACAACACTCCCACTCTCCGCCCACTGTACAGTCCAGGATCAACCAAAGTTTCCCGCACCAGGGTGACCAGACTCCGTGAGTCTAGCAAGGCTTCCACTGTGTGACCACCGATTGTGACCATGCACACTTGGGGTTCTGCATCCGTGACTGACTCGGCCGCCAGAACCGGCCGGGCAAACAGTGACACTCGCCGGGTCTGGTTGCAGTCCATTGGCTCCACTGACAGTGGACAGTTGGCAGCAATATGGCCCATTTCATGGCACCGCCAGCACTGGATACGGCCATGACCTCTGTCACGAGCCTCACTGGGTTTCTGGGTATCCACGTCCCCCAATGAACCCCCTCCCAACCTGACATATCTCCCCTTTTCCGCAGCAGCACTCTTACCAGCTGGTTTGGTGACCCTGTCACTGGCACTGCTTCGTGTGGGAGAGGTAAGTAGAAGGTCCTCCGTAGCCCGATGCCTCTCTACTAGGGTCACGAGCTCCTCAGCTTTTGTGGGACCGGCCTGTCCAACCCACCGTTGGAGCCGAGAGGGCAGAGAACGGGTGAACTTGTCGAGGACCACTCTCTCTACCATCTGTGCTGGGGTGCAGTCCTCTGGTTGTAGCCACTTCCGGACAAGATGGATCAGGTCATGCATTTGGGAGCGTGGGGGTAATTTTTCTGAGTAAGCCCACTGGTGGACCCGGCTGGAGCGAACTTGAACGGTGACCCCAAGACGAGCCAGAATCTCCGTAGTAAGCCTTCTGCGACTCGCCGGTCAGGAACGGTGCCAGGACATCTGCCCACTGCTCAGCCGGTAACTCCTCTCGCTCAGCTACTCGCTCGAACACAGTGAGATACGCCTCCACGTCGTCGGTAGTCGCCATTTTTTGTAACGCCTTTTGTACTGCAGCCCGTGTGGAACGCTGGACAACCGGGTACCCTTGCAGACCAGTATGGGACCCCTCAGTAGTCGTCGCTTGTGGTGCTGCCATAATGCCAGAAAACTTCTCCATCATCAGCTGGAACATGGCTCGGGACTCTTCCTGCTGCTGGCGGGACTTCTCCTCCTGCAGCTGGAACATGGCTTGCTGCTAGCGGGACCTCTCCTCCTGCTGCTGGAGCATGGCTTGCTGCAGCTGCCGATTAGCCTGGGACTCTTCTTGCAGGTATTTAATAAAGTCCTCCATCTTGGCTGTATCCTGCAATTTGCCTGCTGTTTTCACCCAGGCCATGCAATGTTGCAGGATGTAGCAAGCCTTTCAGGTGTATGTCTTTTTGAACATGCCCGCATCCTCCACCATATATGGAAGATTTGGCCCGGTAGAGACCGTGGTAGCGGGGTGCTGTGATGCAGTTCAAGACAGATGAGATCTAGAGTGGTACATGTCTAAAATACCTCTTCCCCAATTGTCACAGTTACAAAGAGAGATGTTAAATTAGCCGTTGACCCTGGAAGAAATCGCATCAACCATTAGATCTATTTCAGGTAATACGAGCCCAGGGTAAGACAGATAACCATTTGAGGTATACAGAAGATACAGTAAAATTTTGCTTCCCTTACTGTTAGGTTTTCAGTGCTGAGGAGTATGTTGGAGGCTGTCTATTAGGACGCACACAGAAGTTCGGAGTGACACGTCATTTAGGGTTGCGGTTAATGTTTATTGACTACAGCGTGGGAGAATAGGAATCAGCTTCTGGGATATCCGAGATTTTCAATAAACGTTAACCGTAACCCTAAATGACGTGTCACACCAAATTTCTGTGTGCCCTAATAGACAGCCTCCAACATACTCCTCTACATTCTGACTGTCCTGGCAACGGTGTCTCGATGACTACTATCTAAAGGCAGCACCTCCGACCATTCTCACCAGTCTACAACAAGCAATAAATAGCGTTGTGCCTAATATAGCACAACCTAATCTGGTGAGGATCTTTTCAATTGTTTACTTCTAATATCACCGATTCTGTTGTTACAATAATACTACTCTATGAGCGCTGTCTGGTCTTTCCTTGTTTGCCTTCCTATTCTCTTGCACTTTCCCATGTTTTCAATGCTAGCATTTTGAAAGGGGACCTCCCCAAGTCAATGATGGAGGCATTAATCGTCCTTATTCCAAAAAAGGTAAATAAGCTATAGAAAGAGAGTCTTATAGACCTATATCTTTACTTAAACGTAGGGTTGTATCTAAAACTTATGTGCAATATTCATTCCACATGAAACAATGCTGCAATTCATGAACCAAGAGTGTGAACTTATAGCTAAAGTGCAACACTTGTCTCTTATGAAAGAACGATGCGATCTATGAACTATTAAGTGTGAACTGTCATCAATACTTGCACTTTTTGGGAACCTATAGCGTTTAACCCCTATGCGCACCAGGACGCAATAGTATGTCCTCGCGGGAAGATATTTCCTGCACGAGACCGTACTATAGTGTCCCGCTTCTGGCACCGGCTCACGAACGGAGCCGGCACCAGAAGCAGCGGCTGTCAGCTGTCTATTAAAGCTGACACTGCGCCGTCTATGACCCCGGCATGTAAGGGTCTTCCCCTCATGGATCGGATCCCCCGTGCCACTTACAGGGGTATCCGATTCACTTCTAGGCAGCCCCATTTCTGCCATTTGCCCCGGGCTGCCCGATCTCCCCGGGGCTTCATCGCTGGTTCAAATTCAAGTTTGTATAAGTTACAAAAGTTTTTAAAAAAAGTAAAAGTAGAAAAAATAAAAATAAATACATAAATATATAATACCTTTAAAAAAAATGCTCTAAAAAGTGATTTAAAAATGTCCTTAACCAGATTCATCAGCCGAAAAATAAAAAAGTTAAGCATATGAAAAATGGTGATGCTAAAATGAATAAGATTTTCTCCAAATTAGTTTTTATTCAGTGAAATGGAATAAAATAAACAAACCCCCCCACCACATATTTGGTATTACTAGGTCTGTTACAATCTGCATAATAAAATAGAATTGTTATTTGACCCGCAAGGTGAACCCCGTAACAAACAACCTCAAAAAACTCTCCAAAAAAAGATAATTTTTAAATAATACCCTTTAAAAAATGCTCTAAAAAGTGTTAAAAAATGTTACGGAATCTAAAATAGGCCCACTAAAAAGAACAAATCTTCTTGCAAAAAAGCCCTTAACCAGATTTGTCACCCGAAAAATAAAAAAGTTATGCATATGAAAAGACGGTGATGCTAAAATTAACATTTTCGCCAAATAACTTTTTATTCAGTAAAATTTGGAAAAAAAATTTTAAAAAATCTATATAGATGAGGTATTTTCTTAATCGTGGCAACCCATAGAATACAAATAATATACTATTTTTATGGTATGGTAAACGTCCAAACGGTCATTTCCTCCACCAACAAAGAGTTAATAAAATCTCACCAATTAGCTATAGATTCCCCAAAATTATGTAACAGAAAAGTTCATCTCATGAGGTAAAAAATAAAAAAATAATTTGGGTGCATCAAAAGTAGAGAATGTAGAACTTTGAAAATAAAGAATTTTTGCCAAATTTAGTTTTTTTTTCATAACTAAACACAAAAGATTTCATCCAAATTTTTAAAGTAATTTGAAGTACAATGTGTCACGAGAAAACAATCTCAAAATCCCCTGGATATCTCATAGCGTTCCAAAGCTATAACCACTTATAGTGACAGGGCAGATTTGAAAAATGGGACTGCGTCCTAAAGGCCAAAATAGGCTGAGCCCCGAAGGGGTTAAGAGACTGATCTATAAGTCTGTGAACCCAAATAAGCTGGTCCCAGACCTATGGACTAAAGAACAATACAATTCTACATGTGGTTCGCTAATTTTTATTAGATGTATAGAAACAATACATGTTTGTATTATACCTAATATTGTACATAATTTCCCAACAATAAGAAATTTAATTGCACATGATTGTAATATTCATTTAATACAACAGCAATAGGGTGTGCTGAATACTGGTGCTTTGGACACTCAATATATTTTTACTTTTACTTGGTTTTGATACTATATACTATCCATTAGCACAGTTCTTGGACCCCAATTGGCGGGAAGACCACTTGTTGCATGCTGGGTGCAGGGAGAGGGCTCACAGGCTGAGCCCCCTCCATAGCTGTTAAGTCTTTGCTGCATATTGCAGTAAAGGCTTACCGTCAGCACCTGTGGTCAGGGCTAGCACCGATCGCGGGTGTTAACCCGCCAATAGCGACCGCCTCGGGTCTTCTGTTCTAACTCTTGCATTACAATGTGCGATCAGCACATTGTAATGAATGAAGTGGGAAATCCCCATATACTGCCATACTTTAGTATGGCAATATATGATAGGATCGATCAGACAACCTAGGGTTAAAGTACCCTAGGGAGTCTTAAAAATGGTAAAAATATAAAAGTTTAAAAAACCTAAAAATTCTAATCATCCCGTTCCCTAGAACTGATATAAATATAAACAATAAAAATCATAGACACATTAGGTATCACCGAGTCCAAAAATGCCTTATCAAAATATAACGTTTTTTCACTACATTTTGAAAATGGCACTTTTTTGCCATTTTGAAAAATATAAAAAATTCAATATAAAGTGAACAAAAGGTCGTACAGTCCTTAAAATAGAAGCATTGAAAACTTCATCAAAAGACACAAAAAAAAGACACCACCCACAACTTTGTACACAAAAGTATATAAAAGTTATTAGCGCCAGAAGATGGCAAAAAAGTTTTTTGTACAGGAGGTTTTAGTTTTTGTAAATGTATGAAAACATCAAATCTATACAAATTTGGTATCTCCATGACAATCTTCACTCTCTCTACCCACTAGCTGTCGGTCAGCTTGCCGGGTTCAGCCTCTGGTTTTATCACCACTTCCGGACAGTGGATCAGTGTTATCTGCATTTGGGAGCGTGTGGGTAATTTTTCTGAGTAAGCCCACTGGTGACCGCTGAGCTAACTTGACCGGTGACCCAAGCCGAGCCCGAAATCTCCGCCTTTAGCTGGGGTATTACGGCCTCCGTTTTCACTCAGGTCTAGTATCCTTCTTCGACTCGCCGTCAGAACGGTGCCCGGACTCTGCCCACTGCGCAGCCGTAACTCTCCTCTCGCTCAGCTACTCTCTCGCTCGAACAACACGTAGATACGCCTCCACGTCGTCGGTTGGTTCGGCATTTTTGTACCCGCCTTTGTACTGCAGAAGGCAGCCCGTGCGGTAACGCTGGACACCCGGTACCCTTGTGACCATTATGGGACCCCGCATTAAGTCGTTTGCTCGGCGTGCTGCATAATGGCCCGAAACTTCTCCATTTCACTGGAACTGGCTCGGGACTCTTCCTGCTGCTGAGCGGGACCTCTCCTCCTGCAGGCTGGAAAATGGCTTGCTGCTGGCGGGACCTCGCCTCCTGCTGCTGGAGCAATGGCTTGTTGCAGCTGCCGATTAGCCCCTGGGCTCTTCCTGCTTGCTGCCTGCCGATTAGCTCTGCTGGCCGCCTCCTGCCTGCTGGCGGGAATCTCTCCTCCTGTTGGCAGGAGCATGGCTTTTAATAAATCCTCCTCCCATCTTGGCTGTATCCGCAATTTGCCTGCTGTTTTCACCCAGGCCTGCACTGATGTCAGGATGTAGCAAGCATTTCAGTGTATGTCTTTTTTTGAAGCCCAAGCACCATATGTGGGAGATTTGGCGGCCCGGTAGAGACCGTGTAGCGGGTGCTGTGATGCAGTTCAAGACCGTGACACCAGGTACAGTCCAAACGGTCTCGTCTGCGTTTTTGCCGCAAATAACCAGCTTTACATTCAGGTATTTGAATAAACAAACCCAAAAACCTCTACCCTCAGGGTGCTAATAACATAGTCCACTATACAAAGTCTCACGTGGCTTTCTCATACAACATAGTCATGGCTTGTCCTCTCAGCCTCCTTCCACAGAGAGACCAACCCACTCACTCTGCTGAGTCCTTTTATGTCGGCCTCATTATTCTGCACCCATCCACCTGTGTCCAGGTGCTGGACCACCCCACCTCAGCACTTAATGCCTTGCATAGAAAGCAAAACCTAGGGAACATACGCCCATCCACATTAACCCCTTCAGTGTCTCACAATGAGTATAACGGTACCTAATCTCTGATTCACTTATGGTTTCTGAAAGGTCAAACAAGGTGGTGAGGCTTGTTTTTTTGCTTTTAATTTTTCTTAGCCAGCCCCTTTCTTTCTTCTTTATACAGTATGCTCCACAGGCGCCCATAATCATGCGGAGCTAGCCTCAATCATCTGAGATAACAAGAAATCCACATTGTGTGTATATACGGGAAATTTAAACAAAATTTAGAGGTTGCTTAAGGATCAGGGTGAAAAACTATTTGAAATCAATGAGTTTCAGAAAAGCATTAAAAAATATATCACATGAGACATAAAAAAGAGTTGCGGCAAGATAAACTGACTTTGAAGACTGGTCTAGGATGTCATATCCACTGGTGGGCTTTTTCCAGAGGGGTAGAGCAAATGGATACAGGCACTTTATTGATTAATTTAACGTTCTGGGTAATGAATGTAATTTTAACCACCAACTTTTTGTGTAAACGTCCCATCGGGGCCCCGGTCGCAACCTATAAACCCGGGCTCCATAACCGCAA
The DNA here is from genome assembly GCA_019512145.1 of Engystomops pustulosus. Lineage (NCBI taxonomy): Eukaryota > Metazoa > Chordata > Amphibia > Anura > Leptodactylidae > Engystomops > Engystomops pustulosus. Next base: position 122,273,180 of record CM033644.1, read on the forward strand.
TCTATAATCAATAACTTGTTTTTTGTTTTTATGTTCTAGGGTAGAGAAATGTCCTTGAAAACTATGTACGAGAGGGGGAGACCCTTTTAATAATGGCTCAAAAATTTCTGCTTACCCTCCAGATTTCTCGCGGGACACTTCATGAAAGAATAGATTTCCATAGAGCTTAAAAACTGCTGAATAAGATCTGTCCATTTATTATTATACTCCCAGCTAGGTGCACCAGAACGTTCTAGTATGCGCCCGTGCTAGATGCTTAGCACACCAGGACGCACTATAACGTTCTGCTTCTGGCACGGCTCACTCTCACGACGGATCCGACTCCAGCGCGGGTGTTAACCGCTATGGGTGTTTCCGCATGGATTTGGATCCCCCCCGCGCCGCTTACCGGGGGATCTGATCCACTTCTGGTCAGCTCCGAGGACTGCCAGTGTCCCCGGTGCTGCCCGATGTCCGCGGCGTCAGACCCCTTCCGCCTGCACTGCTCGACAGTTACACTGCTCTAACAATAAATGTATTGTAGTGCAGTGTATTGACTTGAACCAGCGATCATAGCATCACTGTTCAAGTTCAAGTAAGTATAAGTAAAAACAGTAAAAACACTTAATAACTACTCCTTAGATAATAAAAATTAAATACATAAAAATATAATCCCCCTAAAATGTAACTTTACTTTCCCATAAACAATTAAATAAAGTATAAAAAAAACACAAAAAAACCCGCATATTTGTATTGCCACTTCCGGAACCATCGTATAATAAAACAAATCATTGGTCTGGACCCGCACGTAAACGCGAGAAAAAAAAATGCAAAAACGTTCGAAAAAGAAATTTTTATTCATAGCCTAATAACAAATCTCTAACAATGATTTTAAAATGTTTATGGCCACTCTAAAATAAAACACTAAAAAGAACAACCTCTCGCAAAATAGCCCTTAAAACAGATTGTGAGGTGAAAAATAAAAAAGGTTATGCCATAGAAAGACGGTGATCTAAAAATTAACAACATTTTTGCCAATTACTTTCCTACATTACTTAAAATCTATATACTGTAAATGAAAGGTCTTTTCAGAATCGGTGCAACCCACAGAATAAAAAAAATAAACCCGTAAAAATTTTCCACTAAAATTGATGATTCTTCATCTCCTTCAACCAACAAAGAGTTATAAACTCCACACTTAGCTAAGATTGCCCCAAAATTACGTACCAGAAAAGTGCATCTCATGTGGTAAAAGAATACTGCCCGGCCGGCGCCCATACGCATGTTACCGACCAAATAATAGGGTATCATGTCTCGGGAGAAATGGGTATCCAACTTTGAGTGCCTTTTTTTCATTAATCCATTGTTAATTTTTAATTTTCCTCCACCCAAATGATTGTAATGGGGGGTGAAAAAATATTACATTTGCCCAGACTGCACCTCCATTTTGTTTAACCCCTATAACACCTAAAGGGCTAACAAACTTCTTAAAAGTGTTTTTTCATACGTTGAGGGGTGTAGTTTCCATATTTAGGCCTCTCAGAATTTGAGCAGGTCCATCTTATAACGGGTTTGGTGCTTTAAAAAAATGTGAAAATGATACCTAAATTCTGATCCTCAAACTTCTAGTAAATGTGGAATCTTAAAAAACCATCCAACATAAAGCAGACATTGGTAATGTAAGTTATGAATTAATTGGGTGCTATTCCTATCTACCAATCAAAATTAAAGAATTTAGAACGTTTAAATCAGATTTTTACAATTTTTGACCAAATTTGTTTTTTTTTTCATAACTAAACAGCAAAAGATATTCATCCAAATTTTTAAAACTAATTTGAAGTACAATGGTCACTGAGAAAACAATCCTAAAATCCCTGGATATCTCTAATGTTCCAAAGCTATAACCACTTAATATGACGAGGCCAGGATTGCGTCCGTAATGCCAAAAGAGGCTGAGTCCAGTAGGGGTTGAATTAATTCATTTGCCTTATGTAAACATTTCTTCAGTTGATGTTATTAAAAAAAAAATGTTTCTTTCTGCTGTTTGAAGATAATTTTCTCATAAATGTAGTCCTTCTCTGCCCATAGAAACCAGATGGCTTTCCTCGGATACACCACCTCACATTTTGGCAGCGGTGGTCCAGAATGCGCTATTCAGTCCCTGACCTCCTATTCTGCAAATCATTACCACAGACGGTGCGGGCATAACAGTAACTTCCAAACATTTCATGATACAAAAACCTTTGTGTCACAGAGGTGGTGCGTATCCAAGACACCAGTGCTTTGTTCTAAGGACCAGATGACTAGAAAATTATGGAAACAGTGGCAACAATGATATCTCTGTGTTTTCTAATTACTCCTGGGGGGTTAGTGTTTTTATACACAATTCAGTGGATTTTCAAATAATTACAAACAAAACTGACAATGAGGGTAGATATATATTTCTATATAGTAAATTAATTGGGCTGATATGTATTGTAGCTTTTGTTTATATCCACCCACTTTTTCTCTTAAGGTATTAAAGTCCTTATTAACCTTTATGGATCAAAGGGATTATATCCATTATGGGTTGTGGGGGACTACAACTGCCTCATGAATCCATCCATTGATAGATTCAGTAGTAGTAGCGGTGGCGGTTTGGGATGTTCTGCTTCCCCCCTAAGTTTTGTGCAGACACAGGATTGGGGGACATGTGGTAGGTGAAATATGGGGAAAGAAAGGCCTTTTTTTGACCTAATTTTGGCTACAGATAAGGCTCTTCCCTTTACAAAAAAGAACCACTCAGATCATGCCCTGATGGTGTTAGAGTTGGAAGCAGAAAATGGTAGAAGGGGGAAAGCTCCTAAGATCAATCCCCACTGATTCCCTCTTTTATTGAGAGATGAAGAAGCACAGGGGAAAAGTCTTACTGGCTCTGAAAGTACATCATGGTGGCAGAATGAAATTAGAGCCAAAAAGAAGGCCTTCCGCCAAAAAGAGGAATTATCAAAGAGGCTAATGGAAAAGGCCCAAGATGAATATAATAAGTCTCCCCTAGAAAACCAACTTGAGGGTCTAAAAAAGTCTAGAGTAGAGTATGAAAGAATGAATTAGTTACTCACCGGTAATTCTATTTCCATTATCCACCAGGACGGCCCACCTGAGGAGCCCCTTATCTCTGTAGGGACAGAAGACGAGAGGTTAAATTCCCCTCCCCCATTCCTCCCTCCAGTGACTTCAAAATAACCACCGCTGAGGAAGATGCAACAATGATGTATTTATATGTTTTGACACATACAGTGTTTACATATGTGCATAAACGTATCTTAAACATCAAGGGGAGGGAATCTTCAGGCCCATGGTGGGACTAATTGAAATAGAAAATTACCGGTGAGTACTATTCCATTTCTTTCCACTTCGCCCCCATGACAGGCCCACCCCTGTGAGACTACACTAAAGTAGTACTTTGTTAGGGAGGATTACTGCTTTAAGCCCTTTCTTCCTCCCGAAGGACATACCTCCTTCGAGAGGGGCAAAGTCAAGTCTATATGTTTTAGGAAAAGTAGAGGAGGAATCCAGTTTGCCGCTTTGCAGATTTGCTCTAGGGAGCCCCTCTTTTCTCTGCCCAGGAGTGAACGCACTTGTGGGAATGTGCCCTTATTCCTATGGTACTGGATCTCTCTTGGATGTCAATCCAAGGATATCGCCATCCTTATCCATCTAGCGATGGTTGCCTTGGCACGCCTTCCTCCCCTTATTTTTCCCCCTTGAAATTGGAGAAGGGTTAAATGATACGCCAGGATTCAGTATTTCCAAGTATTTCAAACAACAGAACGTTTACGTCTAGAGTGTGCCATCGCGTTCTCTCATCGGAAGACGGATCCTTGCAGAAAGAAGGTAGTATGATCTCCTGACTTCTGTTGAATTCTGAGAAACCACCTTTGGGTGACATTTGGGTCCAGCATAAGAAGATTCTATCAATCAGAACCTTCATATAGGGTTCCTTAATTAAATTGCCTGAAGTTCACCAGTCTCCTTGCTGAGGTGATTTGCTATCAGGAATACTGTTTTTAATATGTTAGTTTTTACACGACAGAAGAAATTGGTTCAAATGGTTCCTTATTAAAGCCATTTAAAGCCCAAAGAAAGAATCCCATGACAGAAGTCCGTTTTAAGGACCTGGGGTTTTAATCCTAGAGGCTGCTTAGAATGAACCTTTGCACCCACTGTGCCGATGAGGGGTGGATCGAAGAAGCACTTAAGGTGATACCTGGACTTGTGAAAGTCCCAACTCCAACCCTTTTTGAAGAAAGTCCAAGAAACCTGTAAAATATTTTGGGTTAGATTGACTGGTGTTTATCTGCACAAAAACAGAAAGAAGGAGAAGGTGACAGGTTTTTCTACTTGCTTTATGGTGTTTATAACATCGAGGAGAGTCCTTGGGACTTCATATAGTCCGATTCATGATCCACGGCTGAAACCGGAGTTGTTTTCTGGAATTGATGAGATATTGGACCCCTGTACCAGAGACTTCTGAACTGTGATAGAAGGACTGGATCTGTGGTCATTTGATGCTCTCAGAATTGGGTACCCAGTCTTTTGGGCCATTGTGGCACACAAATTGGTCTGCGTCTTCACTAGGGAATGTTTTCTCTAACTACTCGGCGATCATGTGGAATAGGGGGAAGGCTTAGGCGAGGAGTGGTGTTTCCAGATGGAGAATAGGCCTCCAGAGATTTCTGGTCTCCCCTTTTTCCAAGACAAAAAATTGGTTGACACGTTGTGTTTCTCTCGCTTGTTGGCAAATAAATCTTCTGAGGTTTCCCCCCAAGAGAAAGACAGTACTGGATATCTCTTCTTTGGCACCACTCTGTTGGGAAGTATTTTCCTTTTCGCGTGAGGAAATCCGCCCTGATTTCGCTGTTCCCTTTTAATTGGTAACGAGATTGATAGACATGGTTCCTCTGCCCCACAAAATATTTGTCGTGTTCAGGGACATCAATAATGGATCGGTTCCCCCTTGCCTCTTTAGGTGGATCTGTCGTGGTATTGTCGGACAAAGTTATCAACAGGTGGGTGCCGAGCTAGTTGAGCAGGTTTGTAGCTGAGTACCTCCCGAACCGCTCTCAGCTCCCGGTAGTTGGAGGACACTTCTGGAGATCTCCCTGTCCAGGAACCCTGGCTTCAATTTTTGAGGAAGCACTGCTTCCCCAACCGTTTCTTGCTTCGTCTGTTTATGGTGATATACGGACTGTGTCCTCAGAAAATTCCCTGTCTAGAGTTTGCGTCTATCGCCACCCCTTGAGATTCCCTTCCTTGATGAAAGAGGGGTGGATACTGTTGTTGTCCAGGTCCTTCCAAACTCCTGTTCCGAGGATCTTAGGACCCATTTGCTGGAGAGCTCGAGTATGGGCTTGGCACCATGGCCACTGAGGAGATGCAGGCTTTAATTAGTCCTAGGAACCTTCATAGCGTCCCTGATGGAGAAAGAGACCTTCTTCTTTCTTGAATCTTCTTAACTCCTCCCTGCATGTTGCCATCTTTTCCTTTGAAGGAATGACTTTGCAACATGAGTTTAAATTCACTCCCAGGAATTTTCCTTTACTGTGGCGGTGATAAATCAGATTTTTTGGTAATTTACGATCCAGCCCTTCTTTCTAAGTTCCTATTGTAATAGCCGTGAGGAAATTAGGTTCTGTTTGTCTCACTCCCAATAATAACCAGCAGTCATAAGATATGGGATACAACAAATACAGTACTGTCCTGCTGTCTTAGAAAACGCCACCACCTCTATCATCACCTTGGTGAAGGTTCTGGGGCTGAAGATATGCCGAAGGGGTTGCCCAAACTGAAAATGTCACGTGGAACCCCCCGGAAAGTTAGACAGAAACCTGTAGGAATTTTTGAAGACGGGTGAATGGGGACGTGATATATTCGTCTTTAGGGTCTAATGGTGCCACATTAAGTCTTCTGGGTGGATAATGTGGGTGGCAGAACCTTACCCCGACTCCTACCTGAACTTTGTTGTAGACGATGAAGTCGTTGAGGTCGCTTTAGTTGATTATCAGCCTGTTCGACTCCGTTCGGCTTCTTTACAAGAAAGAGAGAAGAAAAACACCCTTGTTTTTCTTGTTCCCGAGGAACCTGGGTAATAACCTACCGAAGCAATAAGGAGGATATTTTTCTTGCCAGGTATAAGACAGGGACAATTTTCGATACATATGGTGAGAGGTGTGTCTAGGTATTTGTAGGAGAAGTTTCTTGAAATCTATCTTATCCCTGAAGAAGGATGTCTAGAACCCATGGGATTTGAGGTAATTTTTAGGACCATTCCCTCTGAACTTCAATTAATCTTCCTCTACTAGATGGGCGTCTTGCTTCTTGTTTCTATTGGGATCCGATGATGCCTGAGAAAAGAAACCCTTACCACTTTTCCCCCTTCTGGTAGCTCCAGCGACTCCCTTTTCCTTTATCTTTGTATTCCCCCTTTGGCCTTTAAAAGTCGAAAGGCTGTTTTTCATGGTACTGGCCTTGTTCTCCGGGAACCCTTTCCTCTTATCTGATGCCCTTTCCAATGGTATCAAGTTTCTGGGCCAAAGACAACATTCCTCCTGAAAAGGGAAGACTCACACACTTTTTTTTGAACGTATAGTCCCCGTTCCATGCTTCATGCCAAGCCAGCGCCCTTCTTGAAGCATTTTGTTCAGAGCCCTTCTTTTGAAGAAACCGTACCCTTCCAGGCTGCCTGTCTCTAGAAGCCGTTGCTGATTTGTAGGGGGAAATTTTCTAAGATTGTTGTTCTGGAGTCCCTCCTTATATGAGATTCAGCTCATTCAGGCCAGTACAGGAAGATTTCTCGCAACCTGATAGGCTGTTAATTTGATTTTAAAAACCCCACATGGATGTTTCCTCTAACTTTTGTTTTAAGGCAGAGAATCAATTTTCTGTCCATGGGTCGCTAAATGCTGCGCTCGTCCTCAAACGCAGTGCTGTGTTTTCCTTACTAGTTAGTACCTGCACGTCCACCTGTAGGGCAGGCCAATCCCTATATTAGAGTCTTCAAGGCTCAAGACTGAATCTCTTCCTTGAAGTTTTTTGATATAAGGATCCCTTTTTTTTCCGGTTCCTTCCTTCTTCGGACACGAATTCTTTTGGAGAGTGGTCATTTAAGGGGAACACCCTCTGGCTCTTTGCTTTTTAACCACCAACAACTCGTCTTCGTTAACTGGGTACAACCACTCCTCAATTTCTAAGGTTTGTCTGATGGCCTTCAAGTAAGTTTCCTAATTCATCTATTAGGGAATATGTCTGGATTTCGCAATTTTACAAATCCTGAAGGGTTTTAAGGAGTCCTTCTCGTCATTTTTTATGAAATGGTTGCCGAGGTTGTGGCTTCTGCTCATTTTGGTGGGGGATACCCTATTATGACAGAGGAGTCTGGCTCTTCCTTCCTGATGGTGATAAGCCCGGGTTCTAGATTGGCTTCATGGGGGCGTAGTGCTAGTGCGGCAATAGATGAGACACTGCTCGTCTAGAAACCGTTAGCTCTCCAGAAAGGATGTTTTCTCTCTCGCATAAGTGTTCAATAACACTGGTACAGATTGCGGTTTTTATACGAATCTGGTCATAGATGGTTTACACGTTACTTTCTTTGTTCTGGTTTTATAATTCCGATTTTAATCGGGTCTTTCGGCCTTCTAGCCTTACCCCCCTCCTCCTCTTTTTGCTTTCCCCTGACGCCTAGGTCTTTTTCCTAAAGACAAATACGGGCACCTATAAAACCCTAACATTGCATACACATGGCAATACATCACCTGCAAAGTAACCCCACTACAGATACTGGAAGGGTGCAGCGAAGATTGGGTTTAACTCGTCGTCATTAATAGACATAGAAGATTTTGTTTGCAGTACTGGAGCCGTCGTCACAGGAAACTAGACCTCAGATCATAGGATCCTACTGCTTTAAATACCTTAAAATGGGGGGCCCTCCCCCTAAAGTGGCCATGACCGTCCCTCGCTCCATGATTTGCTTTTGCGGGTTTCCCGCGTCACTGTCGGTTGCGGTGGAAGTCGTCCCAAACCACGGGCTCTGCTGAAGGGTGTTGTTCTCTGCTTCGGCCGCGCGCGCCGTAATCATATTGCGAAGCGCGGAGGTCCAGCCAACGGACCCCTGACCGGCTTCATGAGACCCATGGAATCGATCCGAGAGGCCGGGGCCCCGGGATTTTCCGCCGTGGACGCATCACCCGTAAGTAACGGCTTGCCGCCCCCCCACCACCTGGAGGAGAGAGTGGCACCTCTCTTGACCTTCCTCGTGAGGAACGAAGAACACTGGGCGGGAGTGATGCGTGGAAAGAGTGAATTTAACCTCTCTTCTTCCTGTCCCTACAGAGGTCAAGGGGCATCCTCCAGGTGGGCCGTCATGGGGGACGAAGTGGAAATATACATTTTAGAAAAAGTTCAGCAGAAGGTCTTTTTTCAAGAAAAAAATAATACTGTGAGTCGGGTAGGCCAGGAAAACTTCTGGCAGAAGTAGTTCGAAACCAAAGGGATATTCTCCATATTCATCAAATTTAAAATAAGAGAAGGGAGATGGTGGAGTCTTCTAGTGATATCAGTGAGGCCTTTGTGGATTTTTTTCTTTAACTCTACACATCAGAACTAAAAGCAGACAAATGAGATCTAGAGTGGTACATGTCTAAAATACCTCTTCCCCAATTGTCACAGTTACAAAGAGAGATGTTAAATTAGCCGTTGACCCTGGAAGAAATACGCATCAACCATTAGATCTATTTCAGTAATACGAGCCCAGGTAAGACGGATAACCCATTTGAGGTATACAGAAGATACAGTAAATTTTGTCTTCCCTTACTGTTAGTTTTCAGTGGCTGAGGAGTATGTTGGAGGCTGTCTATTAGGACGCACACAAGTTCGGAGTGACACGTCATTTAGGGTTCGGTTAATGTTATTGACTGCACGTGGGAGAATAGGATGAGCTTCTGGGATATCTGAGATATTCAATAACGTTAACCGTAACCGCTAATGACGTGTCACCCAAATTTCTGTGTGCCCTAATAGACAGCCTCCAACATACTCCTCTACATTCTGACTGTCCTGGCAACGGTGCTCGATGACTATATCGAAGGCGCACCTCCCACCATTCTCACCAGCTACAAACAAGCATAAATAGCGTTGTGCCTAATATAGCACAACCTATCTGGTGAGGATCTTTCAATTGTTTTACTTCTAATATCACCGATTCTGTTGTTACAATAATACTACTCTATGAGCGCTGTCTTCTTTTCCTGTTTTGCCTTCCTATTCTCTTGCACTTTTCCATTTTTTCAAATGCTAGCATTTTGAAGGGGACCTCCCCAAGTCAATGATGAGGCTTAATCGTCCTTATTCCAAAAAAGTAAATAAGCTATAGAAAGAGAGTCTTATAGACCTATATCTTTACTTAAACGTAGGGTTGTATCACAAACTTATGTGCAATTTCATTCCACATGAAACAATGCTCAATTCATGAACCCAAGAGTGTAACTTATAGCTAAAGTGCAACCTTGTCTCTTATGAAAGAAAGATCGATCTAGAACATTATGTGAACTGTCATCAATACCTTCACTTTTTGGGAACCTATAGCGTTTAACCCCTGATGCCGCACCAACGCAATAGTATGTCCTGCGGGAATATTTCCTGCACGAGACGTACTATAGTGTCCCGCTTCTGGCACCGGCTCACGCAACTGACCGGCACCAGAAGCAGCGGCTGTCAGCTGTCTATTAAAGCGACACTGCGCCGTCTATGACCCGCCCGGCATGTAGGGTCTTCCCCTCATGGATCTGATCCCCCGTGCCACTTACAGGGGTATCCGATTCACTTCTAGGCAGCCCCATTTCTGGCCATTTGCCCCGGCCTGCCCGATCTCCCGCGGGCTTCATCGCTGGGTTCAAATTCAAGTTTGTATAAGTTACAAAAGTTTTAAAAAAAAAAAGTAAAGTAGAAAAAAATAAAAATAAATACATATATATATACCTTTTAAAAAAATGCTCTAAAAATTGTGATTTTAAAAATGTCCTTAAACCAATTCTCACCGAAAAATAAAAGTTAAGCAATGAAAAATGGTGATGCTAAAATGAATAAGATTTTCTCCAATTATTTTTTATTCATAAATAGGAATAAATAAACAACCCCCCCACCACCACCACATATTTGGTATTGCTAGGTTCGTTAACAATCTGCATAATAAAATAGAATTGTTATTTGACCCGCAAGTTGAACCCCTACAAACACCTCAAAAAAACTCTAAAAAGATAATTTTTAAATAATACCCTTTTAAAAATGTTACGGAATCTAAAATAAGCCCACTAAAAAGAACAAATCTTCTTGCAAAAAGCCCTTACCCAGATTTGTCACCCGAAAATAAAAAGTTATGCTATGAAAGACGGTGATGCTAAAATTTACATTTTCTCGCCAAATAACTTTTTATTCAGTAAAATTTGAAAAAAAATTTAAAAAATCTATATAGATGAGGTATTTTCTTAATCGTGGCAACCCATAGAATACAAATAATATACTATTTTTATGGTATGTTAACGTCAAAACGGTCATTTCCTCCACCAACAAAGAGTTAATAATAATCTCACCAATTAGCTATAGATTCCCCAAAATATGTAACAGAAAAGTTCATCTCATGAGGTAAAAAATAAAAAAATAATTTGGGTGCATCAAAAGTAGAGAATTTAGAACTTTGAAAATAAAGAATTTTTGCCAAATTTTGTTTTTTTTTTCATAACTAAACACAAAAGATTTCATCCAAATTTTTAAAGTAATTTGAAGTACAATGTGTCACGAGAAAACAATCTCAAAATCCCCTGGATATCTCATAGCGTTCCAAAGCTATAACCACTTATAGTGACACAGGGCAGATTTGAAAAATGGGACTGCGTCCTAAAGGCCAAAATAGGCTGAGCCCCGAAGGGGTTAAGAGACTGATCTATAAGTCTGTGAACCCAAATAAGCTGGTCCCAGACCTATGGACTAAAGAACAATACAATTCTACATGTGGTTCGCTAATTTTTATTAGATGTATAGAAACAATACATGTTTGTATTATACCTAATATTGTACATAATTTCCCAACAATAAGAAATTTAATTGCACATGATTGTAATATTCATTTAATACAACAGCAATAGGGTGTGCTGAATACTGGTGCTTTGGACACTCAATATATTTTTACTTTTTCTTGGTTTTGATACTATATACTATCCATTAGCACAGTTCTTGGACCTCAATTGGCGGGAAGACCACTTGTTGCATGCTGGGTGCAGGGAGAGGGCTCACAGGCTGAGCCCCCTCCATAGCTGTTAAGTCTTTGCTGCATATTGCAGTAAAGGCTTACCATCAGCACCTGTGGTCAGTGCTAGCACCGATCGCGGGTGTTAACCCGCTAATAGCGACAGCCTCGGGTCTTCTGTTCTAACTCTTGCATTACAATGTGCGATCAGCACATTGTAATGAATGAAGTGGGAAATCCCCATACACTGCCATACTGTAGTATGGCAATATATGGTAGGATCGATCAGACAACCTAGGGTTAAAGTACCCTAGGGAGTCTTAAAAATGGTAAAAATATAAAAGTTTAAAAAACCTAAAAATTCTAATCATCCCGTTCCCTAGAACTGATATAAATATAAACAATAAAAATCATAGACACATTAGGTATCACCGCGTCCAAAAATGCCTTATCAAAATATAAAGTTTTTTCACTACATTTTGAAAATGGCACTTTTTTGCCATTTTGAAAAATATAAAAAATTCAATATAAAGTGAACAAAAGGTCGTACAGTCCTTAAAATAGAAGCATTGAAAACTTCATGAAAAGACACAAAAAAAAGACACCACCCACAACTTTGTACACAAAAGTATATAAAAGTTATTAGCGCCAGAAGATGGCAAAAAAGTTTTTTGTACAGGAGGTTTTAGTTTTTGTAAATGTATGAAAACATCAAATCTATACAAATTTGGTATCTCCATGATTGTCATTTGGGGCATACAGTGAAATCCGTAAAATCCAAGCCCACAAGAAAACGAAACAAAAGCGTTTGGAATTTTTTTTCCCGCTTCCCATCACAGGGAATGGAATATTAACTACCACCATTTTGAAGTGCAATTTGTTACACAGAAAACAAGCCATGACACAGCTCTGTACATGGAAAAAAAGGTAATAGATTTTTTGAAGGTGGGGAGTGAAAAATGAAAAACACAAAAGGGCTGCAGCAGGAAGCTGATTGTAATGAGCCTTTTTGGAGGAGAAATCAAAAACCTACATAAGGGGCACAGAGAGGGTCTACCGATTCCCAATTTTAACCCCTTAACGCAGCCCTTTTTCGTTTTTGCGTTTTCATTTTTCACTCCCCACCTTCAAAAATCTATAACTTTTATTTTTCCATGTAAAGAGCTCTGTGATGGTTTATTTTCTGCGTAACAAATTACACTTCAAAATGGTGTATTTAATATTCCATGTCGTGTACTGGGAGGCGTGAAAAATTCCAAATGCAGTGAAATTGGTAAAAAAAATGCATTTGTGGCGTGTTCTTGTGGGCTTGGATTTTACGGATTTCACTGTATGCCCCCAAATGACATGTGTACTTTATTCTTTGGGTCGGTACGATTACGGGGATACAAATTTTGTATAGGTTTTTCAGACATTTAAAATAATAAAACCTCCTGTACAAACATTTTTTGGGGGATTTTGCCATCTGCCATCTTGCTCTAATAACTTTTTTATACATTAGTGTACAGAGCTTTGGGAGGTGTTGTTTTTTGTGGATTTTGATGAAGTTTACAATGTTCTCATTTTAAGGACTGTGTGATCTTTTGCTCACTTTTTATAGATTTTTACTGTTTATTCATAATGATATCAGTTCTAGGGAAAGGGGGGGTGATTTGAGTTTAGGTTTTTTTATAATTTTTTTTTAAAAAACTTTATTTTTACTATTTTTCAGACTCCCTTGGGTACTTTAACCCTAGGTTGTCTGTACAATCCTATCATATACAGCCATACCACAGTATGGCAGTATATGTGGATTTTACTCCCCATTAGGTTAAACCGAAGTAGCCTCCAGTCTTTGGAAGACTCGAGGCTACCATGGCGGCGGATCGCCGCTCCCCGATGACGTCAAGGGGAGCGACAATCCTCGGAAAGATGGCGGCGCCCATTATGGAGCCGCCGGCGAAGATCAGTGGGAAAACACCCCAGCACCAATTGCGAGTGTTACCTGTAAGCCTTTGCTGCAATATGCAGCAAAGACTTGCCGGCTATGGAGAGGGCTCCAAAATATATAAATTTCTGCTTAGAGAAAACACAAGAGAAATAGTATAAAGATGTTTTGCAATGGGAATTCGATGATATTCACTTCACGCAAAGTCCATGAAATTGGGGTCTATCGAAATATGTCTAAGTTAGTAAAATATGGATCACAGGACGATCCATTCAATTCAACTTCACTCACAGGATATATTACAATCCATTGCTGCTTAAGAAAATGAGAATATAGGAGTCGTCAAGATGCCCTCACTGTGATAATCTGAATGCAGACTTTATTCACTTGTATGGGGCATGACCGAGAATTAAAAACTTCTGATTGGAAGTACATAAAAAATATGAGGCTCGACCGGGACTCCAAATTGCTTTTTCTATTTAGATGTTCATTTTAAATGATCTACAAAAAAGGAAATATGATGGGGTTGTCCAAAACACAAAAGCTCATTATTTGTAGATTGTCACTTATAGCCAAAATATTGATCGCAAGAAATTGGATGAAACCCTACCTCTAACTTCCACACAATGGGAAGCTCTACTGTATAGAATAAAGGTAGTTGAAAAAAATCTATTATGATAATCACAACAACATAGTTCGATGGGAAGAGATATGAGAAAATGAAAGTGTAAAATGAACCCCTTTTTTTTCATTTACCTCAGGCAGAAGGGGTTGGATGGATGGGTGGGTGGGTTAGGCCGAAATAGCTGTAACAAGTTTGTGTGAAAATCCGAAAACAACGAACTGCTAAAACTTAAAAACAAGAGTCTGCCTTAGGTCTATGTATAAAACTAAGGTTAGAAAACGTGGAAACTCTGTTGAATGTCAGTGGACATGAAGTGTAAAAGATTTTTCTCTCGTCTGTGTGTATTTTTGGTGGAAAATTTTAAAATAAATAAAAATCAATGCCTTGCCGAGAATCAAGTTAGTTTGGACATCAAACACCTGTGTATATGGAATCTATAACAATGCCTAGTAAGGGAAGAAACTAGAAAGAGGCTTAACCAGTTAAGGACCGGCCCCTTTCCTGTTTTTTCATTTACAATTTTCACTCCCCACCTTCAAAAATCTATAACTTTTTTATCTTTACACAGAGAGCTGTGTGACGGCTTGTTTTCTGAGTAACAAATTGCACTTCATAGTGATGGTATTGAATATTCCATGCCGTGTACTGGGAAGCGGGAAAAAAAATTCCAAATGCAGTGAAAATGGTGAAAAAAACACATTTGCACCATTTTCTTGTGGGCTTGGATATTATGGCTTTCACTGAGCGCCCCAAATTACATGTCTACTTTATTCTTTGGGTTGGTACGATTGTGGAGATACCAAATTTGTATAGGTTTTAGGTTTTTATACATTTACAAAAATTAAAACCTGTACAAAAATTTGATTTTGCCATCTTCAGACGCTAACTTTTTTTTATACTTTGTTGTAAGGAGCTGTGGGTGGTGTCATTTTTTGCGACATTAGATAATATTTTCAAGGATATCATTTTTAGGACTGTACGACTTTTTGATCACATTTTATAGTTTGTTTTTTTTCAAAATGGCAAAAAAAAGTGTTATTTTCTACTTTGGGCACTATTTTCCTTTACAGGGTTAAACACAGTAAAAAGTTAATATATTTTGATAGATCGGGCATTTTCGGAGCCGTCAATACTTAATGTGTTTATGATTTTTACTGTTTATATTTATGTCAGTTCTAGGGAAAGGGGGGCGATTTGAATTTTTAGGTTATTTTATTACAATTTTTTTTTAAACTTTCTTTTTCCCATTTTTCAGACTCCCTAGGGTACTTTGACCCTAGGTTGTCTGATCGATCCTATCATATACTGCCATAATACAGTATGGCAGTATATGGGGATTTTCCTCCTTATTCATTACAATGTGCTATCAGCACATTGTAATGAAGGGGTTAAAACGAAAAAGCCTCGGGTCTTCGGAAGACCCGAGGCTACCATGGAGACGGATTGCTGTTCCCCGATGACTTCACAGGGAGCGATGATCCTAACCAAGATGGCCAGCACCGATTGCAATATGCAGCAAAGACTTACTGGCCCGTGAGCCCCCTCCACGCTGCGGGACCTGACCTCGGCGGGCAGTTGTGAGCCAGTTAAAAACGAGAAACCATATTGTTAAAATATCAGGAAGCACAAAATGTTGATTTATGTCAGTTCTAGGGAAAGGGGGGCGATTTGAATTTTTAGGTTATTTTATTACAATTTTTTTTTAAACTTTCTTTTTCCCATTTTTCAGACTCCCTAGGGTACTTTGACCCTAGGTTGTCTGATCGATCCTATCATATACTGCCATAATACAGTATGGCAGTATATGGGGATTTTCCTCCTTATTCATTACAATGTGCTATCAGCACATTGTAATGAAGGGGTTAAAACGAAATAGCCTCGGGTCTTCGGAAGACCCGAGGCTACCATGGAGATGGATTGCTGTTTCCCGATGACTTCACAGGGAGCGATGATCCTGACCAAGATGGCCAGCACCGATTGCAATATGCAGCAAAGACTTACTGGCTATGAAGAGGGCTCAGCCCGTGAGCCCCCTCCATGCTGCGGGACCTGACCTCGGCAGGCAGTTGTGAGCCAGTTAAAAACGAGAAACCATATTGTTAAAATATCAGGAAGCACAAAATGTTGAAGAGACAACACAAAAAAAAAAAAAAAAAAAAAAACACACACACACACACACACACACACACACACACACACACACACACACCTTATTGTACTTCATAAACTTTATTAAGCCACAATGCCAGTTCATAGTGCAGGTAAACATTAAAATAAATGAACAGAAAATCATTAGTACATTTATCACCTTAACAGTTCCAATAGGTTTTTATATCAATTCATATCAGTTGCATAATTCCACTCAGATATTAACCTTTACATTAGGTATAAGATACAAATGAGTTTTTGGTATTAATTGAAGAGCTACCCAGCAGTAATGAAATTATGGATTTCTTTGTATATAGGTATGTAGCTTGGATTTAACTGGAAATTAAATGGTCAATATGAATACTATATACATTAAATGAAAGGATTTAAAAAAGTTTTCTAAATGTATATGTTCTGTACAGGAAAAAAAGTCATGAGAACCTGACAAGCAAATGTACAAAAGCATTATTAAACAGATAAATATTATGCTACAAACCCAGGCAATATACATCAACCACCACAAACCCCAAAATGTAATCATTTTCAGCTGATATCTACATAAACCAATGCACTCCAAGGAATGGTTCTTTTCATCTGCTGAGTGTTCACATTTCAAGGTTGGATCCCATCCTGAATATTTAGAAGAACTCTCCAACATCTGCTCTCTTGTCACGCAATTTGCTTCTAGCCTTTGTACGCGCTTTGAATGCAGCCGAGTTGTTCATGTGCTTTAATAGAAAAATAACTTTAGTTAAAGACTAATCCCAATTAGTGCAATACAGTTACTATTAAGAGCCCTGTATCCATGGAGGTGTAATGTCAATAAGGAAGTGAATACTAAACCAATACTACCATTATACGATCAAAGAACAGATTATCTAGTGAACCTCTAAGTTGGCTTCCTGGAATGTAGATGTGTGGCTCTAAAATATACAGCTGCATACTGTTCAAGGTACCTCAAATATTGGGATAAAGACCTGTGGCATGTTCTGCAATGGCCACGTATCAGTGCCCTGGGGTGTAAGTGGGAAAGTATGTACAATCTTACCAGGAGCTGGCACTTCAAGACTATAAAAGCGATTTTATTACAGCAAAATCTAGTAAATTACTCTCCACATGATCCATACATAGAGCAGTCTGTAGACTTTTCTAGCCAAACCTCAGAAACCCATAACAACCCAAACGCATTTGCTTCAAGAGAGCTGGAAAGTGCTTTGCATTGTACCACAAATGGGTTAAGATGACACCTCCGGAGCCCCTTATCTACCGTATATTAATGGGTTTTGAATGGAACAGAAGGGTCCGTCTTAATGGACAACAAAACAAGCCTAAACAAGGGTCCTCTTGTTTTTTCATACTCAACGTCTAAAAGCCATATGAGCATTGAGGGTTACATAGGATTGGGAAATTTTAAATGGTTTTGTCATTTTTCAATGACTTTATAAAGCTATGTTCATATCTCAGGAGTGGTAAAAAAAAAAAAAGGGATGATAAAAACACAAGTATAAATTGGGAATTCTTATCAAACTTACAATAGAGGGAAAACTTCAGTTCTCAACTGACATTGTACCTAGAATGTACTGATCACTAAACATATCATTGAGACCACGAGGACGGTTTGCTTCTACTTACCCTTTCATCACGGGAAACCTTCATTGCTTTTAGAGCAGCTGCATCCAAAAGCATAGGGGGACCCAGCTCAAAAATACTACGTAGAAATCCGTTTGTCTATAAATGGAGAACAGTACACAATGAACATTTTAAAGGGATCAAACAAAGTAATTTTAACCCTTACAGGACACAGCCCTTTTTTGTGTTTGTCTTTTACTCCCCTCATTACAAAAGCAATAACTTTTTTCATTAATAGATTTACAGAGATGTGTTAGGGCTTGTTATCTGCGGGACAAATTGTAATTTTTAGTGGTGTCCTTTAATATTCCATGCAATGAATTGGATAAAAACTCCAAGTGCATTAATTTTTTTTTTACTTACTTCAGACCCTCCAGAGTATTTAACCCTTTAGGGTCTGATTGATGTGTTGCAGTATATAGCAATTTTACTGCTGATCTCTAGTAGCCTGCCATCTGCTAGCTATTAGAGATCATAACATATGGCAAGCCTACAAGTCTCAATGAGACTAGGCTGCCAAGGCAACTGATCACCGCCCCCCCCCCCCCCAACTCCATATTACGTCACGGGGTAAACAACAGTAACAGATCAGGATGGCTGCCGGGCATGCACAGTAGCTTCATCGCAGTCCTGGTCGATCACGCCTTACCGCGGGCCAGCTGTGTACTGCAGCAAGCCGGCACTATTAATTTCCCTTCATCTAGTAGTGCAGGCTTACTGCAGTACACAGCTGTCCCGCGGTAAGGCTTGATCGACCAGGACTGCTGTGACGCTACTGCACATGCCCGGCAGCCATCCTGATCTAGCGAGCGAGGTATGTGAACTGTGCATGCGCTAGATATCCACGTTCACAAACTCCCAGCAGGTTCAGAGAAGCCTCATTCTAAGCGCTTGTTGTGATAATAAAGGGGTTTATTTTTGTTTATTTTAAAGTAAACAATTCATTGAAGAAATGTTTTTTGGGAGTAAGGGATTAAATTAACTGTAGTAGCTGAGGTGGGAACACCCCTTTAATCCAGGAAGGTAAAACCACAACTCAACTGGTCATTTTAATACAGTATTCACAGTATTTAAACAGAATGCTGATCCTCTCACAATATGGAAGGATTTTTATCCTGTCCTACATACCATAAATCCTCTATGACTGGTTCCCTTTAGCTATTGATGGCAGACAAAGTAAGTTACAGTATAAACCTGATATTCCCTGTCATGCGACTCATCACCTTGTAGTGTGCATCAAAAGGAATATGAGCACTTACAATGCAGTTGCACAATACATTCAAATCAATACTATCCAGATACTTTTAACCCAATAAAGGTTTGATAAAAGAATCATGTAATATGAACCTAGCTTGCCAGTCCAGAGAATCCCCAAAATGGTTCTGAGTAAATGCTATAGGCAATCCCATGCTCAGTTCCATGAAGATGAAACTGCTGGGGATTCTGTACTGACCAAGGGAATACCCATCATAGTTTGGAGTAGAAGTCAGGCTGCAGGCACCAAATATTGGAACGGACCACCAGTTCACATCTGTCTGGTTTTCAGCTACTTAAACCAAAACCAGATTTTCAACTTACCATAAGATGAAACTGCATCCCAGAGCCGAAAAGTTCCTTGAACACCCCATATGTCAGTCTCTTTACCCAGCAGTCAATTTGCATACGTTCTCTCCCAAAGCGAATCACCTCTGATTGGAAATCTCCATCCTATGTACAATATCACAACATTATAATAATAATGTCAATAGACATTGCATAGCTTCACGTTTAGTGGAGGACTGCATTACATACCTCTACAGCTCTAAGGACATCTCTAAAAACTGATCGTTGTTTCCTCCTATCTACTTTGGCTCTGTGCTTGTTGCAGTCCGTAGCCAAAGCTTTCAGAGTTTCAGTTAAAGGTTCAAGATCCTCATAATAAAATTCCTAAAATAAAAAAGCAGGACTTAGAATGCTGTACAACTTTTACATTACACACGAAAGACTACTGGCTTTCCACCAGATTACTGTATTTAATTTTTTTTTAATTTAAAGGAAACCTACCATTTTTTTTATGTTTTTATGTAGTGTAAATCAAACATACCTTGAGAATGTGTAGCTACAGCAGATGCAGAAACATCTGGTTTAATCCCTGAACTGAGTGGTTTTGTTCAAAAAACAAAATTCAGGACCTTGGGAAAGCTGGGTGCCATACATACACACATTACTTCCACATACACAGGAGGGCACATTCAGCTCTAATCTAGCCCCAGCCACATGATCATTTGACGCAATAAAACCTGATTTTGCCTGATCTGTCCCCGGTCAAAAGGGGTATACTCCTGGCACTGTAAATGTACTCTGTAAGTGTGTGGTCTTATTGTGACTTGAATGAGACTTCCAAATTCTTAATGTACATTTTCTTGCCACTATTGCCCATTGCTCATCTTTTATGTGAATAGAAGTATAGTATTAATTGGAAACAAAATCCAAGAGAACATGTACTTACAGCATCTGCTTCTCGTGCCAATTCAAACAAGAGCGCCAGCGTCTCTCCAGCAGCGATTCGCATGTTCACATCATCACAAGACAGGAGGCGTGGAAGTTTATGTATATGCCTGTTAATAAATAAAAAGTAATTAGGACAGTTGTAGATCTAGAGGTAGATTGGCTGCTCACATGTAATCTCCTCTAACCCACTTCAAAATCTAGCTGTAAACCCGCAGTAAATCTGCATGCAATAAACAGCTCAGCATAGATTTCTCATTTCTTTTGATAACAGAATGTTGTACACCAACAAATGCAACATTATAAACTAACAGAAGTTACAGATTTCACAGCCATGGTCATAAAAAGCAGGTTATCTGCAATTTGTCAGCTCCATAGAAAGTAACAAAGCAGAACGCTCATGTGCAGCCGTCCATTAGTCTGACGGAGCGACGAGGGGTCTGACAGAGGTACGTCGGACCCCTCACTTTCGTGATTTGTGGGGGTCAACACAGACCCCCCACTGATCAGCAAGTTAGGCCTTATCCTGTGGAGGTGGTAGAGTGACACTTGTAACCCCAACCGATAAGCTGTCTTTACAGGTCAGCCATACCATAGAGTCAAGGCTCGACTCAGAGTTTTTATAACAGAGTGGCATTAAAGATTTGTTAAGTGTCCAATAGTAGTTCAATTTGTTATAGATTCCGGTGATAAATTTAACCGTTGACTCACATGTCAATTTTTTTCTTCACTTCACTGCTGTGACAAATGGTTAGCAGGAGGGCCCACGATAACAGAGCCTGGATGTGGAGCGCCGACGCATTATCCGTTCCACCTTCTGCGTGATACTGCTTGGTAAAAAGATTCTCCATACACTCCATTGTCATGTACAAATCCTACAAAAGCAATTTTCATTAGCATGGGTTTTTTTTTACAGCAACATACAGAATTACAAATGCAAAAAATGCTGACTTACCTCAATGTCATCAGTTGCAATGAAGCAGCAGAGTCCCAGGTAGCTTGCACACTAATCAAAAAGTAAAATATATTTCAATATGTGAAAAGATAGATGCCCTGCACTACCCCTTGAGGACGCTCATCCCTTTTCGCCCTGCTCCAATAGGGATCGAGGCTGCACTACGGCGGTGCTCAGCTAAGTGAAAGCTGAGAGGGCAAAGTCACGTAATGAAAGGAACAGAAAAGCGGCACTCACCGGATTCGTGCAGGAAGGTTTATTTGAGCACACAGAGTGAAGACGTGGACATAAATGCAGACCGCGGCAAGCGACGGGCCGTTTCGGTGAGTGCCGCTTTTCTGTTCCTTTCATTACGTGAATATATTTCAATATGTATTCATAAATTTAAATATTCTTCCATTTAGTGCACTACGGTATAGAACCGTTATAATGAACAAGCTAAAAATGCAGAAAAAAAAAAACTTATAAGCAATGCAATGAGTTTTTTTTTCTTCTTAAAAGGAGAATTTGTTTGCAGCATTCATAGCACCATATCACTCCACGAGGCACTATGGACATTCCTTATTGCCTGACGTGAGCTACATATCAACAGCCTTGTTATTTAGTGTGGTCTCTCCATGAAAGCTCAACCTGCCATTACATTGTTAGTGAGAACAGGACTACTATTCTTGTGCCTGCTGTGGGTAACAATAACATTTGCCCAGTATTTATGATACATTTTTATAGGCATCCCCTATATATCATGTTCAGTAGTCCCTAGCAGTGTCAAAGACTTCTCATCAGTACTCGCCACCGATCGCTAATTGGAAATGCAAGATTATAGATAGAGTAACAAAATTTAATTTAATCTAAAATCTATTTGATTCTGTAAAAAATCCACTGTACATGTACAGAAGCTGAGTGTGCTACAGCCACCAGGGACCATCAACTGAATGTTAATAATCAGAACCATCCTAAGCAACCTCTAAGATGCCATGGTCAGACATGACCACAGAACAAAGGAGGAGTTCAGCTTTTTATTCCATTTCTATGTATAAAAGCAATCAGGACCAGCAATGCTTAGTTGCAAGTAACAAAGCAAAGACATTAAAACGCTGTCTACAGTTTTGAAACAGATATTTGGCTTTTGTTTAGCCATTATCCCGCATAATGTCTTAGGCAAGTTTGGGATACAAGACACCATATAGACATACTTGTGGAGTAAGTAGGTAAGCATTCCAAAACCTCCTGAAATATCCCCTTCAATGTGAATGAGTGATCTTACAAAAAAAAAAATTATATGTACACAAAGAAATCAGACTGGCACAGCCAATATGTGTCTAAAGGACTAGTCATTCACACAAATAACAGGGGTTCATTTAAGTTAACTGCAATACTTACAGCCTGACGAGCTGACATGTTTGCACTCCTGTCAGAAATTATGCTTTTTAAGACTGGGGCCAAGGTTCGGAAGACTTCCTCACTTTCCATTCCGGAGCCAAGCTGGCAGCACAAGAGGCAGGCTAAGGCTGCAGCCACTCGCTGCTCTTCACCTTTACCTAAATCAAGGGTTACAATGATTCACTGACTGAATACAGCATTCCTGGAGAAATGAGAATCTAGACCTTGACTAAATTACTTACCCTTTTTCAAGCAGCGTTCAATACTATCTGTGAGTGTTATCCTTCTTTCTACGATGAAATCATACAGTATCTTAGAGGACAATCCACTTTTCAGTCCTTCAAGGGCAGCTTGCCTTGTCTTTGCGCTGTAGACCAAACAAGACTTGTAAATCAAAGTTATATAAAAAAAAAAAATGTTCAATTAAAAGTTTCTGCAAATGGAGAACTAGATTGTGATTGCGGGTCTATAATTATTTTAGATTTCGGAACAGAAGGGGGAACATAACCTGCTGAACTTATGTGGAGCAGATGCGCCCAATTCATAAGTGAAAGAAAAAAAATGGCTTTTTTTTTTTTTGTTGTCATAACCGCTTCAGATTGCAGTTTATTTTTATCAGCTTTGGAGAAGCATAGGCTCAATATGTGCATTGCATACCTTTTGTCCATTGTAAGTTCTATAAATCCCTTCAATTTGAATTCAAAGTCTTCCTGAGCAGCTTCTTCATCCACCTCCGCTCCTGTGGAAAGAAAATATACTTAAGAGCACAGCAAAGATGAGAAGAAACGTTACTGGGTGAATAAAGATGTTTTTCCTCATTTAATTTGGAGTGCTGTGGCTTCTCTTCTGCAGCAAAGATAGGAAAGACACTTACCATCCTCTGCAAAACTGGCTGTATCGCTGTAGCTGCTGCAGTGACTCATGGTTTCAACGGAGGAATCATCGTCACTAAACGGCTGGATGGTTTTCTGACGACCACCTGAAAAAACAAAGCAATTAAATATCTTTTAGTCCTTAACATGAAAATTGCCAAGTCCACCACTGTGGTGTGGCATCCAGAAGCCCAGATGTACTGTACGATATATACTAGCACAGCTGCCCTCTAAGACTTCCCAACACTTGCGAGCGCACGTACCGTAGCTCGGCGGGCACACAGCAGCGCGCGGAGGAGGGGGAGAGCACTGCTCACCCCCCGCCCCTATCCATAGGGATACATTGTGCACGGCGCCATATGACGTGAAAAAAATAGGACATGTCCTATTTTCTAACAGGGTACGGAGCGTTGCCGTCTATGGAGGACATATATCGGCCGTATATACGTTGGCCGTATATAAGCACCCCTTGTGTTACTGTGAATGCAGCCTAACACTGTATTCGGCACGTGTGCAGATCAGCCGTTGTGTGCAATGCCAGTACACCAAGCAGTGAACATGTCTTCATGCAAGCGCTCAATCTGATGGTCAATCATCAGAGCCAAGCACTATGGACCTCTGAGCAGAGCCTATACAAGTCTATTCAGCGGGAAATCTCAAGTGGAATATTTTCTGATTCCATGACAAAACAAGTCTAAATTACAAATCAGGCTCAAGTGACTGAATTGTTTACAGAAGATGATAAAATGTTTTTCTAGTACAGCGGCCAAAATTTTGAGTGGAAAGTTAAATATCCACAGATGTGGAAGTCTCACATCTTGAAAAAAAGAACAGTAAAAGTTTTCTGTGCTTTCAGTAGTGTTACGTAGGGAATTACTGTGTATTGTAAGAAAGGATCATCAATATTAGAGAGTTATCAGGGCTTCTACGCCAGTTTTCTAGAGTAGAAGCACTGGAATTATAGTAATCTCTTGTGCACCACTAAAAGTCGCAATTTATCCAGCAACTGTGCCACCATGTGGGTGCGGAGGGGGCGCTGACTCAGGTCTGAAGGTTCACTGGTTTTCACACAAAACTATGCCAGGCCATAACAAGTGCTGCCATATGATAAACCTCCCCCTTTTCAGCCGTTATGGATCCACACTCATGGTTGCACTCATGGGGGCACATGTATCACTCCTATTGCTCTCTTTTTCTTTGTGCATCTTTTTGTGAGACTTTTCGCAGTTTGAATTTAAGTGCAGAATCAAGGAGGGTACCAAAGTTAGCCGACTCTAGGATGTAATACAGTGGCCGGATTCATATTTGTGGCCCAGATTTTCTTCAACTTGTGTGCAACTTATGGCTCTGAAATAGTCCCATTCATTTACCTAAAAAGTCCCAAAACAGAGCACGGTAGACCCAGACCTTCTATTTGGGACTAAAAAGTGGCACACCAAAAAAAATTTGCAAAAGTGAGACTAAAAAGGCAGCACATCGCGTGTATCAAAAAGAGGTAAAACTTAAAATTCATTGCAATGATTTAGTAGGCCAACTTCAGGAAACTTGAAAAAGTGGCAGCCGAAAAAACTATGATACATGTGCCCCATGGTCTACAATGTAGAGTCTACAGTACACAGGGTATGACAGCTCTACCCTAATAGCTTGAATACTGCAATTTCCAGACACCGATATGTAGAGGGGTGCTGTATGAAGAGATAACAAAAGGATGCAAAATGGCTATGAAAAACTGATGTTCATGTCTTTTTCACAGCCAAAAAAAAAAGTCTCCTTCGGGTGTGTCTAGATTTATCCTGGAAGCAGCCTTATATCATTTTGATCAATTTATGTTCAGCTGCATCTATATCTCCCCCATTTTACATGATATGACCACACAGCATACTTATACTGC
This sequence comes from Engystomops pustulosus, assembly GCA_019512145.1. Taxonomy (NCBI): domain Eukaryota; kingdom Metazoa; phylum Chordata; class Amphibia; order Anura; family Leptodactylidae; genus Engystomops; species Engystomops pustulosus. The sequence goes on from CM033644.1 coordinate 122,298,351, forward strand.
ATAAGTAGACCACTTTGTAGGAACTCGAGTGTTTAGTGACTTTCACAACCAGACATCAGACATCAGACATGTACATGTTCACCTGCTGACTCACCACTGGTGGCTTCACGCCAAGAACACACACATGTCACCATCAGCTGTTTGCCTTGAACAAGTTATCTTACAACACAAGTAAGCAAACAGCCTGTGATCTGCAAAACTCAAGTTCAGCTTCACCTCTGGGCAGAGAGCAATCACCACACACACATTTATCTTCAAAACCAGGGACAGCAACACTGCAATAACATATGTGATCATCCAGAAGTCAGGTAAACCTCAGTGTGTACACACATTGCTACAGTACTGTCACCCTCACAGCCCCATAAGGTAAAGGTTCCCCTCCCACAACGCAGCAGCTTGGAATACAAATCCATATAAAAGTACACAACTATAAGACTAGTTATGGCAGAAGGGGTACACACTCGTGTGCATGGTTTCCAGCAAGTTTAGATTTCTCCCCCTTTACATGATTCAACACAGCAAAGTGGTCCACGTTTTTGATAGTTGTATACAATCACTTTGAGATGTCAATGATAGATAACTGCATAACGTTACAAATCACAGGCCTTTATACAATTTTAGGCTACCTGCATAAAAACAGTCTATAGTTTACAGCCCACATCTTGTCAATAGACTACTTCCCAATCCATAAAACATGTACAGTATTAGGACCTGCTCTCTATGGCAGTCACCTCATACATTGAGTCATGGAAGCCACAGCCATTTGTATGAGCCCATATAGATACTAAGGAAAGTGTGCTAGCTGATGAAGCCACGGCTAGCCCACAGAGAAAAAAAATGGCTGCAACCCCACTGTATAAACATAGAACTATGCTGTATGCAATGGGTTTTAATTTAACCTAAAGGAAATTAGTTGGCGGAGTTAAATTGTGTACAGCGCCACGCTGTTGAAGAAGAATTTTTCATAGACTTTAGTACACAGTATGGTGGGCTTTTTTTCCATATTTTTAAGGTTATAAGGTTATCAAAGGCACTTCTGTTTACATTTTTTTGTTTTGGTGTTAATTTGAGCATTAAAAAATTATTCATTTGGCCATAATGGATTTCTATACAATATGTATACTCAGGCACAATAAAGTCCAAGACGATAAGAGTGGCCCCCATCACATGTATATGTTTAGCTTTTAGTGTGCATTACATGGGATCTGAAGAGGGGGGAAGACTTCCGCCCTGATCTGAATAGTGTTGTGGTTCCTAGGCAGTGACGTCCCACCAGCCTTATTAGGATACAACCAAGGATGCCTCACAATGGTGGCTAGAAAAAGCAGCGGACTGCGTTAAACCCTCTGTCTTACCTCTACCCTGCATGGCTTGTAATATTAGGATGGAAAAAAGATGATATATTATGGCGAGAGCCAATTTTTTTTTTTTTTTCTGAAGGTATGTATAGATTGGCAATTGGATAGAGGTGTTATTTTAAGTTTTTGGATAGGGGAATTTTTATTTATCGATGTATGCAGAGAGTTGGACACGGACCTGTTACTGCTATCTGACCATGAGGAAATGACAGCAGACATAACTCCACAGGACATTAATCACCCCCCTCCCCTCCACTTGGAAATGAGAAATGAACTTGGAACATTGCTGGAGTACCTCTTGTCTCCACCATGAGATTATATATGCACACCCCCAGTCTTTGTATTCTAGCCCGGTCCCACAGACAGGCGGTGTTGTCACGACCAGTGTGCGGAACCAGACTAAAATACAAAGAATGGGCAGCGTGAGTTTATTATCAGATGGTGAGGGGCGCTCCGGTGACTAAGGGGCATGTATGTTTGAGCAGTCCATCATCAGTAAATCTTATGGCAAATGTCCTTTCAGTGTTTGTTTCTTGATTGTTGGTAATTCCTTTAGATAGGCCATCAATAACAAACCACAGGGGGACAACCAACATAGCTAAGCATACAGAGCACAATAAGAAAACAGGTACTAACCTAGTCTCCACTTCCTAGTCTAGTACTAACAGAAATTGCTTGCAGATGTCTTCTCTGCAAGTCAGTAGAGGTAGGTCACTGCTGTAACCCATGGCTAACTTGACAGCCATGGTACATTGTGTACCATTTATTTACCATGCTTTGACTCAGCCTCTTAAAGGAAATCTACCAGATGGATGCAGGTTTTAAAACCAAGCACTCTAGGTGCGTGTCATGAAACAAGATACGTCAAAGAATCCGTCACCTAATTACGACCACCATTGTTCAGTGTTACTGCCCGCCTCTTCCCTCGGTAGCCAGAGAGCCAGTGACATCATAGTTAGCAGATGAGGGAGCAAAAATTAGACCATTAGAAGATAAAAGAAGAACTGGTGCCGTTTCAGGGAAGACACACCAGCATGTAAGTGTTCTTTGAGTACAATATTGCATACATGTGGTCAATTTCCTTTAAAGAAAATCTATCAATACACTTTTAAAACTATGCTAATGAGGCTGAAGGGCTCTGGCGGCAATAGCCTGTGAATCTGCAAAGTCTTGCAGAGCTGCAGATTCACAGGCTGTTACAATGAGCTGAAGACGTCTCACCCAAATGCAATCTAGAAAGAGCAGGAAGTGCAGGGGGAGGGGAGACCTGCTCTTACCATTATAACCGTCTGTGGAGCTACAGCACCGAGGTGCTCTGAAAATACTCACCAGAGGCCTTCAGGATCATAAGCATTGATATAAAGGTTAATTTTGAAGGAGGCAATGAATAACAAATGCAATATTACCACGTGTCAGTGTGTCTGGATCTGTAAGAGCCCCTGGTTTATGCTGGATTTTGATAGATTTCCTTTAAATGGAGTCCATCAGCAGTTTTGACCATAAAAAGCCGCAGATCGTGTTTGGCATCGGCCCCGTAGATCTGTGTAATCATACCTTTATGTGCATTGTTAGTAGCAGCAGGACTGAGAAATAGTAGCGGGACATGGCATCTCCTCCCTTTACTGCCGCAGGGGCAGGTTAAAAGAAATCTACCATTTGTTATTATGAACCATTACAAACCAAACGTACCTTGAGAATGTTGTAGCTACACTGATGTAGAAATATATGTTATTTAATCCCTGAACTGAGTTGCTGAAAAAAACAAATTATAAAGCTATGATAATTAGCTCCTGGGGGTGCCCCAGCGCTCTCCTCACCCTAATTACACACTGCTCCAGCTTTGACCTGCCCACCATAAGCCGTAACCACTCTGTTGTCCCTGACAGGCAGAAGTAATCAATTGCTGCACCATCCCCAAACTGCTGTGAGTCATAAAGCTCAGGTTGAGGAGTCCTGTCTGGACAATGCAGGCAGCTCCTGTGTATGTGGAAGTAATCTTTTTAGTTTTTTAAGCAAAAAAGAAAATCAGCTCAGGGACTAAACAAGATATGTTTCTGCATCAGTGTAGTTGCAGCATTCTCAAGATACGTTTGGTTCATACTGCATGAAATCAAGTGGTAGATTTCCTTTAAATACTCCCCCAGAGCAAGTCAAGCTACAATCCTGTAACATAAATGCATACATTTTCACAGACCTGCTGCTACCAACATATACTAAGGTATGGTTATACAACTCTCTGCCTGCAGCTTTATATGGTCACCACTGCTGGAGGTGGGATCTCAGGAATGCGCCGTGACGTCAGGGTCAGGACAGTGGAGGCCCTGCGCTCTGGATGTGCGGCTTTGGCGCCAGTACCGAGGCTCTGCATCTGGCTCTGACGTCAGTCCTCCAGCTGGAGTCAGGCCGGGGACACGCCATGGCCGGCTTCCAGTGACGCACTAACAGCGCACGTGACCCGGTTATCCCATTTAGCCGCAGCAGACAGCACCCATAAACCCGGTAAATACCGGCTCGGCGCGATGTAACCCGGGAAATGTAGTACACGCCTAAACACTTCTATGCGCAAGGACGATCGGAGTCGTGCCTTACAGACTACAACATCCAGCGTGCACTGCGCCCTTATCACAAACCCCAGGCCCTGCCTAATACCCTGGCTTACCCGCAGGCCGGCTGTTCCTCTTCTTAGATTTCGGCATGTCTGTGGCGCTCTCCCCAATCGTCGTCCCCGCTTTAGCTCACCACGTCGGGCGTATCGTTTGGATCCTCCGTGTGAGTCGTTGAGTTCACTAAAAATCAGCCGATGGAAGAGCACTTTTTACTAAAACGTCTCTCAGGAATAAGGTTTGAATCTTCTATCGGCAGATGAGAAAAATGTTTGAAAGAAGAATTGAATGAAACTCCGGTGAAAGCCTGTGAATGAAGACGATACATTTTACCTCTGAACACCTCGGGATAGAGCTCGGCGCGCTGCGGCTCAGCCTTTTATAGGAGCGGCACATGACGTCAGCGAGGCTGACCTTTACCACTGACCAATCCTGCGGCACGGAGGGCGCTTCACTCGTGCCGATGCCGCCATCTTACTTACGGGATAGACGACCACAAGCTGTATCTGTGTGTGCCGAATGTACAATAGATGGGACAATGTGATGGAACCGGGCGACTTTACTGAGCTATACCTTTACTTATGAAAAGTTTTAATAACGTTTACATTAATGGGGACATTATAACGAATAGGGTAAATTAGGGTAGTATGAGATTAAAGTAAGAATATGATTGGTAATGTTAGGCAAATGCATCTGTGGTGTCTGTTGTGTTATCTACCAATATAATATTACCTGAATTGGTGATGGAGCTTCACAATGTTTTACAGAACTCATCCTCATACATGAAGAAAGCTGAAACACTGGTTATTCTGGTTCCAGCAGGATCAATCCAGGAAACATGGACCCTCATAGTGCGGTGGATCGGACTCATAGCATCAGATTGATACATGATTCAAGGGGGAGAGGATTTATGAAGTGCTGGCACATTGTATCTCCAGTGCCTGGCTGTGTGGCCAGACGATTCCTGGGGTAGAATTGTGCTATGCTATCACTGTGCATCAGCGCAGAGTATTACACACCTTAGTGTGGAGGTGATGTAAGAGGGAAATAGTGCACCCAGGACAGGATTATAGGGAGGCTCTAGGGGCGCATGCCCTGGGGCCCCTACCAGCAATGGCCGGCAGTCAAAATGACCGTCTCTGGGATTGTTAATTTGCGGCTGTGCAACCCTGCCGCACACGCACCTGCCTCTAAGCTATGACAATGACTCACCGGTTCAGTCAGTGAGAGCATTCCCACTCACATTCTGCATGCAGCATGATTTTCAAGGACTATGTTGCATGCTGAGTGACACCAGATTTCCCCCACACCTTCCCTTTAGTACCTAATACTAATTTGGCTGAACTGATTTCTAACCAAGTCTTAGCCAATCAGTCTTAGGTTTACTTCCTCCCCAATCTATGAGAAGAAGCGCATGGGACAGGCATGGCAACTAGGACTAGTAGTCATTACTACTGCCTCGGTGCCAGCAGCTAGACTTGCCACCACTGCCACTGTGCGAGCTAAGCCAGCAGCTAGACAAACATATAAGTAGGAGAAAGCTTAGAATATGAATGATAATGTAAAATACCAATGTGTGTACCACTGTCTGGACTACATTCATTGGGGGCTCCCAAACAAATTTTGTGCACTGGGGCCATCATCAGCCTTCATCCAGCCCTGAGTTCAAGGCTATGAATTGCAACTTTATCAAGGCTTATACACTAGTACTAGCCTCAACAAATACCCCCAAGCAGTCGACTCGTCCCTACTTTGATGAGTTTGCTGCTGTTAATTTAAATTGAAGCAGGGACTCATGATGAAGTACAGAATGCCTTCCTCAGCACTGTAATCAATTTCATATTCTATCTGTAAATCACAGATTTTATGTAGTGTGCTGTCAGCCTGAATTTTGCACTCCATTGCATGTTGCTACCTTTTTTTGCTTTGGCTTTCATATAGGGATAGATCATAAGTGATCACTAGTGGTTCAACAATTACAAGAACTGAGGTCCCCGAGTGTGACCCTCACTGCATGTACAAGCTACATGATAAATGGCTGCAGTTCCCAGGGCCAGGCACTACAAGAAGCTGGACCACTATGGCTCTGTTATTTTTGCACCAAAATCCTCTAAATATTGGGGGTTCCACCACTGATATTGATGCCCTCTTTAATGAATACATCATCAGCATCCCTAAGCTGTACATCCCAGGATACATAACCTGAATAAACTGAATGCACAGTACTACAGAGGATAGTATCCAGTGAGTTCAGTTTAGCTGAGCCATGGTGAGGCATGGAAATGTGGCTCCTATTGTTAAACATATTTTATTTTTAATTTTATAATTTTTTTTATACGCAGAAAAAAATTGTTAGCAGGGAACAAAATTCACCATAAGTGCTCCCCATAGGCAATCAAAGAAGGGATCAAAAATTCTGAAAAAAAACCTCCCATATTCAGCTTTCTGCACCACTGTGTGTGTAATATGGAGTATTCAATTAAACTACAGTCACAGGCTGCAGATAGTATTATGCTATTGTCTGTTATTGTATGCAGTATCTGGGTGGAGCAAAAGCGCTAAGGCAACTTGGCCCCAGAGACAGTCCTAACATAGCCATACTGATAAACAGCCAGAGAATAACACCTACATACCTGAAGTCTCACTCATTATTCTACTATGCAGTATAAAACAACTGAGCCCAGAGTCTGCCATCTTTATGCTGGCATTTATAGCTTCAAGCAGGGATTGCAGGAGGCTTCATGAGTACATAAGGTAATGTTTAATATATAGCTTCTGGCCATGTATAGTGTGATACACTATGTGCTATTTTTATTGCTGCATCTTACAAAATTACACACAACAGCCGATCAGTTTGAAACTAAACTTTACTCACTGTGATAAAATGCAGTGGGGATTAAAGTGTAGTAGAGATATGATCCTTTTCTTATTGTGGTTGTTATCATGTAAGGCACTGCCAATACTGTATAACTGTATTTCAGATTTAATGCGAACATATATTTTATCAGTAACTCTGTAGCATCGTATTACTGTGTATTTCTTTGTAGAACTTTGTAGACTGACTCATTAGTGTACAATGATCACATATTTTTATGCCATATAATATATGATTTGAGTTCCAAGTTTAGGCACATGGTTGGTCCGCAAACTAAAAATGTGACTTTTGGGACATCTGTACCACTTTTCTGAAAAAAAATGGGCATGTAGGAATTGATTTGGTAGAAGGGGGTTTGGCTTCCAGTGGTCGGACAAATTTATTTTACAAAACGCTAGAAAAATGAATGAATATATCTAAAACTCTTAATATTATGCTTCGCATAGATGTGTGTTTCAAGCACAGAAGATGTCATGGAGGCTAAAAACTCAACGGAGCACACACTGTCCAGATTTTAAAGACCAAATACTGTGTTGAGGACAGGACTCCCAGGCCCATAGTGGCATCAGATACAAGCACAGCAGCACCAGACTGTAATGCCAAATTTACATTCTAAGCACACCTTGAAGGACATTTACCACTAGGATCAACGATTGTAAACTAAGCACACTGTCATACTGGTGTGTGTGCCCCCTCTAACAGGATCTGCTCCTCTTTAAGCTTCTTATGCCCTTGTTTTTAAGAAAAAAAAGGCTTTAAAAATTATGCAAATGAGCCAGAGGGGCTGCAGGCTCCATTAACACCTATGGAGCCCTGAGACCCTCAGACTCGTTTGCATAATTTTAAAAGGGCATAAGAAGCTAAGACAAGAGCAGATCCTGCCAGAGGGGGCACACACCATCCTGGTGGCAGACGCGTAATTATGTAGAGGAGAAGCCATGAGGTGCTCAGGTGATGTTAGCCTAAGGTAATTTAAATATTTTGATAATATTATTTTCTCAGCAATACCAGGAGCCCTGGATTTAGCTTGAACCTGTTCCATCATCCCTTAGGGCGCATTCACACGTTGCGTTTTGACCTGCGTTTTAATTGCGTTTGAAACGCATATACAACAGCTGAGGAGAGGTGATTTGCCTAATTACATCACTGTTAACGTTTCTGTTTACAAAACGCATCGTAAATGCAATGTTAATACATGCGTTAATAAAGTGTTAACGCATGCGTTAACATTGCATTTACAAACGTAAACGGTAATGTAATTAGGCAAATTACCTCACAGCAGCTGTTGTATATGCGTTTCAAACGCAATGAAAACATAACCAAAACGCAACGTGTGAACACGCCCTCAGAGGTAAATCAGTAAACATTGTGAATTAACATCTTACCCTTTTCAAACACAGCGGATGGTTATTAATAATTGCTTGTACAACAGATTTCTGCCCCAATGAGCTGGGTCAGGGATGTTGAATTCATTAACAAGTCTGGAGTGGTGTTTCATTCCCAGAGTACAAAGGTATTATTCCTGTGTCTGGATAACACCTGTTCTTCCAGAAAATGTCTTTTGCAATTGAATTGAAACACCACAAACAATTGTGAACAATTGTAAAGCTAAACTGTTAATAACAATGTTCCTAATATGCATAAATCATTAAGGTGTGCTTTGACTTTAATTTTGGCATTATATAGAGTAGGATTGCTAGCCTACAACACCAAGAAAAATCAGATGCACAACTTTACTACCCTATAGGTAGATCGGGTGGTAGGTGGATCAATAGGACGTGAGGATGCGGCTACTGGGATGTGGAGTAGCCGCAGCTTAGGCTACATGGTGCGGCTACTCCACGCCCCAGTAGCCTCTTTACTCCTCCTACCCACAATCTTCGGTGCGCAGCTCCTCGTAGCTGCACGTCCTCGCCCGACAAACCTGCCATCTGCTCATGTGCAGAACAGCAGGCCTGTGTCTGTGCAGCTACGAAGATTGTGGGTAGGAGGAGAAATGAGGCTACTAGGGCGTGGAGTAGCCGCGCCGTGTAGCCTCAGCTCCGGCTACTCCACGCCCCAGTAGCCGCATAACAAAATTTACATATACTGATAATAAAAGTTACCAAAAAAGTGCAGGGACGTGAGGATTAGCCCTTAAAAGGGCTATCCTCACGTCCTATTGATCCACCTACCACCCGATCTACCTTTGTTTGTGGTAGGTCCCTTTTAAGAACTAACACAGGTTGCAGCTATCATCACTGAGCCTCTGTATACCAAAAGAGAGCGGTGATGATGGGCGAAGTGACAATAGATTTGAGCACCAAAGTGAGACGTGTAGATTCTTGGGCTATTTTAGACCCCCTGGGAACTATATTAAATGCCCCATCACTAAGCTGAAATAAAGTTGAATTGTTTTGTTAGCCAGTGGTGCTGGTTCCTGTCCTAGTATCATAAAACTACACAATTTTTAGAAAGTTGTTTTCATGTCAAGTGTGTTGATTTTTATAATGCTAGTCAAGGCTGAATACATCTGTTGCATATTATTTATTTATTAATATAATATATATCTTATATTGCTATTCAAATTACCAAACTGGAACCATCAAGGGCTGATAGTTGCATGTTTTTAAGGGGGTTGCCACCAAAATCTCAAATTATGACCTATCAACAACAGCTTGGGTAACATCTTGCTGGTCAATGGAAGGCCAACCAATGGAAATCCTGTGAAAAGGTCTCATCTACCCCATGGACACTGGCAATTAAGCAGGAGGGCATATGTTTGAGTTGCCACATCTTTCACATACTGCTGACAGCAACCCTTTCTCAGCAGCAATGGGGGTCCCAGAGGCTGAATTGGTTAGAACGGCATCATTCCGGCACCAACAAAACAAGGTCCATACTAGTCTTTATTAACACTATAACCTCTACCATATAACTATATTGTGTAGAGGTTATACTTCCTTATATCGCTAAAGGGTTGTGCGAACTTTTATTATCTCAGCACAGAGGAGGTGGGGAAAGTGTTCAGGGAACAGGGAGGTGCTCACAAGAGCAAGGAGGGGCTCTGGTTATGCCCCCTGAAGTACTTGCGCTTCATTTAAATAAATAAGTAATTTATCTTTTTATAACTTCTAATAGCCTCTTGATGTATCCGGCACGACAAGGTAGGGGGGTGAAATATGATACATTTCCTCCCCAATCAGCTTGTGGCCAGATTGTTTTGGATGGATGCAGGCTAAGCAATTACATTGTTTTACCTACTCCATCAAAGCATAGGTAACTAGCCGGTTACATAAAGCCTTAAAAAGGTGCGGTCCCATGTGCCGCATTAAGTCAGTTTATAAATGGAATCAAAGTACTTGAGGGTGTGCTATGGCCTGATTGCATGTGTTTCCATAGAAACGCATAAGCAATCAGTAACCAGCACCCAGAGTCTTGCATTCAGACAATACAAGACACATGGTGCTGGTTACAACATGTACAACTGGCTAGTTCCCTATGCTTTAATGGGGTACATACAACAATGTAATTGCTCCGCCTGCATCCATCTGAAACAGTCTGGCCAGCCGCTGATTGGGGGAGATTAATCATAATCCCCCCCCCCCTTTTATTCCTCTTATAAACGGAATCAAAGCGGTACGTGTTATTGCACCCTAAGGCACCTATTATCAGTGGTGTTAGTACTTGATTTATTTGTATCCACATCTTTATTTACTTTTTTACTGATTCTCATAGATTGTAAGCTCTTGTGAGTAAGGCCTTCATTCCTATTGTTCCATCAGACCCTGTTATTGCTTGTCTTATTTTGTTTGTGTATATATATTTTTTAATATTACTATATTGTGCATTGTTTCTCGCAACACAGCTCTCTTCCTCCCTGATCGCAGCCTCTGATCCTCGTTTCAATGCTGGCTGCATTGGATTTTAATCACAGATCCTGCTTTCCTTGTCCCTGTGCTGCAGAATGTCTTTTCCCTTACACAAACTAAATTCTGTGCTTATGCTGCATAGTTTGGCGCATGCACATGACGTCAAGATGTTACTGCACAAGGGCTCATTCACATGAAGGTAATGGTGACTGATATGTGGCTGCATATTGGTCACCATTGACGTCTGGTCACTGTGCGGTGAGCACCTGTTGTCTCACCTCACAGTGACTATGCACGGCGAAAGATAGAACATGTCCTATATTTTGCCGTGTTATGGCGCCAGCCGCTCGCTTCTCTATGAGCGCTGCTCATCCCTCCAGGCGACCATACATTGTGTGAATGTGCCCTTAGTTTGATTATGGGAACAGGCAAGTTGTAGCATGGAATCAATCAGAGTAGATTTAAGATTTAAATCTGGGGCAGGATGATATACATATTGAATAGAAGTGCTAAGGCCAGATATCAACTGAAAAAACAACTATATGTCTGCACTGATGAGAAGACATTCACTGAGAGTAGGAGTACTAAAACATACACATCTAATGTTGTATTAAATACAGTGTATACTCGAGCATGAGCTGTGACTCCTAATTTTAACACAAAAAAACTGGGAAAATCTATTGACTCGAGTATAAGCTGAGGGTGGGAAATGTATTGGTCACAGCCTCCATCCAGTATATAGCTAGCCAGCCCACCACTATATAGCCTGCAACCCCTGCCCCACAGTAAATAGCCAGCAGCCCCACAGTATATAGCCAGCCCCTGCCCCTCAGTATATAGCCAGCAGCCTATGTCCCCCTTGTATATAGCCAGTGCCTAGCCCCCTTGTATATAGCTAGTGCCTAGTCCCCTTGTATATAGCCAGTGCCTGCACCCCCCGTATATATAGCCAGTGCCTGCATCTCCTGTATATAGCCAGTGCCTGCACCCTCTGTGTATAGCCAGCCCCCCCCCCCCCCCTGTGTATACCCCCCCCCCCCCCCCCCGACCGTATATAGCCAGCAGACCCCTGCCCAGCCTAAAAATAAACCAAAAAACTCTATACTCACCTTTCTGATGCCCCTCACAGGTCCTCTTCTATCTTCGGCAAACCCAAGGTCCCGTTACATACACCATGGCCTCAGCCGCTTGCTGACTTCATAGTGTGTGGTGGCAGTGGCGGCGCCCACACTATGATGTTGGCAAGCGGCTAATGTCACGGTATGCATGCACAGCCATGGGGAGCCAAAGATGGAGCCAGAGCTGAAGACAGAAGAGGACCTGCCAAGTCATCAAATAGTTCAAAGGTTTTTTTTTTTTCATTGACTCTATATTCGAGTATATACAGAAAGGACCCCTGATGAAGAATAACACTTCTGAAATACATAATCATTTCTACAAGACAGGAATGGAAAAACATGAAATGGAGGAGTAGGTATGTTCTACATTACATGATGTGGCCAATGAGAGACAATATAAACGAGACATAGAATCAACATTGTAATTTATTTTTGTCCAATGTAGGGGGGGGGGGCATTATAGGCACTATTTTGAAAATATTTTCCTTTTTAGTGAGTATATTCAATAAAATATATGTTTCAGTACTCTCCTTTTAGTACTCTGTGAGGTATTTTAATGAATCACACATGACAAGGTGAGATTTATGGAATTACTTTGGGCGGCTTTATCCTGCTGTCATATTCTCTTTTATGAGTTAATTCCCATGAGCTTGTGTGAAACAACACATATACACTACTCACAAAATGTCAGGAGCATATACAGCATTTTCAGGTCAAAAATTATGGAAAACATAACATTTCACATTACAGTGATATTATATTATGAAAGTAAGGTATTTAAGTTGAAGTATGTACTGGGGATTTCTTAATTTCCATCAATGTATTGAAACAAAAGCCAACAACATAGCATAGCCCCACAAAAATGTCAATGTCTCAATAACTTTTGGCATGGGGCAGAAATGACAGCTTGATAACAATGCTGTTCACAAATGGGCTAATTGTCTATCGAGATATGGCAGCCCACACTTCTATAAAGCCACCTTCAGGTTCTAGGATACAGAATTACAAGCCTTTATATAGCAAATCAACTGATCCAACAGGTATGTAATGGGATTCGAGTCTGGGAAAAGTGCAGGCCACTCCATTTGAGATACCCCAGTCTCCAGCAGCTGTTCCTTAATGATGCAACCTAGTAACAGCACCAAGTGTAGGGTAGTACTGTATTGACTGGACACACCTGCTCATATGGCTGATGACACTCTGTGACTCTCTAAGCTCAATAACCATTTCCATCAAAAAATATCCTGCTTGAAGCCTCACAACAGCAAGGGTTTGTTGATCAATAGTTAACTGTTATCTTGAGCTCATGCGGTCAAAATGTGAACAGAGGAGTAGTCTATTTAAATACTGGTTCTAATTAAATCAGTTGATGTAATGGGTGATAATTTGATCAAAAACCTTTTGTGAATTGTAAGTGGTGTTAAGCTCTTTGTTAGATAGTTAGATAACAGCAAGTTGTGCAAAAAGTAAGAAAACATTGAACAGTTGCATATTTGCATTCAAAAGTTTAGAGAAGATCACATTAAGTTCACCTGTAAAGGTTAAAGTGCATTTGAGGTGTATCCTGACATTTCACCAACAATCCAAATATCCCTAGAATAGGTTCACAATATTGAGTTGTACAGATGAGTTGTACTTAGCAACTCATAAAAAGACACAGTGGAGGACATTTATCAAGGCTTGTAGGCCAGTTTTCTGGCGTACAAGCCCTGAAATAAGTGCAAGGCTTAGTAAACCTCCAGGAAATATTTCCCTCTTAAAGCCACCTCCGCAACAATGACAGTGCACCCTGATGTATTTGGAGGGTTGAGGCCTTTACCATGTGGCAGAGCACAAAGAAGAGAATATGAGAAATGTCCCCAAGGGTGCATACATATACTAATACGGTATATATATATACACACAGGGAATTTATCATATGATATTGTATGATAACGGCCACGCAGTGATAAATCTCTCCCATGGTATCTATAGAACTCAATATATAAAACTAAGCAATATATATTTATGATATGATTATACTAAGGTAAATCATGCATGCTATATATATGCTCCACTTAATTATTTATTTTTAATATATTTAAATGGATCTAGGTGCCATTGTTTCTCCAGTTAAAAGAAATTTTCATTAAGAATATGTGTCTGATTAGTAACCACTGTGATTAGCATAACAGAGGACCCAAGTCCTCCTTTGAAATATGACTATCCTGTTAGCCATAGTCCCATAGAAGTCAATGGAGTTTAGAAGTTCCACTGTTGCCCAAATTACAGCTGGTTCATCTGGTCCCTAGCTTTTTAGTTCCATGAAAATGTATTATAATGTGATAAACTTCAGTTTTCCTAATTCTAGCTTGTTGTATGACTCTTGTTTGTGTCTGCTACGATTCTGATATTTTGATCCTTGGTGACAAACCCAAAGTTTTTTGGTTGTGCATGGTAGCTGTCTGCTCAAATCTATGGCTTGTACATTCACTATACTTGCCCTCTCGTACTTCTCAACAGTATGTTCTGACCCACCTGGGCCAGGTACAATAGATAGTAGCCGTGTGACCCTGATCCATGTGTGAGGCCTTCAGTGTTCCATCTATAAAATCTTTGCGATTATCACCAAAACAAACTAGTCTAGTGGCACATGGGATCCCTGGCAATGTTTTGAGCGCCCAGAAAATGTAGACAAGCAGGAGAGGATCAGTTTAACATTTTTTAATGCAATTTTTACTCCTTAACATTGGTTCTGAGGAATTGGGACAAAAGTGCTGGCTTATGCAACAATGCTCATCGAGCTTTGGACAAGCTTGCAACCAGTTCACTGGCTAGAGGGCCCTGCCTTTTTGCAGTAAGATCTATGGGTGCCCCAAAGGCCAATTATCTTACAACATCTGCTACTGAGCGAGTTTATGTTATAGAGTCACATATCTAAAAGGTCCTAAGTCAAAAGGCAGTAAAAGGGCTGCAAAAAAGCCAGACGGCTAGGCCGCTCACTACTGCCAAAAAATGTGAGTGTCTGTAAATTTTCAGGAATTTGCAAATTAACGTCAGGTAATATTCACATTTAGTTTTTCAAATTCACAGTATATAGATATCTAAGCTGCCAATAAATCTTTCTTTACAGCAAATATCAATTCAGATTTTAGAACAGCAAAGACGAAAAAACTTGATTTTTGAAAATTCAGTCCATAATGGGGACAGGAGCTTCTAAAGCCCAGTCAGCACAGAAAGAAAATGTAGTGGATAATGAGGAAAAAGCAACTGTGATTCAGAATTGTTCAGCATCCACTCTGCCTGATAACACTTCTATCAGACAGCAAATAGTGCAGTCGAACCCAGAGGATGAAGAAATATCAGAAGACATTGAGCAGATGGTGACAATTACACAAAAGGTATGTTTTTATGATTGTTGTTATATGGGAATTTCCTGAGGCATATATTTCTGTGTACTTTATTAGCAGAATTCACTTCCTCTTCTTACAAAGTTGTAAAAGTTGTGTTGACATTTTAATTCTATTTTCATGCAAATCTGTTATCAGGTAGATTCTTCTTTCTCATTAATTCCATTGTACAAAATCCCTCCCCTTCCATTACCTTTTTATTTACCTTACCCACTTCCCTAAGGCAAAGAATTAAACAGTATATTTAAGTGCTAATCGACCCTTCAACAATTTTTGCATAGAGCAGAAGTCCAGTCTTGGTAAAAGAGGTAACTACTACTTCTGGCCATTAAATAAATTGTAGTTTGACCAGTTTTTTTCACAGTATTATTGGGGGTTCAATTGCACTAAAATGTTTGGAATGACTGAGCTTAAATATCATAGGTTTTCTCAGGAGTATTTGTAATTTACATTATACCTGCAAAGGGTTCTAAAAATAATATCGGTCTCCAGGTACCGAAACCTCAGCAGACTCGAGCAGAAATTTCTCTTGAAACAGAAGATGTCTCGGTGACATTTGAAAGCTTTCAGCACCAGAGTGGAGCTCTCTATACGTGTTTTACTCAGAATGGTGTCAGAATGTATTTTGATGATGAAAAGGTGAGCATTAAGAACTAAGTAGCCAATTTTAGTAGATGTTCCCAATTTGTCACTTAATGTTTTTTGTCTTTTAATTTAGGGAATAGTTCCATTTCCACAAGAACTATATAACCAAGGAAAGTTCCTTGATCCTTATGATGAGGTATTCTTATATTATATTAATATCACATTAACTTTTTTATTTGCTTGATACCTTCCAGTAAGGTTTATCTACGTAGTAAAACTGTATGCTTGACAAAGGACTGTTAGGGGCAAGAGCTGAGATTTCATTGACTAGAGGCAGACATTCCGGCAGTTTTTATTACTGAATAAATGCATTTTGTTTCAGTTTGTGTAAAATCAGTGTTATATTTCCTGGCATTTTGGAAATTCTGTACAGAAGCCTGAGAAAAACACAATTTCAAGAGCATTCTGATAAATATGCAACTGCCCCCAAAGATGACCCGTATATGGGACAGTTTTCCAGCTCATGACTGGCATAGATTTTATTTTGTGCATATGAAGTGCCAGTTTTAATAAATTCTATTCCATTTAGACTTTTTATATTTTCTACATATACTTTAATGTTTCACATGATTCATCACAACAAGCCATAAGAGAGTTTACATGTATAGTAGGCTAAGAATTTAAATAAAAAAAGATGATAAACTAGCATGTCTTACCTACATTTTCCAGTCGGGAAGTATACATGATGACATCAGACAGGATAGTAATGAAAACCCAAGCCATTTGGAAAATAATCGCACAAATTCCATCTGCATACCTGGAAAAGGAATGGTCATGACATACATATTTGAGGTAATGCATATCATTGTGACTTGCTGTCACAAGGAGCTTTGTTTGGCTTTTATGTTGAATAGGTAATAAGCTAATAGTGCTGAAACTGCATCTTCGGATTACAAAAGACAGCACAGAGCACTTCAACACCTTCTCTTATAGAAAATGCACTTACACTTTAATAATAACACACAATTTACTGAAGTTATATAAAATACTAAGTAGAGACTGATATTCAGATCAAGTAAATGCAAAATAAACATCAACATATTGGACAAAGAAACACAGAATGTAGCACAGGGAATCGACTCAAAATGAACAATATTATTGAATTCCTTATTTTGGTCGGGAGAACTATAGCAATGTTTTTTGCAGTGTAGCAACTGATTCTTTTTTTTATTATATTGGGAAATGTGAATGTATCTTTATGAATATTTGTTTTTACTTTATTTGTCCTCAATAAGGTCATAAAAGACCCCTGGGGGACATTTTTAATTTTTCCCCTGTAACTGGGGCATACTCATACCTTTATTTAATAATAATTCCTTTATTTATACAGCACACACAAATTAAGCAGTGCTGCACAGAGCTTGCCAAATTGGGCACTGTCCCCAATGGGCATCACAATCTAATTAACCTACCAGTATGTTTTGGAGTGTGAGAGGAAACCCACGGAAACACGGAGAGAACATACAAACTCTTTTCAGATGCTGACCCTGGGATTTGACCCTTCTAACCACTAAGTCACCGTGCTGCCCTATCCATACAGAAGAAAACAATCACCTGTCATTGGTGATGCTGATCAGCGCTGTTCTGGGTCTAATTACACCCAGCAGCTCTGACTAACTCTTTAGGTGGTCACGGTGGTCACACGACTGCTGAATCTATAGAGGCAGGGCAGCCCATACTCCTCTGTGCACCCGCTACTTAAGCGCAATGCTGTGAAGAGCGGAGAAGGGTAAAGCGGTAATAAACCGCATCTCCCTAGGGTCCTGCTCCCATGATTGGTGCGGGTGCACTAGAAAACTGCAGTGACATCTTAAGAAGTTGCTGCAGACTCCGGACCAGTGCCCGCTGATGTCTAAAATCAGCGGGCGAACAGAGACAAGTTAAAATACACAGTCGAGTCCTGCCTGGAGTCAAGGTCTGACTGGAAGGGAGATTGTGCAGCCCTGGGACACTCGTTGGAGCTTGGGGCTGCCATTGGAGGATCGGATCCCTCTCCCTGGTAAGCAGTGAGGGGGTCCATTCCACATTGGAAAGCCTCTTACAGGCCGCTATCATGCTTGACAGTGGCTTTTAAGGCATTAACACACTCTATTGGAGTAATCTCAAATTGCAGATGTTGCATCAGGAGGTCAGCTGCAATATGCAGCCAACAACTTTGTCTGCATAGTGCCAGCTCTGCTCATGAGCCAGCTCCATCAAGCGCGGTGTCAGGAAGGGGTTAACATATTCGGTGTCTTCTTAATCATACAAACCTATAGAATCATTTTATTTCATTTGTTAAACTGCAGGGCGGACTTCATAAACGTTTTAATTAGAAAAAAAAAAAAAAAACAAGTGGCAGAATAGCTGTTTTATTCCTTGCATAAGAGTTAATATATTTTAAGCATTGCTATTTTAACCCTTATAATAAAGCATTTAAAAAATGCAACTGTGCGCAAAAAACAAGCCAAATACTGATTTCAGATGAAGAATAAAAAGTTATGTCTTGTGAACAATGAGCCAAAATAAAGTGCTTTGTCTTCACTACCCACACATGTCCTTAGGATGTTAAAGATTTGATATGCAACATGTCATTCTGATAACTAAAAATATAGTACTCAAGCAACTTTAAGTCTTCCTGGAGCTTTTCAGTGTTGGGTAATTTCAAGTGTGAACTATTCTCTTCTTCTCAAGGAAAGAATAAATGTCTGCAAATATTATGACAATGACTCAGATGCATGGCTTATTTTACCACTTCTTTGGGAAATGAATCTGGACTTTATTCTTCATCGTGTACAGCAAGTAAAGGTAAATCACTATTATATTTGATAGTACTCACATATAGTAACCCAACTCATGCTGTTTCTTCCACTGTTATTTACCCATTTAGGAAGCCCTACCTGCAATCACTGACTTCAAGGAAATACTTGCTGCTTTACGTTTATGTAATTATGATCCAGATGAAGTTATTTCAACGTTCTTTGCAATGTTTGGGGACAGTCTTCAAAGTAATATTAATGGACAGCAAAATTTTGAACCAATAGCACTTCAACGGTAGGCACTATTAGAGACAAATAGGAGCCTATCCATTCAAGTCTTTTTATTATATATATGTTATATATGTGTCTAGGTGCATCACACATGACATACCATATTTGGCACATCTCTTAAGGCATGTTACACATATTTCTCAAAACCATTAAAAAAAATTCATCACAGTGATGTCATCAGCACTAGTGACAGCTGGTAGCCTATTAACCCCTTAACGACTTGGCCTTTTTTAGTTTTTTCACTTCCATTTTTCACACCCCACCTTCAAAAATCTATAACTTTTTTATTTTTCCACATAAAGAGCTGTGTTATGGCTTATTTTCTGCGTAACAAATTGCACTTCGTAGTGACAGTATTCAATATTCCATGGCGCGTACTGGGAAGCGGGAAAAAAATTCCAAATGCAGTGAAAATGGTGAAAAAACACATTTGCGACGTTTTCTTGTGAGCTTGGATTTTACAGCTTTCACTGTGTGCCCCAAATGACAGGTCTACTTTATTCTTTGGGTTG
The DNA here is from genome assembly GCA_019512145.1 of Engystomops pustulosus. Classification (NCBI taxonomy): domain Eukaryota; kingdom Metazoa; phylum Chordata; class Amphibia; order Anura; family Leptodactylidae; genus Engystomops; species Engystomops pustulosus. The sequence goes on from CM033644.1 coordinate 122,317,731, forward strand.
CTACGATCACAGGGATACCACATTTGTACAGATTTTATAATGTTTTCATACATTTAAAAAAATTAAAACCTCCTGTACAAAAATTTTTTTTTGATTTTGCCATTTTCTGGTGCTAATAACTTTTTCATACTTTAGTGTACGGAGCTGTGGGTGGTGTCATTTTTTGCGACTTTTGATGGCGTTTTCATTGCTATCATTGTTAGGACTGTGCTACCTTTTGATCACTTTTTATTAATTTTTTTATATTTTCCAAAATGGCAAAAAACAATGTCATTTTTGACTTTGGACGCTATTTTCCGTTACGGGGTTAAACGCAGTGAAAACCGTTATTATATTTTGATAGATCGGACATTTTCGGACGCGTGATACCTAATGTGTTTTATATTTTACTGTTTATTAATATTAATATCATGTTCTATAGGAAAGGGGGGTGATTTGAATTTTTTGTTTTTTTAATAAAATTTTTTTTTTTTAAACTTTTTTTTACTTTTACTTTAACTATTTTTCAGACTCCCTAGGGTACTTTAACCCTAGGTTGTCTGATCGATCCTACCATATACTGCCATACTGCAATATGGCAGTATATGGGGATTTTACTCCTCATTCATTACAATGTGCTGATAGCACATTGTAATGAATGGGTTAAAACGAGACAGCTTCGGGCCTTCGTGAGGCCCGATGCTGTCATGGCAACGGATCACCGCTCCCCGTGACGTCATCGGGGAGCGAAGATCTGCGCCAAGATGGCGGCGCCCATGCGGCGCCATCTTTTTGAAGCCTCCGGCAGCATTGCCGGCGGTGATCGCGGTGAAAGCACCCGCGATCGGTGCAATATGCAGCAAAGACTTACCGGCTATGGAGAGGGCTCGGCCCGCGAGCCCTCTCCATGCACCGGGACCCGGCGCGCGCCGTACTAGTACGGCGCGCGTCGGGAAGGGGTTAAAGACTCCCATAGCTGTCATTAGTATTTCTATATGACAGTCCATCTGAGATACAGTGCAGCTGTTGTATTTCAGGATACTGTACTAGCAGGGTCGGACTGGGGTACCTGGGGCCCACCATTGAAATTGATTTTGGGGGCCGCCCACCTTCTACTATATAGGAATATTCTGAGATAAGGGAATTTCTAATCACTAGCGGGGCCAGTGAAACAAAGGATAAGCTAAGCCCTTTCTCCCTCCCTCTCTGCTAGTGCTAGTCGCACTTTGATATTAAGATCTATCCTATTGCAAAGTATCTTTTACCTTCCCCCTAATATAACTGAAAACCAAAAAGGCTCCTTTAGACCATGGTGCACATGACCCTGCTTCTCCTTAAAATTGGCAGAAAAAAATAAATGCAATTATATATGTTTTTTATTGTTTTTAATAAATAATTATTTCCAATGTTATATCTTCTAGGTAGGATGAAATTCTAATTTTAGATAAGTCAAAAACTTTCTGAATATTGTTTTTTGTTTCCACAGTGAAATTTCTAAAAAGGATAAAAAAATTGAAGTGCTAAACAAGAAATTGCAGGAGAGTGAGAGTGAACTAGAAACCCTGCGTCTAAAATGCAAATATTTTGAAGAAGAGAAGCGCCATCTTATTCAACAAGCTGAAAGCTTATATGAAAAAGTGGCAGAATTACAAAATGAACAGGCAAAATATCTACATGAAATATCTGAAATCAAGTGCAAAAATACGCAAATCACTGACAAACTGCAAAATTATTCACCTTTAAATAAAGGCTTACTGATAAAAATGTTAAGAGATGCTCATGAGCTTAGTATCAGTAATAACAAGTTAAGAGTTCTTGCAACAAGTGGTTTGTCAGAGATTGGACTGAGCATGGAGCACGTCCGGAGCATGACAATGTCCTTGCGTAGCTCCACTAAAGAAATCGAAGAGATTCGCTCTCTATATCAACGGGAGACCATGGAGAGGAAGTTACTGTACAATCAGCTTCAGGAACTTAGAGGAAATATCCGGGTATTTTGTCGATGCAGGCTAGATGATAAAAAGGGAGAGCATTTAGAATTCCTATCTGATGAAGACATCGCAGTGAACTGCAACAGTTCCAAAAAACGATTCAGATATGATCAGGTGTTTCTGCCACAGTGTACTCAGGTAAATTGTATATACTCTTGCTAAACACTTCTTTGACATTCATCCCAATGCCAATCCACCTTAGTGTGAGTCATTTGAGACAGAGCAGTGGCCACACATACACTACTACAGTTATACTCACCCTAGCAACAAGTCTCAGATTTGTCCTGTGCTCAGCTGAAGGATATCTTGGCAATAACATGATCGCTAAAAAAACTGTTTCAATTTAATTGAGCTTTTATTGTATATAGTTAAGGACAGGAACCATTGGGCAAGCATAAGAGAGGCATAAACACATAAGTAACATAAAACATTAACCCCTTAGTGACCAAGCTCATTTGCACCTTGATGACCAAGGCCTACTTTTCAAAACCAGCGTGTGTCACTTTATCCGGTTATAACTTTAGAAGGCTTTAACCCAAGTGTTTTTGAGTTTGTTTTTCTGTTGCATTTTGTACAGAGTTTTTCAGTCTAAAAACTGCTGCAAATACTTCATAAATACATGTGCAATGACAAACTATTTAAGCTCCATTTTTTGATAAATGACATTCATTTGTATAAAACATTTATGTACTTTTTAAAAAAATTTTGGTTGATACATTTAACATTTATTTATGAAAAAAGGTGAATTTGGCATACATTTTGAAAAAAATAGCTATTTTCAAACTTCAAAATGTTCTGGTTTTCAAACTGATAGTCTTAGTATCCAAATTAGTTACTAACTAACATTTACCATATATCAGCTTTGTGTTGGCGTCATTTTATAAGTGTCCTTTTGTTTTATTATGATGCTAGAAAGATCACTTGCAACTCACTAATATTTATCATTGATACTTTCATTTAGCTGCAAAATTTACCAACATAAACTGAATAAAAGTAAAATATGCATCTAAGAATATATTGTGCAGTGTTTTCAGAGTAAAAGGACACCCCATATGCGGATGTAACCCACTGTCAGGGCACATGGTGAAGTGCGGAAGGGAAGGAGCACCATTGAGCTTTTGTAGGGCAGGATAGTTTTCACGTCCCATGACGTGTTTGTAGAGCCCCTGAGGCCACGTTCACACCTGGCATTTTGGTTCCTTTTTGAAACAAAACCAAAGGCTCCACCTGCGATCACACGCTGAGGTAATATTGCATTTACTTTGCATTTAGTTAATGTTACCAAAATATGTTATCACGAGTGGAGCATTTGGATTGCGTTTTCAAATGTAACCAAAAGGCCACATGGCCTCAGGTACCACAAATCCTTATAACAGAGAATCTGTAAATTTTTTATCATGTGGTATCAGGGGCATTTTAACCCCTTGTCCCTGGTGGGCTTTTTCCATTTTACTTTATCACTCCCTACCTAACTTTTTTATTTTTCCATTTACAGAGCTGTGTGAGGGCTTATTTTCTGTGTAAAAAAATTGTACTTCCTAGTGATGGTATTTTATATTCCATCCCTTGTACTTGGAAGTGGAAATACAATTCAAAATGCAGTAAAATTGACAAGAAACAGCATTTGCTCTATCTTCTTGTGGGTTCTGTTTTTATGTATTTCACTGTACACTCCAAATAGCATCTCTAATATATTCTTTGGTTTGGACCGATTACATTGATACCAAATTTATATAGGTTTTATAAGGTGTTAATCGATTTTACCAAAAACTAAAAACTTATGTACCCCCCCCCCCCCCCAAATTATGACATTTACCATATTCTGACTCTAATAACTTTTTCATACTTAGGAGTATGGAGTTGGCTAAGGTGTAATTTTTTCCATGACGAGCATGACGTTTTCATTGCTACCATTTTGGGAACTGTGTGACCTTTAGATAACTTTTTATTATTTTTTTTATGTGTTGCGAAACAGCAAAAAGTGACGATTTGGACATGTGAGAACATTTTTCTGTTCCGGGGTTCACCGCCGGGAATAACCATTTTTATATCTTTATAAAATAGATATACTTTTTTTAAATTAATTATTGTTACAAATGCGTTTTTGTGGCTTTTGGGACATTTTCATTAATTTTATTTTTCATTTTTATTAATTTTGTATTTTTTGTGGGTTTTTTTCCCTTTTTTTATTTTCACATTACTAGTATATGAAGTAGTGATCATGTGACAACTAGTTCATTCTAATTAGAAGTGACAGCAGGCATGTGCAGATGGCAGACCCGGGGACCTTCATTAGATCTCCGGCTGCTCGGCACTGAAGACGGCATCCTGCAATCGCTACCTCCCTCTGAAGGTACATCATTGTCTGCGGGATCGAAGGGGTTAACAGACAGATTCGAAAGGAGTCCGTACGAGTGGTCACTTAGGGGTTAAAACACGTACATCACACAAAGTTTAGTGTTAAAGCCAAATTAAAAATGAGTAGATTCAGTATATCTACTAAATACACAAGCATACATTCCTTCTTATCAATGACTTCTCAAGCTCCTATTTCTAAAATCTCAGCCTCGAATCCATAGTAATGCCTAGCCCACACTACAATATTATATCAAGAACACGGTTCTTCTAAGAGGGCCTTTAACTGGTTTGAGGAACATTAGTAGGAACACACTTTTCTAATTACTGACCCTTGTAAACAAATAAATGTTATTTCCACTTTTTAGGAACACTTTTAAATCCTCATCTGTTGGTGTCACATCTTCTTGTATAATTGGGGAGCTGTTGCAGACAAAAAGAAGACAAAAATGGTGGTAAAGGTTGCATAAAAAGGAACCGGACACCAGGTTTAGGGACCTTAAAACAGCAACATATCTTTATGCTGCCGGGAATAAGGACCGATAATGCGGTAACCTCTGCAAGTCAATACAAAAGCGAAGTTTAAAACTGTCCAGAAAAGAAATGTAAACTATTGGGATTTTTGAAAGGGACAAGTTCTCATGTAGGGTACGCAATAGGGCGTAGCCCTGTACATCAGCTGTAGCTCGAAAACATCATTGTCTCTACTGTCCTGTACTTACATGGTGCTGTATACAGGACAGTAGACCAGTAATAGTTCTAGAACTATGAGCATTGTGTGACTGTCATGATGTGGGTTTATTTTAGCAGTCATGGTTGGGTAGTGAAATGTAGCCAACACGTTCACTGTGTTTTTCTGTCCAAATGCGACCACCTATATTGACCATTGAAGTGGAGGTCAATAAAAACAGCTAGTAACCTCATTCTGAGCTGTGCAATAATTTACTGTACATGTATCTAGTGCTATGGTATACATAATGTATAATCTATTGTTAATATATTTAAAATATTTTATTTTAATGATAGATTAAATAGTGTTAACATACATGTTTTTTAGGAAGATGTTTTTGAAGGAACGCTGCCTATTATAAGGTCCTGTGTGGATGGATACAATGTATGCATCCTGGCTTATGGACAGACAGGCTCGGGAAAGACCTATACAATGATGGGAACCGAGCAAAAGCCAGGCGTCAATATAAGGTGACAATTTCTACTGCACCTGTTTTTACAAATACATGTAAGCTGTGTGTGTATATCCAGATAAAAGCTACGTAAAAAAAATTAATTGTTTTAGACATCTATATGTATATTCAGGAAGTATAATACAAACAAAAGGTAAAATAAAATGTATGGCACTTTATAGTTAAAGTTGTATAAAGATTTGTAACACAAGGAAACTCACCAACAAAGCAGATATGAGAAGTGATATATACAGGCAGTCCCTGGGTTACATACAAGATATGTTCTTTAGGTTTATTCTTAAGTTGAATTTATATGTAAGTTGGAACAGGTATATTTTATAATTGTAACTCCAGACAAAATGTTTACTTTTGTCCCAGTGACAAATAGATTTTCAAATTTTTTGATGTCATGGGAAAAAAAAGGATGTATAAAAACTCCTTACAGCTCATTGCAGATCATTGCGGCATGGGACTAAAGTAAAGTTTCCAGAGAGCTTCACCAGAGGTCATATTGGCAGAGAGGTCAGTCTGTAACCAGGGGTCATCTTAAAGGTCCAGTGTCTTTAAGCAAGATAGTTGCTATCAAAAACAAAAATTAGAATCAAGAAAATATTTTTGCTATACATTTTTAAATAATAAAACAAATACAGGCAGTCCTTGACAGATTGTACGGCCATAGAAAGGGAAAAAAAAACTTCTCTGTATCATCATTACATCCCCTAACCTTAACATACCTATACTTTTACTGGAATTGCTGGAAAAGCGGTTATTACCTTTTATTCCTGCTTGCCCTAGACAGAGTAAACAAGACGGCCGCTCATTTATGTCCCAGGATACTCGCCTCCCACAGCAGGTTGGAGAGTATGAGTGGCCGAGCAACATACAATTCTGTACACACATGCGCGACTGTAACTGAAGAAAGTTTCCTAGTCATTGCCGGGGGGATAGGCAAGTAATAAAGAAGTTCAGTTCTAGTAACTACTAATTTCATTATTTATAAAACGGATAGAAATTGCAAATAACATTAAATTAGTAAATGTTCACACTTACAAACAACATGAAGTATAATGTTTATGGTAGAACACCCACCTTACAGACAACTCCTAGTTTCAGACAGTGCTCTGTATCCACTGTGACCTCTGGTAAAGCTCTCTAGATGCTAGTAAATTACTGTATTTTAGGCCCAGTCTGCAATAGTCAACTGTTATCAAAGGTGTCTGCAGTGAATCTTTATACTTAATCCTTGTTCTCACGATAAAACATTTTTTTAATCCAATTGACACAGGGTATGGACATTTTTGAGTGGAGTTACACTTAAAATATATGCCTGTTCCAACTTATACAAATTCAACTAAAGAACAAACCAACAGAATCTTGTTTGTAACCTAGAGACTGCCTGTTTTTAATTTGAATGGGGATTTTCCCAATAAAGACATCTGTGATATACCCACAGCTCCATGTAGAGATATAAAAAGTCTAGTAATAATAATAATATTAATCATTTTTATTTATATGGCGCCATCAGGTTATGTAGTGCTTTACAGATTGCAGGGAACATATTATCATTATTATTTTCAATAAGGGAGTAGAATAAAAATAATTTAATAAAAATAAATGCTGCTGCTGGAACCAGCCATCAGCTGCCATCTTATATACAAAGTCCATGTGACTGCAGAGAAGCATTTTCCAGATAACAGACAGGGGGAGTACCTGGAATTTGTTAATAGAGAGTTAAAGTTGCACACAGTTAGTGGGTATGATAGGCCTGTCTAAATAAATGGGTTTTTAAAGCACGTTTGAAGCTTTGGGGGTTGAGTATTAGTCTGTGTAGGGCATTCCAGAGAAATGGTGCAGCTCTGGAGAAGTCCTGAAGTGTGTGGGATGTTCTAATTAAGGAAGAGGATAATCTAAGATCACTGGCAGATCGAAGAGCACAGGTTGGACGATAGACTGAGATTAGAGAGGAGAGGTAGGGGGTGCAGCGTCATGAAGAACTTTGTGGATGAGGGTTGTTAATTGAAACTGTATTCGGAAGGAAACTGGCAGCCAGTGCAGTGACTGACACAAACTAAAGGCATCTGTGTAGCGAATGTAGAGAATGAATTGTGGAGGAGAGAGTTTAGTGAGTGGAAGACCGATTAGTAGGGAGTTACAATTGTCTACACAAGAGTGAATCACAGCAACAATTAGTGTTTTAGAGGTTTCAGTGGTGAGAAATGGGCGGATTCTGGAGATGTTTTTAAGGTGCATCTGGCAAGAGCGAGCAAGAGATTAAATATATGGTACAGAGGAGAGGTCAGAGTCCAGCGCAACCCCAAGACAGTGGGCCTGCTGCCTCAGGATTGTGATGACATCACAGACAGAAATGGAGAGATTAGGGTGAGGTCGGTTAGTAGACGGTGGAAAGACAAGGAGTTCCCTGCAGCACTGCCAAAGAAAACAGGTTTGAGGTGTGTACCAAGGTTGCCGATGACTATGTTGAAATGTACAGACTGAGGGAGGTGCCACCACATCCATGGCACTTTTAAGGTTGTGATTATAATGGTTAAAAGCCAGGTTAGGACAGGAGAGAGAGGAGATGGAGGACAGTGATAACTGCAAAGTTTTGTTAAGACTATAAGTATCAAAGGCACGTGGGTTGCGGCAAGTGTGATAGGTGGGTGAGCAACTATTAACAGTAAAAGATTGGAGGTTATGGTCTGAAAGTGGAAAGGCAGTATTCGTGAAGTCAGAGACTAAGGAGGGTTGATCAAAGACCAGGTCTAGGATGTTCCCCTCCTGGTTAGTAGGATAATCAGAGAGTTGTGAGAGTCCTAGAGAGGAAGTTAGTGATAAAAGTTGAGAGGCCAAGCGAAGGTGGGGGTGTTAATAGGAATGTTAAAGTCTCACATGATAAGCTTTATAAGCGAATATTACAGGATAGAAATTGAAGAAGCCAAGAAGCAAAGTGGTTGAGAAACCATTAGGGCGAGCTGGGAGGACGATAAATAATGGCCACACGAAGGGAGAATGGACAGAATATCCTGAGGGTGTGGACCTCAAAAGAAGTGAAGAGAGAGGGTACAGGAGGAATGACCTGGAAGGTGCACCGTGGGGAGAGGAGTATGCCTACCTCTCCTCCCTGCCTATACTCTAGATGAGTGTGAATTTTGCAAGCCACTAAAACACAGAGCAGCAGGCGATGCAGTGTCGTCTTGTTGGCTCCATGTTTCAGTGATAGCCAGCAGGTCAAATGACTTGGAAAGAAACAGATCATGGGTAGATTCAAATTTATTGCACACAGAGCGGACCTTCGGGAGGGCACATTTGAAAGGAGCTGTAGAAGGAGGAGGAGTGATAGTAGAGGGGATGCACTTGATATTGATGAGGTTTGTAGGATTTCTATGAGTAGTGGAAAGTTTGGCATTAAAAGAAGTAGGACCAGGGTTATTAGAGATATCACCTTCTGCTAGTAGGAGGAGAATAGACAGAGAAATGTGTTGGTTGAGTGATTTAGAGGGTTTTCTCATCTTAGCAGAAGAACAAAGTGGAATAGAGTGGTTAAATAAATCATAGATTGAATGAGAGGAGTACAGTGGTGAAGGAAGGATGAAAGAGCTGATGTGGATGGAGGACACTGAGGGTATAGATGGACAGTAGGCGAGCAGAAAAACAGATAATTTTAGTCCAACAATATAAAAGTGTGTTAACATGAATGATAATGATGGGGAAGATTTGTTTGTTTTTCTTTGCAATCTTACCTTTCTCTTGCCCTTTTTAATTGACATGTTATAATTGCCTCATAATACTAACACACTCGTGCTCTGGTGGGTAATAGTGGGTATAGGTGTATATAGGTGTAGTATAGGTGGGTAATGCTCCCATCTCTAAAATGAGCTCTCCAGACTCATTTCTACTGCTCACACAATGACAGTTAAATCCACAATGTTAGGATGGGTTGGATTGAATAGATCAATTCTCTTAGCTATCCTGTATCTGTATCTCCCATAGAGTTTAATAAGAGTTATGTAAACAGTGTAGAACTGTATGCTGTGCTGTTTCTATAAATTGTGAGATACAGAGAAGGAGTACCTATTACTTCAATGGAATATATGGCAACAGTGAAGCACAGAGAATATATCATGTAACCTATTCACTGCTGACAGACTAGATTTGGCTCCTGGATGGGAAGAGGCATCTAACTTTACATAAATTAGGTTAAATTCTCACTGTCTATCCCTCTCTAATTTCACTGGTACAAAATACTCATATTAATAAATGTGGGTGGTCATATCACTAACAGCTTGGGAAATATTTACAGTTTAGCCCCAACCTATGTGATATTTACAGACAGGTATGGCATTTCTAATCCTGGTCAACCCCTTTAAACATAGACATGAATTTCTCCAGATACTTACAATTGTTAAACTCTATACTTGTTTTGTGAAAATGGGTCAGTGTATTCATAACTCTATCCTCACACCGAAGCTTAGATGTAGTTAGATGTATAATTTTAGCCTCTCAATAACAATCTAGGGTCTCTACAATAGAGAACCAGTATATTAAAAGTGCCTGAGGATTCATTATCGCTGCTGTTGCCAAGAATGCCATCTGCTAATTTATTCCCAGTAGTGTGTTTTGTGAGGTATCACAAGCTACTTATGCTGCTATTGTTATTCAGAGATACAACTATATACAGAACAGAATAAAAACAAAAGCTTTAACATGCTAATGCACAATGAGTCGCTTTACAGATCGACATTAATTAAGCCACATTTCACAGAGAAAGGCATTTTTACTGAAGGTCCAGGCTAGTTTTCTCAATATTTATTATAAGCTGGGAAAATGTCACAAAGTGCATTAGCAAATATTGTTGCTTGCAGAAACATTTTCTTCTAACAACTTGGAATCATGAAAGGCAGAACCAACTTCATGTAGAGCATGGAATGCGCACAGTCAATAGAACTGTATGGGAAATGTAGAATTTAGCCAGGCCCTCTATGATGACAGTCAAGTCTCCAGGATAGTGCTTAATAAGTAAAATTATCATAATGATCAGTATAATGATCATATGAAAGGCCAAATAGTAATTGTTTAAAGAACCTCCTTTCCTATCCTGGGGCTTAGGAAACCAAATAACAAATAAGCAAGCCCCTTAATGAACCAGATCAGTGGTGCCACAAAGACCAAAAATCCCCCCCCCCCCCCCCCCCCCCCACCAAAAAAAATATTACATGTGTCATTTTACCTGTTAATAACAGATTTTGAAAATGTTTTATCATGACATGTTATACTTCAGATCAGGTGTAAATATTGGCTGTTTATTCTTGCCTTTATTTGTGAAAAAAGGAAGGATTTGGAGAAAATTGTTTCAATATTTAAAATTAGTGGAACTATTAATGTTAATTATAAAAGCAGATTGGGAAATAATATTAAAAAGGCTATGGGAACCTATCATTAGGTAAAATGGGTGATATTGATAACAGGTTCCCTTTTTAAAAAAATACCCTTGTTTTGTAACACCATTTAGCAAGGGATGTTGTAAGCATTTTGACCCCACAGGAGCTTTCAAAAAGTTAGTATGTGTATGGCTGGTACAAAATTAAAATTGCTCTTTTTCTACAAATACCTCATTTTAGTAGTGAATGTGTTGTGCCATGCTTGTTCCCAGAGGCAGACACTCCAGAAACTGTAACATGGGTTACCCCTGGTGAACACTTATGCGCATCTTTGTTGACAATGGCTGGGCATAACACATTGCGCACAAAGTGTCATACATCTGGAATAATTACAATTTCTGAACAAAGATAAACCCGGGGTCATGACGGTAAAAAGCAATGTTTTCATATAAGCGAAAGCAACAAATAGGTGGTGTAAAGTAAGATCAGACAGCACCAGATTTATTGTCCAGCATCAGTCACTGTACTAAAACTAGCGTAATTTGTAAAGCGCAACGGAATTTGACACTTAATAAGAATAATAATATAAACGTAAAACTGTTCAGTTTAAGACTGTCTTGTCTTACTTACAATTTCATTAAACCAACCCCAAGGTTTTTGTGTGTTCCCTTTTATATGAAAAAAAAAAATCTTATTCACTTTTTCAAAAGGTTTTTTCTAAAGAAATTTTAAAGATAAAAAAAAGATACATTTTTTATTTAGTTGTTCTTTCAAGTTTAACAAGGTTCTTCAAGGTCTTATAGTAGGGTAGATATTTTCATAGGGAAAAAGAATTATATAAAATTAAATTAAAGCAGCAAAAAAAGGGAAGTATGAAAATACTTAATATGAAGTTCAGCTCTCAATATAAAATATTTACCACCTAAAGCTAGAGCCTTGGAAAGTATCATTTCATAGATGATTATAATTTTGGTTGTGGAGCATGTTGAAAGCATTCTGTCATTATTCGGTGCTAGCAGATGGCATTATACAGCCTACTATAAAATCGGGAAGATAATTCCATTACATCTATTGCAGTAGTCTGAATTTTTACTATTGTTAACACTGGATGTTTGTAATGTATTTAAAGGGTACCTGTCAGCAGAAACTGACATAGTAAACCACTGCTAGTATGTTGTAACAGGTTAATACCTTCCAGCTCATGTTTCTTTTATGGCCCAGAAATCAACTTTGAAGAGAGATATGAATTGCTAAAGCGCTAAAGAATTTATCACTGAAGCAGCCTAAAATGGCCCCTTTACTGCAATTGATACCCTAGTGTACTGGAACATTTTTAACAGCTCTCCTGAAGTTTGGTGCATACTGTCCATTATTCTGGAGAGGGTATTCTTAGGTGGGTAGAGCTTGACTTCACTGCTAAAGTTTATGCCTCCATGACATGATTTTCTGTATGATGCCACCATGCTGGGCCAGAAAAGAAGCATGAGATTGAAGGTATTAATCTGCTTCTAATTTACTGGTAGTGATTTATTGGGTCAATATCTGCTGACAGTTTCCCTTTAACCTCTTACAACCCAATTAATTGTAAAACAATTTATTGTAAAAATCTGGATAGGTGATTATTTTTAATCACTTCACCACCCCATAAAAATTGTATTCTATACACAGGATACATCATAAATGCCTCAGTGACCCTCACCAATCTTAAGAACTTGCAATCCCATGACAAATACATACAAATTCACTGCACTGTTGTCCCCATAGTGTTTAATAAAGAGTTAAAGGGGTATACCTATTTGCCCAATTTCGCGTGTGTGCGCGTCCCTCTCTCCGAGGGTGTACGCGTCGGCTTCAGGAAATTTAAAGGGCCAGTGCGCCGTTAATTGGCATTGGCCATTTCCCCAAAGGCTATTTAAATCTGCTGCTCCCATAACACCCTGACGGATCTTTGAGCCTTTGAGAAGGCTCCCTAGCGTTATTCCCATGTTCCTGCATTCCTGCTCCTGAGTTCCCGTATTCCTGCTCCCGTGTGTTCTTGTGCTCCTGCGTGTTCCAGTCTGTTCCTGTTTCCCTTCTGCCTGAACCTCCCTTTGCTGACCCCGGATTGGACTTGACCTTGAATCTCTGCCGCCTTACCTTGTGCCTGAACCTGACCACGAGACTGTCTCCTGTAAAGGTACCTCGACCTTGGTAGCCACCGCGCACACCTGTGGAACGACCTGGTGGTACCCCGCCCCAGGAAGACCATCCTGTTTGCGGCAGGCTCTGGTAAAGACCAGGTGCCACTTAGATTCCTATCCCAGGTGTCGGCTAGTACCATCTCCCGCAGCGGTCCAGAGGATCCACTGATCCCAAATCCTGACAGTAAGATCCGGCCATGGATCCTGCCGAGGTTCCGCTTCCCGTTCGGACCAATTTTACCACCATCGTGGTCCAGCAGTCCCGGCAGATTTCTGCGCAACGTGAACAGTTGTGACAAGTCACGGCCATGCTGCAACAGTTGCTAGCCACTCAGCATCAGAATCTGGTTCCTGAGATTGTGGTGTCTCCTGCTACCCTGGCTCGTCTTCCTGCTGCTGAACCTAGGCTGCGACTGTCGATGATCGACAAATATTATCTTGATCCCAAGCTGTGCAGGGGCTTCATTACCCAGTGTTCCCTGCACATTGAACTCATGCCGACTGAGCTTGTCACGGAGCGATCTAAGGTGGCATTTATCATCAGTCTCCTCTCTGGAAAGGCCCTGGCCTGGGTCACCCCTATTTGAGACAATGCAGTCACGGCTACAAAAACTGCATTTCTGGATTCCGATCCTTGTTTGAGGAGCCTGCACAAGCTTTTTCAGAAGAAACTGCGCTGCTGAAACTGCACCAAGGGGACTTGTCCGTAGGAGAGTATGCTGTTCGGTTCTGCACCTTGGCCTCCGAACTCTCTTGGAATGATGCGGCCGTGTCTGCAACATTTAAACAGGGACTATCACCCCAAGGACGCATTGGCCGCTCGTGACCTGCCATCTACTCTGAGCGGTCTTATCACACTGGCCATGTGGTTCATGGAACGTGATGAGGAGTTACGTCAAGAGTTTCCTCAAGCCCAACCTCGATGTCTTCCTTGCCTGGCTCATGCCTTCCAAAAACCGCTCCACCCTCCGGCCGCACTGTCTGTAGAGCTTATTCAGGTGGACAGAGCTTGACTCTCCCTCCTGGAGCGTTCCAGGCAACGTCAGAAGAACCTCTGCCTTTATTGTGCCAGTCCGAATCACTTTATTGGGGCTTGTCCAGTTCGTCCCCAACGTCCAGGAAACGCTAGCACCTACGGTTCTTGAGAGAAGCGCCCCTAGGTGTGAGCAAAGCTTTTCGGCGCCCGCAGTTCGATTCAGGTCTCAGCTTTCTTGGACTCCAGTTCTGCGAGGAACTTTGTGGATGTTGCACTGGTCTCCCAGCATCGCATTCCAGTGGTTTCCCTCAAGCAGTCCCTCGTCATTTCCTTGGTCAGTGTCCAAGTCCTCTCCGATCCGGTATCACACTGAGCCAATTTCCATGCAAGTCGGTGCTGTCAGAGAGACTTCTACGTGCTGTCATGCTCTACCTCACCCCTCCTGGTGGGTCTTCCATGGCTTCAGATCCATGCACCTGTCCTTAACTGCATGACAGGGGAAATTCTTCGTTGGGGCCCAGAGTGTCCGTCCCACTGTATGGTGGCGTCTCGGCCTGTACCTGTCTTGGCCTCCACCGTGACTCCCAGGCCTTTGGATGGCCTACCAACGTGTTACCAGGACTTTGCTGATGTATTCTCTAAGAAGCAGGCAGAGACATTGCCACCACACTGTCCCTACGACTGCCTTATAGATTTGTTGCCGGGTACATCTCCTCCCCAGGGTCGGATGCACCCTCTCTCCATTCCAGAGACCACTGCCATGTCAGAGTATATTAAAGAGAACCTGCAGAGAGCGTTTATACGCAAGTCTTCCTCTCCAGCTGGTGCAGGGTTCTTTTACATGGACCGCTACCCTCTGCCGTTGATCACAGAACCTTTTTGATCGTCTATGCAGCTCCAAGATTTTCTCAAAGTTGGATCTTCGTGGGGCCTACAACCTTATCCGGATCCACAAGGGTGACGAATGGAAGACAGCATTTAAGACCCGAGATGGACATTTCGAATATCTTGTGATGCCATTTGAAGTTTGTAATGCTCCAGCTGTCTTTCAGGAATTCGTCAATGACATCTTCAGCTGTCGTGGTCTACGACATATTGGTGTTCTCCCCAGACTTTGAGACCCATCAATCACATAATCGTATCTATGCCAAGCTCGAGAAGTGTCTATTCCACCAACGAAGCCTTCCTTTTCTCGGTTACATAATATCCGACAAAGGTCTCCAGATGGATCCTGCTAAACTGTCTGCAGTGGCCTCATTCAGAAGGTCTATGAGCCATCCAGAGGTTCCTTGGCTTCGCAAACTATTACCGGCAGTTTATTCCTCATTTCTCTACTCTGGTGTCTCCCATCATGGCACTCACTAAGAAGGAAGCCAATCCACGTCTCTGGCCCTCGGCTACTGAAAAGGCCTTCGCAAGATTAAAATCTGTCTTTGCCTCGGCTCCTGTTCTCACGAGGCCTGCCACGGTGGAGCCCTTTCTTCTTGAGGTGGATGCATCCTCCGTAGGTTCTGGGGCGCTACTCACCCAGAAAGGCCCTAAGGGCCGAACACTCACGTGCGGATTCTTCTCTAAAACTTTCTCTCCCTCAGAGAGAAATTACTCTTTTGGGGACAGAGAACTTTTAGCCATCAAACTTGCCCTGGAAGAATGGCCATATCTTTTGGAGGGAGCTCGGCATCTGGTCTGCAGATATACAGACCATAAAAACCTTTTGCATCTGCAGACAGCCCAACATCTTAATCCCAGGCGAGCCTGTTGGTTTCTTTTCTTCTCTCGCTTCAACCTGTTAATCCACTTTCGACTTGCAGGGGCGGAATATCAAAGCGGATGCCCTTTACCGCCCCCCAGATGTAGTTGGAGAATAGCCGTTTCCTCAGCATATTATTTCTCCGGAACAGTTGGTAGTGGACACTCGGGTGAATCTTTGACAGCTCCCCCCTGGCAAGACACATGTCTGACCTGCTCTGCGGAAGAGGATTTTGTCCTGGGGACATTCTTTGCATGTGCACCGCTCAGTGGCCCTCATCTCCCGCTACTACTGGTGGCCTGACTTGGTCAATGATGTTTGGGACTTTGTGGGATCCTGCACTTCCTGTGCCCATAATAATCCTTCCCGCTTGAAACCGGCTGGTCTCTTGCTTCCGTTACCGGTACCCAGTTGCCCAGGTCGCACGTGGCTATGGACTTTGTCACGGACCTTCCAACTTCCACTGGAAATACCGTCATCTGGGTGGTGACAGACTGGTTTTCTAAGATGATCCAATTTGTTCCCCTTCCAGGTCTTCCGTCTGCTCCACGTCTTGCCAGCTTGTTCTTTCAGCATATCTTCCGGCTGCATGGTCTTCCTCAACACATCGTGTCTGATCGAGGATTTCAGTTTGTGTCCAAGTTCTGGTGATCCTTGTGCAATCAGTTGCAAGTGATTTTGGACTTCTTTTCTGCCTACCACCCTCAGTCAAATGGTCAAGTGGAGAGGGTGAACCAAACCTTGGGATGTTATCTTCGCCATTTTGTCTCTGCCCATCAGGATGATTGGTTCAGTCTGTTGCCATGGGCAGAGTTCTCCTATAACTCTCTGGACACTGAGGCTGCCAAGGCATCTCCTTTCTTCAATGTCTATGGACAAATTCGTCGCCCACCTCTTCCTCTGTCAGTTCCCTCAGATGTCCCTGCAGTTGAAGACTTGGTGCAGAATCTCAAATCTGTCTGGGAACAATCCTGCCAATCTCTACTTCAGGTCTCTGCTCGCACCGAATCCCAGATAAGAAATGCAGGCCTCCTCCAGTCTTCTCTCCGGGTGACAAGGGGTAGCTTTCATCCAGATACATTAGGCTGAAAATTCCCAGCTACAAGCTTGGACCATGTTTTCTAGGGCCTTCTGAGGTGGAGAAGCACATAAACCCTGTGGTATACAAACTTCACCTTCCTCCCTCCATGCGAATCCTGAACTCTTTCCACGTCTCTCTCTTGAAGCCAGTCATCCTGAACCGGTACTCTCGACAGGTGCCTCCTCCTGTTCGTGTGGCTGATTCCACCAATGTCTTCGAGGTAAAGGATGTCCTGGATATGAATACAGTGAGAGGTAAGAGGTTCTTCCTTGTTGACTGGGAGCCTGAGGAGAGATCATGGGAGCCAAAGGACAATATCCTGGACCATGGTTTCTTGCAAACATTTCTCCAGCCTAAGAAGAGGGGGAGGCCAAAGGGGGGGGGTTTACTGTCATGGGGGTCACGGGTGTGGTTCTCTGGCTCACCCGTACCCCTACGTGTTCACGCTGCTCACCTCTCCCTGCTGCTGATTCCCATCCGCGGTCCATGTCTCCATCTCCTAGGGCGCATGTGCGCCAGCTTCAGGACATTTAAAGGGCCAGCGCGCAGTTAATTGGCGCTGGCCATTTCCAAGAAGGCTATTTAAATCTGCCTCTCCCATAACACCCTGCCGGATCTTTGAGCCTTTGAGAAAGCTCCCTAATGTTATTCCAGTGTTCCTGTTCCTGAGTTCCTGTGTTTCAGCTCCTGTGTGTTCCTGCGTTCCTGTTCTGCATTCCTGTTTCCTTTCTGCCTGCACCTCGGATTGGACTTGACCTTGCATCTCTGCCGCCTGCCCTGACCCTGTGGCAGAATCTGACCACGAGACTGTCTCCTGTAAAGGTACCTCGACCTTGGCTGCCACCACAAGCTAGTTGCACCTGTGGAACGATCTGGTGGTACCCCGCCACAGCAAGACCATCCCGCTTTGCGGCGGGCTCTGGGGAAGACCAAGTGCTACTTAGATTCTGGTCCCAGGTGTCAGCTAGTACAACATCCCGCGGTGGTCCAGAGGATCAAATGATCCCGAATCCTGACCCATAGAAGCTTTCTATAGAATGACAGCAAGCAGAGATTTAGAAACGCGCGAGGAATTGATAGAGAAAGTATTTTGGAAAATTGTATAACTTTTTATACTTTTAGCTTATGACAACTACTAGAATTTGGTCCCTTTGGATATTCACTTTTATAAAGTAAATCAATTTTATTATAACACATGATCAGAAAGGTATATTTTATTACAGAGTGTAATACAAATGTAAATGCATTATTTTTGTCTTTATTTTCAGGTCAATTAGAGAACTTCTGCATATTTGTCATGAAAGAGAAAGGGTCAAATATGTCATAAGGGTAAGTATTCATACTACACTATGTATTGTATACTTACTATAAAATGCATACAGAGTGGTGTGCAATTATCACTGCTCCAGATTTACAGGGTATATTCACTGTGACTGTGTTCAGCCCGTTCCTTTACAGCTTTCATCATGAAGCTCCAATCTTTCAGTTTTTATTCTCCGTTCTGGAACAGGCTATATATATATTAACGGATAATCCAGCAAACTGTTGACTACTATAAATTTCTGCATAAACGCAAACAGCCATACTGTTATAACTCCTTAGTGACGCAGCCTGAAAAGGCTCTAGTGAC
The DNA here is from genome assembly GCA_019512145.1 of Engystomops pustulosus. NCBI lineage: Eukaryota > Metazoa > Chordata > Amphibia > Anura > Leptodactylidae > Engystomops > Engystomops pustulosus. The sequence continues at coordinate 122,336,232 of CM033644.1, forward strand.
CGGGCATTTTAAGTAAATTTTTTTCATGCTTAGGAAACAGTTGGGAAAGGATATACTTGGTAGGGTCAATAAAGTGCAGAACAAAAAGGGGGCTATCCTTTGGCCCATTCATACCATAACCAAGTACTAAAATTTTACTTTTATTAGCATATTTGATTAAAAATTGTGGTGAAGACTGTACAATTAAGAACACAGTGTACCTTTCAGAGTATACGTCATAATTAAACACATCAATGGTATTCCTGGGATACCAATATAGGAGTCATAAACCCTCATCTATATACATGTAAGTCAGTAGAGTTCAATGTAAGCAGATATTTTGTATGGTTACCCTGTGTTAATTTTCACACTGGGTGGTATCGGCAGTATATTAGTCTGGTTCATTCAAGGCAGTGATCTAGTAGGCTGTATATTGAATCGAGAAAGAAGCAGGGGGAGGGGGTGGGTGGGTGAGGGCATGGGAGAAGGGGAAGCTCTGTGATTATAGCTAAATATAAGTCTCTGGTAGATGTAACACCCAGAAAGGTGTGTGAATACACCTCCCTCCTGGCTGTGCGGACTATTAAGGCACCCTAACGATCCACAGTGCTTAGGGGCTATATAGCCCTGCTGTATCTCCTCTCTAGAGACCCCCTACTTAGTTGGTAGCAACACGGCATAAACTGTCAGAGCAATGAGTACACTAATCGATGAATTCAGAGAGCAACTATTACTTTCTCATCTATTAGTTCAGTAGCACTACATACTACTGATGCCTGACTAAGCTCACTAGCTATACGAAGACACTCTCTACATAGCTAAATAGCTGCACCTACTACATGACACAGTTGAAAGTACACTGCTGTACACGCGCCACCATTTAAATGCCTCCAGGAGGCAGAGGCATTTACGGGGTGAACACCGGTAATCGGTGCCAGCATATGCCCACCTTGTATGGAGGAGAGTCTGTGAGCCATCTTGTGAGGGGCTGGCATGTGAGGGGCTACACTACAAAACCAATCAGGATTTCTTATTTTCACCTAATGGCAAGTTCCCATTGCCTATTTAACACTAATTCCCAATCTGCTTATATAATTAACATTAGTGGCATGAAGTAGAGTTGTAAGAGCAGGGTGCAGATAATGATAATGTTTCAGTGACGCAGTTTGCTGGCAGGGAGCCAGGAATGCTTTACTGAACTTTTAAAAGTGAGTTGAATGTTAATTAAAAAAATAGATTAGGAAATAGTATTACAAAGGCTATAGGAACCTGTCATTAGTTGAAATATGTGTTACTTATGAGAGGTATGCTTTAATAAGGTTGTGTTTTTGCCCTTTTTCAATTAGATTTCAATGCTAGAGATATACAATGAAGGTGTGTGGGATCTGCTTTCTCATGATGGGAACAAACAGCTAGAGATCAGGTCACATGGAAAAGTAGTAACACTACCTGGATTAACCGAAATGGAAGTTCTGAATGAGGAAGATATCAAAAGGATAATGTCCTTTGGTGAGAAGAATAGAACAGTGGCATCTACAAAAATGAACACTGAAAGGTAACATTTACATCCACTTTATGGATTAATAAGTTTAGGTAAAAAAGGATCATTTATGTTGGTTTTACTGTAGATAAAAACAGCTTCCATTGACTTCCCCTTTTTGTATTGGCTTAACATGCAATATTGCTTTTGGTGCCAGAAATGCATAAAAAAGTCACCTTTTGGCACCTTAGTCAAGCATAAAAGTTTGCTCTAGTCCAAAGCATATGTTTAAATGAAAGAATGGTTATACCTCTACAAACTTAGCATTCTATTCTGTGAGACCCGAGAAATTATAATTCCAGTGACCTAAGAATTGTATTGCTCTTAGTACCGTTGTGCCAGATTTTCCAATGTACACAGTAAATGCAATAGATTTTTTCCACATAAACGTCCTGCATTGCTGCTCATGTGTATGGAGGTGTAACAGACACATGCAATAGGAACACTGACCCTATTAATAACACAATGGTCGTGATGGCTCACTACTAACAGGAATTTACGCTTTAATAGTTATTAGCCATTTCAATGTACGGTAGCAATCTTTTCTTGGGATAAATAGACATATAAATCGGCTATAAATCAAGATAATAACTTCTTGATAATGCACTCTATTTTTTTTCCCTTCATTTGCCAGTGTGGTTTTTTTAGCTTATGCCCTATACTCTCAATGCTTAATCTTTATACTTAGAATAACTCTTAAATAATGATTCTCCAATACTCAATGAAATATTTTCATATTGGCATCCTTACAGAGAGATGAAGTGCAGGGTGGTTTTTGATCATTCATTTGTATATAATTAATCCCTGAAGTGCCACTAGCCCATTGGTTGTACATTGATTTCTATTACATGTGCTACAAGACAATGTTTTATCTCAATGTAGGGCAAATCACATCAGGGCTGCAAATGAACCAAGAGATTAATCATAATCATCTGTAGTTCATCTTTTGGTATAAATTAAGTATATGCAATGAACAATAAAACTGTTTGGTAAAGTTTGGGGAGTACAATGGCATAATACTATATAATAACAAGTTCTTAAATTCAATGATCTGAGGAATTATTAGACAGGTTACAAAAATGCTTAGAAATTAACAATTTTGTATGTGTGAATACAAAACCTCTGACCTCAAAACACCACAAACTATAATGTTGTGTATGTGGGCAATCTCATATTATACTCACTGTTAAGACAGTCTAACCACCTAGAAATAGCCATTCATATAAAGTATTACTAGACCACATATAAACTTTAGATTTATTTAAGCAGAACTCAAGTGCTAAGGAACCACAGGCTGTAGACAATGGTTCTTTCTTGGCAAGTAGTTCTTTAGGAGATAAATTGTATCAGAAATTTCGAGTGGTTGTTCACCTCTCTCACTTCAGCGGCATAAATTGAGCGTGTGCGTGCCTCTGGAGGCATCTGGCTGACATTTGTTGGTGGTTGATATTTTTTAATGACCATGCTGTGATCAATAATGTATGAAATACTGATTCATACACCAGCACACTGCCCCATTTGGGGTAGTAGTGCATTGCTTCTGTTGTTGCTGGGGCCCACAGCCATGGGAGCAAGCCTGGCAGCAGGCATGCTATTGTGCACGTTTCTCAATCATGTGGGCTATATGATTGTGGTGGTGATATTAGTGTTTCACCAGGGGCGGGTGAATGGGGTCCCTCTTCCCACTTTAAAATGTAGATATTACACACAACACACACACACATACAGTGCCATAAAAAGATGTACAGCATACATACACACACACACACACACACCATTCACCATATACACATCTATACAGCATACATACACTCACCAGCCACTTTATTAGGTACACCATGCTAGTAACGGGTTGGACCCCCTTTTGCCTTCAGAACTGCCTTAATTCTTCGTGGCATAGATTCAACAAGGTGCTGGAAGCATTCCTCAGACTGTTCATATCTAGTTTTCTGACGAGTTATGTTTACTGGTCATAAATTTCATTATGTCGTTTTAATTGCAGTCGGTTTGGGTCAATCACATTAAGAGGAACACGCATGCAATTATGGCCAAATATGTGTATTTTAGAATGCTGGACCGTTGGCAAAAAGGACAGGTCGGAGATATATTACCCACTATCCTAGTGACCTTGAGAGTTGGCTGGGATCCGCGAGGACGAGTTCCATCTAAAAAGAACATATATAACCCCAACGCCGCGATCTCTCTCCACAGCTGTTGTTCCTGCAATGGATGCCTCTGTTTCCAAAACCAATGCATCGCCCCGTTGACCGGACCATCAATTCAAGTGCTTCAGTGGTACCAGGACTCACTTCCAGTGCCAGTCCCCTGGCCAAGTGGCCAGTATACATGAGGATTCTTGTAACCCGTCAAAAGTGTTGTTAGACAGGATCCGAACCAGAATATCAGAGGACCCAGACCAGCCCTGACCCGCACTGGTGGACATGCATATCCCCTTTAAAGGAACCTACCATTGTTTTTAGGCAGGGTGACCCAACATCCGTGGAGAAGGCGTAGCTACCCAGATGCAGAAACCTCTTGTGGAAAAGTCCTGAATCAAGGGTTGTAGCTAAAAAGACACTGATAAAATGATTGATAGGCCTCTTACCCTAAGGATGCACCTCCACCTGGCCGAAGGCTGCCGCATCCTGCCCCCCCTAAGCCTGCCAGAGGCTGTGATGTCAGCCACTTGCCAGTATCCTGCCTATCATTAGGCGGCAATATCTGCGGAACGGCTGCCTGCGGGACCACACTGTGATACAGTTTGCTCCTGAAGCGGCGATAAGGGGGGGAGGGGTCTTCAGAGGAGAGCACCCGACGTGGCCACAGGAGTGCCATAGCCTCATTAGCAGAATTTTATAATGGGGTTTGCAGAAAAAGCCCTCAGTTGAGAGTAAACAAATATATGGCGTATACCAGTAGCTACCACTTCTCAAAGTAGGGGGGGTGCATAAGGCGAAAAGCAAGGGAACATGGCCGTCTACATGCGGTAGCAGGGAGAGGTTTCTCTGAAGCCAGAAAAAGTAGTGAACCTCAGGTGTGTGCTCTAAAGGTGGCGTATCTTGAGATTGTAATATAGTGTTTTGTTTACATATGCATTGAAGAACATGGATCGGTGGTGAAGTCAGTGTTGGGAAGCGTGTAAAGGTCGCTTGAGAACCTCCCCTCAAAATCAAGCCTATAAGCCGTCCTTGAAGGGGAAAATTATCATTACAAACAGTAACTGCAACTTGTGAACACATCAAAAATTTTATTAGCCACATCAATTTTCTAAAGCTTCCATGGGCTGCTTTGAGGAAAACTTCTTCATCCTCACGTTTTGGTGCGGTGTTTATATTTTACCACAATTTCAACCACCTTCACAAGTCCTCCCAAACAAAAGCCCTGGTTGTTATACTATAAATACTTTTTTCTGAGCACATATTAATCTATGTGGCTAGCATGCATATTCGTCTGCATTTATCTTTTGATAACAATATACAGTGATATTACGTATTCATTCATGCAACATAATTATTAGATGTTGCTTTGGGACCATAATGATGCTTTTTAACCACTGAAACTATCAAATAATGCGCTTGTGCAGCGATACCCTCAGTTTTTATAGCTGTAATACCTTAACAGTAATAGTTGTTTTAATCATACAGTCCTGACTTTTTGTATTGTTTGTAAATGGTACTTTCGTAGTTTGCAGTGTTTATATTGTGAAAAGGCCTTTAGAGACACAGAATCCTAAAAGATCACATGAGAAAAAAGCAACACCCCGGAGGTCAATCCCCGAAACCCATGAATATGACCGCTTCTAGTATAAACTATTTGGTAAGGTTAAGTTGTCCTCTACAATTAAGGGGTGTCGCTTTGTGGCCTGAGCAAGGCCAGTTTAGCTTTTAAACTGGTGTGCTCTAAATTTTTTGTGCCATTTGAACGGTCTTCTCGTTTAGGCTAAACCACTAAAATTCAAGAGTTGTATTTGTTGTGTCCAAGAGAATAGTCCAATATTCTCATATGAAAATTCCTTTTTTTTTTGTAAAAAACAATCTTATCTTCATCTACGTAACTGTCTTCACATCGTGTGCACTGCGGGCTAATGAAAAGTCCTTTGAGAGGAGCAGGCATAGAAGTGTGCAACCATTGTGCCCATCTTCCTCATTAAATATTTTGAAATCCTTCCGTCCTTCAGTAGATGAAATCTTTACGTTTCTGCAAATATTGTCAAAGGATTGTTCAGAGAATTGTCAGGAGAATTCTGATCATTAGCCCGTTTACTTGTATCTCATTGTTGTGGCTGCACTAAAAAGAGAAGGTTAACACCATCGAAGCCAATTATGTCAACTGGCGGCATCTACAGCGAATGTCAGTCTGCTGGACCACATTTTAAAATACCATTCCTTCAAGGAAATCCGACAAGAAACAATTTAAAACGTGTCTCAGTGATTTGTGTCTTTCAGGGAGATGCTACACCAGTTAGGCACATGTTCCTCTTCTGAAATTTTAGCAGTTACTGTATTCTACTTTCCCTAGTTTTGATGTTATCCCAATTCAGGACAGCTGCCTGGAGGTTTCTCCCCTGACTTTCCTTAGGGTTACGAACCAGAGAGTTAAAAGTCACCCTCCCCTCAGCACCCCTTGAGTGTTTTTCTTGTCCGTCATAGACAATACGAGAGTCCCTCACAGTGTGCTGCCCTGATAATAGTAAATGGTTTTTTTTGGCAGGATAGTCTTATCTGAAAGCTGAATCACAGTCTTGTTTAGAGAAGCTGAATCTACAGTAAATATTTCTCCAGTGTTTTTTTTTTAATGGAACGTGTATCTTTCCTTCTTTTCTTTAAAGGAAACCTACCATTGAAATTGATTTTATTTGAAGCAACATACCTTGATAATGCTGTTAAGCTATCTGATGGCTCCTCCACTGCTTGGTTCATTGCTTCTCCCTACAAGTGAGTTTTTCTCTGCGCGAGGAGAGGATGTATTGGCTTGTTCCAGAAGGCAGAATAATAAATTGCTGCACCATCCTCCAGCCTGCGTGTCTAGTGATCCAGCTCAGGTTTTTTTTTTTTTTTTTGATTAGTTATGTCTTTTGACTAACATACCGTTTTTGTAATTACAGCTGTTTGTGTCATGTGTTTTATGTCGCCCAGCCTGACCCGCTTTTCCCAAGTCCTGAATGTTTATACGGTAATTGTGTTTTCAGCAATACCACTACTCAACTGAGGGATAAACCAAGATATGATCCTGCATCCGTATTCTATCAAGCTTCTCTCTAGTTTGCCTCATAATGCATTCAAATCAAATGTTTAGGTTTCCTTAACCACTGCTCCACTACAAGAAAGGCGGACCTGAAAAAAGGCACAGAGGAGATGTTTTATTTAATGAGGTATATTGCATAGTTTACTACTTCTCTAGTTGTTAATGCCATTAAACAAATAACTCAGCATTTTTTTGTGCTTTAAATATGAAGCATCCTTGTTCAAGGGATAAATTGAAATCTGATTTGAGGCCGAATTTCATGCTTGAAAATTGTTAAATCTAATCCATCTAAACAACTGGGCCACACTGAACTGGTGATGCGGATACTGAAAAGGAAGATGAATATTAAAATAAAATGTTGGCACAATTAAAAGGAACGGATATAAACACTTAATAATGTAATGCTAAAGAGTCTGAAGAGGTCCACTAAATATTTTTCCTGTCATGAGATCCCTAATCCCTGAGTCCAAAAGGAATAGTAAATTGCTGAAAATCAGCCTAATTGGTCTCATTAATTAAAAATGTGTATCTACAGACTTAAAGATTTGTTGATTTATCGGGCAAAATCATAAAAATAAGTTTAATTAATTGCCACCAACGGTTTTATAAAAAAAAAAAAACTTCGGTACCCGATGGATAGGAAATGGATAGTATGTTGAGACTTTCAGCTGCAATTATTATATCTTTCTTCAGCTTTATATTAATTGGGAATTGGGAGGTGTGGAAATTCACTTACTGCATATTTGCCATTTTATATTAATGCCCCAAAATATGTAAGCAACAACAATTCAGGCTTGTAATCTGTGTAGGTCCATACTTTTGTTCCGGCTCTTGATGCTATATTAAAAAGGGCGCTGGACAGGAAGAAAAGTATTCGCAGAATACAGGTGATTAAAAAGGACTCCCACATTGAATCCATGGACCCAAATGAGTGACAGAGGCAAAACAGAGAGAGGACAAACGGGATCCTGTCATTTTTTGTCATTTAAAATCCCTGCAAACATTCTGTCGAACAATGATCCTGCCCTGGTTTGTAGTTTTTTGTTTGTTTTGTGTTGACAGCCTGGGGGAAAAAGACAACATCAAACATTGGTATAAAGTCAAAGAGGGAAGTTTTTCCCCCTTCTTCCATACCATAACAACTCTCGTGTGCAAGCATATAAGAGAAAATATATCCGATTAATAAAGTGGGGAGAGTACCAAGTAAAAGCCCCCCCCTAAGCAGAAGAACATGGTATTATTCCTCCCTGTTCCAGTCCTGAATTGCAATGATAATCACCTACAGTATTGTAAGAACAAAGTAATCATAACAAACGCTGTACAAATGGAATCCACAAAAACCATTCTAATACAATAAATGGCAAAACCTTCCTCCAGTGTTCTAGACTTGTTCATCAAGTATTAACTAAAAATAATGAGACAACATCTGATGAATTACGCTGTCTCTTTACCACCTACACATTTGCCTTGTATACCGGCGATCCCGGACACCTGACTTAGAGATACCCCTAGTTACTCTCACCCTATGACCTCTGTCTAAATCTCTGGATCTTTAATGTATCCCAGGCTGCAATGATCAGCTTTAAAAGAAGTGTCGCAAATGATTTTTTATTACTAACGCTTGTTCCCCGAAATTTAAAAATCCAATTGTCACTGGGACTATCCAGTTTGTTCTGAAAAACTAAATTTTTAAACTATAACCAGTTCCCTACTTGCTTACAAATTCAACTTAAGAAATTCCTAAGGACCTAAATCTGTATGTAACCCGGTGACTGTCTTTAGCAGTTCTTTATAATAAGAAATATAATTCTTTATTTATATAGCGCAAACACAGATTACGCAGCGCTGCACAAAGCAATTCAAATCGGTCCCTTGTCCCCCAATGCTTACAATCCTAAACACCTAACAGTATGTTTTTGGAGTGTGGGAGGAAACCGGAGTACCCTGAGGAAACCCACGCAAACACAGAGAGAACATACAAACTCTTTGCAGATGTGTTGCCTGGTGGGATTCGAACCCAGGACTCCATTGCTGGCAAGGCAGAATTGCTACTCACTCACCGCACCGTGCCCGCCCTACTCAGCCAACCACCGTGCCGCCCTACAATGTTAACATGAAGTAGACATATAACAAAAGGTAGAATTCTTTTAGCACCTTCTTTGGAGGATAAAACCTTAGGCAGGAGGCGTGCCTCCGAAACGTCACAAAACCGTTCAAGTGCATCTCTGCTAAATTGCTACTAATGGATTGAGTTTTCCTTTCCCCCGGAAAAACCTGTGGAACGTTCCTAAGCCACGGAACAGTTAAGTCTCCATCGGGAATGTGACTGCAACAACCCACGCGTAAAGGTAAGGACACTTTGTAAACTAACAAAGAAGTTGCCTAAAAGAATTCTTTCTTTTGTATATTCCTACTTCATGCTTAACATTGTAGTATTTTGCTAAAACTCTGTAAATATGATTTTTTTAAATTATATCTATAAAACAATGTTCAGTTGTATTTTTCAAAGTTAACCACCGTATTTGTTTTTTCGGACCATAAGAAGCTTATTACTATAGTACTCACCCAGATTTAGCTTCCAAAAAAGGAAAAATATATTTTTACAACACCAATTAAATATCCCTTTGGTCGCACTAAAGCACCGGACACACAGATATCCATTACACCCTCATCTCTTCATCATTCCAGCCACATACACACTCAGCTCTGCATCATCCATCCACATACAACACTCAGCCCGCATCATCCATCCACATACACACTCTGCTCAACTATCACACTCACCCACCTATACAACACACATTGAAGAAATATCCCAGCAACTCACTTTGCTTCGTGGCGAAAGTTTATTAGTCACAAGTCAATATATACACATAGAACGTGTCTTCGGCTTTAACAAAGCCGTTGTCAACTACTAAATGTACTTGCAATAGACAACTATTATATATTCTGTGAATGGAAAATCTATATCGAGGTGTGCGAACCATCAGGAGGCGGTACTTCATACAACATCATCTTTCCCCATGGTGAGGAAAGAATCAAAATCCGTATACTACCGGAAGAAAAGAACAGATCGTTGAATGGTCATAAAAAAGTTTACTTTTCTTTACATTGAATCACGATTTAACCCCTGTGGGCTCCAGAGTGTTCAAAGTATCAATCATAACGCTTCCCTGCGTAGCAGGAGTTGTTTTTCACACTAACCCTCCTCGTCTAGGTTTTCACTTTCTTCAATTACCTTTAACGTAACCTATACCATTTCCAATGGTAGGTTTAAGCTGTAAACACCGAGCACCAGCTCATGGTGACTGGTTGCCGGTGCTTAGTTTCGTTTGTTAAAAACCAAAACCGCGGTATCGCGGTTTTAACACTTTTTTAAACTTTATAGCATAAACTGCTTCGGCGCTGCGTGCGCACGTCGCTCGCAGCGCCGAACGGCTTCTGCTATAAGTTTTAAAAAGTGTGAAACCGCGATACTTCGGTTTTACACTACCTAAACTCAGCACGCGGCAACCAGTTCACCTGAGCTGGTGCTCGGTGTTTACAGCTTAAAAACCTACCATTTGAATGGTAGGTTTCCTTTAAATTTAAGGTGGTGCATGGAGTGTCCACATTTCGGAAATTGAAAGGGTATCACTGAAATACATCTTATCTTTGCCTCGGATTCTAGATTTGTGTTCTACTGAGGCGTTCAGAATACGCTGCATCGTCCTCCATGTATAAGTACCACACTGGCACCTTATGAGATAAACCACATTTATGGAATTACCTGTAAAAAAACCTTTTACTTAACGAATGACTGAACTGGGGATGGTAAATGTATCCCTCTCATTATGTTGAAACATTGAGCAACCAATTCAAGAACATGGAAACGTTCCATCTTTCTAGTGGCAAGGAGGTTTGTCGTGTAACCCTTAGTTGCACCGATTATCACGCTTTTCAACCAATTTGTTGCGCAATTGGGGGAGCTTTCTGTTACAAATTAATGGGGTACTAATACAGTAGTGTTGTCACATGTTCATTATTAATCAAATATTTAGCAAGTGTCTCATTATGGTTCCTGTTTTGCATTTCTATCGAACCATAGCAATTATTTTAAGGATTTAATAAAGGGAAATCGGGTTGCCCAGGTAGTAATAAATATTGTTAGTGTCAGCTAAGGTCCGTTCTATTTTTTCTATTTCTTTGACATAGGCTGACCGATCTAGAACAACGATCGATCCGCCTTTGTCATCCGGTTTTATAATTATCTCCTATTGGACAGCATGAACAGTGCCGTAAACTCATCCGGATTAAGATTACAATTAACGTAAATTCACCCTTTTAATGCTATTAAGCAAAGCAGCCAGCCACATCTCTTTTTTGCCGAGACCACTAGATGTCTCAGTGGGGTTGATACTTTTTCGGAGGAGAAAGAAAGACTTTTTTAATCTCAAACAAGATTGTTTAGACTTAGAACACAGATTGTAGTCAAATGATACTGATTATTATGTTCCCATATCGGACTCTTGGAAGAAATTTCTTAAGGCCTAACATTCTTGAAAACCGCTACTGTTATATTACCAAGTCCCATAAGACCCTGTCTATCCCCCGGGTACCATAGTGACTATCCACCACCAACTCAATCTTCCCCCCTAGCCAAGTATATCAAAGGTATGACACCATTAGTCATGAAAACACCCGCTTTTTTTATTAGACCTGCAGCCTTTTTGTTAGAAGACAACAGTGGGGATAGATGACCGACATTTTAGTTTCCATAGTACGTAGTCACAGCCTCTATACCTCAATTTGAGCATGATATTGAAGCCACTAGGAGGTTCTCTCGAGGATTTAGACTATAAACATTGAATAACAAGAGAGTTCTTGATTGATAGTCTTAGTGTTTAAGAACAGCTTTTTTCTACAGAATTTCAAACCGGCCTGGGCTCCGGCCCTATGCAAACGTTACATGTCTATGTTCGAGGAGACCATGTCTTACTCATCTTTTATATCAGAGACACGTAAAATTGTGGCGTCGATTATCGACGATAATCGTTTTGCATTGGGTGGTGCCCACGTGAGCCCTTGATGAGTTCTTCTCTTTCTCAACTCCATAAGAGAAGAATTACAGTTCACCACCACCTCAGCTTTGGTTCAAGTTTGTTTTTCCCGATCCCTTACTGATGAAGGATGCAAGATTTTTTTTTATAACTGACCTATACCGTAAAGTGGACAGACAGAACAGTATTCTCCATTTTAGAAGTAACCACCGATACTCACTATGCACCACAACTCCCCGTAGTGCCGTCCTACCTGTGATTCCTGGACACCTATACACCCACACACACCAGAACCACACACATACTAGCTTCCTCCATTCCCCTTCTTCTTACCCTGTTCCATGGCAAGCATGGCAGTTATGAGATCTGTGGTGAATATGTAAGAACATGGATCATTCACATGATTCTGACCTCACCGCAGTTCCTGGACGCTGTAGACATGGGGAGAGGTGAGAGCATAGGAGCCTCTCCTCTCTGGGAGATCGGGTGCACTCTAATCTCAGGGCATCACCCTTTCTCCCTTACAGTGGTCAGAGGGTCTGGCAGTGCTGATCCCTCCTGACCTCCGTCTATAAGACGCAGCCCTTTTTAGCAAGATTTTTTTTCTTGCTAAAAGTTGTCTTATGTCCAGAAAATATGGTATATCAGACAACATGACAATGGTAGCATTCATCAGGAATCAAGGAGGCATAAGACATTCTTCACTCTTTTTTCCAATGGGCTGGGTATATATACCATGAACCTTAGTTAAGTCGTGTATTGGTTGGATATCGTAAGCCCCATTGAAAAAGAAGACTAGAGTAACAACATATGGGACTCCTCACTCGTTCTTCCACTTGCCAACTTCCATATTCTTGATACTAAACAAACTGAAGCTGTTTGTTTGTTTAATTTTCATAATATTTGTAATGAATTCTTGTGGGGATAGAATGTTTACTATATGTATTCTCAAGGAGCTGTTCAGAATTCACTACTGCACAACACGGTCATCGTAGGGCTCACTTGGGCCGGAGCACATGGTGTGTGAGAGGGAGGAGATAGCACTCCTTAACCCTGGCCCTCTCCATAGGAGCTTAGCTGTGTAGCAATCGGTGCAGATAATAGCACCTGCCTTTTCTTTGTCGTGTGTCAGCTGAGACAAGGTATGCTCACTTTTGCATGTGCATAATGCCTCGGTTTTTGCGGCTAGCTCATTGGCTGCATGAATATATTGCCGTGTGGCCTTAAGCCTAAAATAGAGTTTGTGCATGTTTGTAACCGGTACTGTGTTTTCTTGCCCTATTTTTAGAGTAAGTTTTTAATTATTTGTGACTGCTTTGGTCCCACAAAGTCTGTGCCTTCCGCTCCCCATAACAGCTTACTAACATATGCTTTTACTCTTACTTTGAAAAAGACCCTTTACATTTCTATGGACCAACCATGTGCAAAATTTGATGGCTTGAGACTTTGGCATCGTATATTGATCAGATATTTTAAAAATTCTCCTACACTGTTATTTAAGTACTAAACCTAGGGTCCCAATACCTTTGTATATTATTACCCACCACATTTTTGGCCTCATAACTGTTGGAATTACGGTAAATGTCTTCCATACAAAAGAATAGCGTTTGAATTTTTTTGTTGCATATTCAACAACCACAGGGGGTCAGTTTTTTCTATCTGATCATTTTAAAAACTAATTTTATAATTCTGTACTTTATGCTCTGCGAATTAGCATAGGCAGAGAGAGAAGGGAGAGAGCAGGGGGTTGGGTAAGACTGTTCTGCTCATTGTAAACAGCCTGCAAGAATCTTGAGCACTGATGGGCTCTGGTAACACCCCCAAAGGGGAAGGAAAAGGCCGTAATAACAACTAAAGCGATTACCACAGTTACTCTTGCCTGGATCTAAGAGTACGTGTCCCTGTTATCATGATGGGTTTTTGATGGTAGATTTTCCTATTTAGTTAGTTTTATAACAGGCAGTATAACCCCCTGGGTTGTACAAGATGTGTTCTGTAGTTTGTTCTTAATTTGAATTTGTCTGTAGATCAGAATGTATGTTTAATAATTTTAACCCCAGTCCAATTGTTTTGGGTCTCTGTTACAATTTTGATTTTCCAAAATGTTGGATTCCTCAATAAAGACCAGGATTAAGAATAAGCTTCATACAGACCCTCAGATACTGTTACAGCTGATCATTGTAGCCTAAGGCCTGAAGTACATCTAAATACCTCCCACATACAGAGGTCCGTTTGTAACTAGGGGTCATCTGTAAGTCGGGTGTTTTCTGAGTAGGGACTGAATAGTTTAGTAATGACAATTAAAAAAAATCATTTGATGACTTTCATTTATATATTAAAACTGGCTGCCCTCTTTTTTAGGAATTAGGGAAAAGTTGGGAGGAAGTACAATCGAAGATGATCGGGATTTGGGAGACACAACGAGAGTATGGGAACTGTATATGGCATCTATATTCATTTGTATGGGTACAAATCATTGAAAGGTGGTGGTAAAGCTACATTTCCGCCCTTACAGTGCTGATTATGCTTAAGTGTATTGTTCTTTCTCCAGGGATTGGTCTGATGGGGAAGAGCATCCTATGTCTGCATTTTGTCTTTTTTGTGAAACACAAGCAGACACAACTGAGAAAACTTCTATTTCTCATTGAAGTACATCAAGTACACCTATAGCTTTTAACCTTCCTAAGGCACCTAGGATTTTTATAAAGAATTCTTGTGCTCCGGGAAATGTATTATTTATCTCCTCAACATATAGAGGGTGTCCACTATTTCAGAACTAATTGCTTGCGAATGAAAAGTTTGCATAATTTTCTCTTTTCTGTATCAAATTTCCCACTGCTTTATCTCCACTGCTGTCATTCTATAGTAAGCCTCATGTTAACCTTTGTTTTGATAAAAATCGTCCACTGCCATATGATGTAATCCCAGGTGCATGAGTCGTTATATATGGCCTGATTATTACTCACACCCGAGCTTTGTGACAGGCTTGCACCTGTGTGACATCACGTGACCAGGGACGGTCTGGTAACCACAGAGCAAACATGAGCTTCCTTTGGAAGGACAGCAATCTGAGATCTATAAAATCATGAGGAATTGTTCAGAAATATTTTGGAAAATTTTAATTCACAAACAGTTATTAATTCCCTAAATGGGACTAGTGTGATTGAAAACGTGTGATCATCCATTTTTATCCCGACTTAGTGTCCAATGTTGGACTGTAGGGACCCTTAAATATGCACAATGTTTGAAAAATTATGACTTTAATTTCGTTTTTGACTGTGCTTAGGATTGTCCACCACTTTGATCTTCACACATAATAAAAACGCCTTGGGTGAGGTAAAATAAAAAAATTCTGAAACCAAAGAAATGTGTCTAGTAACTTTATATGTAGGAATTACGTTGGCACAATATTTAGTTGTTTTATATATATATATAGAGAGAGAGAGCCAGTGCATTTTTTAAAAAAAGTGCAAAGGTTTTGTGAATTTTGGTGGCAAAATTGTGGCAAACTGTTGCAGACAGTTTGTATATGCCGTATACACCAGTCACGCACTTGGTTACAATACAATAACTTTGCTTCTATATCAGTCAAATTGTGTCAAAACCTTGCATATATTGTTTTTGGTTCTAGTGGTACTAGTGTGTATTGTACTAGCCCCAACTAAATTTCAATCTAGGTTTGGTGTATTTAGCAATGGTAGATATACTAGATTCAGTGCTTGGAGTATATTTTCTATCTGTTGCTAGCCCCAGAAAATCACTACATATTTGTACCAAGTCAATTCTAACAGAAAAGAAGGAGAACTTGTTTCTCGTTCCTTGTGTAGCGGAATGTACAGGAGACTTCAAGGAGAACTTAAAGAACTACAATTGTCCTAAATGCAATGTGGAGAATGGCAGTCAATTACATTGAAATCGTTTGTGACTGCATTCTTGAAATATGCCGTTACTTGACTTCTAGCATACAGACCTGTTTGCACTGACTTGTTAGTGTTTTGTGGCTTTTGACATGACTGAAGTTTTTATCAGCAGTCAAATTAATTGAATTTTAATTATAAGGCAAATCATCAGTGTCGCATGTCAGGCTGTCAAGAGAGTTTCATTCAACAGAGTTGATAACTCACATGCAAAAGAACAAGCATATGATCATCTTCCAGACAGATCATGTGGGATCAACCTCATAAGAATTTCTTATTTGGTATTGCCATGTATTAAAACTGCCCTGCCATCCCTGTTTCATTTGCCTGTTGACTGAGTGCATAGATTTTATCGAATATGAGAATCCAGCCTCTTTGTAGCTTTGAAGTCAAAAACAGCTTCAGTAACATTTTGGTCATAGACCTCATAGACAGTAGATTGTGTTCAGATAGGTGTTCTTTTGCCACGCTAATTAATTAAAGGATGTGGCGTATATCGGAATGCTGTCAATTACTGACCAGTGTTGTCTATAGCTGTACTTTACTATTACGCCATTTCTATCCCCCACATCGTGGGATTCTACTGAACACATTCTGTGTGTAATGAAGGTCTATACTGACCAAAACAACACTGACTTATGGATTGTCAATGCAATTATTTGCTTCACATCTACAAAGTGCTGGATTATTGCTATTGGGATTGGATTGGGACTCTATCCAAGCACCTTTCAAATTATTCAGTATTGTTCTTAGATATTCTATTTAAATTCTATTTAATTCCATTTAAGTCTTATCTAGTTATCACATTTGTAATTTAAATAAGTTTTTATTTTTAAAAAATAAGTGAATGGCTAATTGAAAAAGTATATTGAAACTGATTTTAACTAGTGTACATTGGATTTTTCTTCTTATTCTCCAAGTATGAATGCAGCATTATTATCTTCAGAAAGATTTGTTATAAAGGTGGTTTCAGAGATTCACAATTTAACAGAAAAAAACTATTTTATTGCAAAATGTGTACATGAGTCTGATACCAACTACAGAGACATATGGGAACCATCTGGCTGCATGTGTATGATAAGCATTTATCATAGACAGAGTCTTCTCCAAATTTTTATAAGTCTGCCCTGGAATGAGAAACATTTTGCTTGATGATAATTTGCCATGTAGAAAATTGGTATTTGCGTAATTTTAATAATTGTCATAATTTTTACCTATTGCATAACATTCTGAACACTCTCTTGGGCTGTGTGTTAATATCAGTAGTTATTTGGGAAAGGTATGTTATCACAACAAAATGTATCACAGAAGATATCACTTAATTTTCCAAGAAACTTGTTTGGAAGGGTACCTATCACTGCACTTTTTGAAGGTTATTTTGGTTTGTTCTTTACTCCTTACAAAGTGCAGTGCCATAAATTGTGTTAATGTCTTTGCTTGGTGTTGTAGCTCAGTATCATTCATTTGAATAGGGCTGAGCTACAAAAAGAGCCATTAGCCTTAGAAGAGCATATGTTGCTAAAAGAAGTATTTGTATAGTGTAACTATGTAAGCACAATAGGTAAAAAGGGTAAAAATCCCATAGGTGTTGTGACCATGGTATCTAAGGGGTTAAGGTTTAGGATCTAATTTATCCCTTATTCTGTGCAATACTGTCAACTTAATTATATTGGCATCCACAAGTTATGGCACTGGCAGAACCCATGTGTGTTGCCAAAGTACTTCACGGCAGTTTATAGTGCTCCCTATTCGCTGGAGATTCCCCAGGTATTGGGGGATACCCGTGCAGTCAATGATGGCACACCGCGTGGCTATTGCTTTTCCGTCCGATGTGTAGAGAGTCCTGAGCTGCTTATCTTCCGTTTGTCCCCCCCCCCGCCCCCCCCACCTGCCTACTGCCCGTCGTTTAACTCCCCCCCGTTGTTTTGCTTTATCTTCAGCGTGGATAGTGGGGGCGCCTGACGCTGGTCTTACCGTTTTGACGCGTTGATTTTTTTGGACTTCAAGAAATGGTGTCTTAATTTCCAGTAGGCTGATAGTTGCCGTGCCCTTTTCTCCGCGAGTTCCTCCCCGATGGGTCGGTCCCCACGGATGAGCAGAAAGCGATGAGTTTTCGGACCCGCCCCTTTCCCACATCAGTCGCCTGGTGTTTCAGCCTCTGCAGGCTCCTCCGACTATACTCGCACCTCGTTTTCTCAGCCTTCGATCCTCAGAAGTATCCCTCGGTCGATCGATGGACCCTTTCTTCGTTCCCTTGTGTTGCTTTGATTGTAGCGGTCTGTCTCCTAGTCGGGCTTTGTTATTGCTATCTAATTGAAGTGTGTATCGCTATCTTTTCTTTTTTTCCGCACGTGCCTTCTTGTCCTCTGCTGTCCGGCGTCTCGCCCTCGCTCAACTTGCCAACCGCCCCCCAGCTTTTGCCAACCCTATTTGGTTTCTCGCCTTTTTCATGCCCGGTTTGGCCCCCCGCGATATGCCCCTGCCCGCTCGCCCTCCCGTGTCCTGTTCGCTTATCTGGGAGTCCTTTTTTTTCCGCTGTAGAGGTATGGTTCGTGTCCGCACTTCTCCCCGCTCGTCTAGTTTTTCCCATCCCGCGACAAATAGAGGTTCCGCGTCTGCCTGATATTATTTGTTTTGAAATGTTTCACAGCAAAACAAAAATTCACGATATTACAGAACTCATGTATAGCCTATACTGTTCCTTCTGTTTTTTCTGCTTGGTCACTTTCCACAGCTGCGGTCAAGCACCGGCGGCTCCAATCACCTATGTCGTGGTTCATTTCGCCTCCCTTCTGCTCTCCCGCCCTACTCTATGGATCTACGATTCTTTTTTGGTTTTAATATGACCTAGTAATACATAAATATTAATATTAAGTAACAATACAAACAACTGTTGTGTATTCTTGGTGTGGTAAAGGTCTAACATTTCCTTTTATTGTGCAGGTACTACTTTCCCACCATGAAAATGATTCTCTTCTATGCACTCTATCGAACCGTGAGGAGGAGTGTAGGCGGCACAAGACCAGAGGGAAAAATCCCAGTTATTGGGAGGATCTCACAAGCCTTGAAGCGTTAAAGAAAGGCAGCATATTAAACCAGCTTGTACGTGACAGTCGGAACTAAATATGAAGTAGGATGTTGAATTCTCATAATACACATACCAGGAGGATCAGGAGTATAAGGGAACAAAGTGTACACATCAACAAAGACCTTTAGGTGTCCTGCTTCCGCTAGATTTTCTCTTCCCATATATTTCTTACTCCCTGCATGCTGTGTAGATGTCAGACGCTGGGGCGCTGCATAGCTGTCATATTACTAGTCACTATTAAACACATTGAATTCTGTTCTCTCAATTTCACTTGTATCATTGCTCCACAGACATGACCGTAGATAGATTTTCATTCTTTGCAGGAATTGACTCATTTTTTAAGGTGTCAGGTTTGCTACAAGGGTATGCTCCATGTTCCTATAAATTATCATTGTCTGTCAATAGTTATAATAAACAATTTTCTCCTATAATTCCATTAGGATTTGTTTCACATGAACACGTTCTTTAATCCTTAAAGGGTATCCCAGGATGTATATAGCGATCAGCAGGTTAGCACCTGGCAAGATTGGGGACTTTGAGCACTGCTTTTGTTTCCATGGCTTGTAACATCTGACCATTGTTACATTTATTTTTTTTATTGTTGGTTACCATTTGGTAAGTGGGGCTGTTCTGATACACCAAGAATACTATTGTACAATCTATGGTGCTGTGCTTGGTAAGGATCAAAAAGGCAGTGTTGCTCTGAACACTGTAGCCAATTGAGGGTGTATGTGATATCAGTTGCGTTGCCAGTGTGATACTAATCACCTGTCCGAAGGTTAATCAATGAAAAATATCCTGCAACACTCACACTCATAATTAAATTATCAACATTAGGCCCGACACTGATGTTTTAGAACATTGATATATTTAAAATGGTTAATTGGGTACAAAGTTTTACTCTTGATTTTCCAATGAATTTTAAGTTCTACAAGAAAACAAATATATTTTTTGCGATCATGCCTTTAGTGACAAGCTTAATGTTGGAAGATTGAGGGTTGGGCTTTGCCAGAGACATTTGCGAATGGATGAACAAATGAAGTGAACTCAGGGTTTCTCCTAGGTCTTTTACATCAGGACTGATGTTCACAAAACACATGCCTAAAAAGGAACAAATGTAAAAGTCAGACATTGCCACACAACAGGTAAAATTGTAAGCCTTGATGCTAAGGCCGGGAAGAAGGGTAGGTGAACACCTAGGTTATTCAACTCACTTCACCTTACCAGGCTGCTTCCTGGCTTTTGGCTCAGTCTGCTTCGCTGACAACACTACCACTCTTATACAGTGCTTCTACCCAGACTCAGATTTGTCTTTCCACCTAAGCATGGCAAACCAGATGAGCGCAACTCGACTAGTCCTCCTTCACTAGGCAGAAAACTCTGAAGACAGACAGTGCTGTCATCATGTCTCCTTGGCTCCATCTCCAAATGGGTGTAACACCTTAAGGACACGGCCTAAAATGGCCTTCAAGGGCACAGACTTTTAAGCTTTCTTTCCTGCACAATTCCAAAAGATATAACTTTTATTTTTTATTTTTTTGTCTACAGGGCATATGGGGCTTGTCTTTAGCGGCAAGATTTGTATTTTCCAATGGGTTCATTTTATGGTAAAAATAGCATAATGGTTCAAATTATCAACTCTTCCTGCCGCTTGTTTTTTTAATTAAACATTTACACAGTTCGCCGTTCAGTATAAACAACAATTAAGGAGATACAAACATGTACAGTTGTTACCTTAGATTTACTACAAATAAAACTCCTTTTTAGGAAAACAACAGAGCTATAACTTTTTTTATTCTTAATGAAAAGACGGTTTTAGGGCTTGTTTTTGCGGGAAAAAGGTAATGGTTAGATGCTATTATAGGGTACATCTGAACTTTTTGCTATTTTTAGTGGTAGGAAGCACTAAATGCAATTTTTCATTAGTTTTTATTTTTTATACCCCGACATAAATCTGCTATAATAATGTGATGGTTGGCCAGGTCATTACAGATGCGATAAGTACCTACTTGTGTTTGGGGGGTATTTTATTTATTTTATATATACCTAGGTATATTAGGAAATGGGTGTGGTATTTTTATATTTTATTTATTTAAAATGTTTTTACTTTTACTTTTTTTTATGTCCCACTAGGGGACTTACAATGGGGTTACAGTGATGTTACTGACATTTTGCCTATTAGACCCATCTTGGACTGGACCTCATAACCACTGTACACAGCAGACACGGAAGTCTTTGTCAGACTTTCGGCTGCTATGGCAACCCCCGGCAGCCCACGATCACACTGTAGGGGGGCCAAGGGAGTGAAAGAGGGACCCTATTCCTTCTGTTCTCTCCTTAGCTCCTTCCATACTTGATCGCGGCAGTTAAGGAGTTTATACGCCTTCAAGGAGCAATCTCCATGCAGGGCAGATGCGCGCGGGCTGGTGAACAGTGCCCAGTGTGATCCTAAAAAGCGATATAGATCGTCCCTATGCGCTACTACACCCTGCAATCTTATCGTCTTGTGGTGTCAAGAAATGAGTTGTTTTCTGTAAGCCTGTACGATGTGTATTTAGGGCCATGTGCCGTGCATGCTCTGCAGCAAAAAAAACGACTGTGCATGAAAGTTTTTTTGAAGATTGCTGTTTTCATGGACCATTCCTCTATATTCAGACATTGACTTGTGAGTTCATGCTTACTGTATGACTGTAGGTATGTACATATCTATGTGAACAGTATGTGAATGTAGGTATATTAGTTTAGGTATAGTGACTGCACAGATTTATTTATTGTGTGTGGTATATTGACTAGGGATAATTTCATTGGGAGGTATAGTGACTGCAGGGATATATTTATGGTATGGTTAAGTGACTAATGGGATGCATATATGTGTGTATGTATAGTGACTAATGGGATATGTGTATGGTATAGTAACTGCAGAATATATATATATTTGTATGTATAGCGACTGCAGTGATGTATATATCTGTATGGTATAGTGACTGCAGGGATCTGTGTGTATTGTATAGTGACTGCAGGGATAGTGTATGGTATTGCGACTGAGTGATATATATATATCTGTATGTGTAGTGACTGCAGGGATATTTATGTACATGGTATAGTGACGCAAGGATATAGTTATGTGTATGGTATAGTGACTGCAAGGATATATTTATGGGTATGGTTATGTGACTAATGGGATTATATGTGTGTATGGGTGTAGTGACTGCAGGGATATATTGATGTGCCAGTATAAGTGATTGCAGGGATGTTACTGTTGGTGGTGTATTTTTTTTTTTTAACAAAATGTTAATTGCTTAATTGTAAGTGAAACAATGTTGGCTAAGTCCTTAAAACATTTCTTTATGATTTAATGGTGGGGATGAGCCATTTCATGTACCACCTCTACCAGATACAATCGTACCACGTCCGCAATATTTTTCCATTCATTTTCGCTTAAGTGTGCAGAGAGGGGTTGCATTTTTTGTCTGACTACTCACCAGAATCCTTGGCCTGACCACTGTTTACTGGGCGTTTATACTATTTTTAATGGTAAAATAAATCAGCAGAACTAAGTCCTTAACATTCCTTAAATATGTTAAACCTCTCAATGCTACCAGCCATCTCACCACGTTGAATTTTTCGGTTGCGGTGTTCTTCATGTAACATTCCTTATGTGAAACCACTACTAAGGTGGTTCAAGTACCTTTATTACACATGATGGTGACTGACTCTCAGACTGTATTTCGCTACAGTAAATATAAAAGGGGGCCCTTCAACAATCGATGGGAGGCAGTCTGACCATAAAACTGACCTCCATTTAAAAGTCACTAGTATTTTAGAGGTGAGGGCTTAAAGTAAAACCTGCCAATCAGTTATTCTAAGAGGCTGAAGACAATTATTGATAGGAGACGCAGCTCCAAACCTTAGTAGTGGTGTGTTCATAGGATTGCAGCAGACTATAACATTGTGAATCCAAGTAAATAAAGCAAGTTGTAGTACTACACACCGCCCATACTACAGCACTGTTTTGTCAACTATAAAGTGCTTATTTTGAAATACTGATTCACTTACTCAATATATAATATAGATTGTGCATCTTAATAACTGACCTCATTAAAGAGAGTATGGGGCACATTTACTTACATTCCTGCTGGAGTTCACTGAAAGTGTAATTGCCCGACGATAATGCACTCTGCCACGATTCACTAAGATTGTGCGCCCGATATCCTCATTTGTGTCGCTACCACGTTCAGTTCTGACGAGTTCACCGTCTTTTTAGTGTTGTATGTATGTGCTTAGGCTTGCGACACAAACTGAAAGTTAAACCCCGCGCTCAGTCCAAACAGTCGGATCGTCCGATGGGACACGCCTAAATTGTGTCGCATGGAAGCCAGCGCAGCTGTGCCAAAAAAGGATCAAGTGCGCCAAAATCCCAGTGCAGACACTTCTTAATACCTGTGCAAGCCGCTTAATCCCCAAAAGGTGCCTAGTCCGACGAAACTGAGCAGCGCAACCCTTTGTAAAAGAGCCCCTATACTTTAATGGTCTAACAATGTGGGTCTTCAGTTTTTGGAAAATCCATTTTCATCTTTTTAAATCCACTTTATTTTCCATAAAAAGAATTACATTGAAACAAAACAAAAATATCACAGAAGAATGCTTTTAAATTCTTTACCTTGGCTTGCCCGCTGAGTTGAGGTTCAAAAGATGGGTAAGTTTAGAGTTCCTATACGGTACATGGAGTGAATTCGTCTTTAGAGCAGTAAAATACCTTCAAGCAATGGAAGCAAAGGTAGGTTAAGTTTGGAGTTTCCAGTGAGTTCTCAATATTTAGATAATTATAAAATCTTTGTCTAAAAATTTTGGGAGCACTGGATTCTATGACACATTATCGGTTTAAATTAATATTTAATTTGTTGGATAAAAAGTGATTATTCACACAACTACATTTTATTGCTTGGGAGATGAAAGTTCAGTCTTAAAGTAAACAATTTTGCCATCTAGTGGAGTACAGTTAAGACAGTCATATCTGGTAAATCTTGTCACTGTATCATAAACTCAATGGGGTTGTCCACTTTCACTACATAATCGATATTGTTTGTTTAAGAAAAGTTATACAATTTTCCTATATACCTCGGCATAATTCCTCACAGTTTTCTTAATCTCTGCTTGCTGTCCTTCTATAGATAGCTTCTATGTTTACTTCAAGTGGATAGTGGTGACGGAATTAGTTACAGAAACCTGATGACAGGTGTCCTTTAATGACATAGATTTCTCATGTCCATGTGGGACTGTCAAAAATCCATGTAAAATTTTTCATGGCTCAGGAATTTACTATTAAATTTTACATTGAAGAATGGGTGGGTGAAAATTGACATGAAGGCTACATCACGACCCTACCCGGGAAAAAGATAGAACTGTCCTATCTTTCCCTTATTATGGCGCCGTGCGCCTTATATTGCTATGGAGAGGGTTTGGGGCAAGCGTAGCACGGCGTGTCACATGTAAAGTTCAAAAGTAGAAGAATCATAGAATGATATCAGCCCTATTTTTCTGGGGTTACCAATAGTGAACCAATAATGTTCCAGCACATAGACATGAGGGGGCTATTTTACATTTATATGATTGCCCCGCCGCGTCAAAAATAGAGAATCAATAGATTGATATCAGCCCCATCTTTTTCTGGGTTACAAATAGTGAACCAATAATGTTCTAGCACATAGACATGATGGGCATATTTATCATTTTATGATGTGCCCCGGCTCCTAATTTATCGGGGCAGCAGCTGTTGCAGCGTTATTCTACGCCAAGCAGTGCTGACTGGAAAAACCACGCCGCTGACTAGTCACCTATGAAAGTCGCCTGCAGCAGAGAGTGCGCGGGGACAGTAAAGCCCAGTGCCGCCCACTCCCGGCCGGCTGAACACCCCCCTCACACCCCACTGGCGTGAAGGTGGCGGAGAGGGCAAGTAATTATTCAGTGATGTGGTCTGAAAAATATGTTGCGATGCCTGAAATATGAATTCTAAGAATGAATTGGGCGGAAATATCATGTGTGAAAATACATTTTCTTGCTCTCCTCCATAGAAAATGCAAGATGTGGAGGGTTTTCTGATTTGGCTGGTATTGTTTCATAGAACAAATAACTTTTTTTTTTTTTAAGCCAAAATGGCACAAATATCCAGGCTTTTAAGTTATTAAACGTACCTACTGCATTAGTTGAAGTTTTATAAATCTACAGACATTTTAGTTTTCAGAATTTGCAAAGTCTAATAAGAAAAGACTACTGCACTACACCAAAGTGTATTTTCCTCTTTTTTTTTTTTTTTTTTTACAGTATTTTTTAGAATACTGTTATCCTGTTGGAATTTCCTTACTGTACCTTCTCCGAGTTTACTTCATAGATAAAACAATTGAATGTTTTCTGACTTGACTTTAATTGAATTAAATTAAATCAGGATTTAATAAATAACAATACTATGAGAAAGACCATTTTAGATGTGATTTGCTGGCAAAATATCTGCTATGAACCTAGGGGAATGTGCAAAGCAACTTCTATTACAAATCGGCGATGTTGTAAGCCTATCTATGCTCATTAGCCAATTGTAAGGGCAAAGAACACACATTTTCTACAAGGATTTCTGTTACAAGGTGATGAATTATTCATTGCTTTCCATGTCCTACTGCTGCCGGGAGGAAATCAGGCAGCCAGGCTTGAGACTAGGTGGCACTATTGTCAAAGTAAAAAGCAGAAATAGCAGACAGTCTTTTCTCTTGTTTATGTGACTAGAACATGTCAGTGAATTTTCAAATAACCATTTAAGCTAATCTTTGTATATACAGAAAATATCTTGTGGCATGCATTTAGAGCATTACCGTCCTAGTGCTGTAAGAGATTTGTTAATGGCAGCAGCCTCCACCAACCGCTGGCCTGTAGCTTCTGTCTTTGATATACGTTCTGATCCGCCAGGTCACACAGTGAAGAGTAGAACTTGATGCAATGCCTGAGATTGTATCTACTCTCATCATCAGGGTAAAAATGACAATGAGATGGGAGCGGGAGCTGAGGAAACAGTTCAATAAATATGATATCAATGCTGTATTTTAGATACGGTAAAATACTGTTTTCTGAACTATGTATTACATGTTCCGATTTTTATAATAAAGGGGACCACACTGTAAAATGTTCATCATCCCTCCCCCCCATCATCCTGACCATAGAAGTATGTGCCCATATACTACTAGCCTGCACTACAGCCTATCACTAACATTGCAAGTGGCATGATGTACCATATGTCACATTGTTTTGACCGTTTGTAGTACTGGGACTTTGTTAACTAATTAGAAACCCCTTAATTTGCAATCATATTCATTGCAAATATTTGATTAGAGATTTGTGAAAAGATTTTGCTAGGTCAACAATGTTTTCAGTACTTTTCTGGCATAACTGTTGGTATTGGTTTAGATTTCAGGTACTATTTATATCAATGTGATGGAGAATTGGAAGAAAAAATACAATGTTTGGTACAAAATTCAAAAAAATTTTGGGGTTTTTGTCAAATGTCAACATAGCCATAGTGACTACGTTTCTGCAGAATCAGTTATAGGAGCCCTTTTTTCTTCTGGCTGTTAAGGTGACCACCTAAAAGACATTTATGGCATACCTTATTGTTTGTTCATTTATATGTTATATAAGAGTGAAAAATGCAGCTGATTATCTCATGTGCTAGCATTTTATCCAGTTACTCTCACCCAGGATTGCTACATATCTAGTTTTAGGTCTAAACCCTGTAGAAAAAAACACAGGCTGCTGTAAACTTCCTGACCCTGACTGACACTAGAATCCACCAACTCTGCTCCAGATAACCTAGCTTACATGTTACACTCCTTTAGAAGCATATCTCTGCTAAAGAGACTAAATTACACATTGCCAACAAGACCCAACAAAGCTTAAATGAACTATATTCATATATTATTATGTGAATCTAGTGTACTTGAACTCAATGTCTCAATATTCTTAATATATCCTTTACTGATCTTACCCTCCAAACTATTGTGTTTGTGTGCCCAAACCTGCAGATGTGTTGATAAAAAACATTGAATAGTGAAAGTAAAGAATTGTATTCATAAGTTATGGTTTTATCCTTATGTAAACTGCTAAAGAAATTTATTTGATCCTACTGCCAATTTCTAGTAATACTAATATATCCTGGTGTGAGAGTAAGGGACCCCATTATCCGACCTGACACTAAAGAATGGAGATGCACCATAATATACATTTTATGTGGCACATTGTAAAAAATAATATCTATATAACATGCTGTATCACATGTACACTCACCGGCCACTTTATTAGGTACACCGTCCAACTGCTCCTTAACACTTAATTTCTAATCAGCCAATCACATGGCGGCAAACTCCGTGCATTTAGGCATGTAGACATGGTCAAACAATCTCCTGCAGTTCAAACCGAGCATCAGTATGGGGAAAAGGTGATTTGAGTGCCTTTGAACGTGGCATGGTTGTTGGTGCCAGAAGGGCTGGTCTGAGTATTTCAGAAACTGCTGATCTACTGGGATTTCATCACGCACAACTATCTCTAGGGTTTACAGAGATGGTCCAAAAAAGGAAAAACATCCAGTGAGCGGCAGTTCTGTTGGCGGAAATGCCTTGTTGATGCCAGAGGGTCAGAGGAGAATGGCAGACTGGTTCGAGCTGATAGAAAGGCAACAGTGACTCAAATCGCCACCACGTTACAACCAAGGTAGGCAGAAGAGCATCTCTGAATGCACGTACGTCGAACTTTGAGGCAGATGGGCTACAGCAGAGAAACACACCGGGTGCCACTCCTTTCAGCTAAGAACAGGAACTGAGGCTACAATTTGCACAAGCTCATCGAAATTGGACAGTAGAAGATGGAAAAAACGTTGCCTGGTCTGATGAGTCTCGATTTCGTCGCTTGACATTCGGATGGTAGGGTCAGAATTTGGCGTCAACAACATGAAACATGAATCCATCCTGCCTTGTATCAACGGTTCAGGCTGGTGGTGGTGGTGTCATGGTGTGGGGAATATTTCTGGCACTCTTTGGCCCTTGGTACCAATTGAGACATCGTTGCAACCCACAGCCTACCTGAGTATGTTGCGACCATGTCCATCCTTTTATGACCACAATGTACCCAACATCTGATGGCTACTTTCAGCAGGATAATGCGCATGTTCATAAAGCTGGAATCATCTCAGACTGGTTTTTGAACATGACAATGAGTTCACTGTACTCAAATGGCCTCCACGTCACAGATCTCAATCCAATAGAGCATATTTGGGATGTGGTGGAACGGGAGATTCGCATCATGGATTGCAGCCGACAAATCTGCGGCAACTGTGTGATGCCATCATGTCAATATGGACCAAAATCTCTGAGGAATGCTTCCAGCACCTTGTTGAATCTATGCCACGAAGAATTAAGGCAGTTTCTGGAATAGAGGGCATTCGTCAGGTTTTTCCCGACGGTTTCCATTTTGCCCTGAATTGCCCGTGGATTTGGCGGCATTTGGCGCCCGGCTTGCACGCAAACAGAAATTCAGGGGCGGGGCTTTTCAGACAACCCGATGGATTTGGACAAAGCGCAGGATTTTTGTAACGTTTAGAAATGTTGTCGGGCAAAAGCACTGGGAAGAAAAAGAAGCAGGTAAAGGTAAACTCGAAGGGACCTCGGGGCGCGGAAGCGAACTGGTGCAGGAAAACTCGGGCGCACGATCCTTTCATGAATCGTGGAACAGACCCAAATCCTCGTCGGGACAACGCACCACGGGGGGACGATCGCGGGAAAAAGGACGGTATGGTAAAATCTGCCCCATTGTGTCATTCCCCAGACGAAGGCCGAAAACGATGTGTCGGGAAGTTAATCCTGTCCATGGCACACTTGGGGGTATTAACCTAGACACCAGGGGTAAGCAATGTTCTCTCGTATGTTATTTCTGAATGAACTTTGACTAAGAATGGAGACATATGTTCTTAAATTGGTTTTGATATGCACTAGCACTTTGACATACAGGTTTGAGGACAATTGTGCAAATATAAACTATTTGCCTATAGCACTTTTAAAGGATTTAGGTGGGGCTATATGCTGTATTAAGAACAAAAAAGTGCAATATTGTATACTTAGAATTTGACACCCCTGCACCCTTACTAATGTTCCCACGGTGTGGATTTCATATGATCTTAATGTGATGCTTTTACATCTTTGCTCCCATGGATACCTGCATTGTTTCCCCCCTCCCCTTAACATTGCATTTTAATATATCTTATTGAGGGGGGGGGGGTTGGTATGTAAAAAATTGTACGAAGATTGTATTATTTAGTTTGGTGTGAAAGTGCCTTAATTTTCTAAATAAGGTGTTTGTGCTATACACTGGCCCAATACAAATTGTGTAAAAAAATTGTTTGAGGAGATGGTTGTATTTATTATGACAAACAAGTAAGAAATATATTTAAAAAGGTAGATATCATAGAACACCTCCTTTTCTCCATGTAACCCCAAGAGTGGTATTACCCATTGTGTCTCTCCCAAATGCATTCTCAGCTCCACCTTGGCTCTGTATAATTCATCCGTTATTTTGATGTACTCCATTTCTAGCAAGTACTACACACATCACATCTAGAGAATGTTGCAAATGTAACTCTTTCCCTGGTTGCATAAAAACCATATCATCTTGGTACTGAGCTGCAGCATTATATAACCTTAATCCTCTAGGAACTCGATTATTGTCGTGAATGATTAGTCCCAAAAAGCCATATTTGTTTATCTGCTAGTGCACAAACTCAATGTTTGAGTGCCTTGAACTTAAAAGATATCATCCAGGTTACAGTGTTCAAAAAACGCTGCTGCATTTTCTTGTCCTGTGCTCAATATAACATCACTTGTATCTCCATTTGTTCCAATACCTGGGTCCATGTTGACCAGCCAATTGTCTCCAAAATCTTTTACTATCTTTTGCTCTAGTGCAGAAAAAATTTAATATATGAGCAAGTCCAATAGAAAAACACACTGGTACTACTGAGTACTATCTATTATATGTACAACCACGAGACTGGAAGGAATGGAAAAAAAAAGGCGTGGGGTCATCAGGACTCCACATATTAATAGGTGGGTGCTCTGCTCAAAATTGTAGTTCCATTAGATACAGTCCAAATCGAAAAAAGCCAAAGAGGAAGGCCACTTACAAAAAAAGTCTGAGAAATGGGTTCTCTCCGAAAAAAAAAAAAATGGCCACCTAAACTCTTTCCAATAAAGCCCCTAAAATATCTGGGCCTGTTGGTTTTTATTTTTTACCGAAAAAAATTCATTTTAAATCTAGAGAAACCTCCAGGCTGCCCTATTGTGGGCGGGTGTCGGGTCTGTGTTCCGAACCATTTATTCCCCGATACTTGGATTGGCTTTCTTCACCCCTTTTGCCTATGATACCCTTATATCCTAAACAGACACAAAAAAATGACCTTCTTCAGATGGTTTAAGGGCCATAGAAGAATGGAATGAAATTGCCACCATTGCATTTCTATAGGACGTTAAAAAGTCTCTATATTACTGCTGTATTGGGGGACAAAAATTTAAAGGAAAAAATGAGGGAGGCCTTGACTCTGACTAGGGCCTTATAAGAAAAATCCACTGCAAACAAATTCTATTCTTCATTATAAATAGCTTCCATCCTGAGAAAATAAGCTTGGCCTTATAGCCAATTCTCCATTTAAAGATAATAAAATTACAATCTCAAAAATTTATGGGACTGACTAGGATTTTTTTCTAAGGAGGTTACTCCAAAATTTAAGAGGAGTGTGGTTTTTGTTAACCAGTGGCAAATACATGGCCATTTGAAGGTGATAATTTTGGGGGTTACATAACCAGCAGGTCAACATCAATTATTTCCTTAAATCTACATCATTTTCTGTTCCCTGTAATAGATTTTATATGGGGAAAAAAAACATACACACTTTAGCAGTAACGTTTTTTTTTAGAGAAACAGAAAAAAAAAAAAGATCGATCACTAACAGGTATTGGATGTTCAGGCTTATTACGCATTGTCCGTAGGGTGTGGCATAATGGAAAATTTGCATTAAAAAAATTGGAGATAAACTCTTTGTTGTGGAGGGCTAGTTTACACACTTCCTATGTCGGGAAAAGCCAAATTGGACATTTATACATTTGTGATGCATATGGGGGAATTAGGTCTTAATCGATCATAACAAACATGATTGTATTCTCTATGAAATTTTTCACCATTTTGATATGGAATTTTTTGCTAGTCATTTAAGGATGCAATTAATGTATTAATTATTAATATTTCTCATTCATAAATTAAATTAGATCTTTCTATCTATTTTACCATTGCTGGTTCCTTGACGCCATCGTGCCACTGAACCAGCGCTTATAATTCGTGGTGCATCAGGGCATAATGATGTCATTGGGTTTGAGAGAAAAAAAACTAAAAACCCAGTTAGCATGGAACCACGGGCGTTGTTGCGTTGTAAAGGGGTGGTTTCCCACTTCTATGGGATAGGATCCCCCATTGCCGCTTACCAGGGATACCGGATCCACTGCTGGGCAGCCCCGGAGGTCTACCGGAGTGCCCCCGGGGGCTGCCAAGATAGTCTGTGGAGGTCAGACCCCTTCCGGTCTCTGATGTAAAACTGTGCTGCGGCATGCAAATAATTAGTATTGGTAGAGCAGTGTAATTGAACTTGAAACCACGGGATTCAGAGCATCGATGGTTCAAAGTTCAAGTATGGAAAGGGTCAAAAAAAAAAAAAAAACCCAAAAAAAAAATTGTAAAAAAAAAAAAATTAAAAAAAACACAAAAGGTTTTAACACATCAGAATAAATAAAAAAAATAAATACAGAAAAAAAATATAAGCCCCTAACTCCTAAAACCCTCCTACCTAAAATAGCACTTTCCATAAAAAAACCACTTTAATAAAGTATAGACTAACACAAAAAAAAAAAAAAAAAAAAACCACCCACATTTTGGTTTATATGCCGCGGTCCGTAACAATCAGTTATAGTAAAAACAGAAATTGTTATGGACCCGCACTGTAAACGCCGTGAAAAAAAAAACTTTACAAAAAAAAAAAAAACATTCCAAAAAAAAAAGTAATTTTTTTAAAATAAGACCTTTTTTAAAAAGTTCTAAAAAAAGTGAATAAAAAAAATGTTATGGCACTCTAAAAATAAGAAAACAATTAAAAAAGAGAATCATTCTCGCAAAAAAATATAAACACCTTAAAACCAGATTTGTGAGTCGGGAAGAAAAAAAAAAAAATAATAAAAAAAAAAGTTCTGCATATGATTATGAAAAGACTTTGGTGGATGCTTAAAAATTAACAAAACATTTTGCCAAATTACTTTTTATTCCGTATAAAATTGGGCGAGAAAAAAAAAAAAAAAAATAATTGAAAAAAATCTATTATAAAATGAGGTACTTTTCCTAATCGTTGGCGATCCCATTAGAATAAAAATAAATATACTATTTTATGGTATTGGTTAAACGGCGGAAAAAACAAAAAAAAAAAAAAAAAAAAAAAAAAAACAAAAAAAATTTCTTCCTATAATTGATGATTTTCATTTCCTCCCAACCCAAGCAAAGGAATGAATAAAATTCACCATTTAGCTCGTAAGAAATGCAACCACAAAAATTATTTTACCAGAAAAAGTAGCATCTTTTCCTTTTGTGGCGCACAAAAAGAAATAACCCATATTAGTTGTGTGTATTGTGGAAAAAATATTACAACTTGTGGATGAGCACTCCAATTTTGGTTTAAAAACCCACTATAAAAACACCTAAGGATTTTAACAAAAATTCTTTAAAAGTGGTTTTTCCTTACCATACAGTTTGAGGCGGTCTAGTTTTCCATAATGGGGTGGCGATTAGGTAATTACAAAGTCATAAAACTATTTTAGGGGCCTTCTCCCAGTCAATTCGATGTTGGCGGTCCATCTAAAATACAGGCGGTCCCCTACTTACTAAGAACACTCGACTTACATATACAAAAACCCTAGTTACAAACGGACCTCTGTATGTGGGTATTTATGTACTTTAGTCCTTAGGCTACAATAAGAGCTGTAACAGTTATCAGGTGTGTCTGTAATGAAAGCTGTATTATTAATACCTGGTTCTTTTATGAGAACCACATAAACCAAAAATTTTTAAAATCAGGAAAAAATAAAACAAGATTGGGAAGAAAAACTAAAGAATCAGGGCTAAGTTGTTCAGAACTAAAAAATGAACCGGCCCGCCAACAATGAGATTAGGAAGGGGGAGAAGAGGAAATGGGGCATGGGACAGTAGTATTCACCTTATAGTCTCAACAAAATGTCTAAGAAGCTTTTCCCCTCTGCATTCAACGTCTTTCAGGTATTCAATGTAGAGTGGGGGCAGTTTACGTATAATATCTGGTAAGTAATAAAGGCGGATGTAAATACAGGTTAAGATCATTCAGGTTCTCCATAGTGAGCCACTGGCTCTTCGATGTTTCTAAACGTGGATCCCATGTTCACTTGCAAGTATGCCAAGCGGGCGGCTGTGTCGGAGTTACTATTTCCTCCAGGGATGGAAAAAACTCGAGATCGCAGCGCTTTTGGGTTTCCGCTATCCGTTACGTAGGAGGTCCGTATTAGGAAACAAAAGAAAAGCGGATACGGGAAAAACAAAAAAAATAGTGCAGGCAGGAGCTTCTATTTAGTGAAAAGAAAATGTTTTAATATTATGAATAACAAAAGTAAATTTAAAAAAAACAGGGGCCTTAAACCCCTTAACGCATCTGCAGGCGTCGTCCGCTTTAGCTTCTACGGCGGCGCCAAAAGGTATAGGGGATGTATGAAGAAGGGGATACGGGTGAAGTTCCTCTTCAACAAAAGGTGGGGGTTTTGCATAATGCATTATAAAAACCCCACCCCGCTAATAACGCGGTCGGTGGCTAGCACACGATCGGCAGCTATAATTACCCCCCTTGCGCCGGGCAAAAGTCGCCGGGGCATTTTAAAAGACGGGGCGGCGCCATTCTTTTTTTTTCGCTCGCACGCCCCCGAACGTCATGCGGGGGGGACGGGCTGATTGGTGCCACCTGGTAGCCTCGTGTCTTTCGGGGGAAAAGAGGGATGATAGTACGGGCAAAGCGTGCAAGATTGGTACAATGAGGCCTGTGGCTCATTGTAAGGAATGTCGGCGTGACAAAAAAATGCCATATATGCAATACAGGATAAGTATTGCAGTAGATGGTGTAGGAGGCGATCTGACCAAGTCTTAGGGTTAATGTAACCTAGATGGGGCTAAAAGATACGTGAAAAAAAAAAAAAAAAAAAAGAAAAAAAAAAAAAAAAGGTTAAAAATAAAAAAATTAAATTAAATTAAATATTAAAAATTCAAAATTCACCCCCTTTCCCTAGAACGGATAATTATAAAAAAAACCATAAAAAAATAAACAAGTACAAAATCACAAAAAAAACATATTAGGTATCACGCGTATCTATCTAAAAATGGGGCCCGGCCGCATCTCTCAAACCTATCCACAGCAGACCCTTAGTAAATGAGCCCCAATATCCCGATTTAAAAAAAAAATTGGAGAAAAAACTTATGGCCACGCAGGCCGATATGAAGGATAAAAACTATAACAGGAGTTATTTTTAAATGAGGTACCCAAAATAAAAAACAGTATCGTAGAAGAACAACATATGCCAACAGTAATAAAAAAAGACAAAAAGCCAAAGAGCTCTGGACTACCGAATCCTTGATGCCTTTCCTATGATGCACAGAAAAATAAACCTGATAGATCAAATACAAAAATGGACATTGATTCTGACACCCCTACTGACTTTTCAGTATTGACAGCATCCACTTTAGAAGGAACATACTAAGGGGGCGACAGAGGAAGAAAAGGTTGGTATGTTAATCGAAAGAGAAACAGGTTTGTTGGCGGTGAGCCAGCAAATTGAACTTTGTGATACTAATACAAGTCTTTTGAAATGACCTATTTTCCATCGGATCTGCCTACTGTTTCCTCTAACACTGTAAAACCTGATGACTGCTATAATTCTACAGTAATTCAGAATTCTGACACTACTATGACTGTGTCCAACAAGACTAATGATTTGACTAACCTGTTACCTAACGCGTCTACGTTTTCCTCTAATATTGTGAATTTAACAAATTCTGTCTTTACTAAGGAATGTATTTCTTTGTTATCTAAGGGCTTGAATTTATCGATAACAAACAAATTTAATTATGCACAATTTGAAATTGATCTGTATAGAGGCATACATACACTCACCGGCCACTTTATTAGGTACACCATGCTAGTAACGGGTTGGACCCCTTTTTGCCTTCAGAACTGCCTCAATTCTTCGTGGCATAGATTCAACAAGGTGCTGGAAGCATTCCTCAGAGATTTTGGTCCATAATTGACATGATGGGCATACACAGTTGCCGCAGATTGTCGGCTGCACATCCATGATGCGAATCTCCCGTTCCACCACAATCCCAAAATGCTCTATGGATTGAGATCTGTGACTGTGGAGGCCATTTGAGTACAGTGAACTCATTGTCATGTTCAAAACCAGTCTGAGATGATTCCAGCTTTATGACATGGCGCATTATCCTGCTGAAAGTAGCCATCAATGTTGGGTACATTGTGGTCATAAAGGGATGGACATGGTCAGTAACATACTCAAGGTGTGCTCAATTTGGTACCAAGGGGCCCAAAGAGTGCCAGAAATATTTCCCCACACCATGACACCACCACCACCAGCCTGAACCGTTGATACAAGGCAGGATGGATCCATGCTTTCATGTTGTTGACGCCAAATTCTGACCCTACCATCCGAAGTGCAGCAGAAATCGAACTCATCAGACCAGGCAACGTTTTTCCATCTTCTTTACTGTCCAATTTCGATGAGCTTGTGCAAATTGTAGCCTCAGTTTCCTGTTCTGCTGAAAGGAGTGGCACCCGGTGTGGTTTCTGTTGCTGTAGCCCATCTGCCTCAAAGTTCGACGTACTGTGCTTCAGAGATGCTCTTCTGCCTACCTTGGTTGAACGGTGGCGATTTGAGTCACTGTTGCCTTTCTATCAGCTACAACCAGTCTGCCCATTCTCCTCTGACCTCTGGCATCAACAAGGCATTTTTTTTCCTGCCCAACAGAACTGCCGCTCACTGGATGTTTTTCCTTTTTTGGACCATTCTCTGTAAACCCTAGAGATAGTTGTGCGTGAAAATCCCAGTAGATCAGCAGTTTCTGAAATACTCAGACCAGCCCTTCTGGCACCAACAACCATGCCACGTTCAAAGGCACTCAAATCACCTTTCTTCCCCATACTGATGCTCGGTTTGAACTGCAGGAGATTGTCTTGACCATGTCTACATGCCTAAATGCACTGAGTTACCGCCATGTGATTGGCTGATTAGAAATTAAGTGTTAAGGAGCAGTTGGACAGGTGTACCTAATAAAGTGGCCGGTGAGTGTACATGTGATACAGCATGTTATATAGATATTATTTTTTACAATGTGCCACATAAAATGTATATTATGGTGCATCCTCCATTCTTTAGTGTCAGGTCGGATAATGGGGTCCCTTACTCTCACACCAGGGATATATTAGTATTACTAGAACTTGGCAGTAGGATCAAATAAATTTCTTTAGCAGTTTACATAAGGATAAAAACCATACTTATGAAATACAATTCTTTACTTTCACTATTCAATGTTTTTATCAACACATCTGCCAGGTTTGTGGCACACAAACTACAATAGTTTGGAGGGTAAGATCAGTAAAGGATATATTAAGAATAATTGAGACATTGAGTTCAAGTACACTAGATTCACATAATAATTATATGAATATAGTTCATTTAAGCTTTGTTGGGTCTTGTTGGCAATGTGTAATTTAGCTTCTCTTTAGCAGAGATATGCTTCTAAAGGAGTGTAACATGTAAGCTAGGTTATCTGGAGCAGAGTTGGGTGGATCTCTAGGTCAGTCAGGGTCAGGAAGTTTACAGCAGCCTGTGTTTTTTTCTACAGGGTTTAGACCTAAAACTAGATATGTAGCAATCCTGGGTGAGAGTAACTGGATAAAATGTATCAGCACATGAGATAACTCAGCTGCATTTTTCACTCTATATATAACATATAAATGAACAAACTAAATAAGGTATGCCATAAATGTCTTTTAGGTGGTCACCTTAACAGCCAGAAGAAAAAAGGGCTCCTATAACTGATTCTGCAGAGTAACGTAGTCACTATGGCTATGTTGACATTTGACAAAAACCCCAAAATTTTTTTGAATTTTTTGTACCAAACATTGTATTTTTTCCTTCAATTCTCCATCACATTGATATAAATAGTACCTGAAATCTAAACCAATACCAACAGTTATGCCAGAAAAGTACTGAATAACATTGGTTGACCTAGCAAAATCTTTTCTACCAATCTCTAATCAAATATTATAGCAATGAATATGATTGCAAATTAAAGGGGGTTTCTAATTAGTTAACAAAGTCCCAGTACTACAAACGGTCAAAACAAATGTGACACTATGGTACATCATGCCACTTGCAATGTTAGTGATAGGCTGTAGTGCAGGCTAGTAGTATATGGGCACATACTCTATGTAGTCAGGATGATGGGGGGGAGGGACTGATGAACATTTTACAGTGTTGGTCCCCTTTATTATAAAAATCGGAACATGTAATACCATAGTTCAGAAAACAGTATATTTTACAGTATCTAAAATACAGCATTTGATAATCATATTTTATGAACTGTTTCCTCAGCTCCCGCTCCCATCTCATTGTCATTTTTACCCTGAATGGAGTAGATACAATCTCAGGCATTGCATCAAGTTCTACTCTTACACTGTGTGACCTGGCTGGATCAGAACGTATATCAAAGACAGAAGCTATAGGCCAGCGGTTGGTGGAGGCTGCTGCCATTAACAAATCTCTTACAGCACTAGGACAGGTAATGCTCTAAATGCATGCCACAAATGATATTTCTGTATATACAAAAGATTAGCTTCAAATGGTTATTTAGAAAATTCACTGACATGTTCTAGTCACATAAACCAAGAGAAAAGACTGTCTGCTATTTCTGCTTTTACTTTGACAAATAGTGCCACCTAGTCTCAAGCCTGGCTGCCTGCATCTCCTCCCGGCAGCAGAGGCATCATGGAAAGCAATGACATAATTCATCACCTTGTAAATAGAAATCCTTGTAGAAAATGTGTGTTCTTTGCCCTTACAATTGGCTAATGAGCATAGATAGGCTTTCCACACATTCGCCGATTTGTAATAGAAGTTGCTTTGCACATTCCCCTAGGTTCATAGCAGATATTTTGCCAGCAAATCACATCTAAAATGGTCTTTCTCATAGTATTGTTATTTATTAAATCCTGATTTAATTTAATTCAATTAAAGTCAAGTCAGAAAACATTCAATTGTTTTATCTATGAAGTAAACTCGGAGAAGGTACAGTAAGGAAATTCCAACAGGATAACAGTATTCTAAAAAAATACTGTAAAAAAAAAAAAGAGGAAAAATACACTTTGGTGTAGTGCAGTAGTCTTTTCTTATTAAGACTTTGCAAATTCTGAAAACTAAAATGTCTGTAGATTTATAAAACTTCAACTAATGCAGTAGGTACGTTTAATAACTTAAAATGCCTGGATATTTGTGCCATTTTTGGCTTAAAAAAAAAAAAAAGTTTATTTGTTCTATGAAACAATACCAGCAAAATCAGAAAACCCTTCCCACATCTTTGCATTTTCTATGGAGGAGAGCAAGAAAATGTATTTTCACACATGATATTTCCGCCCAATTCATTCTTAGAATTCATATTTCAGGCATCGCAACATATTTTTCAGACCACATCACTGAATAATTACTTTGCCCTCTCCGCCACCTTCACGCCAGTGGGGTGTGAGGGGGGTGTTCAGCCGGCCGGGAGTGGGCCGGCACTGGGCTTTACTGTCCCCGCGCACTCTCTGCTGCAGGCGACTTTTCATAGGTGACTAGTCAGCGGCTGTGGTTTTTTCCATGTCAGGCACTGCTTGGCGTAGAATAAACGCTGCACAGCTGCCTGCCCCGATACATTAGGAGCCGGGGCAATCATATAAATGATAAATATGCCCCATCATGTCTATGTGCTAGAACATTATTGGTTCACTATTTGGTAACCCCAGAAAAAGATGGGGCTGATATCAATCTATTGATTCTTCTATTTTTGACAGGAGGCGGGGCAATCATATAAATGATAAATATGCCCCATCATGTCTATGTGCTGGAACATTATTGGTTCACTATTTGGTAACCCCAGAAAAAGAATGGGCTGATATCATTCTATTGATTCTTCTACTTTTGACTTTACATGTGACCGCCGTGCTACGCTTGCCCCAAACCCTCTCCATAGCAATATAAGGCGCACGGCGCCATAATAAGGGGAAAGATAGGACATGTTCTATCTTTTTCCCGGGTATGGTCGTGTGAATGTAGCCTTCATGTCAATTTTCACCCACCCATTTACTTCAATGGTAAAATTTAATAGTAAATTCCTGAGCCATGAAAAAATTTTACATGGATTTTTTGGACAGTCCCACATGGACATGATGAACATCTATGTCATTAAAGGACACCTGTCATCAGGTTTCTGTAACTAATTCCGTCACCACTATCCACTTGAAGTAAACATAGAAGCTATCTATAGAAGGACAGCAAGCAGAGATTAAGAAAACTGTGAGGAATTCATGCCGAAGGTATATAGGAAAATTGTATAACTTTTCATTAAACAAACAATATCGATTATGTAGTGAAAGTGGACAACCCCATTGAGTTATGATACAGTGACAAGATTTACCAGATATGATCTGTCTTAACTGTACTCCACTAAGATGGCAAAATTGTTTACTTTAAGACTGAACTTTCATCTCCGCAAGCAATAAAATGTAGTTGTGTGAATAATCACTTTTTATCCAAACAAAATTAAATTATTAATTTAAACCGATAATGTGTCATAGAAATCCAGTGCTCCCAAAATTTTTAGACAAAGATTTTATAATATTATCTAAATATTGAAGAACTCACTGGAAACTCCAAAACTTAACCTACCTTTGCTTCCATTGCTTGAAGGTATTTACTGCTCTAAAGACGAATTCACTCCATGTACCGTATAGGAACTCTAAACTTACCCATCTTTTGCAACCCTCACTCAGCGGGCAAGCCAAGGTAAAGAATTTAAGGCATTCTTCTTGTGATATTTTTGTTTTGTTTCAATGTAATTCTTTTTATGGAAAATAAAAGTGGATTTAAAAAGATGAAAAATGGATTTTCCAAAAACTGAAGACCCCACATTGTTAGACCAATTAAAGTATAGGGGCTCTTTTACAAAGGGTTGCGCTGCTCAGTTTCGTCGGACTAGGCACCTTTTTGGGGATTAAGCGGCTTGCACAGGTATTTAAGAAGTGTCTGCACTGGGATTTTGGCGCACTTGATCCTTTTTTGGCACAGCTGCGCTGGCTTCCATGCGACACAATTTAGGCGGTGTCCCATCGGACGATCCGACTGTTTTGGACTGAGCGCGGGGTTTAACTTTCAGTTTGTGTCGCAAGCCTAAGCACATACATACAACACTAAAAAGACGGTGAACTCTGTCAGAACTGAACGTGGTAGCGACACACATGCAGGATATCGGGCGCACAATCTTAGTGAATCGTGGCAGAGTGCATTATCGTCGGGCAATACACTTTCAGTGAACTCCAGCAGGAATGTAAGTAAATGTGCCCCATACTCTCTTTAATGAGGTCAGTTATTAAGATGCACAATCTATATTATATATTGAGTAAGTGAATCAGATTTTCAAAATAAGCACTTTATAGTTGACAAAACAGTGCTGTAGTA
The DNA here is from genome assembly GCA_019512145.1 of Engystomops pustulosus. Lineage (NCBI taxonomy): Eukaryota > Metazoa > Chordata > Amphibia > Anura > Leptodactylidae > Engystomops > Engystomops pustulosus. Next base: position 122,376,956 of record CM033644.1, read on the forward strand.
GTGGCGGTGTGTAGTACTACAACTTGCTCTTATTTACTTGGATATCACAATGTTATAGTCTGCTGCAATCCTATGAACAACCACTACTTAAGGTTTGGAGCTGCGTCTCCTAATCAATAATTGTTCTTCAGCCTCTTAGAATAACTGATTGGCAGGTTTTACTTTAAGCCCTCACCTCTAAAATACTAGTGACTCTTTTAAATGGAGGTCAGGTTTTATGGTCAGACTGCCTCCCATCGATTGTTGAAGGGCCCCCTTTTATTATTTACTGTAGCGAAATACAGTCTGAGAGTCATCAGCCATCATGTGTAATAAAGGTACTTGAACCACCTAGTTAGTTATTGGTTCACATAAAGGAAATGTTACATGAAGAACACGCAACCGAGAAAATTCAACTGGTTGGAGATGGCTGGTAGCATTGAGAGGTTAACATTATTTTAAGGAATGTTAAGGACCTTAGTTCTGCTGATTTATTTTACCAGTTAAAAATAGTATAAACGCCAGTCAAACAGGGTCAGGCCAAGGGATTCTGGTGAAGTAGTCAGACAAAAAAATGCACCCCTCTCTGCACACTTAAGCTGTAAAATGAATGGAAAAATATTGCGGAACTGGGTACGATTGTATCTGGTAAGAGGTGGTACATGAAATGGCTCATCCCCACCATTAATAATCATAAAGAAATGTATTTAAGGACTTAGCCAACATTGTTTCACTTACAATTAAGCAATTCACATTTTGTTAAAAAAAAAAAATACACACCAACAGTAAACATCCCTGCAATCACTATACTGGACACATAAATATATCCCTGCAGTCACTACACCATACACACATATATATCCCATTAGTCACTATACCATACCCATAAATATATCCTTGCAGTCACTATACCATACACATAACTATATCCTTGCAGTCACTATACCATGTACATAAATATATCCCTGCAGTCACTATACCATACAGATATATATATATCACTACAGTCGCAATACCATACACATATCCCTGCAGTCACTATACAATACACACATATATCCCTGCAGTCACTATACCATACAGATATATACATCACTGCAGTCGCTATACCATACAAATATATATATATATTCGTGCAGTTACTATACCATACACATATCCCATTAGTCACTATACCATACACACATATATGCATCCCATTAGTCACTATACCATACACATAAATATATCCCTGCAGTCACTATACCTCCCAAATGAATATATCCCTAGTCAATATACCACACACATAAATAAATCTGTGCAGTCACTATACCATAAACATTAATATAACCCTACAGTCACTATACTGTTCACATAGATATGTACATACCTACAGTCACTATACAGTAAGCATGAACTCACAAGTCAATATGTCTGAATTGAGTGAATTGGTCCATGAAAACAGCAATCTTCAAAAAAACAAGTTCATGCACAGTCGTTTTTTTTGCAGAGCATGCACGGCACATGGCCCCTAAACTTACACATCGTACAGGCAGTTACAGAAAAACAAACTCATTTCTTGACACCACAAGACGATAAAGATTGCAGGGTGTAGTCGCATAGGGACGATCTATATCGCTTTTAGGATCACACTGGCACTGTTCCAGCCCTGCCGCATCTGCCCTGCATGGAGATTGCTCCTTGAGAGGCAGATAAACTCCTTAACTGCCGCGATCAAGTATGGACTAAGGAGAGAAACAGAAGGAATAGGGTTCCCTCTTTCACTCCCTTGGCCCCCCCTACAGTGTGATCGTGGGCTGCCGGGGGGTTGCCATAGCAGCCGAAAGTCTGACAAAGACTTCCGTGTCTGCTGTGTACAGTGGCTTATGAGGTCCAGTCCAAGACTGGGTCTAATAGGCAAAATGTCAGTAAATCACTGTAACCCCAGTGTAAGTCCCCTAGTGGGACAGTAAAAAAAAGTTAAAGTAAAAACATTTTAAATAAATAAAATAATAAAAAATACCACCCATTTCCCTATATATACCTATGTATATAATAAAATAAATAAAATACCCCTCCCAAACACAAAGTAGGTATTATCGCATCTGTAATGACCTTGGCCAACCATCACATTATTATAGCAGTATTGTCAGGGGTATAAAAAATAAAAAACTAATGAAAAATTGCAATTTTAGTGCTTCCTACCACCTAAAAATATGCAAAAAGTCAGATGTACCCTATAATAGCATCTAACCATTACCTTTTCCCGCAAAAAACAAGCCCTAATAACCGTCTTTTCATTAAGGAATAAAAAAAGTTATAGCTCTGTGTTTTCCTTAAAAAGGAGTTTTTATTTGTAGTAAAATCTAAGAAAACCTGTACATGTTTGGTATCTCCTTAATTGTTTGTTATACTGAGCGGCGAACTGTGTAAATGTTTTAATTAAAAAACAAGCGGCAGGAAAGAGTTGATAAATTTGAACCATTATGCTATTTTTACCATAAAAATGAACCCATTGGAAAATACAAATCTTGCCGCTAAAGACAAGCCCCAATATGCCCCTGTCAGACAAAAAAATAAAAAAGTTATATCTTTTGGAATTTGTGCAGGAAAGAAAGCTTAAAAAGTCTGTGCCCTGAAGGCCATTTTAGGCCGTGTCCTTAAGGTGTTAACACCCATTTGGAGATGGAAGCCAAGGAGATCATGATGACAGCACTGTCTGTCTCAGAGTTTCTGCCTAGTGAAGGAGGACTAGTCGAGTTGCGCTCATCTGGTTTGCCATGCTTAGGTGGAAGAGACAAATCTGAGTCTGGGTAGAAGCACTGTATAAGAGGTAGTGTGTCAGCGATGCAGCAGCTGAGCCAAAAGCCAGGAAGCAGGCCTGGTAAGGTGAAGTGAGTTGATAACCTAGGTGTTCACCTACCCTTCTTCCCGGCCTTAGCATCAAGGCTTACAATTTTACCTGTTGTGTGGCAATGTCTGACTTTTACATTTGTTCCTTTTTAGGCATGTGTTTTTGTGAACATCAGTCCTGATGTAAAAGACCTAGGAGAAACCCTGAGTTCACTTCAATTTGGTTCATCCATTCAGCAAATTGCTCTTGGCAAGCCCAACCCTCAATCTTCCAACATTAAGCTTGGTCACTAAAGGCATGATCGCAAAAAATATATTTGTTTTTCTTGTAGAACTTTAAAATTTCATTGGAAAATCAGAGTAAAACTTTGTACCCAATTAACCATTTTAAATATATCAATGTTCTAAAAACAATCAGTGTCGGGCCTAATGTTGATAATTTAAATTATGAGTGTGAGTGTTGCAGGATATTTTTCATTGATTTAACCTTCGGACAGGTGATTAGTATCACACTGGCAACGCAACTGATATCACATATCACCCTCAATTGGCTACAGTGTTCAGAGCAACACTGCCTTTTTTGATCCTTACCAAGCACAGCACCATAGATTGTACAATAGCTATTCTTGGTGTATCAGAACAGCCCCACTTACCAGAATGGTAACCAACAATAAAAAAAATAAATGTAACAAATGGTCATGATGTTACAAGCCATGGAAACAAAAGCAGTGCTCAAAGTCCCCAAATCTTGCCAGGTGCTAAACCACTGCTGATCTGCTATTAAATCCTGGGATACCCTTTAAGGATTAAAGAACTGTGTTCATGAAACAAATCCTAAATGGAATTATAGGAAGAAAATTGTTTATTAACTAATTGACAGACAATGATTAATTTATAGGAACATGGAGCATACCCTCTTGTAGCATACCTGACACCTTAAAAAATGAGTCAATTCCTGCAAAGAATGAAAATCTATCTACGGTCATGTCTGTGGAGCAATGATACAAGTGAATTGAGAGAACAGAATTCATGTGTTTAATTAGGTGACTAGTAATATGACAGCTATGCAGCGCCCCAGCGGCTGACATCTACACAGCATGCAGGAGTAAGAGAAATATATGGGAAAGAGAAATCTAGCGGAAGCAGGACACCTAAAAGGTCTTTGTTGCATTGTGTAACACTTTGTTCCCTTTATATCCTGATCCTCCTGGTATGTGTATTATGAGAATTCAACATCCTACTTCATATTTAGTTCCGACTGTCACGTACAAGCTGGTTTAATATGCTGCCTTTCTTTAACGCTTCAAGGCTTGTGAGATCCTCCCCAATAACTGGGATTTCTTCCCTCTGGTCTTGTGCCGCTAACTCCTCCTCACTGTCAGATAGAGTGCATAGAAGAGAATCATTTTCATAGGTGGGAAAGTAGTACCTGCACAATAAAAGGAAATGTTAGCACTTTACCACACCAAGAATACACAACAGTTGTTTGTATTGTTACTTAATATTAATATTTATTGTATTACTAGGTCATATCTAAAACCAAAAAAGCAGAAATACTGTTGGATATCTCATGTATTGACTAATTTATCTGTGTGGATATAATATAACAAAATAATAAAGTATAGTCATTATTGTATATATTGTGAATTTTTGTTTTGCTGAAATTTCAAAAACACTGCTTGCTGGGATTTAAAAAATAGTGGCATTTGCTAAACATGCACCACATGACCTACATTAATGCAATTATTTTCTCTTAGGTTGCCACAGTTCATAAACTAAAACCATGTTCACACTGGTTCTTTCAGTATCTAGGGCCTATACTCCGACATCATATACAGCATTCACTTTCTTAAAAAAATAAAATAAATCCCACAGAATAACAAATGCCTGTAAGCCCACAGCCAATTGCAGCAGACATTTATAGTGTATTTACCTGACAATCCATAAGTCAGTGTTGTTTTGGTCAGTATAGACATTCATTACACACAGAATGTGTTCAGGTAGAATTCCCACGATGTGGGGGATAGAAATGGCGTATATAGTAAAGTACCGCTATAGAGCAAACACTGGTCAGTAATTGACAACATTCCTATATACGCCACATCCTTTAATAATTAGCGTTGCAAAAGAACACTATCTGAACACAATCTATGTCTTATGAAGGTCTATGACCAAAATGTTACTGAAGCTGTTTGCTTCAAATCTACAAAGAGTGCTGGATTCTTCATATTCGATAAAATTTCTATGCACTCAGTCAAAAGGCAAATGAAACAGGATGGCAGGGCAGTTTTAATACATGGCAATACCAAATAAGAAATTCTTACTGAGGTTGATCCCACATTGATCTGTCCGGAAGAATGCTCATATGCTTGTCTTTTTCCATGTGAGTTATCAACTCTGTTTTTGAATGAAACCTCTCTTGACAGCCATGACATCGACACTGATGGATTTGCCTTCTAATAAAATTCACTAATTTGACTTGCTGATAAAACTTCAGTCCTGTCAAGCACAAAACAATACAAGTCAGTGAAAACAGGTCTTGTATTGCTAGAAGTCAGTAAAGCATATCAAGAGCAGTCACAAACGATTTCAATGTAAATTGAATGCATTCATCACATTGCATTTAGTACAACTTGTCAGGTCTTTCAGTTCTCCTTGAATTCTCCTGTACATTTCCGCTACAAGAACGAGAACAATTTTCTTTCTTTTCTTTAGAATGACTTGGTATCAAATATGTATTGATTTTCTGTGGGCTAGCAACAGATAGAAAAATATACTCCAGCACTGAATCTAGATAATATCTACCATTGCTAAAATCCCAAACCTAGATTGAAATTTAGTCTGGGGCTAGTACAATAACTAGTACTAGAACAAAAACAATATATGAAAGTGTTTTGCCACAATTCTGCCACCAAATTTCACAAACCTTGCATTTTTTAAAAACTGTACTGGCTCTATATAAAACTAAATATTGTTGCCAACGTACTTCCTACATATAAAGTTACTAGACACATTTCTCTGGTTTCAGATATTTTTTTATTTTACTCACCCAAGTCTGTTTTTATTTTGTGAAGATCAAAGTGGTGACAATCCTAAGCAAGGTCAAAAACAGAAATTTAAAGTCATAATTTTTCAAACATTGTGCATTTAAAGTGTACCTACAGTCCAACATGACACTAAGTCGATAAAAATGGATGATCACACGTTCAATCACACTAGTCCACTTTAGGGAATTAATACTGTTTGTGTAATTAAAATTTTCCAAAATACTTTCTGAACCCATTCCTCATGATTTTATAGATCTCAGATTGCTGTCATTCCAAAGGAAGCTTCATTGTTTACTTCCTGTGGTTACAGACCGTTCCCTGGTCATGTGATGTCACACAGGTGCACGCCTGTCACAAAGATCGGGTGAGTAATCAGAGCTTCATATTATAACGACTCATGCACCTGTGTTACATCATATGGCAGTGGACAGATTTTTATCCAAAAAAGGTTAACAATGAGGCTTACTATAGAATGACAGCAAGTGGAGATAAAGCAGTGGGAAATTGATACAGAAAAGAGAAAATTATGCAACCTTTTCATTTCGCAAAGTCAATTAGTTGCTGAAATAGTGGACAACCCCTCTATTATTATTTGAGGAGATAAAATAACTACATTTCCCTGGCCTAAGAATTCTTTATAAAAATCCTAGGTTCCTTTAGGAAATGATAATAAGCTATAGGTGTACTTCTGATGTACCTTCATGTGAAATAGAAGTTTCTCAGTTGTGTCTGCTTGTGTTTCACAAAACAGACAAAATGCAGACATAGGATGCTCTTCCCAATCAGACCAATCCCTGAGAATAGAACATACACTTAAGTCATAATCAGCCACTGTAAGGGAGGAAATGTAGCTTTACACCACCTTTACAATGATGTAACCATATCAACTGAATAATAGATGCCATAAAAGTCATACTCTTCGTTGCTGTCTCCCAAATCCCGATCATCTTCAGATTGTACTTCCTCCCAACTTTTCCCTAATTCCTAAAAAAGAGGGCAGCCAGTTTTAATATATAAATGAAAGTCATCAACTGATTTTTTTAATTGTCATTACTAAACTAATTCAGTCCCCTACTTAAGAACACCCGACTTACAGATGACCCCTAGTTACAAACGGACCTCTGTATGTTGGGTATTTATTGTACTTCAGCCTTAGGCTACAATGATCAGCTGTAACAGTTATCTGAGGTGTCTGTAATGAAGCTGTATTATTAATCCTGGTTCTTTATGAGAATCCAACATTTTGAAAATCCAAAAATTGTCACAGAGACCAAAACAAATTTGACTGGGGTTAAAATTCTTAAATATACATTTCTGACTTACATACAAATTCAACTTAAGAACAAACCTACAGAACCTATCTTGTACATAACCCAGGGGGTATACTGCCTGTATATAAAACTAACTAAATTAGGAAAATCTACCATCAAAACCCATCATGATAAACAGGGACACTTACTCTTAGATCCAGGCAGAGTAACTGTGGTAATCTGCTTATAGTTGTTATCTATGGCCTTTTCCCTTCCCCCTTTGGGGGTGTTACCAGAGCCCCTCAGTGCTCAAGATTTGCAGGCTGTTACAATGAGCAGAACATGTCTTACCCAACCCCCTGCTCTCTCCCTTCTCTCTCTGCCTATGTAATCTAGCAGCAGCATAAAGTACAGGAATTATAAAATTAGTTTTTCAATGATCAGATAGAAAAAACTGACCCCCTGTGGTGTTTAATCTGCAAACAAAAAAATTCAAAAAGCTCTTATTTTGTATGGAAGACATTTACCGTAATTCAACATTTATGAGGCAAAAATGTGGTGGTAATAATATACAAAAGGTCTTGGGACCCTAGGTTTTTAGTACCCAAATAACAGTGTAGGAGCATCTTTTAAATATCTGATTCAATATCCGTGCCAAAGTCTCAAGCCATCAAGATTGCAAATTGGTTTGTCCCATAGAAATTGTAAAGGGTCTTTTTCAACGTAAGAGTAAAAGAACATATGATTAGTAAGCTTGTTTATGGGGAGCGGAAGGCACAGACTTTGTGGGACCAAAGCAGTCACAAATAATTAAAACTTACTAAAAATAGGGCAAGCAAACCACAGTACCGGTTACAAACCATGCACAAACCTCTATTCTTAGGCTTAATGCACACGTCCATATATTCATGGCAGCCATGAGCTAGCCGCAAAAACAGCAGGCATTATGCACATGCAAAGTGAGCATACCTTGTCTCAGCTGACACACGACAAAAGAAAAGGCAGGTGCTATTCCTGCCCCGATTTGTAACACAGCTAAGCTCCCTATGGAGAGGGCAGGGTTAAGGAGTGCTCATCCCCCTCCCTTCATCACCCACCATGTGCTACGGCCCAAGTGAGCCCTACGCTGACACGTGTTTTGCAGGTGAATTCTGAACAGCTCCCCTTGAGAAATACATATAGTAAACATTCTCTCTCCCACAGATATTCATTACAACTTATTATGAAAATTAACAAATCAAGAATATGGAAGTTGGCAAGTGGAAGAAAGAGTGAGGAGTCAATATGTGTTACTGTAGTCTCTTTTTCAAGGGGCTTAAGATATCAACCACTACATGACTTAACTAATGGTTCATGTGTATTATCATACAGCCCATTGGAAAAAAGAGCTACCATGCTACCATTGTCATGTTGTCTGATATACCATATTTTCTGGACAATAAGACACCCTTTTTAGCAAGAAAAAATCTTGCTAAAAAGTGCCTGCGTCTTATAGACCGGAGGTCAGGAGGATCCAGCACTGCCAGACCCTCCTGACCACTGTAATGGAGATTGGGTGATGCCCTGATATAGAGCTGCACCCGATCTCCCAGAGAGGAGAGGCTCCTTACTGCTCTCACCTCTCCCCGATGTCCTACAGGTCCAGGACCTGCGGTGAGGTCAGAATCATGTGACTGATCACATGCTTCTTACATCACCACAGATCTCATACTGCCATGCTGCCCTGGAACAGGGTAAGAAGAAGGGGAATGGAGGAAGTATGTGTGTGGTTCTGTGTGTGTGTGTATAGGTGTCCAGGAATCACAGGTAAGGACGGCACTCCGGGGAGTTGTGGTGCATAGTTGAGTATCGGTGGTTACTTCTAAAATGGAGAATACTGTTTCTGTCTGTCACTTTACGGTATAGGTCAGTTATAAAAAAAAATCCTTGCATCCTTCATCAGTAATGTATCGGGAAAACTAACTTGAACCAAAGCTGAGGTGGTGGTGAACTGTAATTCTTCTCTTATGGAGTTGAGAAAGAGAATGAACTCATCAAGGGCTTCACGTGGCCCCACCCATATGCAAACGATATCGTCGATAAATCGACGCCACAATTTTACGTGTCTCTGATATAAATGATGAGTATAGACATGGTCTTCCTCGAACATAGCCATGTAACAGTTTGCATAGGGCGGAGCCCATGGCCGTTTTGCACTTCTGTAGAAAAAAGCTGTTCTTAAAACAACTGTAAGAATATCAATCAAGAACTCTCTTTGTTCCAATGTTAGTCTTAAATCCCTCGAGAGCAACCTCCTAGTGGCTTCAATATCATGCTCAATTGAGGTATAGAGGCTGACTACGTCTATGGTAACTAAAATGTCATCTATCCCCACCTGTTTGATCTTTCTAACAAAAAGGCTGCAGTATCTAATAAAAAAGCAGGTGTTTTCATGACTAATGGTGTCATTACCTTTTCTAATACCTTGGCTAGGGGGGAGAAGATTGAGTTGGTGGATGTCACTATGGGTCTCCCCGGGGGATCTACAAGGGTCTTATGGACCTTTGGTAATATATACAGTAGCGGTTTTTCAGGAATGTTAGGCTTAAGACATTCTTCCAAGAGTCCGATATGGCACATAATAATCAGTATCATTTGACTCAATCTGTGGTCTAAGTCTAAACAATCTTGGTTTGAGATTAAAAAGTTCTTTCTCTCCTCCGAAAAAGTCTCACCCCACTGAGACATATATTGGTCTCGTCAAAAGAGATGTGGCTGCTTTGCTTAATAGCATTAAAATGGGTGAATTTACGGTTAATTGTAATCTTAATCGTGATGAGTTTAATGCACTTGATTCATTGATGTCCAATAAGGAGATAATTATAAAACCGGATGACAAAGGCGGATCGATCGTTGTTCTAGATCGGTCCGCCTATGTCAAAGAAATAGAACGACAGTTAGCTGACACTAAAACATATTTATTACTACCTGGCAACCCGATTTCCCATATTAAATCTAAAATCATTGCTATGGTCGATAGATACATGCAAACAGGAACCATTAATGAGACACTTGCTAAATATTTGATTAATCATGACCATGTGACACCACTACTGTATATATTACCCCCATTAATTTGTAACAAGAAAGCTCCCAATTTGCGCACAAAATTGGTGAAAGCGGATATCGGTAGCACACTAAGGGTCCCACGACAAACCTTCCTTGCCACTAGAAAGAATGGAACGTTTCCATGTCTGAATTGTGCTCAATGTTCCAACATAATGAGAGGAGATACATTTTACCATCCCCGTTCAGGTCATTCGTTTAAAGTAAAAGGTTTTTTTACATGTAATTCCATAAATGTGGTTTATCTCATAAGGTGCCCGTGTGGTTACTTCTACATGGAGAGACGATGCAGCGTATTTCTGAACGCATCAGTAAACACAAATCTACGATCCGATGCAAAGATGTCTTTCAGTCGATCCCCTTTCACTTTCAGAAATGTGGACATACCATTGCACAACTTAAATTTATGGTAATTGAAAAAATTGAACAACCTAGACGAGGAGGTAGTGTGAAACAACTCCTGCTACGCAGGGAAGCGTTCTGGATTTATACTTTGAACACTCTGGAGCCACAGGGGTTAAATAGTGATTTCAATGTAAATAAAATGTAACTTTTTATTGACATTCAACGATCTGTTCTTTTTCTTCCTGTACCTATACGGATTTTGTTTTATTTCCCTCACCCATTGTTGAAATTAATGATGTATGAAGTACCGCCTCCTGATGGTCTCACACCTCGATCTAGATTTCCATTCACATAATATATAATAAGTGTCTATTGCAAGTACATTTAGTAGTTGACAAAGGCTTTGTAAGCCGAAACGCGTTCTATGTGTATATATGACTTCTGACTAATAAACCTTTCGCAACGAAGCAAGAAGTGAGTGCTGGGATATTTCCTTCAATGTGTGTATAGGTGGGCTGAGTGTGTATAGGTGAGCAGAGTGTGTATGTGGATGGATGATGCAGGGCTGAGTGTGTATGTGGATGGATGATGCAGAGCTGAGTGTGTATGTGGATGGATGATGCAGAGATGAGTGTGTAAATGTATATCTGTGTGTCCTGTGCTTTAGTGCGACCAACAGGGATATTGTAATTGGTATAAAATATATTTTTCCTTTTTTTGGAATCCTGGGGTGCGTCCTATTGTAATAAGCTTCTTATAGTCCGAAAAATACGGTAACTTTGAAAAATACGACTGACCATTGTAGATATAATTAAAAAAATTCATATTTTATCGAGTTTTAGCAATTCTTCACAATGTTAAGCATGAAGTAGAATATACAAAAGACAGAATTCTTTTTAGCAACTTCTTTGGAGGATATACCTCTTAGTAGTTTACAAAGTGTCCTTACCTTTAGCGTGGGTTGTGCAGTCACAATTCCCGATGGAGACTTAACTGTTCCGTGGCTTATGGAGACCGTTCACAGGTTATTCCGGGAAAGGAAACTTAATCCATTAGTAGCATTTTAGCAGAGATGGCACTTGCATGGTTTGTGACGTTTCGGAGGTCACGCCTCCTGCCTCAGGTATATCCTCCAAAGAAGTTGCTAAAAAGAATTCTACCTTTTGTATATTCTACTTCATGCTTAACATTGTAAAGAATTGCTAAAAGGCAGTCCCCGGGTTACATACAAGGTTTAGGTTCCTTAGGAATTTTCTTAAGTTGAATTTGTAAGCAAGTAGGAACTGGTATTTTTTAAAATTGTAGTTTCAGACAAAATGGACTAGTCCCAGTGACAATTGGATTTTTAAAATTTGTGGGAACAAGAATTAGTAATAAAACATCATTGCAGACACCTTAAAGCTGATCATTGCAGCCTGGGACTACAGTAAAGCATCCAGAGATCTACACCAGTGGTCATAGTGTGCAGAGTAACTAGGGGTCATCTCTAAGTCAGGTGTCCGGGATCGCCTGTATACAAGGCCAAATGTGTAGTAGGTAAAGATACAGCTGTATATTCATTCATATGTTGTCATTATTTTTAGTTAATACTTGCATTTCACAAGTATAGAACACTGGAGGAAGGTTTTGCCATTTATTTTATTCAGAATGGTTTTTGTGGATTCCATTTTACAGCGTTTGTTATGATCTATTTGTTTCTTTCAATACTTTAGGATTATTATCATGCAATTCAGGGACTGGAAACAGGGAGGAATAATACCATGTTCTTCTGCTTAGGGTACTTGGTACTCTCCCCAATTTTATTAACTCAGATATATTTTCTCTTAATATTTCTTGCACATGAGAGTTGTTATGGTATGTAAGAAGGGGAAACTTCCCTCTTTTGAAAATTTATATCCAATGGTTTGATGTTATTTTTCACCCAGGCTGTTAAAAAAAAAACAAAAAAAAACCTACAACCAGGCAGGCATCATTGTTTAGACAGAATGTTTGCAGGATTAAATGAAAAATGACAGGATCCCGTGTCCATCTCTCTGTTTTGCCTGTAACTAATTTGGGTTCCATGGATTTACAAATGTGGGAGTCTTTTTCAATCACCTTTCTTCTGGAATACTTTTCTTCCTGTCAGCAGCCCTTTTTAATATAGCATCAAGAGCCGGACAAAAGTATGGACCTACACAGATTAAAGCTCTGAATTTGTTGTTTGCTTACATATTTTTGGGGCATTAATAATAAAAATGGCAAATATGCAGTAAGTGACTTTCCAACTCCCAATTCCCAATTAATATAAAGCTGACAGTAAAAGATATAATAATTGCAGCTGAAGTCTCAACATACTATCCATTTTCCTATCCATGTGGTACCGAAGTTTTTTTTTTATAACAGTTGGTGGCAATTAATAAATCTATTTTTATGATTTTGCCCTATAAGATAAACAACTCTTTAATTCTGTAGATACCATTTTTAAATTCATGAGACACCATTAGCTTATTTTCAGCAATTTACTATTCCTTTTGGATCAGGGCTTTAGGGCTCTCATTGACAGGAAAAATATTTTAGTTGGACCTCTTCCAGACTCTTAGCATTACATTATTAAGTGTTTATATCCGTTCCTTTAATTGTGCACATTTTTTTTTAATATTTATCTTCCATTTCAGTATCCGACACTCACCAGTTCTATGTGTGGACATTTTTGTTTAGATGGATTAGATTTGTGTAATATCATTACTCAAGCATGAAATTCGTCTCAAATCAGATTTCAATTTATCCTTGAACAAGGATTGCTCATATTTAAAGCACAAAAAAATGCTTGAAGTTATTTTTTTATTGCATTAACAACTAGAGAATAGTAAACTATGCAATATACCTCATTAAATAAAACATCTCCTCTGTGCCTTTTTTCAGGTCTTCCTTTCTCTTGTAGTGAGCAGTGGTTAAAGGAAACCTAACATTTGATTTGATGCATTATGAGGCAAACATAGAGAGAATGCTAGAAGAATACGGATGCAGGATCATATCTTGGTTATCCCTCAGTTGAGTGGTATTGCTGAAAAACAATTACCGTATAACATTCAGGACCTTGGGAAAGCTGGGTCAGGCTGGCTGACATAAACACATTACACACACAGCTTGTAATTACAAATGGATGTTAGTCAAGACATAACTAATCAACCTGAGCTGGATCACTCATACACAGCAGCTGGAGGATGGTGCAGCAATTTATTATTCTGCCTTCTGGAACAAGCCAGATTACATCATCCTCTCCTGCAGAGAAAAACTCACGTGCTAGGAGAAGCACTGAACCAAGCAGTGGAGGAGCCATCAGTATAGCTACAGCATTCTCAAGGTATGTTTGCTTCATAATACATCAAATCAAATGGTAGGTTTCCTTTAAGAAAAGAAGGCAAATGATACACTGTTTCCATACCTGGAGAATATTTCACTTGTATGATTCAGCTTTCTAACAAGACTGTGATTCAGCTTCAGATAAGACTATCCTGCCAAAAACCATTTACTATTCTCAGGGCAGCACACTGTGAGGGACTCTCTGTATCTGTCTTATGAAGGACAAGAAAAACACTCAAGGGGTGCTGAGGGGAGGGTGACTTTTAACTCTTTGTGTTCTTAACCCTACAGAAGTCAGGGGAGAACCTCCAGTCATGCTGTCATGATTGGATAACATCAAAACTAGGGAAAGTAGAATACATTACTGCTAAATTATTTCAGAGAGGAACATTGTGCCTAACTGGCTGTTAGCCATCCTCCCTGAAAGACACAAATCACTGAGACACGTTAAAATTGTTTCTTGTTCGGCTTTCCTTGAAGAATGGTTATTTTAAAATGTGGTCCCAGCAGACTGACATTCGCTGTAGATGCCGCAGTTGACATAATTGGCTCGAGGTTTGAACCTTCTCTTTTTAGTGCAGCCACAACTGAGATACAAGTAAACTGGCTAATGATCAGAATTCTCCTGACAATTCTCTGAACAATTCCTTTGAACAATATTTGCAGACCATGTAAGATTCATCTACTGAAAGAAGGAAGGATTTCAAAATATTTAATGAGGAGATGGGCACAATGTTCTGCACACTTCTCTGCTGCTCATCCTCAAAGGACTTTTTCATAAGCCCCCTGCAGTGCACAGATGTGATAGACAGTTACAGTAGATGAAGATAAGATTGTTTTTTACAAAAAAAAGGAATTTTCATATGAGAATATTTGACTATTCTCTTGGCACAACAAATACAACTCCTTGAATTTTAGTGGTTTAGCCTAAACGAGAAGACATTTTCAAATGGCACAAAATAGAGAACACCAGTAAAGCTAAACTGCACTTGCTGCAGGCACAAGCTGCACCATTAATTGTAGAGACACTTAACCTTACCAAATAGTTTATTACGTAGAAGCGGTCATATTCATGGTTTCGGGGATTGACCTTCCGGTGTTGCTTTTTTCTCATGTGATCTTTTAGAGTATTTTTGTCTCTAAAGGTCTTTTCACAATATAAACACTGCAAACTAAGAAAGTACAATTTACAAACAATACAAAAAGTCAGACTGTATGATTAAATACAACCTATTACTGTTAATGTATTACAGCTATAAAAACTGTAGGGTATCGCTGCACAAGCGCATTATTATAGTTTCAGTGTAAAAAGCATCATTATGGTCCCAAAGCATACATTTCTAATAATTATGTTGCATGAATGAATACTTAATATCACTGTAATATTGTTTATCAAAAGAATAAATGCAGACGAATCTGCATGCTAGCCACCATAGATTAATATGTGCTCAGAAAAAAGTTATTATTATTAGTATAAACACCATTGCTTTTTTTGGGAGACTTGTGCAAGGTTGTTTGAAATTGTTGTAAAATATAAACACCGCACCAAACTGTGAGGATGCAGAAGTTTTCCTCCAAAGCAGCCAATGGGAAGCTTTAGAAAAATTGATGGCAATAACATTTTTGCTGTGTTCACAAGTTGCATTTAAATGTTTTGTAATTGATAATTTTCCCCTTCAAGGACGGATTATAGGCTTTGATTTTGATGGGATGGTTTCTCAAGCGACCTTTACACGCCTTCCAACACTGATCAACACCGATCCTATGTTGTTCAAATGCCATATGTAAACAAAACTTATATTACAATCCAAGCATACGCCAATATTTAGAGCACAAACATGAGGTTCAATACTTTTTCTTGCTTCAGAGAACATCTCCATGATACAGCATGTTAAAGGAAATGTACCATTTGCTTTTATGCATTATGAACCAAACATACTTTGAGAATGCTGTAGCTACACTTATACAGAAATATATCTTGTTTAATCTCTCAACTGAGTGGCTTTACTGCAAAAAAAAATTATAAAATTATGATAATGAGGCTATGGCACTCCTGTGGCCACTCGGGTGCTCTCCTCTTATACCCCCCCCCCCCCTTATTATACACTGCTTCAGAGAACACTGTATTCACAGTGTTGTCCTCGACAGGCAGAAGTTCCTGAATGACATTGCAGCATAATGATCTGCAGGATACTGGAAAAGCTGGATGACATCACAGACTCTTGGGAAGGCTTATGGGGGGCAGGATGAGGCAGCCTTATGCATGCTGGAAGAGTGCATAATTAGGGTAAGAGCCTCATTATCATAATTTTATAATTGCTTTTTCAGCTAAACCACTTGATTCAGGGATTAAACAAGATATGTTTCTGCATCTGTGTAGCTACAGCATTCTCAAGGTATGTTTGGTTCACAATGCATAAAAACAAATGGTAGGTTTCCTTTAAAGGGGAATATGGAAACTGCCCATGCGGGTCAGGACTGGGTCCTGGCGTCTCTCTGATTATTCTAGTTTCGGATCCTGCATCCAACAACAATTTTGAAGGGGTTACAGAACTCACTTCATTTAATAAATGGCCACTTTGAACCAGGGGACAGCACAGGAAGTGAAGTCCCTGGTAAAATTGAAGAATTGAAGTGATGTTCCATGTTCAAGGAGGCGATGCATTGGTTGAAACAAGACTTCCATCCATTTGCAAGGAACCAAAACCAGAAGTAGCAGAGCAGCGTAGCCGGAGTGGGGTTAATATATGTTCTTTTCCCATATGGAAAATATGTCCATAGCAGGATACAAGAAACTCTTTCAAGTCAATATTATATTGTTAAAGAAAAATACTACATTTTGTTAAAGTACCTGTCCATCTTCTTCTGCAACGTGTCCAGAAATTCATTACAATACACAATATTATCTGGCAATCCAACATTGAATGAGTGCTCCTCATTCATGTGATTGAACAAAACCGACCTGCAAGTAAAAAGAAAAATAAGGTATTATATTTCATGCAACAGTAAACCTATACTTGTACAGAACAAACCTCAGATATGACACAGTGTGGGATCCTAGTTGCTATTACACTGCAAGTACAAATAAATGCAACCTATATTTTGTATGTTCTGCTGCAGCTGAGGGCAACTCAGAATAAATTGTTCATGCTGAATAAGGTAAGCTGTCCATGTGGTTATATAAAAACCATGTGCAGCATTGCTTCAAACTGGGGCACTGCCACCAGCTTTTACTCCACTACCAGTACTCTTGTAGGGTATGAAATATCTGTTCTAGAATTCCCTCTTCTCTTAAATTTCACCCATTTCTTCATGAGATAAGTCACATTTAGTGGCTGCTCGCAGATCATCACTTTAGATGTCCATATTTTGCGCTCTAGAGTACCTAGAACCGTGAGATGCAGACAGTGAAAGACACATGCTGCACATATAGATCCAACCCCACCCTTTTCTTTTACTGCACATCTCCCTGGTCCTGTAGTTCATATCATCACAAACTTGATACGATTTAAATAGTGCAATTATCATCTTTAATATTACAAACATTGTTGTGTCCAGTGGCGTAACTAGGAGAGGCAGGGCCCCATAGCAGATTTTTGCATGGGGCCCCCCTTAAAAATATTCATACATACACACACGTTTATACAACATAACACAACATAACATTCTACACTCACTTTTATATACTCGTCCACACATACATACATATACACTCATGTGCACACATTTATGTACTCATATATACATCTATACACTAAAATTGCATGCATTCTGTTTATATACATACATATAGCATACATACATCATATACATAAACATACAGTATATAGACACCATATGCACACATATTGAATCTATATACAGTATATACAAAATGCATATACATACAGCAAACACACATAAATACAGCATATAAACATACAGTATATACAGTGTTTACACACATACTGCATATACATGCAGTATATACACACATACATACAGTGTATGCAGCATATACACACATACATACAGTATATACAGCATATACACACATACATCAGTATATGCAGCATATACACACATACATCCTTTTTTTGGAAGCCTAAATCTGGGGTGCGTCCTATAGTAATAAGCTTCTTATGGTCCGAAAAATACGGTAACTTTGAAAAATACAACTGACCATTGTAGATATAATTTAAAAAATTCATATTTTATCGAGTTTTAGCAATACTTCACAATGTTAAGCATGAAGTAGAATATACAAAAGACAGAATTCTTTTTAGCAACTTCTTTGGAGGATATACCTCTTAGTAGTTTACAAAGTGTCCTTACCTTTAGCGTGGGTTGTGCAGTCACAATTCCCGATGGAGACTTAACTGTTCCGTGGCTTATGGACACCGTTCACAGGTTATTCCGGGAAAGGAAACTCAATCCATTAGTAGCATTTTAGCAGAGATGGCACTTGCACGGTTTGTGACGTTTCGGAGGTCACGCCTCCTGCCTCAGGTATATCCTCCAAAGAAGTTGCTAAAAAGAATTCTACCTTTTGTATATTCTACTTCATGCTTAACATTGTAGGGCGGCACGGTGGCTGAGTAGGGCGGCACGGTGGCTGAGTGAGTAGCACTTCTGCCTTGCAGCACTGGAGTCCTGGGTTCGAATCCCACCCAGGTCAACATCTGCAAAGAGTTTGTATGTTCTCTCTGTGTTTGCGTGGGTTTCCTCCGGGTACTCCGGTTTCCTCCCACACTCCAAAACATACTGTTAGGCTGTTTAGATTGTAAGCCCCATTGGGGACAGGGACCGATTTGACATGCTTTGTGCAGCGCTGCGTAATCTGTGTGCGCTATATAAATAAAGAATTATTATTATATTATTATTAAAGAACTGCTAAAAGACAGTCCCCGGGTTACATACAAGATTTAGGTTCCTTAGGAATTTTCTTAAGTTGAATTTGTAAGCAAGTAGGAACTGGTATATTTTAAAATTCTAGTTTCAGACAAAATGGACTAGTCCCAGTGACAATTGGATTTTTAATAGGATAGCATCGTTTGGTTTTAAAAACTAAAAAACACAAAAAAAAGTAAAAAAAAAATTAAAGTTATAACTCTCATTTTCAAAATGTTTAACCCGAGGGCTAGGGGTAGAGGACGAGGGCGGGGACGTGGGCAAAGGTTGGGTCTGTACCAAACTTTGCTGGTTTGGGTCCACATTAGAACTTCAGGGCTGGGTTCGTCTCAAACCACCCCCATGCTGTTAATGCTCATGATTAGAGATGAGCGAACATACTTGTACTCGCAACTGCTCGGTCCTCGGATGAGTATTTTGCCCACTCGAAAAAATTTAATCTCGCAGCGTTTAGATTTTTGGCAAACAGAAACAGAGCCAGTCAAAAGTCAGGAGACTCTGCAGTACACCCGGCATCACGTGGTACACTTACATGTCGATAGCAGTGGTTGGCTGGCCTGATCAGGTGACCCTGGAATAGACTGGCCCCTGCCCGCGCTGCTCGGATCATTCTCTGTCTGGATGCTGTTAGGGAGAGAGCTGCTGCTGCTGCTGCTGCTGCTCAGGGAAAGCGTTAGGGTGCTAGTAGATTACTATTAGGCAGGACTGATTCTCCAAGAACCTTACTGTTAGGCAGGAGTGATTCTCCAAGAACCCAAAAGCCCTTGTTGGGGTTAGATTAGCGTTTTTCAAAAGTTAAAGTGACACATTCAGTCACAACACAAAATCCTTTTGTGTGCTGTCAGTGTAGGTTAGAAACTAGCCATAGCAATCATCTTCTGTGGTTGCTGTCTGGTTTCTTCTGCACGTTTTGTTCTATTAAAAAAAAACACACAAAAAAATTAAAAACACAACCCCCCAAAAAATAAATAAATTAAAAAAAACACACACACAAAAAAATTACAGTTTATTTTTCTGTTTTGTCTATATGATAGACTTTAATTTTGAAAATGTTGATGTGGGTTAGGGGTAGATGACGAGGGCGTGGGCATCCAATTACTGCAGGGGTCAGAGGCCATGGTCCTGGGCGGGGTGAGACACCACCTGCTGATGAAGGAGCAGGGGAACGCCGCAGAGCTACACTCCCTAGCTTCATGTCTCAAGTTATTGGAAGTCGTGGTAGAGCACTGTTGGGGCCAGAACAGTGCAAACAGGTGATGTCGTGGATTGCGGACAAAGCTTCTAGCCATTTGTCCACCAGTCAGTCTTCCACGCAGACCACCCATGTTACACAAGTGACCACTCCTCCAGCTCCTAAACCTCCTTCACCCCAGTCTGCCCCCTCCCAGGAAAATTTGCCATTTGTCCACCAGTCAGTCTTTCACGCAGTCCACCCATGTTACACAAGTGACCACTCCTCCAGCTCCTAAACCTCCTTCACCCCAGTCTGCCCCCTCCCAGGAAAATTTGCCATTTGAGACAGCATACTCTGAGGAACTGTTTTGTGGACCCTTCCCAGGGTCACAAACCACTTGTCAGGTTGTTGCTGAGTTCTTTCCCGATGCCCAGGTTTTCCACTGGTCGCAGTCTGAGGGTCATAATGACCTTCTTGACGTAGTATAAGAAGTGTGTAAAGAGGTGTCGGATGATGAGGAGACACGGTTGTCAGACAGTGGTGAAGTTGTTGTCAGGGAGGGAAGTCTGAGGGGGGAGCAGACTGAGGGATCGGAGGATGATGAGGTGAAAGACCCAAGCTGGGTTGATAGGCCGGGTGAACACAGTGCTTGTGAGACTGAGGCGAGTCCTGTACGAGAACAGGTTGGAAGAGGCAGTGGTGGGGCCAGACGGAGAGGCAGGGCCAGAGCTGGTGCATCAGCGCAAAATGTTTCACGTATTGAAGCTCCCATGTCGAGGGCTAGATTTTCTGAAGTCTGGAGGTTCTTTAAAGAAACACCGGATGACCAACGGACTGTGGTGTGCAACCTGTGCCACACCAGGATCAGCAGGGGTTCCACCACTACTAGCTTAACCACCACCAGTATGCGCAGGCATATGAATGCTAAACCCCCCACTCAATGGCACCAAGGCCGTTCACCTCCGGCCGGGTCCATCACTGCACCTTCCCCTGTGTCATTTGCTGCCTCTGCTAGTCAGCCCCCAGCCCAGGACCCCGGCTCAAACACCTCCTGGGCGAAAACCAAACCTTCGCCTCCACGATCCTCCACAGTGTCCACCATTGTCTCCATGCGCAGTGTCCACCTTTCTATACCCCAGGCGCTGGAGCGCAAGAGGAAATACAGTTGCACCCACCCGCCCACACGCCCAAGCCCTCAACGTCCACATCTCCAAATTACTCAGTCTGGAGATGCTGCCCTATAGGCTGGTAGAGACTGAGGCCTTTCCCAACCTCATGGCGGTGGCCGCCCCTCTGTATTCGGTCCCAAGCCGCCACTACTTTTCCCGATGTGCCGTCCCAGCCCTGAACCAGCACGTGTCAGACAACATCATTTGTGCCCTGACCAATGCCGTTTCTGGCAAGATCCACCTAACCACGGACACATGGACGAGTGCTGCGGGGCAGGGCCACTATATATATCGCTGACGGCACTTTGGGTGAACTTGGTGGAGGCTGGGACTGAGTCTGACCATGGGGCCGCTCATATACTGCCGACGCCAAGGATTGCGGGGCCTACCTCAGTCCAGGTCTCTCAGGCCTACTATGCCTCCTCCCCCCACCCCTCCTCCACCTCCTCCTCCGAATTACCATCCGCGGGCATGACGCCATCAGTCGTTAGCTCTAGGCACAGCAGCAGTGCCGTCGCCAAGCGACAGCAGGCGCTGCTCAAACTGCTGAGCTTAGGCGATAAAAGGCACACCGCCCAAGAGCTATTACAGGGCATCACGGCGCAGACTGATCTGTGGCTGGCACCGCTGAACCTGAAGCCAGGCATGGTTGTGTGTGACAACGGCCGTAACCTGGTGGCGGCTCTGCAACTCGGCTGGCCCATGTTTTAAATCTCATAGTTCAGCGGTTCCTCAAGACATACCCCAATCTGTCTGATGTGCTCACAAAGGTGCACTGCATCTGTGCGCATTTCAGAAAGTCCAGCACAGAGGCTACGACTCTCAGGGCAGCGCAGCACCGCCTCCAACTGCCCACTCACCGACTGTTGTGCAACGTGCCCATGAGGCGGAATTCAACATTAACCATGTTATCTGGAGTTTACCAGCAGCGCAGAGCGATTGTAGACTGCCAGATGTCAACTTCCACCAGAACTGGTAGTCAGGTCAGTCAGCTTCCTCAAGTCTACAATGAGGAGTGGACGTGGATGTCTGATATCTGTCAGGTGCTGAGTAACTTTGAGGAGTCAACACAGATGGTCAGTAGTGATGCCGCCATCATCAGCTTCACCATCCCGCTGTTTGGCCTGTTAAAAAACTCTCTAGTCAGCATGAAGTCGGAAGCTTTGCGCTGGTCACAAGAGACGGGGAAAGAAGATTCCCTTGTTGATAGCCAAAAAGCACCCTCCGGTCTGTTTCTCAGCACATATGGGAGGAGGTGGAGGAGCATGAGGAGGAAGAGGAGGAGAATGTTGGCGAGATAGAAGAGGGGAGCCCTAGGTTCATCATGTCTCAAGTTACTGGGACTCGTGGTAGAGCACTGTTGAGGCCAGAACAGTGCGAAGAGGTGATGTCGTGGATTGCGGACAATGCTTCTAGCCATTTGTCCACCAGTCAGTCTTCCACGCAGTCCATCCATGTCAACGAAATCAGCACTCCTCCAGCTCCTCCACCTCAGCCTCCTTTCCCCCAGTCTGCCCCCTCCCAGCAAAATTTGGCATTTGAACCGGCATTCTCTGAGGAACTGTTTTCTGGAGCCTTCCCACAGTCACAAACCACTTGTCCGGTTGCTGCTGAGCTATTTTCCGATGCCCAGGTTTTCCACCGGTCGCAGTCTGTGGGTGATGATGACATTATTGACGTAGTGGAAGAATTGTGTAAAGAGGTGTCGGACGATGAGGAGACACGGTTGTCAGACAGTGGTGAAGTTGTTGTCAGGGCAGGAAGTCCGAGGGGGGAGCAGACTCAGGTGATCGGAGGATGATGAGGTGACAGACCCAAGCTGGGTTGATAGGCCGGGTAAACACAGTGCTTCTGAGACGAAGGCAAGTCCTATAGCAGAACAGGTTGGAAGAGGCAGTGGTGGGGCCAGATGGAGAGGCAGGGCCAGAGCTGGTGCATCAGCGCCAAATGTTTCTCGTAGTCAAGCTCCCGTGGCGAGGGCTAGATTTTCAGAAGTGTGGTTTTCTTCAGGAAACACCGGATGACCGACAGACTGTGGTGTGCAACCTGTGCCAAACCAGGATCAGCAGGGGTTCCACCACTACTAGCTTAACTACCACCAGTATGCGCAGGCATATGAATGCTAAACACCCCACTCAATGGCACCAAGCCCGTTCACCTCCGGCCGGGCACACCACTGCTCCTTCCCTTGTGTCATCTGCTAGTCAGCCCCCTGCCCAGGACCCCGGCCCAAACACCTCCCATGCGAAAACTTCATCTTCGCCTCCACGATCCTCCACAGCATCCACCAGCGTTCAGCTCTCCATACCCCAGACGCTGGAGCGCAAAAGGAAGTATAGTGCAACCCACCCACACGCCCAAGCCCTCAACGTCCACATCTCTAAACTGCTTAGCCTCGAGATGCTGCCCTATAGGCTGGTAGAGACCGAGGCATTTCGAAACCTCATGGCGGCGGCCGCCCCTTGGTATTCGGTCCCCAGCCGTCACTACTTTTCCCGGTGTGCCGTCCCAGCCCTGCACAAGCACGTGTCAGACAACATCATCCGTGCCCTGACCAACGCCGTTTCTGACAAGGTCCACCTGACCATGGACACGTGGACGAGTGCTGCCGGGCAAGGCCACTGTATGTCACTGACGGCACATTGGGTTAACTTGGTGGAGGCTGGGACCAAGTCTGACCCTGGGGCTGGTCATAAACTGCCGACGCCGAGGATTGCGGGGCCTACCTCAGTCCAGGTCGCAAAGGCCTACTATGCCTCATCCTCCTCCCACCCCTCCTCCGCCTCCTCCTCCGAATTACCATCCGTGGGCATAGCGCCATCAGTCGGTAGCTCTAGGCACAGCAGCAGTGCCGTCGCTAAGCGTCAGCAGGCGGTGCTAAAACTGCTGAGCCTAGGCGATAAAAGGCACACCGCCCAAGAGCTATTACAGGGCATCACGGCGCAGACTGATCTGTGGCTGGCACCGCTGAACCTGAAGCCAGGCATGGTTGTGTGTGACAACGGCCGTAACCTGGTGGCGGCTCTGCAACTTGGCAGACTGACACATGTGCCATGCCTGGCCCATGTGTTAAATCTCATAGTTCAGCGTTTCCTCAAGACATACCTCAATCTGTCTGATTTGCTGATCTGTGTGCATTTCAGGAAGTCCAGCACAGATGCTGCCACTCTCAGGGCAGCGCAGCGCCGCCTCCAACTGCCCGCTCGCCGTCTGTTGTGCGATGTGCCCACGAGGTGGAATTCAACATTAACCATGTTATCCAGAGTTTACCAGCAGCACAGAGCGATTGTAGACTGCCAGATGTCAACTTCCACCAGAACTGTTAGGCAGGTCAGTCAGCTTCCTCAAGTCTACAATGAGGAGTGGACGTGGATGTCTGATATCTGTCAGGTGCTGAGTAACTTTGAGGAGTCAACACAGATGGTCAGTGGCAATGCCGCCATCATAAGCATCACCATCCCGCTGCTTGGTCTGTTGAAAAACTCTCTGGTCAGCATGAAGTCGGAAGCTTTGCGCTCGTCACAAGAGATGGGGGAAGAAGATTCCCTTGTTGATAGCCAAAGCACCCTCAGGTCTGTTTCTCAGCGCATATCGGAGGAGGTGGAGGAGGATGAGGAGGAAGAGGAGGAGAATGTTGGCGAGACAGAAGAGGGGACCATTGTTCAGTCCTTCACTGTTCAGCGTGTATGGGCAGAAGAAGATGAGTTGGAGGAGTTGGAGGAGGAGGAAATAGAGAGTCAGGCCAGTGAGGGGAGTGAATTCTTGCGCGTTGGTACTCTGGCGCATATGGCAGATTTCATGCTAGACTGCCTATTCCGTGACCCTCGCGTTCAAAGAATTTATTCCAGCACCGATTACTGGGTATTCACTCTCCTGGACCCACGGTACAAGCAAAATCTTTCCACTCTCATCCCTGGAGAGGAAAGGAGTGTGAGAATGCATGAATACCAGCAGGCCCTGGTTCACAAGCTGAAACAGTATTTCCCTTCTGACAGCGCTAGCGGCAGAGGGCTTACTTCTGCAGGACAAGTAGCGAGGGAGAGTAGGCGAGCAGGCAGCTTGTCCAGCACTGGCAGGGGTACGCTTTACAAGGCCTTTGCCAGTTTTATGTCACCCAAGCAAGACACTGTCAACTGTCCCCAGTCTCGGCAGAGTAGGGCTGTTCCTTACAGAAAGATGGTGAGGGAGTACGTAGCTGACCATACCATCGTCCTAAATGATCACACAGCTCCCTACAACTACTGGGTTTCAAAGCTGGACATGTGGCACGAACTGGCGCTGTACGCCTTGGAGGTTCTTGCCTGCCCTGCCGCTAGTGTGTTGTCCGAGCAGGTTATCAGTGCAGCTGTTGGCATCATCACCGATAAGCGTACACGCCTGTCGACTGACAGCGCTGACAGGCTGACGCTTATCAAGATGAATAAAGCCTGGATTTCTCCGTATTTTCATTCTCCACCAGGTGAAAGAAGCTCAATCTGAATAATGTATGCACTCCTCCTCCTCATTGTCCTCCTTCTCCTCCTCTTTGTACACTAAAGCAGAGGAAACTGGCTTTTTTTTGCCAGGGCCAACTGGCTCTAGCTATAGTACTGTATGTATTTAATTTTTCTGGAGGGCCACCTACCCGGTCCTCTGTTTTAAACAATTTTTGGGAGTGCCACAAACAGGCACTCAATCTATTTAATTTTTCTGGAGGACCACCTACCTGCTCCTCTGGTTTGAAAACTTTTTTGGACTGCCACATACAGTCACTCAATTTATTTAATTTTTCTGGAGGACCACCCACCTGCTCCTCTGGTTTGAAAACTTTTTTGGACTGCCACATACAGGCACTCAATCTATTTAATTTTTCTGGAGGACCACCTACCTGCTCCTCTGGTTTGAAAACTTTTTTGGACTGCCACATACAGGCACTATCCAAATTAAATTGTCTCCATAGCAGCCTCCACACGTCGTCTTTTTAGCTGCCTCCACACGTTGTCTCCATTGCTACCTCCACACGTCATCGCCATAGCTGCCTCCAAAAGTCGTCCATATAGCTGCCTCCATACATGGTCCCCTTATCAAATGAGCTGTGTCAGGAGGAATTTTGGGTTTTTTTCATGGCTTCCACATTAAACTTGTTAACTTTGTCGCCACCCTGCTGTGTAATCCACAAAATATACTGGCAAACTTTTATCATTTACCAATATTATTTCAGCGCTTCTTGCGCATCTGTTTACATTCCCCTCACCCGCCATAACCCAAACTTATAAGAATACTACTACACTTGATCTTATACAAAAGGTTCTTAGAGGTGCTGTTTGGGGAGGAGCCGAGAGACAGGGGCTTGGATTGGCGAAAGCTCGCCTGGCAGCGGAGTGCCAGCTCATTCCCAAGATCCAACTAACATAGTTTTAACTGCAGCACCTTTAATCTACTACTAGTTCACTGCCTCCATACATCGTCCCCTTATCAAACGAGCTGTGTCAGGCAGAATTTTCAGGTGTTTCACCAGATACATAGTGGAACTCGGCCCATCTGTCACCGCCATGCTGGAGAACTGAAGTTGCAATCATAGCAGCGCAATATGGATGCCCCATACTGTCGCTCTTAATCATGGAACCATTTCCGAAAAAACTATTAAAAATAGAACCACTATGCTATTCCATTATTCCTGAGTGAAATATTCAAACGACCCGGCCTGCTTTGAAAATTATAATTTTTTCAAAGTAAACGCTTCTGGCCCCCAGGCCCATTTTGGGTAGGGAGGAGCTGAGAGACAGGGGCTTGGACAGGCGAAAGCTCGCCTGGCAGCGGACCGTCAGCTCCATCCCAAGATTAGGCAGCCTTAGAGGCATCCATGCATGCTGCCCTTGCTGTTTCCTGTCCATTTCGCCTCCACGATCCTCCACAGCGTCCACCAATGTCTCCATGTGCAACTTTCAACTGTCTATACCCCAGACGCTGGAGCACGAGAGGATATGCAGCACATCATCCCCTTATCAAACGAGCTGTGTCAGGCAGAATTTTCAGGTGTTTCACCTGATACATAATGGAACTCGGTCCATCTGTCGCCGCCATGCTTGAGACCTGAAGTTTCAATCATAGAAGCAATATGGATGCCCCATACTGTCACTCTTAATCATGGAAGTCGTCTCCATGGCTGCCTCCACATGTCGTCCCCTTATCAAACGAGCTGTGTCAGGCTCATTTTTCGGGTGTTTCACCAGATACGTTATGGAACTTGGTCACTATGTCTCCACCATGCCTGTTTATCGACTAAATATACCCGTCAACCTTTTTGTTCACATAGGAAATCATTTTCAGTTCAAATTTCACCTCCTTGGGTTAAACCTGATCCTTTAGGGTATGTCCCATTGCCACTCTCTAGCCTCCTCTGCCTGCCACGTGCCCTCTGCCTCTGCATTCCTTCCCCCTATCGGTGTGAGGGTCATCAGGGTCCATTATTGGGGGCATGTTTTAGATGCTATCTAGTCCTTCATTCTGTCACGCTGTCATGGCCATGCTGTTTTGCCCATAATTTTGGCAAATGGTTGCGATTAAGCCGCCTCAGATGCATCCTGCATGCTGCCCCTGCTGTTTTCCTGTCCATTTCCCGTGGTGTTTCCATCCTTTCTGGAGGTTCCCAGGTGTTTTGGCCAAGCTTCCTCCCGTGCAGAGCCTTGGCCCCTGAAAAAGCTCAGTCTCCCATTGACTTCAATGGGGCTCTTCTTCGAGACGAGCAACTCGAGCATCGGAAAAGTTTGCCGAATAACGAGCTCCCGAGCATTTTAGTGCTTGCTCATCTCTAGTTATAACTTTTGAGTTTTGAGATTTATTTGTCACATGTGTACTGTCACTTAGGGTGTGTATCATTTTGGCTGATTCAGTTTGCGTCTATTTATTAAAACAAAAATCTAAAAATTGGCCATTGTCAAAATTTAAAATGATCTAGTTTTTCATAATATTGTGATAGAAAATGATTTCCAGACTCACCCAGGTGGAGGAAATTTCTTCTGCAAAGGTGCTGGCCTACACGCTTTGGCACAAGTGTCCCCTATTCATCAGATGTGATTTTCATTACTGACAAGAGGATCAGAATCAGACGGATCCTACAGGACTTCGTCTGTACCAGCACCTGATTATGAAAGTATTTGGTTACCGTTCTCCTTCTCCTTCGGGTCTTCTTCTAACACACCAGATCAACTCCAACTACTACTCTACTTACCTACTACTAACTCCTCCTCCTCAGGACTTCTGAACCTTTTATCAATTATTATTTTGGTTCATTTTATGATTTTTTAATATCTAACTTTTTATTGTATGGTAGTATTTTAGTACTTAACGGCAACCATTGCATCTTTCATGTAAGTAAGAGCACGGGCTTAGATTTTTCTCAATAGCCCCCAGTGCTGGTGACTGGGTTGCCACCCTGCTGGATCCATGCTATAAAGATTAATTTGATCCACTCTCCTGATAAAAAATGAGAGCAATGCATTTGGAAGAGAAATTTTCTATTTGACTATTGAGGCCTCAGTAGAATCACAAGGCGGAGGAGCCAGGAAGCCACACCAATGTAGCATGGGCACCGGGAAACCAGAAGTCCAATCAGACAAGGAAGACGTAGACACCAAGCAGGTTTTAAATGACCTTTGCAGTTAAAAAATGCCTCAACAGAAAGTGAATAGAGATGATCGAACTACTCGTCCGAGCTTGAATGCTCGATCGAGCATTAGCGTACTCGTAAACTGCGTCGTTGCTCGGACGAGTATTTCGCCCCTCCTCGATAAAATGGCAGCTCCGCCGTTTTGCTTTTTGGCGGCCAGAACAGAAGCCAATCACAAGCCAGGATAATCTGGCACTCCATCCCAGCATGCGTGGTACCCTTACACGTAGATCGCAGTGTTTGGCTGGCCAGATCAGGTGCCCTGGGATAGACTAGCCGCTGCCCGCTGCTCGGAAACATTCCTCTGTCTGGATGCCGCTGGGAGAGAGCTTCTGCTGCTCAGTAAAGCACGTTATGTTGTTCTATTACTTACTGTTAGGCAGGATTGATTTTTAAGACCCCCCAACAGCCCTTCTTAGGGCTACAATAACGTTATAATTGTTTTTTATTTTTTTTTATTTGCAGCGCTAGTACATATTGTGATGAATTAGCAGGTGGACCTTGCTAACCCGAAAACGTTGTGTTTTAGCTCTAGTACCACATATCCACCTCAAACAGCCACGTGGGAAATTTATTAGGGGTTTGAGTGAATTAGGCACATTTCTGTGCCAGTTTTATTTTATTTTACGTTTCTTTTTTTCATACTGCGTCATCCCTCCATCTGGCAAGTAGTGTGCTGTAATACTTGGTCTATAATAGCCATAGGAGAATACAAACGTCTTAATTACGCCTGCAGTAGCGTTATAGTATATTTGATTTTCTGGTGTCTGCTGGTGGCTGTACTTGCTGCAGCATCTACTATCAAATTGGGAGCAATTTGGAGTCAGACTTGCGACCACTGTGTTTTTAGTGACGCATCATATCCATCGCAAGACCGAAGTGGGAAAATTTATTAGGGCCCGGGGTTGTATTTCCATTAGGCACAGGCTGCCATTTCTTCTTTTTATTTTACGTTTATTTTTTCATAACTCAGGCGTCATCTCATCTGGCATAGTAGTGGTGCTTTTCATACTTGGTCTAGAAATAGCCATAGGAGAATCAAACTTCTTAATTTAATACGCCTACAGTAGCGTTATATATATTTGATTTCTGGTTGATCTGCTGGTGGCTGTACGTGCTGCAGTGCATGCTAACTTCAAATTGGTAAGCAATTTTGGAGTCAGACTTGCGACCACTGTGTTTTTAGAGGACGCACATATCCATCGCAAATACCGAAGTGGAAACTTTATTAGGGCCCCGGGTTGTATTTAATGAGGCACAGTCCCTGCCAGTTTCTCTTTTTATTTCGTTTATTTTTTCATAACTCCCGCGTCATCTCATCCTGGCAAGTATTGGGCTGGTAATACTTGGCTAGAAATAGCCCATAGGGAATACAAACGTCTTCAATTACGCCTACATGTAGCGTTATAATATATTTGATTTCTGGTTGATCTGCTGGTGGCTGTTAACTTGCTGCATTGCATCTACTAGCAAATTGGGAAGCAATTTGGAGTCAGACATTTCGACCACATGTGTTTTAGTGACTCACATATCCTCGCAAAGACCGAAGTGGTAAATTTATTAGGGCCCCGGGGTTGTATTTCAAATAGGCAACGTCGGCTGGCCATTTCCCTTTGTTATTTTACGTTTATATTTGTTTTCATAACTCAGGGCGCATTCATCTGGCATAGTATGGTGCTGGTAATACTTGGCCTAGAAATATCCATAGCAATAGGATAAGCAATCGTTTGGTTTTAAAACTAAAAAACACAAAAAAAAAAAAAAAAAAACAAAGTAAAAACAACAAAATATTTTCAGTTATAACTCTACATTTTGAAAATGTTTAAAACCCGAGGGCTCGGGTAGCGGGACGAGGGCGGGACGTGGGCGTCCAACTACTGCAGGGGTCAGATGCCGTGGTCCTGGGCGTTTGGGGTGAGACAAACCACATGCTATGAGGGAGCAGGGGAACGCCCGCAGAGTACTACGACTCCTAGGTTCACATCTCTGAAGTTACTGGACTCGTGGTAGAGCACTGTGGGCACAGAAAACGTGCGAAGAGGTGGAATGTCCGTGGATTGCTGCGACAATGCTTCTAGCATTGTCGCACCAGTCGAGTCTTCCACGCAGTCCCCATGTTCACCGAAATCAGGCACTCTTCCGCTCCTCGCACCCTAGCCTCCTCTCCCCCAGTCTGGGCCCCCTCCCCGCAAAAATTGCCATTTGAAAAAACCGGCAATACTCGGATGAACTGTTTCTGGATCCCTTCCCACAGTCACAAAACCACTTGTCCCGGTTGCTGATGAGCAATTTTCTGATGCACCAGGTGTTTTCCACACGCATTCCGCGCAGTCCTGTGGGGTGAATGAATGACCTTGTTGACGTAGTGGACGAAGTGTGTAAAGAGGTGTTCCGACGATGAGGAGACAACGGTTTGTCCAGACGTGGGAAGTTGTTTTGTCAGGGCAGGAAGTCCGAGGGGGGAGGCAGACTGAGGATCGGAGGATGATGAGGTGACAGACCCTATCTGTGTTGAGAGGCCCGGAGTGAACACAGTTCTATCTGAGACGGAGGAGATCCTCGACCAAAACAGGTTGGAAGAGGGTCAGTGGTTGGGGCCCTACGGAGCGGCAGGGCCAGAGCTTGTTGCATCACCGCGCCAAATTGTCACTAGTGAAGCTTCCCGTGGCTAGGGGCCCTCCTGCGGCGAGGGCTAGATTTTCATAAAGTCTGGAGGGTTCTTTAAGGAAACAACCGTAGACCGACGGCCTGTTGTGTGACCACATTTGCCAAACCAGGATCAGCAGGGGGTCCACCACTACTAGCTTAACTACCACCAGTAAATGCGCCGGCATATGAATGCTAAACACCCCCTCATTGCCCAGTGCAACAAGCGCGTTCACCTCCGCCGTGCCACCACTTGCTCCTTTCCCCTGTGTCAGCTGATAAGTCTCCACCCTGCCCCAGGAACCTGCCACAAAACCCCATCGTGTCACCCCCCCTCCACTATGCCCCACCTCATCCCCCATCGTCATCCTCCCTACGCCCGCTACTCTTTCAGCTGAAACGCAAATATAGTGCACCACACACTCACTGCCCCAGCCCTAATGTACCTTTCCAGATTGCTAAGCCTGGAGATGCTGTCCCTATGGCTATTAATAGACCGAGCCCTTTCGCACCTCATGGCAGCGGCCGCCCTCTCTATTTCGGATCCCCAGCCGGCGCATACTGTTCCCGATGTGCCGTCCCCGCCCTGCACCAAACGTGCAGACAAACATATCCGTGCCACTGACGCACAGCCGTTTCTGACAAGGTCCACCTGACAGGACACGTGGACGAGTGCTGCGGGCAGGGCCACTAATCATCGCTGACGGCACATGTAATGGTGGAGGACTGGGCCGAGTTGACCCCCTGGGGCTGGTCATAATATACTGTCGACGCCAGAGGATTGCGGGGCTACCTCGGTCTCAGGTCTTAGGCCGATACTATGCCTTTCCTCCTCCTCCCACCCCTCTTCTCCACCCTCCCCTCCGAACTGACCATCCGTGGGCATGTCCCATCAAAGTCGGGAAGCTCTACGGCAAAGAGCAGTGGCGTCGCTAGCGACAGCATGCGGTGTCAAACTGCTGAGCTAGGGATAAAAGTGCACACGCCCAAGACTATTCAGGGCATCACGGCGCAGACGATCTGTGGCTGGCACCGCTGAACCTGAAGCCAGGCATGGTTTGTGTGTGACAACGGGCCGTACCTGGTGGCGCTCTGCAACTCGGCAGACTGACACATGTGCCATGCCTGGCCCATGTGTTAAATCTTCATAGTCAGCGTTTTCCTCCAAGACATACCCCCAATCTGTCCTGATTTGCTCAGAAGGTGCGCCGCATCTGTGCGCATTTCAGGAAGTCCAGCACGGATGCTGCCACTCTCAGGGCCGCGCAGCGCCGCCTCCACTGCCCCACTCACCGACTGTTGTGCTCGTGCCCACGAGGTGGATTCAACATACCATGTTATCCAGTTTACCAGCGGCAAGAGCGATTGTAGATGCCAGATGTCAACTTCCCCAGAACTGGTATCAGGTCAGTCAGCTTCCTCAGTTACAATGAGGAGTGGACGTGGTGTCTGAATCTGTCAGGTGCTGAGTAACTTTGAGGAGTCAACACAGATGGTCAGTGGCGTGCCGCCATCATCAGCCTCACATCCCGCTCTTGGCCTGTTGAAAACTCTCTCTGGTCAGCATGAAGTCGTAAGCTTTGCGCTCGTCACAAGAGACAGGGGAGAAGATTCCCTTGTTGATAGCCAAAGCACCCTAGGTCTGTTTCTCAGCGCATATCGGAGGAGGTGGAGGGGATGAGGAGGAAAGAGGAGAGATGTTGGCGAGACAAAGAGGGGACCATTGTTAGTCCTCACTGTTAGCGTGTATGGGCAAGAAGAAGAGGAGTTGGAGGTGGAGAGGAGGAAATGGAGTCAGCCAGTGGAGGGAGTGAATTCTTTGGCGTTGGTACTCTGGCGCATATGCAGATTTCATGCTAGGCTGCCTATCCCGTGACCCCGCGTTCAAGAATTTATTCCAGCACCGATTACTGGGTTTCACTTCTCCTGACCCAGGTACAAGCAAAATCTTTCCCACTCTCATCCCTGGAGAGGAAGGATTGTGAGAATGCATGAATACCAGCAGGCCCTGGTGCACAAGCTGAAACAGTATTTCCCTTCTGACAGCGCTAGCGGCAGAGGCGTACTTCTGCGCGGGACAAGTAGCGAGGGAGAGTAGGCGAGTAGGCAGCTTTGTCCAGCACGGCAGGGTACGCTTTACAAGGCTTTTGCCAGTTTTATGTCACCCCCCAAGCAACACTGTCACCTGTCCCAGTCTCGGCAGAGTAGGGCTGATCTTTACAGAAGATGGTGAGGGAGTACGTAGCTGACCATACCATCGTCCTAATAATCACACACTCCCCTACAACTACTGGGTTTCAAAGCTGGACATGTGGCACGAACTGGCGCTGTACGCCTTGGAGGTTCTTGCCTGCCCTGCCGCTAGCGTGTTGTCCGAGCGGGTTTTCAGTGAGCTGGTGGCATCATCACCGATAAGCGTACACGCCTCGACTGACAGCGCTGACAGGCTGACGCTTATCAAGATGAATAAAGCCTGGATTTCTCCAGGATTTCATCTCACTCAGCCAGTGAAGAAGCTCACTGAAATATGTATGCACTCCTCCTCCTCCTTTTCTCCTTCCTTCTCCTCCCTTTGTACACTAAAGCAGAGGAAACTGGCTATTTTTGCAGGGCCAACTGGCTCTAGTATAGTACTTCTATGTATTTAATTTTTCTGGAGGGCCACCTACCTGTCCTCTGTTTTAAACAATTTTTGGGAGTGCCACATACAGGCACTCAATCTATTTAATTTTTCTGGAGGACCACCTCCTGCTCCTCTGTTTTGAAAACTTTTTTGGGACTGCCACATACAGGCACTCAATTTCATTTTCTTTTTCTGGAGGGACCACCTACCTGCTCCTCTGGTTTAAACTTTTTTGGACTGCCACATACCAGGCACTCAATCTATTTATTTTTCTGGAGGACACCTACCTCTCCTCTGGTTTAAAAACTTTTTGGACTGCCACATACAGGCACTCAATCTATTTCCATTTTTCTGAGGCCACCTACCTGCTCCCTCTGGTTTAAAAAAAAACTTTTTGGACTGCCACATACGGCACTCAATCTAAATTCCATTTTTTCTGGGGGCACCTACCTGCTCCTCTGGTTTGAAACTTTTTTGGACTGCCCCATACAGGCACTACTCAATCTTTCCATTTTTCTGGAGGGCCACCTCCTGCTCCTCTGGTTTGAACAATTTTTTTGGACTGCCACTACAGGC
Organism: Engystomops pustulosus; assembly: GCA_019512145.1. Classification (NCBI taxonomy): domain Eukaryota; kingdom Metazoa; phylum Chordata; class Amphibia; order Anura; family Leptodactylidae; genus Engystomops; species Engystomops pustulosus. Next base: position 122,411,585 of record CM033644.1, read on the forward strand.
ACTCAATCTATTCCATTTTTCTGAGGCCACCTACCTGCTTCCTCTGGTTTGAAAAATTTTTTGGACTGCCATCATGCACTATCCAAATTGAATTGTCTCCATAGCATCCTCACACACGTTGTCTCCATGCTACCTCCCAAAAGTCGTCCATATAGCTGCCTCCTACATCGTCCTTTATCAAACTAGGTTTTGTCAGGCCGAAATTTGGGTTGTTTTCATGGATTCCACATCAAAGTTTGTTAACTTTGTCGCCACCCTGCTGTGTTATCCACAAATCACTGGCCAAACGTTTAACCATTTACGGATATTATTTCAGCGCTTCTTTCGCATCTGTTTACATTCCCTCCCACCTCACCCGCCATATCCTAACTTATAAGAACGCTACTACTCACCTTGATCTTTGCAAAAGGTTCTAGAAGTGCTGTTTGGGGATTCCTAGGACAGGGGTCTTTGATTTGGCGAAAGCCTCGCCTAGCAGCGGAGCGCCATCTCCGCGCAACAATGCCGGCTTCTTGCGCATCTGTTTACATTCCCTCTCACCCTCCATATTCCAAACTTATAAGAACGCTACTACACTTAACTTGAGTGCAGTCTGGGACCGAGTCTGACCCTGGGGCTGGTCATATCATTGCCAGTCGCAGAAGGATTGCGGGTCCTACCTCGGTCCAGTTCTCAAAGGCCTACTATACCTCCAAATCCTCCACCCCTCCTCCACCGCCCCTCCTCCTCCGAATTAAACCATCCGTGGGCATGGCGCCATCGAGTCGGTAGCCTTAGGCCACAGCAGCAGTTCCGTTGCTAGCGACAGCATGCGGTGCTCAAACTGCTGAGCCTAGGTGATTAAACAGGCACAAGAACAACCGCCCAAGAGCTATTGCCGGGCATTCACATCAACTGTTTAACTTGTCGCCACCCCTGCTGTGTAAGCCACCAATATCTGGAAAAACTTTTTTCATTTACGGATATTATTTTCACAGGCGCTTCTTGCGCAGATGTTTACATTCCCTCACCCGCCATATCCCACACTTTATAAGAACGCTACTACACTTGATCTTAAATCCGAAAGGTTCTTAGAAGTGCTGTTTTGGGAGTAGCCTAGAGGACGAGGGGCTTGGTTGGCGAAAGCTCGCCTGGCAGCGGAGCGCCAGCTCCATGCCAAGAAACCACTAACATAGTTTAAAACTGGCAGTACCTTAATCTACTACTAGTTCAACTCCTCCATACAAATCGTCCCCTTATCAAACGAGTTCTGTGTCGGCAGAATTTTTGATTGTTTTCAATGCTTCCATGTTACTTTGTCGCCACCCGCTGACGTGTAAATCCACAAAATATACTGGCAAACTTTTTATCATGTAACCAATATTATTTGAGCGCTCTTGCTCACCGCTTCTTTGTTTCCTCTCTGCTACCCATTGGTGTTGAAGCTGAGTCCATTTAGGGTATGTCGCCAGGCCACTCTCTAGGCCTTCCGCTGCTGCCGCGCTGCCTTGCTGCCGTCCCCTATAGTGTCAGCCAGGGTACAATTATTGATGTTTTAGATGCTATCTAGCTTATTCTGTCAACTGCTCTGTCAGGCCATTGTTGCCCATAATTTGGCATAATGGTGCGATTAAGCGCCTCCGAGGCATCCATGCATGCTGCCCCTGCTGTTTTCCCTGCCATTTTTCCTGTCCGTGGTGTTTCCATCCTTTTCTGAGGTTCCCAGGTGTTTTGGGCCAAGCTTCCCTGATGCAGAGCCTTGGTCCCCTTGAAAATGCTCGAGTCTCCCATTGACTTCAAATGGGGCTCGTTACTCTCTCTGTCGAAAAACGAGCACTCGAGCATCGGGAAAAGTTTGCTCGAATACGAGTACCCGAGCCTTTTAGAGTGCTCGCTCATCTCTTAAAAGGAACATTTAAGGATTTTTCCTTTTGAAACGGGGATCTAAAATTGCATAATTCCAGTATTTTGCAGTATAATTGCAGAATATTGCAGTAAAAATGGTAGTCTGCTGTCTCTCTGCGCTATGTTGCTGGGAATGCAAATTAACACTAGGAAAGTGCTCAATATTTTTGATAAAACTGCAAACCAAACTGAGATGCTCCTGTAAAGATTTTGCTGAACGTCACCCCATACCTAGATGTGCCTTTAAAATTTTCTGGCTGATGCTTGTAAATGCTGATAGTCATCTATAGTGCAGGACCAGACTGGTATAATAATCAAATAACTGATTGCAGTTTTTATACAGTGTCCTAACAAAATTATTCACTTGGTCTTCCTAATCACAGAAGCATCCGGCTCCTATGCAGTGCCCTGAAAGGACAGTCATTGGTCTTTTGCAAAGTTGCTCCCTATTTGACTATAGAACGCAGCAAAACTCCCTATCATCGGGTGTGAATTGACAAGTGACTCTTAACGGAATAGTCACATGACCCACATGACCATCACAGCCAATGCTTGAAAAATATTTGCATTTTGAATCGAACGTCGCTTTTTTATGCCTTAATGATGCAACCAATAAAGTCTTACTTCAATCGATTCCTCGTTGCTGTGGCTTCCCTCCTTCCAATCACAGCCATCCCCAAAATTCAATGGCCTGTTAACTGTTGGTTGGCTACAACATCAGTCATTCAACAATTTTCTGATTTTTTTTCCCCCAATATGAACATCTTGTCCTTTTCGGGTCAGGGTATCATGAGTTGCCAAATCTGCCAAATTCAGTATGGACGACCAAACTTGGCAGTTCGACGGCTACTTATATCTACTCAGCACCTCATTACACCTTGTGATCATGGCCTTAGTCTCTGATCTCAAGGGGAGAGTTTTAAGTGAAATTAAGAATACATTGCGGCAAAAACCAATGCAAATCGCCGGTAAAATCCACCACATTCATCCATATACTGTGGGATCTAAAATCGATGCCAATGACTTGGGCTGTAAGAGATTTTTTTAATCTTAATGTGGCTGACCTGTGTGTACGGATATATCCCCAGGAGCTGAGCTATCGGTAAAGTGTGGATGAGAAATGATCTCCGATAAAACCCACACCTTCTTCTTCTATCCGGCTGCAGGATATTAGGGACAAAGGTATCCGGGTCCCGGATATATCAGTAAGATTGCTCTTTAATCGCCTTCCTGGGGTCTGTACACGAGTCATAGATGTGATACTCCAGAGTCAGTTTGGGAGAATAGAAGGAACATTTTTATTGTTCATCAACAGAGCGTAAAGAAAGACATTAGATTCTTGTACTGATAATCTCAGACGTAAAATCAGGAAATGAGTGATTATAGTATTTATGATAAAATTATGCATCATTTATTATTACTGTTTTACATAAAAAATATACATTCCCCCATTTTCTGCTTTCTGGGATTTTTTTGTTTTCAAAACTTTCTAATTTTTTGTTTATATTTTTAGCTTTACTACCCGAAACACAACCCTGAAAATCCAAACAAACTAACCTCTGCCTTTTATTCAAATTTTCAGAGGTAGAAGTACACATACACTCCCATAATTCATTGTGCATAATTGATGTCTCACTTTATAATAATTTTTTTTCAGGTTTTAAAATGTTTTAAATGCTGCACTTTTAAAACATTTTTTCCAACACATTGGGGACATTTACTTCCCTGGTCCTGGAGTGGAGTTTGCGAAAGTGCATTGTCCGTGTAAGTCTGCGCTGTACGGGAGTCTCTAAGATGTGCGCCTGATATCCTGCAATGTGTTGCTTCCCTGCTCAGGTCCCCGAGTTCACCTTCTTGTTTCCTGATGTGATTAAGTGTCATTGTCATGTTATGGGCTGTGGCGTGGAGTCTCTCAGAGTCTGTGTCCGATATCCTGCATGTGTCGTTTCCATCCCCGCTCAGGTCCCAGGTAGTTCACCTTCATCTTCCGGGTGGCATGTAAGTGCATTGTCCCGAGTATACTGCGCTGTGCAGGGAGTCAACTAAGATCCTGCGCCCGATATCCTACTGTGGTCGCTTCCGCCGCTCAGGTCCGCCTGAGTTCACCTTCTCTTCCTGGTGCTGTAAGTGCCTTGTCCCGTGTATAATTCGCTGTGCAACCAAAGGGGAGTCCACTAAGATCCTGCGCCCGTATCCACCTGTGTTCCGCTTCCCCCGCTCAGGTCCCCGGAGTTCACCTTCTTCTTGCCTGGTGCAGGTAAGTGCAGTTCTTTCTCCTATTCTCCGTCTATAAATGTGGCGTGGCGGGGAGTCACTAGTTGTGCGTTCCGATATCCTGCAATGTGTCGCTTCCCCGCTCAGGTCCCCGGAGTTCAGCCTTCTTCTCTTCCTGGTGCAGTAAGTTGCATGTCTTGTGACACAATTTGAAATGTAAGGTCCCGTGCTCAGGTCCTGACACAATCCCCTTAGAATCCTGTCCAAGCGTGTGAATCCCCGAAAACATGGATAAAACCCACGGAAATGCGATCCGCAGCCCCTAGTATAAGCCTATTATTTTGTACAGAAAATTTTTTAAAATGTATTAAAACTAATTTAAAACTTTATAAAATTAGCTTCCCAGTGACGTAACCAACGCAAGATAAGGCCGAGATCTGATTTAGGGCAAACATTCAAAGATGTCAAAACAACGCCCACTAATAAATTCAGTACAAATATGATTTGGAATTTACCTCCAGTTTCCCCGTATATGCCTGTGGTAATTAAATCTGACAGTAGGAGTGTAATTTATCACACAGAAAACAGCCCTCTCGACTGCTGTGTACATGGAAAAATAATCCGGTGTTTGATAGGAGAGGAGGAAAAATTGAAAGCAGCATGGAAAAAATAAAAAATACAAGTAGTCAATTCAGAAAAAATACAATGAGCTTCCGCTGCTCCGGGTGTGACCATAATCGGCGGTGCACACCCCTCCTTTCACATAGGGAGAACCTCAAATAACACAATGTTACTGAACTATTCCGAGAACATTTTCGGACTCACTAATGTCAGAGGTTGGAGTGTAGTCTTGGATTCCATGTGATTACCTCCTAAAGGACACATCACGTATAAAGTAGCAATCATTTGCCAGATAGATATTTATGCTGGAAAAAAAAAGAAAAAAGAGGAATGAATACAGTCACACTGCATATATTCCAATTACAGGCGATCCCCGACTTAAGGACAAAAACCCAATTAACAGCAACCTCTAGTTACAGACGGACTCCTCTGCCCACTGTGACTCTAGTGAAGCTCCTGGATATTTTACATTAGTACCAATCTGCAATGATTGCTGTAAGTTGTCTGTAGATGGGTTTTATTGGATAATACTTCTTCACATTACAGCAAAAATATTTAGAAAATCCAATTGTCACTGGGACCAAAATAATATGTCTGAGCTACAAATTATAAAATTTACAGTTTCCTACTTACAAATCCAACATAATTACAACCCCAAGAAATCTATCCTGTACTTAACCCTCAGCTGGCCTTTAGTACTATGTTGCTACCATTCACCAGACAACACCTTAAAACCCTTAGAACCCTTAGACGTAGAGACCCTGAATGTTGTATTATTTTCTTGTATACAGTACGTCCTGCACTTACTAGGACCCAACAGGGCTCCAGGACATTACATCACTCAGCATTTGCAATTTATTTTGGCGGTTACACTGAAGACCCTCCGATCATGATGTCCCCATCCTGTACATACTCATACTCTTGGAGTATTTGCTGCATATTTAGCCTACAGCCGGAGCTGGGGTCTGACGTGAGCATATACACAGAGTCCACACAGAAAAAACAACCAAGAGAAGAAAAACAGTAACGTAAGAAAAGGGGGAAGAAACAAAGTAATACATCGGAGATAAGGAGGGATAATCCCAGCTCCCAGCATTCACTAATGGAGAGACGAGGCGCAACTTCTGGCAGCATCTCATGTGACACTGAAGCCGGAGAAAATCCTCTCATATTTTATAGACGGAGCTGATACTGTACACATGTGCACTAAACTTACCTCAGGTCTCACGTCTCCTGGTTATAGATTTATTCATTCTTTGCTTATTTTAAAAGTAGAATCATAAAAATATGATAAGAGGAAGAATTTTCATTAACACTTGCATAGACAACATATTTCTAACTGCTCCTTCTTAATAGGAGTTTTGCCAAATTAAAAAAAAATTTCATAGATGGCTGAGAGGAGTAGAAAAACTATACCACCTCTACTCACCTCCTATGGAGCTCCCATATCCAACCTAACTCCATGCCGTCCCAATCACACCGCCCTTACCTGCTACGCATGAGTTTAGGCAGAGCAGAGTGTTGAGGGGTTACGCACCCCCGGCCTCTGTAGATCTGGCAGTGTAGGATGGCACCACAGGTGAATGGGATCACCGGAGGTGTGGGTAACAAGATGTGTTCATTATTTATTACCATTAAACCCCCTCACCCAAGTCACGTATAAGATGTTTTACAACCCATTTAAAGATATATTCTAGGCATCTAATTTTTTTGACCTTTACACAGGGAGTATACCAATATAAGAACAGGGAGGGGGGGTTTAACAATTGGGACCCCCATAAATCCGTTCCGTCTTCCACACCATTCCAAAATGGCTGTGATGGGATGTTGACTGCAATTTAACCTTATTTTGCATTCTTCTTTGCCCAGTCTGAGCACTGCCCTATTTTTTCACCACTGAACGTCGAATTAAATTCCACCAAACCGCACCTGTCTGTCTCCTGCTGGTTTCTTCATGGCTCAATGGTTCAGCTCGTAGTGATGGACAAATGCTTTCTCTATTTACATTCCTTCCCTGCTGGTCGGTTTTCTGTTTGGGTGAGATGTCGGGGGTAACTGGCCCAATCACATCTAAAGCAGGACTGATATCACATATGAAGTTCTTTTGCCCTCTCCCTAGTGAATGCTGGAGCAATCTGGAGCTTGCTAGCAAATTCTGCAGTGCTTACTTTTTTTGCTCATGTTCCCTACCAGTATTCACTTTCATCTGCCGAAACCCAGACAGAACTCGCAGTCTGACATAGACCCGAGGCTGTCATGGCAACCAGTCGCCGCCCCTGATGACTTTCTTGGGAGCGGTGATCAGAACCATGATGATGACGCCCATGCGCAGTCGTCTTTAAAATGACACTGGCGTCTCTGCCAGTGCCATCAGCAGAGTTAATACCTGGGATCGGTGCTAGCACTGACTGCTGGCATTAGCGGTGGGTGTTTGCTGCAAGATGACATCAAGACCTACCTCTGTATGAAAAGAGGGCTCAGCCCGCGGACCTTGAAGGGGTTACATTGTCTGAAAAGTCTTGGTTTCAAAAAATCTGATATATGGAGGAAGAAGTTTTCTCCCCACTATTTTTGATAGTGGAAGTTATTGGACTATTACTTATTGCTATCCTATATATTAGCGTACAGAACTGACGCACCCAATTATCCGAATATAATTGGACCTTTATTTACACTAAAGGTCACTATATAAAGGGAAACACTGTAAATTAGTGCATAACTCAATGAGGATCCAACCACCTAAATAGTCCATGTCTGTTTCCAGATAATTGTGTCGCATCGCAAATAGGTATGGACTTATCCACAGAAGCTGTGATAACTAGAAACAAAAAAACAACATATTGGGGAGTGGGGCTCATTTACTAAGGGTTTCCCGGCGATTTACGAGTTGCGCCGCATTTAACAGGGGATTTTGGCGCACGCGATCGGATTTTGGCACATCGGCGCAGGCTTGCACGCGACAGAAATTGTGGGGGGCGGGCCGACGAACAACCCGAAGGATTCGGATTACTCGCAGGATTTAACATTTCTAATTGTGTCGCAAGACACACACTTACAAGCACCGGGAAGAAGAAGGTGAACTTTGGTGGACCTCGGGGGGGAAGTGACGGATGAAGGAAATCGGGGGCACGAGCTACTTGAATCGTGCCGGAATTCATCTTCGTCGGACCCTCTGGATCGGGGATCGCGATAGGACCAGGTAAGTAAATGTGCCCCATTATGTCTTTCTGATTGACCTGATTTTTTGGTAACATAATTGCAAATGTATATGTATACAAAACATTTTTGCTGTAAAAGTTTCCATATTGTATCCCAATATTCATAATTTGGTTCCTTAATATATAAGCTTTAGTAATTTATTTCAGTCTAAATATAATTTTATAACATTTGGGAGGAAATCCTCCCAGCACAGCCCAGCGTTAGAGGTGATTGCAAAATCTCCCAGCGGCACCATGTATTTCCCCTCTGGTGCGAGATAAGCCGGGATCATGGCGATCAGACACTCAGAACACCATCATGCTGAAGGGATGTCTTGGCCTCATTAAAAAACTGTCCGGTAATTCCTGGCTAATAAAGCTGTAATAAAACTAAAACCGCAGCCAAACCCCCATATACCCAGGACAGAGTAGAACCAAAGATCTGACCCTTCATTAACACTGAAACTATGCCCTTCTTCTCCTTATAAGAGTGTGTGGCAGCTCCTGGAAGGGAGGAGAGAGGGTCACCCAACTCTACAAGGACACCTGGTGAGGAGCAGATCAGGATCACACAATTAGGGCGTCTCACTCCAGTCCATGTTCTCTCACACACTTCCAGTTCTGGGTGGCTTTGAAGCAATGTAAACCATGATTGTCTTGGCCAACAATGACGAGATGGACACTGAGAGAATATTCCAGTAGAGATCTGAACGTAACATGCAGGTTATATCCACAGGACGACCGAGGAACAGAAGACCAGAGGAAGCTCATCATGATGGAGACCAGGAGAAACAAAGCTCAGGTTCTTGTTTATTGGCTATCACTATTGGAGTTTTATGATTTACAAAAAATGATGCAAAAGATAAATTGTCAGAATACAAGAGAACAGTTGGGGGTGGATAACAGAAAACACTATTGTAATGATGTCCACAGTATAAGATAATATTCAATCTCCTTCAAAACGCAACATGTCTGTTTTCATTGGACCAGGCATCTTCTGCACATTTGCATGCAATTTTCACTGTCTGCAAACAACGTGTATAGCGAACGCTTATTCGTTAGGAACATGCAAGAATTTGTCACTTTTTTCTTTTTCCTACCTCCATATAGAATTTTCTTTCAAGGCTTCTATAAGTGACCAGAGTCTTTTCTCCTGCCATTGACCTGCTCTCGTGTTTTGCTTGTGGACTAGGATATTAGAGAATCTCTGAACCTGGGTAACTTAGCTGGTCTAACACAATTTGAGAACTTTGACTTTAAAGAAACCTACCACCCACCTTAATAGGATATAGATCCGTGACAGGTTCCTCCTCTAATGTCGAGGTGTTAGGCCCTTTTAGGCTAATTCTTTCGTGGCCCAGAACGTTATAAAAATTTTAATTCCCCCAAATGCAAATTTTCCGAACGAGGCTCCTGGGTGGTGGAATAGCTGGAGCTGGAGGTCTACATGGGCAAAGCTCCCCTCTCCCGCCCCAGTAGCCTTCTTGCGTTACGCCTACCAATCCATCTTTAGCCACGCAGCGGTGTTTTTTTTGCGCTGTGTATATGCTGCATATACACACATACATACAGTATATGCAGCATATACACACATACAGTGTATACAGCATATACACACATACATACAGTATATGCAGCATATACACACATACATACAGTATATGCAGCATATACACACATACATACAGTGTATGCAGCATATACACACATACATACAGTATATGCAGCATATACACACATACATACAGTATATGCAGCATATACACACATACATACAGTATATGCAGCATATACACACATACATACAGTATATGCAGCATATACACACATACATACAGTATATGCAGCATATACACACATACTGCAAATACACACATACAGCAAATACACACATACATACAGTATATACTGTAAGCAAATACACACATATAGCATACATTCATTAACTATACATACATATATAGGGACTTACATATCTTGCAGTGGGGTGGGTCGGTTAGGAGGCATCCTGCAAGACTATGAAGTGGGCGGCCGTGGGAGCAGCGTGGAGGGCCGGCGGCCGCGGGAGCCTGCAGGGTGGCCGCGGGGCCGGGGAGCCTGCAGGGTGGCCGCGGGGCCAGGGAGCCTGCAGGGTGGCCGCGGGGCCTGCAGGGTGGCCGCGGGGCCTGCAGGGTGGCCGCGAAGCCTGCAGGGTGGCCGCGGGGCCGGGAAGCCTGCAGGGTGGCCGCGGGGCCGGGAAGCCTGCAGGGTGGCCGCGGGGCCGGGGAGCCTGCAGGGTGGCCGCGGGGCCGGGGAGCCTGCCAGGCAGCTAAGGGAGCAGCGTTTAGGGCAACATTGAGGGGACCAGGGTAACGGCTGGGCGGCCGCGGGAGCAGCATGTCCGCCGAGCACCAGCAGGAGCAGCGCTGAGGACGGGCGGGCAGCTGCGGGACCAAGGTACCGGCCGTGAGAGCATCATGCTGGCCGGGCAGCTGCGGTAGAAGTGCGGCGGGTGGATGAGCAGCTGTGGGACCAGTATGCCAGCCGCGGGAGCAACGTGCTGGCCAGGCGGTCTGTGCGCTGGGGACAGGACGGAAACACTGGGGCAGGCTTGACAAAGAGGGGGACGGGCCATGATATCAACCTTAATGCGCGTATAGCAGGGCCCGAGAGGCGGTCGGACCGGGTAAGGAAATACAGTGCAGTCTCCAGACATTGTGATTGTGCCGCTGCCCTGGCCCCTGACACTCACGGGCCCCGTAGCAACCGCTACGGCTGCTACGGCGGTAGTTACGCCACTGGTTGTGTCTTGTAGAAGGTCAGGATGTTAAAGCATGTAATCGGCAACATGTGAGAAAACTGAAGAAGCATATAAAAAAGATCAAACCTGTTTCCTGTAAATTCCTCACTGCAAAACATGCATGATCTCTGGAACGTTGTGTCTGACCTCTCATGCTGTTGTTGCTCGAGAACATTTTTCTGCAAAATTCAGCAAGAAAGTAAATGTAAAAACCTATAATTTGAGTAGTGTACTTGCAAATAGCATGCCTCAAAATAATAAACCAAATAATTTAGTCTCCAAATATGGATATTAAAAGCTGTAAAATGTTATTAAAAAAAATCATACAGGAAGAAAAATTATCTGCTAAAAATTAAAGAACAGAATAATAACGTCATAAAAAGTTTCCTTTTTCCATTACCTTTTATTAATGTTCACAGACATTTTTCTAATATAACATATGTAGAATGATCTTATTAAAGCAAGTCAGCAAATACTACACTCAACTCCAGACCAAGGTATTTCATACATTAAATGGGAATATACCGTAACACCTATAATTTTACTAATTAAAAAAACCATAATAAAAATTATTTATTCTTTGGTTGTGGATTTTTTTTCTTTTACATTCACCGTGAACATTTATAAGGGACTCTGCTCCTTTATCTGCAGAGTGGGAATAGAGTTTACAGCGGCCACATGGACATACAGTAGGAAACTGTAAATCAGAGATAATTCATTAGGGAAATTTCAGGAAACTGTTTAAGAGAAATCCTGTCTTTGATGTCTAAGGCTATAGTGTTCTAAGTATCATAGTAGCTAAGGTTCAAAAATGACATCGATCCACAAAGTACTGACACCCTCTGTAAAGATATTGGGGGGGGGGTGTTAAACGCCAGTCTTAATATTCCCCCCCCTGTCGGCACATAGCTTCCCTGCTCAAGCCTTTTAGTAGATGCAGACACGCTAGGTTGGACCTTTTTAGACCAGGTCTGACCTGGCAGAGATTTCCACTATAGTAAAGATGTCAGGCCCTGGGTGTTCACAATCCTGCTGCCTCATTCTCGAACCAGTCACACTCAAAGTGGTGTGCGGGGCAGAAAATACTCAGAACTGCGGGAGATGGGTACATTTATTATGCCTTCTCCACCAGAAAACTGCCAGAGAAGGCATAATAAATATCCCCATTGTCTTTACAGGAACTGGAGTACCCTGTGCTTCTTCTCAACTGTCTCCTTCTCCTAACTCATTATTTCTGGGGTATAGCATTTCTCACATATGAAGCGGTCATTGGCCTCATGTCAACGATTGCACTGCTTATAATTATCCTATGCGAATGGAAGGACATTAAAATCAACAAAAAGCCTCTGCACAATTAAATATAGTCATAATATTGACATGGTGGTGGTTGAGAATACCTGATTATCAGTTTTCTTTTCTGCCAATGGGCATATCCTTTCTCTATACATCCCGGAACGCCTGTGCAAGTGTTGGCAATGGCCCTTTTTTGTTTGATGCGCACGTTATAGACATGTTCCACTTATACCACCCACAATAAAAGAGGTCAGGACAGTGGCTAGCTTGAAAGTAGGTCTCTGAAGCTGTTATTTCAGTCCCCTCTGAATGCCAATGATTTGTTTTGCCCAGAAAGAAGATCAATATAGATTCACAGTGTAGTCAATTACAAAAGAATTGTTAATCATGTTTAGCGGTTTTACAGTAATTACATGCATATGTAATAGTAAACGAATTTTCTCTGGAGGAACAAGCATATTGCAAAGCGAAATCTGCATGTGGCAGTTTCACCCTCTCTACTAAACATCTGTTGCATTTTACAAACACATGGTTAAGGGATCTAAGGAATTTATATTTCTCAAAGCTGCAACTGAAATATTTCAAACTGTAGCACTAAATATTATGTTCTTTATGAAAAAGTGTGACAAGACATCAAACTCAAGGAGCACTCCCTTAAATAGAACAGCACATTCCATCCTTCAAGAATAGAAGAGGTAATATTACAGGTGGACAGCAGATGGAGATATCAGAACTCATACAAAATACACTATAGACCAAATATTGATCTTCAGCATGGAGTAGACAGAAAGATATGTTGTATTTTCCTTGTTCCTTAGAGAGCATATGCCTAACATTCTGGGTATTCCACTTGTTGTCTAGGAGTCGTACCGCACACCAATGATTTTATCAATTCAGGTGCTCTGGATAGGGTCCCAATCCCGTACGTAAATAAATTGTGGAATCCAGTCACACTGATTCTGGTTGCTTTTTTGTAATTTTATTTAGTAATGTGCAAATATGTCAATCCCTGACCTTCATCGGACACTGCAATATAGTAACATTTTGATACATTGATAAGTATGTGTCAAAGGTTTACAATTGTGAGAATAACATAAAAAAACATTCTGGGTAAACCTCTAGGTATGATGCATAGATCTACTTTTAAAGCAATGTACGTATAAACATGGAAGCAGAGTACGGTAGCTCACATGAATCTATGTGACACTGCTACATATCTTTTCTTTCGGTGACATCTTCCTTACCATGAGGTTTCCCTGCCTATAAAAGCATAAAGAAATCTCATCCCTTACCAAGCAATCCAAATAGAATAACAATGCTTACAGGAAGAAGGGGGATGCCGCAGCAGTACCTCTCCCCTGAGATATGTTGTAGAGGAAAAGTGGAGCACACACCAGGAAGAAGATCTACATTTACAAAAATAGAGTGAAGGAAAATATTTGGCTGTACTACATGAGAAAGAAATGATTATATATACTGTGTATATATACTGTGTGTATATATATATATGATCCAGGTGTCTGTTTGTTTCCTGAACATTGCAGTTTGTTTATTGTACATAATAACATCATGTCTGGATCAAAAGCTGTCCGAGATTATGGTTCCTTGGAAATTGATTTTTGGCATATGTACTGGGAGTACCCCCAGATTGAGAGATTTTGGAAACAGGTAACTGACTTTCTGTCTTGCCCAATGTCGCTTAGAGTCCCCTGTGTACCAGACCCTATGCCCACCCTAAGTAAATGGAAGAAACAAAGGTGAATTTTCTAAGGTAATCAAAAGTCACAACCAAAAAGGCTACAAGTCACTTTTAGAGAAAACAAGCATATTTCAGTGGCGCAGAGGCCCTGAAATAATCGCAAATGCTAGATTATTGCGAGCTTTTGCGATTATTTGCCTCGATCCGCCACCTTTACGCCAGTGGGTGCCGGCGACTTTTCATATGTGAAAAGGCAGGGCCTGGCGTAGGATAAACGGTGCACAGCCGGCTGCCCCGATACATCAAGAGGCGGAAGCCTCTTGATATATCGGGCTACGAACATGCAGAGGCGGGGCTATCATACGCTGATATGATAAATGCTATGATAAATATGCCCAGTATATGCATGCAGCATACAGACAGCATCATGCACAGCATATACAGCATACAGACACAGCATATACATGCAACATACACACAGCATCAAACACAGCAGTTTACCTGTAGCATACACACTGAATCATACACAGCATACACACAGCATCATATATCGCTGCTGAACTTCAGGAGCTCCGAGCTGGTGGGCGTAGCTAGCTAATGTGAGCTTCTGCAGCAAGTGCAGAGAGTCCAGCTCACCGGAGAATCCTTTGTTGGGACAGTCAGAGGATGTTTCCAGAACCTGGGATATTGTTTAATTGCAGCTGTAGCTAATGCCTGGCAAGGCAACAGTTAACATTATGATATGTAATCGTCCATTGATGTTTCTGTAACACAAGCTTGAAGGTGATTGGAGAGGTGCTACCACCTGACCAGGGGAGTATATAAACTGCTCTCAGTGGTATGTCTTATCAGTCATGGTGCAGGTACTAGAGGCGCACCACCCATGAGGCGACTTGAGATGATAGTGCTGGAGGAAGGGGATCGGCACCTCGCCCCTCCCTCAGGACATTTTCATTGCATTTTTGCACCGTTTGATGAAAGCTGTGCAGTGTGATGACATGATGATCATAGGTCCCACTGGGAGATGCTGTGTACCGGTTGTGGTCTGTACAAAAGGTGAGGGGGAAGAAGGAGACACAGTGGGGAGGGAACTGAATTCAGGGGGGAGCAGAAGGGGGGTGCTCTTTAAATGAAGGGAGGCACGAAGTAAGGGCTCACTGAATGAAAGGGGGGCAAGGAAAGGGCACAATGAAGGACAGAGGGGCACAATGTAAGGGAAAACTGAATGACGGGGCACAAAGGAAAGCTCACTGAATGCAGGCACAAGTGAAGGGCTCACTGAATGAAGGGGTTAAAAGAGAATGGCTTACTGAATCAAGGGGGGCATCAGTGGGATGTAAACATAGGGGGGCTCACTGAATGAAGTGGGGCAGAAGGGGGATCACTGAATGAAGAGGAGCAAATGGGGGGCTCACTGAATAAAGAGAAGGAGAACATAAGGCAGGTAACTAAATAAAAAGGGGGGAAACAGCAGGGGGTCTCAGTAAATGAGTTTAGGGGTTGTGTGAGAGGAGGGAGAAACATGCAGCAGAGATGAAGTTACACATAAATGATGTTAAGGTTACACATTAATCATGTTACATTGCACAAATTATGCAATACCACAGAACAGAGTAACGCCCCTATAATCATGTAGTTGTTCCTGTGTCCCAATGGATGATCTTTGTAGATACAATTTTTCACCAAACGTGAAAAAAATTTGTACAGTCCCCAGAATGATAGCAATATACAAATGTCTGCCAATCCCACATAGAATTACACTTTACTCAGGACTGTACACAGAAATATGGAAAATTTATGGTTGACCATAAGACCCAAAGAACTAAACTCGTAAGAAAAAGGCAGTATGCATTTTTTTGTGTATTTTTCTGCATTTTAATTTGTTCCCCTTCCCAGTACATGACATTCAATATTAATTGGTACCAGTAGAGATCACAACCTGACCCGCAGATAAAAAAAAGCTTCATACAGCTCTGGAAATAGAGAAATAAAAAAAGTTATGGTCCTTGGAAAATGAGGGTCAGAAACAGAAAAGGGCTATAGTTTTAAAGGGGCACAAGAACAGAGTCTTTTGTACAGGGTGATTATTTATGGACAGTTAGAGATTACAAGACCTTCCATCTGCGCTCAATTTATGGTCAGGAATGTCTGACTGATGAGGTAAAAGACAGGAGGCTTCACTTTACATATCAAGAAAGTGATGCAGATGTACCGGTATATTGGTAAATTACCTAACATCACGCTCTCCAAACTTATACACACATATTTGAGATTTCTAATGATCTTCTCTTCTACAGGTATATATCTCTGATTGCTGAATCAATTTTCACACATCTACTGTGTCTTTAAATACAGTCTCACTTTCTGCAATGATAAATATCTGTATTACATGTGTCTGTTTCTTTCTCTTACATTTGACCCTTTGCTTTCCTAACTAATATAATGTCCATCTATGCCCTCAATGAGTTTGTTTTTCTCTGTTTAGTACTTGATCCACATGTGTTAATTCTCCTAGATGAATTGTTTTGCAAGCTAAATGAGGGCCTGGTCTCTTGTCTTCTCTGGGTATTAATTTAGTGATAGTATAGGATGCTTGCATTCTTTGGTTGCTTAGCATAATATTCTGCCAAGTATAATAATATTCTGACAAGTATGCTGCAGTTATACATTGCACTTAGACAGGGCAGGAGACAGGTAAAATGGCAGAGAAAAATGAACAATTATGTTTGTCTTAAAAATGTTTTCCATTTTCGATCTGTTTGCTATGGTTGTTTTACTTTCCTACCGTCCATCGATCTCACCAGGACCAACTATCCATAAAAACTTATCACAGTGTTCTGCTGTAAAGCAAGAAATAACTTCTGTTTACATGGTTAGGCATATAGTCTGTATGTTACTTACTTCTATAGCAGCTGGACACATGTATATGTATCTCTAACTTGTTTACATCACATTGGGGTTGGTCTGGGTTCACTTTACCCATTCAGGAGGTGTTATGTCACTGTACCTATCTTAGTACTATTGACATGGTATGTAATTGTATGTACTTTGGTACAATTTTAATTAATTTTATGCTATTCTCCTTGTCTGGTTTTTCCAGTATGATCTTTATGCCGATGACACCCCGCTATATACTTCTGCTCGTAACACCGGAACACTAGTGAATGTCTCTCTGCTGTCTCTATCATCATGTCCTCTTTCTTCTTGAAACTTACTCTAAGACTGAACTTCTGGTCTTTCCACCATCTACTAACTTACCTAACCCCGACCTCTCCATCTCGGTCTGTGGCATCACTATAGCACCAAGGCAGCAGGCCCGCTGTCTTGGTGCTGGACTCTGAGCTTTTCTTTTCACCATATATTCAATCTCTTGCTGCTTGCATCTCAGAAACATCTCTAGAATCCGACAGTTTCCGACAATTGAAAATTCCAAAATGCTAATTGTTGCGCTTATTCACTCCCGACTAGACTACTGTAACTCCCTACTAATCGGTCTTCCACCCGCTAAACTCTCTCCTGTACAATCTAGTCTTGCAGCAGCCAGGCTTGTCTTTCAGACCAAATGCTACACGGATGCCTCCAGTTTATACCAATCACTGCACTGGCTGCCTGTCTCCTTACTTATTCACTTTAAAATAATAACCTTCATCCACAAAGCTCTGAATAATGCTGCACCTCCCTATCTCTCTTCTCTCATTTCAGCATATCACCCTTCTCGTGCTCTTCGATCTGCCAGTGATATTAGATTAATCTCTACCTTAATTTGAACCTCTCATGCACGTCTCCAGGACTTCTCCAGAGCTGCACCAATTCTCTGGAATGCCCTCCCCTGGACTCTCAGACTAATACCCACCCTCCAAAGCTTCAAACGTGCTCTTAAAACCCATCTCTTTAGGCAAGCCTATCACACTCGCTAACTGCATGAAACGTGAACTCTACCTTTACTAATCCATCCTATGTCCTAGCTCCCGTCTGTTATTCGGCAAACAGCAGATATATACCAAGTTCTAGGCTTCTTTGCAGTCTTTTTTTACTATGGACCCTGTAAATAAGATGGCGGCTGATGGCTGGTTCAAGCAGCAGAATTTTTATTTATTAAATTATCTTATATTGTTCCCTTATAAAGAATTGGCTGGACCATTCTACAACCTCTTGTGTCAACACCCTCATCCTCATAGTCTGTAAGCTCTTGTTTTATACTAAGGGCATGAGCTGGCAGGCTATATACTTGGGGCATGAGCTGGCAGGCTATATACTTGGGGCATGAGCTGGCAGGCTATATACTGGGTGGGCTGTGACCAATGCATTTCCTACCCTTGGCTTACTCGAGTCAATAGTTTTTCCCAGTTTTTTTGTGTTTAAATTAGGGGCCTTTGCTTATACACCGGTCGGCTTATACTCTCTTATACACGGTACCTTGCTGATTTCATACAAGTCTTTTTGACAACTTTTTCAATTCTGAGATTTTTAACTGTTAACTATCTACCGGTATATTCCCATACACTCCGAATGTTGTCCATCACCTGAAGAAATGCCACCAAGGAGTCTGTATAGAGAATCTGACCAGATGATGTGCCTTATTTTAGCCATATGATATGGTTAATACTATATGCTGACAGCGATCAGCAGTTACTCTAATAAAGCACAAAGTAGAATTTTAGAATAGGGAAATTGGATAACTAAAATATAGCTCAAAATAGCATCTTATTTTTCTTCCTAAAATATAAATATTCATGGTGAATGCTCCAAAGTAGGTTGTCTGTTGCTAATGGAAACCTAATAGACCAGGACAGAGCTAGGATATGTGTGGAGAAATCACTCGAGTAGAGGCAAATAAATGAGAACTGAAGGTTTTGATGCTGAGGAAGCTGCACAGACCTCATATACTAAAGAGAGCCAGCAGGATGTGGACTGAAATGTAATAAGCATTTCCTGGAATGATATAAAAGGCACTGCACACACTTATGTTGAAGTATGGTAAAGCTATATGTTTTACAGAAACAAAGAGGCAGCACTATCTTATGGGCCATGCCTAAAGAGCGACAAACAAGTAAATAATATGAAACAGTTGTATTACCTTATATACTCGAGTATAGCTCGTTTTTCAACACAAAAATTTGTGCTCAAAAACCCTAACCGGCTTTATACTCGAGTCAACTAAAAAAATAAGCAAAACCACCTTTCTGCATCACCTGTAGGTTCCCTTGTTGGGACACGTCTGAACAGAAGAGGACTATGGGGGCGCGGGGAAAGAGAGTACAGTGTTATTTTTTTCCTACTACAGGGGCGTGGGCAGCTGTATGCTACAGGGCGTGGGCAGGCTGTATGCTACAGGGTGGCAGACTTATACTGGGAGGATATAATATATATATATATATTATATACTATATATCTATAATATATACATACACACCACTATATACCCTCGGCTATACTCGCAGTCAATAGGGTTTCCCAGTTTTTGTGTTGAACTTAGGGTTTCGCTTATACTCGGGTCGGCTTATACTCGAGTATATACGTACATTGTGATTAAACTCAAACTTTTCAATTTCCGTTTTGTACAAACCTGTGTGAGGGCTTATTTTGTGCGTAACAAATATTACATCTCCGTCACATTATTTATTATGTCATGCCTTGTACTGGGAAGCTGGAAAAAAAATTCCAAATGTGGAAAAATTGGAGGTTGTGGGTTGTGGGTTCACCGCCAGCAGTAACAGTTTTTATATTTTGATCGATCAGGCATTTTGGGATGCAGCGATACCTTTTGTGTCTATGATTTTTACTGTTTAGTATGTTTTATATCAGTTCTAGGGAAAGGGGAGTGATTTGAACTTTTAGGTTTTTTACTTTTTTAAATTACTTTTGAAAACTTTTTTTTACTACTTTTTAGACCCTCTAGGGTACATTAACCCTAGATGGTCTGATCGTTCCTACCATATACTGCAATACTACTACATTGCAGTATATGGCATTTTTGCACAGTATACATTAACCCTAAATGGTCTGATCGTTCCTACCATTTACTGCAATACTACTACATTGCAGTATATGGCATTTTTGCACAGTATACATTAACCCTAGATGGTCTGATCGTTCCTACCATATACTGCAATACTACTACATTGCAGTATATGGCATTTTTGCACAGTATACATTACAATGAGCCACTGGGGTGTACAGCGCGGAGCATGAGGGGGGAGTTAAGAATTTTTGTTGACTTTTTTATGTTCTATGTCACAATTTCTATACAAATGGACTTTTTCTGTTTTGCGTCTATGTTGTTTGCTCCCCACCTTTAAAAATCCATAACATTTTTATTTTTCCATGTGCAGAGCTGTATGAGGACTCTTTAACTGCGTGACAAAATATAATTAATATCGATTGTATTTTTTTATATGCATTTAAGTAATATTTTATAAATATGACTCTTACTTATTTTAAAGGGGTTTTCCCACTAAACAAGTTGGGCCCTTTTCACAGGATAGGGCCTAACTTGCTGATCAGTGGGGGTCTCAGTGATGAGACCCCACAGATCATAAGAGAAAGGGGTCCGATGAGGTCCCAGGTACCCTGTCGGATACCTCGTCAAAACCCCAAAATCAATGGAGCAGACAGCCGCACATGACCGTTCTGCTCTATTCTTGTGTATGCTTTGTCAGCTCCATAGAGAGGAGAACGGTCATGTGCGGCTGTCTGCTCCATTAATTTCGGGGATCAACGAGGAATCCGACAGAGTACCCGGGACCCCATTGGACCAGTCTTTCTTATGATCTGTGGGGACTCAACACGGAAACCCCCCACTGATCAGCAAGTCAGACCCTATCCTATGGATAATGCCTAACTTGTTTTGTGGGAAAACCCTTTTAAGGGGGATGTCTTTTTTCAAATATAATCATGTCATCATCTCCTGGAACATCATAACTCTCCAAACCCCGAATTTCATTCTGAGTTTTGCCTTGAGACATTGGAGCCAATGATTCTAAAGGCTAATATTCCATGTAGCTGCTTGTAGCCACTGAATTTGTCAGCTTTCTCCTCCGCCAAGCTGCATGGAGCTGGCACGCTGTAGTGTGGCACAGTTGAAATGGCTATAATGTTTGAAACAAGGCATCTAGAAAAGTGAGAATCTCCACTTTAATATAGAACGAGGATTGTGCTTCTAAGTGCCATGGACAGATATACATAGTTAAAGTTACAGTTACAGTAGGGAGTGGGAGATGTGCATAAGTATTGCACTCCCAACTGTAACTTTAACACTGGATAAATCATACAGTTCTTGTGCCCAATCTAAGAAGAAATGCTTCGGTTTAAAGAAAATCTATTATCAAAATCAAGCATGATAAACCAGGCACTGTGTCTGTGATCTAGTTATATTTGTTATACATGGCTTAGTTCCTTCTAAAATAAACTTTTCAGATTATGTTAAAAAGCCTAAGGTCTGGTCGGTGTTTCCAGAGCCACTTAGTAATGTCTTTTTACTCATTGTTATAATGAGCAGAGCAGGTCTCCTCACCCCTACACTTCCTGCTGCTGCTAGCTTACTCAGGCAGAGGGAAAGCAAGGGGAGTGTGAGATATGTTCTGCTCAGTATAACAACAAGTGAAAAAACATCACTGAGGCTCTGGAAAAACACCCACCAGAGCCCCTCATGTTCATTAGCATTATTTTATTAAGTTTATTTTAGAAGGCAGGAGGCCCTGGATAACAACTATAAGATGATAACCACAGTCACAGGACCTGGATCTATGAGTAAGTATGGTTTATCAATGATTCATTTTGGTGGTAGATGGTAAAATGACACCAAAACTGTGTTTCTATATGCCACTGTTCAGAAGATACAGCCATTCGAACTGTACAGACAGACATTAGAACTGTACATACAGAAAAAAATATGTAAGTATAACTTCTGTTTTATTTTAAACCACCTGGAACTCAAAGTAGAAAAATTAAGTAAACAGGACACCCCCTTTATGGACTCCATGCCTATAAATATTGTAATATACAGTGGAGGAGATGAGTGAATATTTGTGCAGAATGTCTGAGAAGAGGAAAATAAATCAAATGTGTCAAAATGGTGTATGTCGCGTGAATGAGGAAAATGGGGGAGGAAGCTAACATGGGGCACTAATAAGCCAATTAGTATCCACAATAGTGGTAAAACTCTTAAATTACTCCAAAATTAGATTATTCAATGGACATAATTGTATTATAAGATAATAAGCAGAATAATATAATTAAAAAAAAATACTAATAATAAAAATATATAAATTTTATATATAATATATAGGTAACGCATTTCGGTTGTAAAAACATTCTTCAGACCAACCTGCATGTGAATAAATAGACAAATAATTCCATAAATACACATAAAATAGTATGTAGGACGTAGCAATTGATATGAGCAGGGAAACAATGGAATATACTGAAAAAGCATCAATATTGGATAGCGTAACAAATAAGAAAAAACATAATTGGTGAGTAGTCCATTATAAGGAGAAAGTCAGTATCCAAAGTATACATCAAATTGGAGAGATTCATTATTTAATAAATATATGTACATGGGTAATAAGGGCTTACATAAGTATGTGATTAGATATATTCACTTAAAATAGACAAACACTTAGTAAATAAGTGAGAACAACTAGACATAATTAATAGGGAAAAAATAAATCAATCAATATAATAGCTGGGAAAAGGGAAGGGAAATTATAAGTGCAGTTGAAGTTATAGACTTAAAACCAGAGGGCACCAAACATTGAGGCAAACTGGTGTATGTGACCTTTAATGGTACTTTATATTACCAACCTGATGTACTGTATCCGATATGGGCTAATAATAAATATTTGTAGTATCACCTACATAGGAGCACTGACTGCCTCTTATTTCTGTAATGGCTTACATGGTATCATAAAGAAGAAGCAACTTTATAGACATGTTGCTGTGCATTTCTTTATCAATACACTTCATGTCTCTTTATTATATTGATAGACTTTATTCCCAGACAAAGTAAAAATTCAAAATTGGGACCAGCATTTAAAATGGTTTTCCGGCCCCAAATTTTGCTCAAAACTTACACTGGTATAAAATAACAGAGCTTGTTCCAGTTCCCTTGCTACTTTCTGTCATCTGGCCTCCAGCAATGATATTTCTGCATAGACATAAGCCACCCCTCCGGCACAGCCGGATATTTCAAGAAGCTTAAGCGCAGAGAATTGTGAGAATTCGCTGGCTGCAGCAAGTGCATCCCTCTACGACCTCCTGCCGTGGAGGTGGCAGAAAGGGGAAAATAATTGCAAGTACTAGCAATACATTAGCGATTATTTCAAGGCTTCTAAATCACTTTTCTGGACACTTTTTGAAATGCCTACATACTTATATAACATTTTGGAACAGATTTTCAATATGCTTTAGGAACCTATTTCAGATGGATTATAATCTGAGACAATTACCAGCAGTTAGCCCCAAACCCCAGATGACGCCAGACGGCCGATACTATTTGCATAGAAATTGTAAAGAGCAGCAGACTATGCAGCAAATATCACAGCTTATATCTAGGAAGACTGTTCCTTCCAGGGCAGTGTGACTTTGTTGAGCAACTTCCAAATAGACTGATACAATATATGGAGTCAGATTATAGACATAATTGATTGTCCGTAGAAGACACCAGACACCTGGTATAGGGCAAGTGCTCCGTTTTATTGTGCCATCTACCAATAGGAGAAAGAGACCAGAAAAATGAAGCTGTACAGCTTCATTAGGCTGCTTGTGGTTTTAAACACAAAAACAATATGTAATTGAATAAAGGTAAATTTTAAGTGAAATGGAGGATATAACATTTATAGGCTAATTTTTGTCTGTTTCCCGAGAAACTTTTAGTGTCCATGACATAACCAGCATGCACAAACAATTCACTAAAAACAAATATATTATATATACTCGAGTATAAGCCTAGTTTTTCAGCACAAAAAAATGTGCCGAAAACCCAAACACGGCTTATACTCGAGTAAAAAAAAATATAGGTTTTACCAGGTTTTTATGGGAAAATTAGGGGCCTCGGCTTATACTTGGGTCGGCTTATACTCGAATATATACGGAATATCTTGGCTTAATTGAAATGAATTTTTAAAAAAAACTTAAGAAGGTTCTAGTACCACCATTTACTAAAATAATTTTTCCATACAACATTTACCAATCTTTCTTGCTGAAGTCCTTCTCTTAGAATTCGGTCTTCTGGTAAAACATCACACAGCAGGAAGTAATTTTCTTGCTGGTCTGTAGATTCAAAATATACAAAAACTGTAATAATGTTCCACCACATTTTTTGAGCTAGTAGGTGTCACAATGAGAGCCATGAGAAGAAAAACAAAAACAACGGGAGGGCGGCGCCTCGTGTGATACCGTCACAGATGCGGTGTAAGGAGTAAGCAATATTGCTCACCTGATTACCACTTGGTGGTATGCAGTGTATAATCCAAGAGATATGATCCTCAGGGTCCAACACGTTCCTGCAGCTCCACAGATCCCCGGGTAACAGGTACCATCAGCCGATGGACCAGTAGTGGAAATGTACAAAAAGTGAAAAAACGGGGCTCAAATATTGAGCGCTGGACGGCCTAGGTTGGTGGAGTGTCTACACCAGCAGATGGAATTGACTGATTCAACCCACACCAAAAAGTATTAGGCAGTGGACGTTTTTATTAAGTAAAACTATAAGTGCAAATACATAAAAATAACTATTTAAATAGCAGCAAAGGAAGCTTTGATTCTATTCTGAAAATGGACATATGGGGCTACTCACAAGTTGTTACATATATATAGCACAAACTTCATTAGTTGAATAGGGGAGTAGTTGCAGAGTACCCAATCGGATTGGGAGAAATTGATTAGTAAAAATGAAACATGTGTGAAATAAAAGAGCAATTGAAGATTGGTACTTACATATGTGGAGCGTGTGACTGATGTGTCGGCGCACGCCGCCGGCTGCGCAGTGAGAACTCATCGCGCGCGCCCGAGGTGGAATGACGTATGTATGGATGCGAGTCGGGCGGTGATGGTGGAGGTGCACATGCGCACATCCGCGCGTTGGTGGGAGAAGCAGAACAGAGCACGGGCAGAGTGCGCATGCGTGGCTTGTTAGGGCATCGCAGTGTAAGGATGCAGTGTACAGTGTATCCCTATTGTGTTAGCCTAGAGCAGTGATGGCAAACCTTTTAGAGACCGAGTGCCCAAACTACAACAAAGACCCGCTTATTTATCGCAAAGTGCCAACACAGAAATTTAATTTGTGATTTATACTCCCTTCTCTGTCACAGTTTTCATTGATACCGGCACCTGAGGACACCAATAAAGCAGAAAATAGTCCCAGGTAGAGCTGTCACTTTAAAATAGCTCTGTGCACAGCAAGTCCAGGGCTGTCTGGGACTGCAGGAAGATACCTGGAGTCATCTCTGGTGATGGCCTGAGTGCCCACAGAAAGGGCTCCGAGTGCCACTTCTGGCACCAGTGCCATAGGTTAGCCATCACTGTTGGGTTAACTTGGTGGAGGCTGGGACCGAGTCTGACCCTGGGGCTGGTCATATACTGCCGACGCCGAGGATTGCGGGGCCTTCCTTGGTCCAGGTCTCAAAGGCCTACTATGCCTCCTCCTCCTCCCACCCCTCCTCCACTTCCTCCTCCGAATTACCATCCTTGGGCATGGTGCCATCAGTCAGTAGCTCTAAGCACAGCAGCAGTGCCATCGCTAAGCGACAGCAGGCGGTACTCAAACTGCTGAGCCTAGGCGATAAAAGGCACAACGCCCAAGAGCTATTACAGGGCATCACGGCGCAGACTGATCTGTGGCTGGCACCACTGAACCTGAAGCCAGGCATGGTTGTGTGTGACAACGGCCGTAACTTGGTGGCGGCTCTGCAACTCGGCAGACTGACACATGTGCCATGCCTGGCCCATGTGTTAAATCTCATAGTTCAGAGTTTCCTCAAGACATACCCCAATCTGTCTGATTTGCTCACAAAGGTGCGCCGCATCTGTGCGCATTTCACCAACAGATGCTGCCACTCTCAGGGCAGCGCAGCAAAGCCTCCAACTGCCCGCTCACCGACTGTTGTGCGACGTGCCCACGAGGTGGAATTCAACATTAACCATGTTATCCAGAGTTTACCAGCAGCGCAGAGCGTTTGTAGACTGCCAGATGTCAACTTCCACCAGAACTGGTAGTCAGGTCAGTCAGCTTCCTCAAGTCTACAATGAGCAGGTGAAGGAAGCTCAACCTGAATAATTTATGCACTCCTCCTCCTCCTCATTTTCCTCCTTCTCCTCCTCTTTGTACACTAAAGCAGAGGAAACTGGCTATTTTTTGACAGGGCCCACTGGCTCTAGCTATAGTACTTTATGCATTTAATTTTTCTGGAGGGCCACCTACCTGCTCCTCTGGTTTGAAAACTTTTTTGGACTGCCACATACAGGCACTCAATCTATTTATTACACAGTTATATGAAATGGAAACAATACACTTTGAGGCACATTTATCAGAGCTTGTGGCCAGCTTTCTGGCATACAGGCCCTGAAATAGGCGCAATTCCTAGCGTTTCTCCCCATACTGTCCCCGGCAGATTTATCAAGAGGCCTGAGCCTCTTATGAATTTGTCCATTGCCAGATTGTAGGAACCCCATCATACGCTGACTCAGTCTTCAGTTGTCACCTATTCTCTGAGCTGGTCTGAAGTGGATTTTGGGAATACGGCTTTAAATGACCAGGGGTTCAAGCACCTTAGGGTCCCAAAAAAACATTAGGTATCCCATAGGGGTGTATTTAGTTGTGCATCTGAGCTCACCTGTAAAGACATTGGGAGAGATACATTAATGTGTTGGTCTTTAGGCCAGTTTAGAGTAGATCTAGACAGATCTCTTCTACGCCAGATTAATCTCCGTGTCTAATGCTGGATGATTATTCTGGTGCAGTATAAGACTGACAAGTTGTACTCTGCACCTATTAGTTGGTCTAGTTTGCTACACCACAATATTGAATTTTCAGACACACAGGTTCTTTCTGGCGCATACAGGCCACTATGCTCTTCAACGTACGTGATCTCCTGAATGTTACCTTGGGGTCACGGGGGATGATGTTTTTGAGATATGGGTCATGATGTAAAAGGTCCCAGTGTTTTCGGAAGAACTTTTTGATAGCCGCACCATCGTTGGAGTAAGTGGGTTTGGTGTGGGTTGAATCAGTCAATTCCATCTGCTGGTGTAGACACTCCACCAACCTAGGCCGTCCAGCGCCCAATATTTGAGCCCCGTTTTTTCACTTTTTGTAGAATGAGAGCCAAACCTTGCTTTGTACCCTTGTCGCTAGTTTTCCTTTAGTTTACATATCTTCACATATAGAAAGATCCTATAAACTGCATAACTATACTATAAGTAAAGGAGGATAGTCGTCATTTGTCCACAGATCTGATCAAGAACTATGTCCAAAAAATTGTAAATTCATGATGAAAAGAACTGTGAAAGTTATCCTTTAGTAGAAAGTAGCATATTAACCTTATTGGGGCCAATGGGAGAGGATTACGCTGCAGTATCATGTGCTCAACTCAAGCTGTGAGAAGGGGCTACACCTTACAAGTACATGAACTGTATCCATCAAGCTTTATTTACCTGACAGATGGCGTTATAACCCTCCATCAGTAAACTTTTTAGAAAAGTGTGATAGACTATCTAGAGCACCAGCATTAATAAGATCCTTCCATGACATTCTTGTATTAGGAAAACTTCCCGATGAGTACCTTTAACCACTGCCATAAAGACAGTCTTAGCAAAGCTCTATCTAGTATAAAATGGTATTTCAAAGGTATGAAATAGCTCAAAACACGCCCAATTGGAGGCACATTTGACCCATCTGTCCCTTCATCATGATTTACAGCTTTGCCTCTTCAGATTGGCTGCTGTGCACATGAGCACAACCCCAGTGCAAGTTCTAACCAAGATTTCTTAAAAGTAGTTTGGGGGAAGTCAAATGTTGAAGAAATGGTTACAACTGTACCAACCTTCTGGTGCTTGAGAATTGGTTCTTATTACTGAACAGAAACATGTTATTTCTTGCTCTGTGAATCTTTTCTTCCAATATGTAATGTATCTAGAAAAAAAGCAAAATATTCATGTAAAGGGCGCAGCACTAGAAGAACATGTTTACTTTTGTAAAGATACAGGCCAAGGCATGTGTTGTGTTTGGTGTTGCAGCTCATCTTGACTGAACCCCTTGAAGGAAGTCTATCAGACCAAGCAAAGCTGCAGACAGTGTTAGGAAGCAGTCACGGAGATCTGTGTAAGAATACCTTTATGAGTGTTGTTAGTAGCATCAGGACTACAAAAACGCATTTATATTCCAGGATTGAGGATGGACTAGGTGCCCTCAGGTGTAATGTTTCTACCCTACACTGCTTCAAAGCCCTTTCCCTCTACTCTAGTCAGTACTGTAGCTTCTGTTGAGATAATACAGCAGAGCAGTTTGTGGAGACACAGAACCCAGGAATATGAATGCATATTACACAGTTCTATGAAATGGAAACAATACACTTATCAGAGCTTGTGGCCAGCTTTCTGGCATACAAGCCCTGAAATAGGCGCAATTCCTGGCATTTCTCCCCATACTGTCCCCGGCAGATTTATCAAGAGGCCTGAGCCTCTTATGAATTTGTCCAATGCCAGATTGTAGGAACCCCATCATACGCTGGCTCAGTCTTCAGTTGTCACCTATTCTCTGAGCTGGTCTGAAGTGGATTTTGGGAATACGCCTTTAAATGACCTGGGGTTCAAGCACCTTAGGGTCCTAAAAAAACATTAGTTATCCCATAGGGGTGTATTTAGTTGTGCATCTGAGCTCACCTGTAAAGACATTGGGAGAGATACATTAATGCTTGTGGTTTTAAACACAAAAACAATATGTAATTGAATAAAGGTAAATTTTAAGTGAAATGGTGGATATAACATTTATAGGCTAATTTTTTCCCGAGATACATTAATGTGTTGGTCTTTAGGCCAGTTTAGAGTAAATCTAGACAGATCTCTTCTACGCCAGATTAATCTCCGTGTCTGATGCTGGATGATTATTCTGGTGCAGTATAAGACAAGTTGTACTCTGCACCTATTAGTTGGTCTAGTTTGCTGTGCCACAATATTGAATTTTCTGACACACAGGTTCTTTCTGGCGCATACACATCTCATTATACCGAGGACTCCTTTTTCATCTTTGGCATTTTAGGTGCAGATTACTCCAGCAAATTACTGAGTCTGAAAAGTATTGAAGTTGAAACCCCTTTTCTTTAAAAAGATGAGGGTCCATTTTTATAATTATATTAGTTGTAATATCAGATATATTTTAAGTCCTGACAAAGCTATCATCAGCACTGGAAAATGGTGTTTGTGGAGTTTTCCTACCAATGACAACTCTATGATCCTCAATGGTAATTTTAGACCCTTGAAAATATGCAAATATGTTTTCCAGGATGGGATAAGGAAAACATTGCCTCTTAGCTACCTTGTAAGGCAACTCCCTTGACATCAAGCATGACTTTTAAAAGCCAAACCAGTATATCCATTGCAGAAGCAACATATTCCCAACTGTAGACAGAGTGCAGTTGTATGTGTTTGCATCTCTTCAGTACAGTGTAGGGAACTGGTTTAGCTGAGTGAGACGCTTTTGATTAGGGTGGGAAAGTAAGAAGACACATTACAGAAACTTTGCCAAGGTAGCCTTAGACCTTTGGCAACCATCTCATTTTCTGCGATTGCTACACATTGTGTTGTATTGTAAAAAACAACCACTGAGGTAAATAACTGACCCTGTAATATGACTTACAGCTGGGTCTTTCTTATAGGGAAACAACCTATGAATATAGGTTGTTTATTATTAGTCAACTAATTACCAACTTCATGACCAAAGATATGACTGTTTTGCACCTTCAATGTTATCCCCTTCAGGACCAAGCAATTTTAGGGCTTTAAAAACAAGTCTGGTTTTTGAAATCTGCCCTGTGTCACTATAAGTGGTTATTATAATTTTGTATTGCTTCAACATATCCAAGTTGTTGTAAAAAAATGTTCTCGTCACATATTGTACTTCAAATTAGTTGAAAAATTTGGATGATATCTTTTTTTTTTTTTTAGTTATAAAAAAAACAGAAAGTTGGCAAAAATTTCTAAAAATACTTTATTTTCAAAGTTCTAAATTTTCTGCTTTTCAGACAACACCCAAACAACTTCATAATTCACATTTCCTAAATGTTCTTTTAATATGGGATTGGGATTTTTTTTGCATTTTTTGTTAGGAGGTTCCAAATTTTGGGTGCAAATTTTCTCATTTTTATGAAAATCGCCAAAACCCCTATTTGAGAGGCCTTAATAACAGTTAAACCTGTGAATTATGCCATTTTAGAAACTACATCCCTCAATGTATGAAAAATAAACTTTAAGAAGTTTGTCAACCCTTTAAGTGTTTCACAGGGGTTAAAACAAAATGAAAGTGTGATTTTCAAACTAATTTTTTTTTTTAGACAATACATTAATTTTAGCCAAAAAATAAACAGCCACATTTTATTAGATGATGAAAAAGTCAAAGTTTGATACCCAATTATGAGGATGCCCCATATGTGTTGGTAAACTGCTGTATGGGCACACAGCCAGGCATAGAATGGAAGGAGGCCCATTCAGAGCAGATTTGCATTGTCACATTTTACTATAAAATGTTTATTTTCTTGGTGGTGGTTAAAAAAAATCATTAATTCTGGTTTAGGGTTTTTAGCTTTTTTTTTGTCTGTTGACCATACAATAAAAATAATATGTTAGCTTTTTTCTATGTGTCACCAGGATTACGGCAATGCCCCATTTATATAGCTTTTTTTATGGTTGACTTGTTTTGCAGAATATAGTACTCATTTTGAGAGAAATTCACTTGTTTATGCATCACCATGTAATAATGGGCATAACATTTTTATTTATTCGTTTGCAGATCTGTTTTAGGGCTTGTTTTTTGCAGCCTAAGCTCTACTTTTTATTTGTATTATGTCGGAGTAAATGTTACTTTTTGATCACTTTTAATCGTGTTTTTATAAGGTCAGATGTGAAAATATTAACATCTTTGTACTTTTTTTTAAACATTTTTCACACATACGTGTTCAGTTACCATTTTATTGTGCAGGTTGTGACGGATGTGGGGATAACCAATATGTATTGTCTTTTTTAATGATTTTCCCTTTTCTATGTTGTATTTGATTTTTATATGGGATAGGGAACCATGGAACGTTTATTCTTTTTTAATATTCTTTTTGTTTGCACTTCTTTTGTTTTTGACTTATATTTTGTCCCAGGATCATTTGATCTCTTGTTCAGTGTAACATACTGCAATACTAATGTTTTGCAGAATATTACTTAGTCAGCCTATTAACTCTGATTTCTTTTCCATGGTAACCGATAAGTATCAAAGTGTCTCAGTGTTTTTATGATATTCTAAATATATATTCTATATAATAAATGTATGGTGTATTTTGGCTTAACCCTGCAAAGAGTAAACCATAAGCTGAAAAATGTCACGAAGACCATCGGTAAGCTTTCAGTAAACCATAAACACATGGACGATCCAACCGATTCAGACTGAGCGCAGGATTGAACTTTCAAATTGTGTCGCAAGATCAAGCACTTACATGCACCAGGAAGAGGAAAGTGAACTCCGGCAGACCTGAACGGGGAAGCGACACCTGCAGGATTTAGGGCGCACAATCTTAGTGAATCCGGCACAGTGCATTATCTTCGGACAATGCACTTTCTGTGAACTCTGGTGACCAGGTAAGTAAATGTGCACATATATGCTTATTGTTTTACATTACTCTTTGCCCCCAGCCATATGGACCTGTATTTAGTTTAGGGTGCCAAAATTGGTGACAGGTTGCATTAAGGATGCATTTGAAAACAATATCTGATAGCTTTTGCCAGCAAAGATCATAAACCAAACCATATTTCTGCATGTAGCAGGATATTTAAATGGTTTATCCATAGTTCTGTGATAGTACAGATTGCCTGTGCTTACAGGACCACATACAAATAACTCACCTCTTAAAATTTGCAATCAATTTGACATCAGCAATGACCAGTTTATGCTCTATAATCATGTGTTTGAGAAGTCTATCCTTTTCTTCCTCTCGATAAAACTCTTCACAAAACATACAGGGCAGCAGAACATTTTCCACCAGGTTAAAGTCAGCACCTGGGCTTTCTGGCAGTGAAAGAGCTTCCAAGATGCAATCCTTGATCTCTAAAGCAAACATGGACAAATATGTTATATTCACTAAATGGGAAAAAAAACAGAAAGCATTTTCAGTGTTTCAAATACCATCAGTTGTGCTGAGTTTAGAATTAAAAAAAACTCATGTAACCAATATGGGAACACACCCTTAGATTGCTACTGTACATCCACATATACATATGTATTGGTTCACTACCAACACCTACTGCTTTATAGTGATGAGCAATGCAGCCGAGTGGGATGAAATAACTACTCAATAACTACTTCCTATAAGTAACGGAAATAGTTGCGGACAGTCAGAAGCTGGTACATGTATTACGGTAAATGACTGTCCTCCTCCAGAGCTATAAACTTCTTCTGCAGATGCATCACTGGAGATGAATTTTAAGCAAACACTCTACTGAGAGATAGTAGTGAACGGCTAGAAATCGACCTTTATTACACAGCTGTTTTTTTTAGAGGCAATATTTCCTATGAAGTTTTATGGCAGGATTTAAGATTATTATTTGGGCTTGTTCAGCCATATGTAGAGAAAAGCAGAAACATGTAATATTTGGAGTAAAGAATTAGAATTTACACAATTTAGGCCAGACATGTACATCGTTAATTGTCCAGGTTTAAATTTCTTTTTAATGTGTTTATTTTACAACACAGTGGCTATTAAAGTGTTAAACCCAGATCTTAGAAAAGATAACTACTTTAACAAATGTGCTCCAATATTTTGTCTACAGCATATATGAAGACCTATGCGTCTCCAAAGCCTATTCAGCCTGATCCTGCCCCCTACTTACCTTGCATATTAGTGCATTGGTAGTGTGGAGCAAGAGCTCTCCTCATGCGCAGAGCAGACTTATAAACTATAGGGGAGATTTTTCATAGTCTCAATTCTATGTCTAGTTTTCTCGCAAATACAAGCACAAAGTGACAGGTGCAGTCTTTTTTAGCAACTTTTCTTGCAAACCTCAGAAAATCACCACCTTATTGCTTTGCCACTCTGAGCTTCATTTGCCACTACTTTATGGCGAGTTTTGTGACTCTTAAAAAATGTCACAGACTGCAAAATAGTTGCAAAAGCACTTTAGCTATTCCCAGCCATAATTCATGTAAATTCAACTACAGGATCTGAAATCATTTAAAAATTTAACAGTGACAGACCAATTTCTTCTGCAAATTTAACAACATCTAAAGCAAGTTTGAGCAAGTCATGTTTTTTACTAAAATTTACAAAAATATACAAAGCAAGAAGCCAACTTCGGCATGATATTTTTTTGAATACTTCCCAAAAAAAGAGTTTTAAAATTTTTATTATCATTATTTTAACCCCTTAACAACCAGGTCCTTTCTTGTTTTTGCATTTCCATTGTTTTCTCACCACCTTCAAAAAGCTATAACTTTTTTATTTTTCCATGTAGAGCTATGTAGGAGTTTGTTTTCTGTGTAACAAATTGTACTTCATTGTGACTGTATTTAAAGGGCAACTGTCATTCTGAGCAAAACAAAAAAACAGAATTTTGCTCCAGGTGTCTCTGGGAATCATTCCTAAAAAGTATTTTGCCTCTCAGTCTTCCTTTAGGATGTTTTTTGGCCCATAGTAACCATGGTTTCCAGCTCTAAAAAGAACTACAATGAGCAAGATGGAGGAGCTGAACCTGCCTCCTGTGACATCATCACAAGCACACGCCGCTGACCAATGAGACCATTGCTTGTGCATCTTAGACACACCCACACAGGCGACTGTGGGGCTCGTAGCTAGGAGGCTAAATAATATACATAAGTGAAAATGTGAAGTGACAAGAAAAGTTTCAGTATTATAACTTTTGCAACTAGAGAAAAGTGAACATCGGTACAAGTAATAGGGGGCACAGACACAATGTACCCCCATTAGATATATATAATGATCTGTATATGTCTATCAAACAGTCTAATAAAATTGCAGAACAGCACATGGGACAGATTGAAGACTTGCATAGGCACAGTGTATCAGTGCCCTCTCTCCTGCAAGATTGGATAACTAATCAAAGGGCTTAAAATTGCATTCCCTACAACAGTGATGGCTAACCTATGACACGTGTGTCAGTGCTGACACACGTAGCCATTTTCACTGACACGCGGCTGCCTGAGAGTTAAGTTTCATCCTACATGATCAGGTGCAGTAGCCGGGAGGCTGAGAGATTGCACTGAGCTTCCAGCACTCCCCCCTCCTCCTCCTCCCCCGGGCCGGCACCTCCCCATGTGTGAGCTGTGCCTGGTGTCTCCAGTCAGCACAGGTATCAGCACAGGGCACAGCAGGAGAGGTGACCCGGCCATACACCCAGGAGGCTCCCTTGCAGCTCCTGATAGTTGTGGTGGGGGTAGGATGGCAACACAGTCAGAGGCCACATTGCTGCTGCCTTGTGTGATGTCCCAGCAGCTGCCACCTCTACACTGACCAGCTCCAGAGCAGGGATGAGGGAGGACAACCACTCCCATCATACAGCGAGTAAGGTCAGTGCACTGTATGATAGAAGACAGTCATCAGGGCTTGTGTGTCAGTTTTGTGACGTACAAGCCCTGAAATAATCGCAACACCTTGCAAATCGCCAGACATTGCGATTATTTTGCTCCGCACACCTTCTCCATGCCAAGAGGGCATGAAGGAAATGCGAACAGTGGTGCCTGCGCCCTCGCTATAACCTGTACCCTAGAAGTTAAATAGTATACATATTTGTTATTTAAACTATAAATATCACAAACATTTTTTTGTCAAGGTGACACACCACCCGAGTTATGCTCGTTTTTTTGGCGAATTTTGACACACCAAGCTCAAAAGGTTGCCCATCACTGCCCTACAACATATCAAAAGGTTTTTAAAATGACAGTTACTCTGAAAAATTCAATCCGCTTTATTGGGAAGCAGGAAAAAAATTACAAATGCAGCAAAATTGGTAAAAAAAAAATGCATTTGCGCCATTTTTTACGGCTTTCAATGTGTGCCCCAAAAGACATGTCTCCTATACTCCTTCGGTCACAGGATTAAATTTATACAGGTTTTATAATGTTTTCATACATTTCCAAAACCTGTGTGGTGTGATTTTTTGGGAGATGATGGTTTCAATTAAACCATTTTGAGGACTGGTTTAAACACTTATTCCATTTTTTATATGTTGCAAAATGGGGAAAAATTGGCATTTTCGCTTTGGGTGCTATTTTCTGTTACGGGGTTAAATGCTGGGAATAACCATTATTATATTTTAGGGACCTAGTCATACCTAACACGTTTATAATTTTCACAGTTTATTTTAGAAAGATTTATAGGGAAAGTGGGCAATTAGAATTTTTATGCGTTTTACGTGATTTATACTTGCACATTGTAACAAATTATCAGAAGCTATACAGACTCAGGTCTTACAAAGAACCGAGGCGTTCATAGTAACATATTGTCACACCCCAATGAAGTCACAAGGATGGGGGGGGGCGATCAGTGGCAATCAGTGTTACTGGTGCGCAATATGCATCAAACACTCAACATATAAAGAGAGGGATCAGCCATGAGCCCACTCCATACATCCACAGCCGACGTGTGATGTACATATACCTCACACATCGTTAAGGGGTTAAATATCAGGACGAACGGTAACTTGCCTTATACGTATATTGATCCATTTGATAAGGCGTTGTTGCCTACTTCATTGTATGATGCTAGCATAACAGTACTACTAAAGCCAGACAAGGACCCAAAAGAAAGATTGTGGGTCATGCAGGCCCATTTCGTTGCTGAATGCAAATGATAAAATACTAAGATCCTGGCATTTCGGCTATCCTATATAAGAATCCCAGGGCGTTTATATCTTTAAATGGTCATCAATACGTTAGGTTTTATCTGTGGAGCAGTTTGCTCTAGCCATAGAGCCTCTGTCCATCCAGATACGGTCAGATCCAAAATAGACGGGCTTGGGGCATGGCAAGTTGTACGCCAACGATCAACTCCAAATCCGGTAGGATCGCTCGACCATGCAATGTCCCTTATTGATAGCTCTGGAGTGATATCCCAGTTCATACAGAGCCCAGACAAGTCATGTGCTTCAGTGACCCTGGTAGAGGGTGGAGGACAGTCTCCCACTTTAAATATTAGGTATTAATATTTCAAAAGACATGTCCCTTATGTGTGACTTGAATGTGGCAACCTCAACTTTATATAAGTCTAAGTTTTAAATATTCTCATCAAAATGGTGGTACAGCCCGTGTCTTACCACAAATATTTATTGTTCAATTCCCAGATCATTCTTCACCTCGCTGGACTCACTCATTATACCATTTATTTGGGGCTCTAGCAGGTCCAAATTACAATTGGCTTAGCTTCAAAGACTCAAGGCACTTGCTGGTATGGCCTTACCTGAACCGTTTCATATTACTTAGCTAGCTAAGGGTGCGGTCACACGTTGCAGTTACAACTGCATCATAATCAGTTCTGAGGTGGTTTTAGGTGCAGTTTTGTTAATTTAACAGGTGAACTGAAGACATGAACTGAATGGGTGAATTTGATTTTGAAGAAGAAACCTGTTCCACAAATGTCATTCACCTGTTAAATTTAAAAATCTGCACCTAAAACCACCACACCCTAACTGCGGTTTCTACGATCATTGGTGACTTCTGATGCTTTACCAGTCCAAACAAATTTATAATTGAATTGCATTTAATGGTCTAAAATATGCAATGAAATTTGGCAATTTAAGGGGGAACGCCTGAAAGAGATACAGGAAACGTGGTAATATGTTCATTCAGTCCATCTGGAACAGTCCTCATGAACTCTTTTTCTTGTATTGGCAAGAAATTTAAGGTGTAAAGTCTAGACAGGTCTGCCGGTAACCTAATTCCCATATGAGTAATGCTCTGGGATGCCCATTTAAAATTGAATTTGAATGTTTCTCTAAGTTGTTCCGGTAGGGATCTGATTGGACCAATTAAAGCAGAAGCAGTTAGACAATTTAGCAAATGAGTGCATCTCCCGCTTAAAGTTAGGGAGGGAAATCTGAGGACTCGTAAGGAAAAAAAGAAGTTCTGTAGCTGGATCAGTACAGAGACATGATCCAGCTACACAATCTGGTAA
The DNA here is from genome assembly GCA_019512145.1 of Engystomops pustulosus. Classification (NCBI taxonomy): domain Eukaryota; kingdom Metazoa; phylum Chordata; class Amphibia; order Anura; family Leptodactylidae; genus Engystomops; species Engystomops pustulosus. Next base: position 122,448,650 of record CM033644.1, read on the forward strand.
GAATGACAAAAACTTCAGACATCTACTGCCATCTCAATCTGTCAAATGCCTTCTCGGCATCGGTAGACAATAACATAATCGGCAGATGATAATTGTATAATCTCTTGCTTCTCTGCACAGTAGAAAACCAGCCTGTCTGAGTAAATAGCAATGGATAGGAGAGGAGCCATTCGCATTGCTATGACTTTCGCAAAGAACTCCTGATTAAACAACGAGATTGGTGATAATTGGAACATAGATTCGCATCTTTCCCAGGCTTGGGTAATACGGCTATGGTCATTCGCAGGGCATCTTTGGGAAGTGAGGCACTCTTAGCTATCTCATTGAAAGCCTTTGTCTAGTGGGATTCAAGCAGCCCAGAGAATTTTTTGTAATATGGAAAAGGGCAAGGGGCTTTGCCTGTCTGCCTTTCTTTGATGGCTTACTGAAATTCTAAGTCAGTAATAGGGGCTCCTAAGGCTTCCACTTCTTCCTCACAGTGGGAGGGAAGGGCATATTCTGACAATAAGGCCTTATTCTAAAAGGCCAACGGAATGCGTCCGCTATGTCAGAATATAAATGACGAGTTATTTGGGGATATAAGTGCATGATCTTCGAAGACTCAATGCTCTCGTTCAAGATTTGCAGCATTTGTTGCTTTATTCATAAAAGTGTCTACGACACTTAGTCTGTACTCCCTTTGCTTTGCCAATCAATAGTGTTCTGAGGGATTCACATGCCTCTGCCAAAGAAATTCTGAAGTCTTCCTTGAAATGTTTATATGAAGTCTCAAATTCCTTAATTTTGTCCAGGAAGGATGTTATCTCTCTGGCTTTCTCCCTTTTAAGTTGTGAGCTGTGGATGTTATGTTTATGATCCTCCCAAGCAATACTCAGGTTTATGTCCTCCGAGGAGTTTCTGTCAAAATGTGCTCGGCAACAAGTGCTTCTCCATACGTCCATCAGTTGGTGTTCATAAAACAGTCCTTTTAACCTACGCGAACTAGTTGGAGCCTGAGGAGGTGTCAATACATGGGTCTAGTGCAATGTTAAGATCTTGCCCACGATTAGAGTGCCATCTGTGAATTCATCTATAAGGTCTAGAAAAGAAGATAAAGCCTGGGCCTGTCCTGTGTTTGGTAAATAGAGAGAGGCAAATGTGTATGAACTGTTGGTTGTTTTACCTTTAACTAAGATGGTCTCACTTCACTAAGATGAGTCTCCTAAACTAAAGCAACCTGCATCTTTCTCCCTCTTAGAAGGTTAAAGAGGGTGGACCTCTTTTCAGGGCTATGGGGTCCCTTTACTTTAAATGCACCGATCTCTAATTTGCCCTGGCCCAGGGGGAAAGGGGAGGATAATTGAGAAGGGCCGGGTAGGGGAGAAGTAAGCGGTTAGAGGTCGGCCAGTGACTCCAAAATGTAGAAAGGAGATAAAGGAAGGCGAATTCAAGAAGAAGCTCCCAAAAAAACATGGAAAGGGGGTAGGGGAATGAGGAATAAGTCCCAAGTGTGAACTCTAGGGAAACAACTTGGAAGAGAAGTAAAAGGGGTACATGGAATAGGGCGAGGTGGGAGAGGCACAAGACTTCAGTTATGATATAAATAACATACAACAGTATTAGGTAACTGCAAAGAAACGTGCTGGAGGGTTTTATAACTTATTCAGGACCAGCGAGACCATGTATTATATGTCAATTGAATGTATATTTGCATCCAAAAATACTCCAGGTGAGAACCTTAATATTCAAATACAGTTGAGCTTAATATAGCTATCAAAAATAAGAGAACTATGGAATAATCCCCCAGTGTGCTGCAAATAAAAGAGTAAAAAAAAAGTACATTTTGTTTCACTGTAATCGTAGCAACATGTGAATAAAGGAAAAAAAAAGTTACTTCAACAACCGGCGAATGACATTCCATTTAAAGCACAAAAAACGTTTTTCACTGCTACACAGAAACGACTAATAAAATATATTAAACATGTTGATAAATCACAAAAAATGGGCCTATCTTAAAATAGGCAGGTTGTCATTGGGTTAATCTGAAATATTTGCTACATATATTTTATTCCACAACAATTATTATTATTATTATAATATCTTTATTTGCAATTATGTTACCATAAACATGCAAATAATCTACAAAGAACGGCCAATCACCATAAAAAACACATTTAAAAAAAAAAAATGACTAAAGTATATACATTTACACAGGAGGAATGCAGAGTGCAGAGTAAGAGGTAATATATCCAGGTTTGAATGTGTTTTAGTGTGTGGGTGTTCTGGTTAATATAGTTGAGTTAGTATTAACAAGTGTTGCCATGGCAAACTGGCTATTCAAAACACAAAGTATAAAAATAAATACATACACACATAATTTCACAACTTGTTTTTCTGTCCAGATTAGGTTTTCTGGGGTTAGTCTGGTTTTTAAATTCACGTCTGAATCTGCAACAGTTATTCCAAGCCAATAGAGCAATGTGGGTATAATGGGGCACATTTATCAAGGGCCGTGCACCAGTTTTCTGTCTGACTTCAGGTTCTTTTAGGTACAAACTGCTCTCACATGTATTTAAGAAGTGCTTGTGCCATGTTTGTGTTGCATGTGCCAAACAAATTTCTGCACTAAAGGGGGCGTTCTGGTGCTCAGTCATATTTAACATGAAAAGTCAGACAGAAGTATGTCACACGCCCTATGTGAAAGGTGCACCAAGTGCAGAGAGCGCCAGATTCGTGAAGAACGCCAGAAATCCTGAATCGGGCGCCCTCTGCACTATACATAGACAAACTGCACTGTTCTTAGTAAATGTGCCCCAATTTGTTTAATCTCAGAAAGTGTTGGGTAGCAGCCCTGGAGATGTGTACCTTTTTGTGAGTTGTTAGAAGGGGCAGGACTGTCAAAATGATTTGCACTATATTCCAGGATTGTAGCTGAACTTTGAGCAATCTGGTGCACCCATGTGTATGGTTTCTTCACTGAAAACAGCACAGACCCCCCCGCCCCTCCCTTCCAGAGTAACTGTTGTAAATTAACCCCTTTAGAATACAGCAAGTTTGCATGTTAAGACTCAGTCCATTATTTTGAAATTTGACATTGTCTCTTCCTGAGTTTTTCTACTTTTTAGACAAAAAGTCATACCACAAATTTTTAGTGGTAGAAAACCTTTGCCATTTGTCTACTTTCTATTCCCATATTTTTTTCATATTTGTTTTTTTTTACAGATTATTATTAGGTACACCATGCTAGTAACGGGTTGGACCCCTTTTTGCCTTCAGAACTGCCTCAATTCTTCGTGGCATAGATTCAACAAGGTGCTGGAAGCATTCCTCAGAGATTTTGGTCCATATTGACTTGATGGCATCACACAGTTGCCGCAGATTTGTCGGCTGCACATCCATGATGCGAATCTCCCGTTCCACCACATCCCAAAGATGCTCTATTGGATTGAGATCTGGTGACTGTGGAGGCCATTTGAGTACAGTGAACTCATTGTCATGTTCAAGAAACCAGTCTGAGATGATTCCAGCTTTATGACATGGCGCATTATCCTGCTGAAAGTAGCCATCAGATTTTGGGTACAATGTGGTCATAAAGGGATGGACATGGTCAGCAACAATACTCAGGTAGGCTGTGGCGTTGCAACGATGCTCAACTGGTACCAAGGGGCCCAAAGAATGCCAAGAAAATATTCCCCACACCATGACACAACCACCACCAGCCGGAGCCGTTGATACAAGGCAGGATGGATCCATGCTTTCATGTTGTTGACGCCAAATTCTGACCCTACCATCCGAATGTCGCAGCAGAAATCGATACTCATCAGACCAGGCAACGTTTTTCCAATCTTTTACTGTCCAATTTCGATGAGCTTGTGCAAATTGTAGCCTCAGTTTCCTGTTCTTAGCTGAAAGGAGTGGCACCCGGTGTGGTCTTCTGCTGCTGTAGCCCATCTGCTCTTCTGCCTACCTTGGTTGTAACGGGTGGCGATTTGAGTCACTGTTGCCTTTCTATCAGCTCGAACCAGTCTGCCCATTCTCCTCTGACCTCTGGCATCAACAAGGCATTTCCGCCCACAGAACTGCCGCTCACTGGATGTTTTTTCTTTTTCTGACCATTCTCTGTAAACCCTAGAGATGGTTGTGCGTGAAAATCCCAGTAGATCAGCAGTTTCTGAAATAGTCCACAAAATAGAGAAAAATATTTTCACTATGACCGGAGCTCCAAGGATTCTTCTTCTCCCGCTTATTTTATCTTAAAACTTCGATGAACAGCACCAATCTTCAATTTCTCCTGCTGAAAGTATGTCACCATTCAGACTAGCACCATCGCACTCTCATTCTCCTCCTTTATTATATTGTAACTGGAAGAAAATATGCAGGCAGATGGTGTGGTACGTTCCAACAAGGTTAAAATTTATTCCAATTCATCATACTCACAAAAAACCATTAAAAATGCGCATATCACAAATTCACATAACGGGACGCTAGCTTTCTATCCGCCCGACCCAGGGTTTCGCCGGCAAGGCTTCCCAGTAGATCAGCAGTTTCTGAAATACTCAGACCAGCCCTTCTGGCACCAACAACCATGCCATGTTCAAAGGCACTCAAATCATCTTTCTTCCCCATACTGATGCTCGGTTTGACCTGCAGGAGATTGTCTTGACCATGTCTACATGCCTAAATGCACTGAGTTGCCGCCATACGATTGGCTGATTAGAAAGTAAGTGTTAACGAGCAGTTGGACAGTTGTACCTAATAAAGTGGCCGGTGAGTGTATTTGGTGATCAATTTAGTTTGGTGATCAATTCCTTCATCTCAGGAATCAAACAAATTTAGATTGGAAATCTATATTCTCAATTAGCCCTAAAATGTACACATTTAGATGGTATTCGAGGTAAAAACACACCCTAAAAGCTGTTTCTCATGAGTACAGCAATACCTCACATGGATGTTAACTGCTGTTACTTCACACAGCGATGTCCAGAAGGGAATTAGTGCTATTGAATTGTTGGTGGGTAGATTTGGCTACAGGTGCCAAAATTCTAGCAGAGCCCTAAAGTACAAGTACAATAAAATTCCCCCAAACATGACACGATTTTGAAAACTATACCCCTCAAATAATTTATCTAGGGTTGCAGAGGACATTTTAATTCTCAAGGTGCTGGCCTCAAATAAAATTTTTTCTCAAATATGCAATTTGAGTGCCAAATTTATTTTGCCCAACTCATGTCACTTTAGACAGACAAGCCAAATATCATTATGTCATCTCCCGGGTACGGCAATAACCCATATGTGGCAATAACCTACAAGCTGGTCACACGGCAGGGCTCAGAAGGGAAGGAGAAAAATGAAGCTTTTGGAGTTCCGTTTTTAGTAGATTGGTTTTGGGGTGCCCCTGAAGCACCAGTACAATGGAAACTCCCAAGAACTGACAACATTTTGAAACCTATACCCCTCAAAGTAATTATATAGATTTGCAGTAAGCATTTTAACCCCGAGATGTTGGCCAAAATTTTATACAAAAGGGATGTTGCAGATTAAAAGATGCATTTTTCTCTAAAATATGCCATTTTAGTGCCAAATGTACTTTGTATTTTTTGTAACTCATGCCACTAGGGACAAACACATCAAAAGTGACTATATGGGTTCTCCTGGGTACAGCAATACCCCATATGTGGCAATAATATACAGGCTGGGCATATGACAGGGTTTTGAAGGGAAGGAGCAAAATTTAGCTTTTGGAACTCCGTTTTCACTATACTAGCTGAGAAGTGAACCCATGTTGGAATCAGCACCCCACAAAGAATTTATCTAGGGTTGTAATGAGCGTTTTCACACCCAAAATGCTGGCCCAAATGTAATACAAATATGCAGAGTAAAAATGCCATTTTCTCCACAAATGTGCCATTTTAGTTGCAAATGTATTTTGCCCAACTAAAGCCACTTTAGACAAACACACCAAAAATCATAATGCAGCACATGGGCTCCAAATGGAAGAACTGGCATTTGGAACACATTTTACATATTTTATTTTTGGAAGCATTTCTAGATGCCCTTGGAGACCAATACAGAAGAAACCCCTGAGAACTAACCTTATTTAGGAAACTATACCCCTCAATTAATTACTCTAGGGGTGTAGTGAGCATTAGAGATAATGCATAATGGATAGTACACAGTAAATATCCTTTATGGCATCTTCGGCACAGGTCATGAGCCTGGAGACACCGCAAAAATCATTATGCGGGTTCTACAGGCTGGGCTGTAGACAGACAGGATTCAGAAGCATGCAACATTATGTATAAGCTGTGCAGAGTACATTACAGTAAATATCTAAATATCCAGGGAGGTGTGATATATCTGGAAATATTCCTTCTTACGTAGACCAGGTTCCTAACGCCCCTAACACACTTTAAACATTTTCTGTGTCCTTCCCTTGCTAGCAGTTTGGGGAACTTCTCTTGGAAAGTGTTCCCTGGTACAATATTTGTGGCCTCACTTCTGGAAACTCCAGGAAAGTTCCCCTCTGACCTGCATATCGATTTAAGGCTACATTCACACGAACGTGTATATACGCCCTAAGTATGTACCTTCCCCATACTCACCAATGGGCGTACGCCGCCCTACAGGAGTGGTCCGATACAGCACACGTGTGTGCCGGGAGAAAGATAGGACATGTCGCCATATATTACTATGAAGAAGGGCGGTGAGCGGTGCTAATCCCCTCCTCCTCTCCCCAGCGCCGACGGTTAACGTTAATATAGCCTAACATGTATGCAATATACAGTGCTATCTGTATGATGTGCACGGCCAGCTTCTTGTACCATGGCAAGAGATTCTGAGGGCTCTATTCTGAGTCCTTCCCTTCATATACTCTGAACTTAATTACATAGTATAGTTACATAGTTTATATGGTTGAAAAAAGACACATATCCATCAAGTTCAACCAAGGAGTGAAGGAATTGGATGAGGAAGGGATTAAGGGGAAACAATTCTATATAACATAACCATCAATGTTATTTAGATGTAAAAAGCATCTAGACCCTTCTTGAAGTTCTCTGCTGTCCCTGCTGTGACCAGCGCATGAGGCAGGCTATTCCACCGATTCACAGTTCTCATAGTACAGTTTTCTCCAAACGGAGACAGTGCCCCCTTGTCTTTTGATTTGATCTAACCTGGAACAACTTTCAACCATATTTTTTGTATGGACCATTCATACATTTATATAAAGTAATCATGTCCACTCATAGTTGTCTCTCTTCCAGACTAAATAAATCTAGTAATCTTTCTTCATAATTGAGACCCTTGAAAACCCCTTAACATTTTGTGTCTCTTCGTTATACCCTCTCCAGGTCCAGGGCATCCTATTTATGGACCGGAGCCCAGAACTGGACAGCATATTCCAGGTGAGGCCTAACCAATGCCTTGTACAGTGGTAATATTACATCCCTATCCCCAGAGTCCATACCAGATTTAATACATGACAATATCTTGCTGGCTTTAGAGGCAGCGGATTGACTGCTGTTATTTAATCTATGATCTACTAGTACCCCCAGGTCCTTCACCACAAGGCACTCTCCCAGATTTACTCCCCCAGGGACATATGTTACATGTGGATTATTACCCCCCAGTGCATAACCTTACACTTATTCACATTAAACCTCATTTGCCAAGCGGATGACCAAACACTCAGTTTGTCGAAGTCAAACTACAGCCTATGAACATCCTCCATAGACTTTATTACACTACACAGCTTGTCATTTGTAAAAATAGATACAGTTTTATTAATTTCTACATCTAAGTCATTAATAAATATATTAAATAGTAGTGGGCCAAGCACAGAACCCTGGGGTACACCACTCATACCTGGTGACCATTCTTAGTAGGAATCATTGACTACAACTCTTTGTCTCTCATCTGCTCACCTTTTTATAGAAGCAGATCAGTTTAGTCTCAAAACTTCTATTTTTAGTAAACCCATGCTAGCTATCACTTAATATGCCATTTGATGTCACAAACTCCTGTATGTAGTCTTTAAGTAACCCTTCCAATATGTTCCCCACAATTGAAGTTAAGCTTTAAAGCTCCATTTTTCCTCTAAATGTAACAATGGTCATTTTAACCAGTTCAATTTTAGTTTTGTCAGACCACAGGTCATGTCTCTAAAAGTTAAGGTATTTTTTTCCTGTGTGCATTTGCAAACATTAATCTGGCTTCTTTTGGAGTAATGTTTTTTTCCAGGCAAAGTGGCCTTTCAGTCCATGTTGGTACAATACTCATTTCTCCATGGATAATGACACACTCTTAGCAGCTTCAGCCAGCATCTTCAGAAGGTCTTTTGCTTTTGTTCTTGGGTTAATATGAACATTTTGGCACATTCTTCTCAAGGACACAGAACCTCCTTCCTTAGCAATATGATTACTTGAAATCCCCTTCTTCTTTGTAGTTGCATATAATGGTCTGTACAAATTAATGAGGCATCTTCAGGTTATCGTACCCAAGGATGAACCAGACTTAAACAATGGTACCCAATACCAATGAAATATATGTAAACCTTTGACATTTCAGAAAGTAAAAAATTGGCTTAAAAATTCTCTCTTGCTCAATGGTCTGGCATTTGGCAAATATAAATCATTTTAGTAATCCTAACTGACTTAAAACAGGAAAGGTTTATTCTGATTTCATGTCAATTAGTGAGAAAAACATCCACACGTGTATGCTTATACATACAACTGTGTATATAATCTAGCTTACTTATTTTTCAATAAGCTTTAATAAAAGGTGTAACCAAAATGTAGTGCCATTATTGATAAATAGTCAAGCAACAATTTCACACAGGATATTGCTAAAATGACAGTACTGGCATGAAAACAGAGGGACAATCACCAGCTACCTAACTGTCCGTTAACATAGGTAACAGTAGCTGCAGCAATTAAGGTATAAGCCCACTAAGATGAGCAAATAGAAACTGCACAGTAGGGGGAACACAAAGACAAAGGAAAAAAAACAAATAAGGGGGAGAACCATTTAAGTTACTGTATATATTCTCCAATATAAGCTGAGTTTTTTGGCGGAATTTGCTGATTTTAGGAGGCTAAAGGACCCAAGATGATGTCCCCCTGGTCACATTACATGGGGAGGAGCTGCTGGATTCAGCCAAGGCAAGGTTATAAAACTGATTTATGGTGATCTGAGGGAAACAATTTCTAACTAGAAAAGGTGTGTCAGTTAGTTAATAGGGCTCTATGGGAATCTGTCACTAGCTGTATTTGTGAAAAATGTGGTGACAGGTTATTTTATGAAATAAGCTGCTCTCTAAGCAGCTCAGCACTCCACAGCACTGTAATCCATGTGCATCATGTGACCCAACGCATCCATCAGTGGCTTCTGCTAAAACCTGAGCGCTATTCTGGGAAAGCTGCTGATGGATGCATTGGGTCGCATGACCATCCCATCCCTAAACTTACCCCATAATTACTCATTCTTAAATACTTAGTATTTTCCACTCTTCTAGAAAAAAAAATATAGTGCAATGCCTGAGACTTGCTACCCTATACAGTAGTATTGCAAAGCAGTGTGTTTTCTAATGACTGAAGCCCACTTGATAGGAAGCAGAAGTGGCATACTCATATGCCCATACTTACCAGCGTCTGGATTGTAAATTATTTTGCGAGTGGGAGTTGATCTACTGCACAGGCTATGAAATAAGTTGTCTGTTTTTATCATTTTCACATTTTCCTCTTAATCCTTCTGTTATGTGTAACAAGGCAGAAAGCTCCAAGGCAACAGCTTCTAAACGAGAATATGGTTGGCTTCTAGTGAAGCTATTATTGCTTTAGAAACTTATAATAACAAGGACAGGAGATGTATTGTTCTCTGTACACTATATACATTAACTGCTGGATGCTCATCAAAAAAAAAAAAAAAAACATTTCACACTAATGTTTGGAGCCCCAAACCATCGGTCATTAAAGTGAATAGGTGAAAACTGCAGATCATTTCTGGACCACTCCACAATTAGCACTGTGAGGCCGATTTATCAATTTCTTTATGACAGTATTTTGAAATACTTTGTGCCAAGAAGCTGTCTTAAATGTCTTGCTTTAAATTGATTGTGCTTTTTAGACATTTTTTTAATTTGGACAACAAAGGGCTAGGCCTAAGGGAACGTGTAACTAACGCTTCATGGGATAGGGGACGTGTAACTATAGTTATGGAAATCGGACGGAAATTTTGCACATTTTTCTGGCATAAATCAAGCCATAGACTTCTATTACAGTGGGACCAGATCAATGTCACAATTGTCTTATGTTTAGACACTTTTTATTGGGATTTGGGCAGATTTTGAAAAAGTCATGAAAAAGCTGTTCAAATGTGTTGGCTATTTACAAGACAGATGTGGAATATTCCAAAGAATAGAAAATGTTACATTCTACACCTTTCTCATTGCGTGTCCATAAGAATGAAAATGGTGTATACATTGGACACAAATGTTCTTTAGCTTTTGTGTTGGTGGGGATATAGAAGATTCTACACCTGACATTAGCCTTCATCTAAAGGTTACATCTAAGGAGGAAGCAATATACAAGTGCTTCTCAATAAATTAGAATATCAGCCAAAAGTTTTTTTTTTCAGTAATTCAATTCAAAAAGTGAAACCCACATGTTATACAGAGTCATTAAAACTTAGAGGGAACTTTTTTGAGTGTACATACATGTTAAACATTATGGCTTACAGGGAAGGAAAACCCAAACGTTATTAGAATATTATATTAAATTTTTTGAACACAGAAATGTTAGCCAAATGAAAAATATGTACAGTAAAAGCATTGAATACTCCTTTTGTATCAATCTGGCGTGGCATACAGGTGGTCAGCTGATGGCACTGCAGAGGTATAATGGTTGCTTTGAGGGAAGCAGAGGGAAGCAAGAACTACCAGAAAATGTTCTGGTAGGTGGCTGTGCTGCCTTTGGTCTTGATAAAACACAGTGGACCTACGCCAGCAGAGGACATGGCTCCCCAAACCATCACTGATTGAGGAAACTTCACACTAGACCTCAAGCAGCTTGGATTGTGACTCTCCACTCCCCCAGACTCTGTGACCTTGATTTCCAATTGAAATGCAGAATTTACTTTTATCTGAAAACAACACCCTGGACCATTGACCTACAATTAAAGGGGTATTCCAGGAATATGAACGTCTGACACAAAAACCCATGATGATATAAATAAATAAATACCACAATACTCAATGTCATTAGTAACAAAACGGAGCTTAAATAATTTGATTTTATGATTTACAAAATTTATGGCCTCTCTAAAGTAGGTGGAGTTATCACTAAGATGGCCGCCACTGGAAACTACAAGTTCCATGATCCTTTAGTTCTCAGTAACTCCTCCTCTCTCTTATGCTCTGCTCCCAGTGATGATATAACAAACTTTCTTGCTCTGTTACCATAGTAATGATGTGTAACTGCCATCACCACAACACTGGCCATACTGAATGCACTGCAACCAACCAACTACAGCCAAGCGTAGTGGTGATCACATGACCTGCCCAGGCAGGTACAGGACATGTGATGTGGACATGTGACCAGCGGCCATCTTCTGTCCTGCAACGGACCGCGCGGAGGAAATTAACGGACTGATTAAAGGGCCAGTAGCATTTTAATTCTTTATTACAGTCTATGTCATCAGCATTTTCTGCTAAGGGGAGCAAAATTTTAAATAACAACTAATTACACATTAGCTTATATTTTGAGTGCCCACTTGTATATGAATTATGCTGATTCCTGGAATACCCCTTTAAGTTCTTTATATCCTTCTGAAGGTGTCTGTTGGGCAGGATTGGATTGTCACATGAAATGCGGCACTTGTAGCCCATGTTCTGGATACATCTGTGTGTGGTGGCTCTTGGAGCTGCAGTCCTCTCCTAGAGAATCTACCCCAAATTTTTAAATGGCCTTTTCTTAGCAATCCTATCCAGGTTGCAGTTTTCCCAGTTGCCTTTGCACCTATCTCTACCACACTTTTTTCTTCCACTCAACTTTTCATTAATATGCATTAATATTGATACAGCTCTGTGTCTACAGCCAGCTTCTTTTTTTGCTAATTTTTTTTTTTTTCAAGGTTTTGATGGACTCTGGTCATATTATATAGCACTTTACAATTGTATGCAGGGGTCAACTAATACCTATATTATGTTTACACAAGGGCAATGTGGAATTTTTTGTCTCTTTGTTACTCCTTTGTAGGTTTGTCAATTTTATCCATATGATTTTTTTTTATTGGACATAATACATTTCTATATCTTTACCATTGTGTTCTTTACTCATTGTTATTGTTTACAAATATAGGCAAATTGTGTTATTTAGAGGTGTTAGTGTTTAGCCACACACTCTCACCTCAAACCTCTCTTTTTGGAGTGGTACCTTCTGAATATCTGTCAAGTTAGCAGTCTTCTCCATGTTTGTGTTGCCTACTGAACCAGAGTTCAGGTTTTAAAAGGTGGTTTTAAAACCTTTTGGAAGCCTTTATCGGGGTTTTTGGTTATTTATTAAAATTTTCTAAGATAATGACTTTTGGGTTTTCCTTGGCTTTAAGCCATAATCTTCAACATTTGCCTTACTGCCACAAAGCATTCATGCAAAAGGAGCCCTGCCCAAGTACGGAGTACAATTACTGTAAAGACTTTGTCATATCATTTGGCCAACATATCATTTTTCAAAACATTTTATTGGACTTCTAAAATAGTCTTATCTGAGACAATGACTTTTGGGGTTTTCTTGGCTGTAAGACATAATCATCAACATTAAAGGGGTTGTCCGAGAGCCTAAAAAAAACCTAATAGAAGCTGGGAGGGGGCTGGTTAAAAAATAAACATTTACTTACCTTTGTGGTCCCTCCCGGCGTCCCATGCCGCCATCACTCCGGTCCGTGTACCATGTAAACAAACAGGGGCACGGAAGCCATACTGTGTTCAGCTTCCGGCAGGCCACCTCGTACCGCATGATACAGTGCTGGGAACAGAAACGGGTGGGTGTGGCCACCTCGGCCAGACGGAAGCTGGACACCGCGCGGCTGCCGTTCTCTTTGTTTGTTTACATGGTGCACGGACCAGAATAATGGCAGCGCGGGATACCAGGTGGGACCGCTAAGGTAAGCAAATGTTTTTTTTTTTAACCAGTTCCCTCCTGGAACCAATAGGTTTTTATATATATGCTCTCAGACAACCCCTTTAACATAAACACTTTAAAAAGTTCCCTCTGTTTGTAAAGTCATTTTTTTTTTAAATTGAATTACTGAAAAAAAACTTTTAACTGATTTTCTAATTTATTGAGAAACATTTGTATGTATATGTGCTGTGTGTAATCTTCTTACTAGTGGGGCTCACAGAATCAAAGAACCACCTCTGTTATTCTAGGGTTATTTTGGGAGAAATTCAGCAGTTGCCACTAGTTCTCAATGCATTGGTATGCAGCTTCCCATTGATAAATGCTGCCTATGTCATTGTCACACAGTGTGATTGATATTTGAGATGTTCATGTCAGGCTGGGCTTATATTCTGATCTTCTACTCCTATTTATAATGAAGTATTTACATTCCTGTTTCATCATAAACGCGAGTGACATATTGAAAACATTTTAATTCTGTGTTTGAGTATGAAATTTTATCTTGAAATACGAGACCAGCGCTGTAGTACCATGATAAGTGCAACTAGCACAAGATGATGCACTTTGCTATACAATCATCCTTGCTATTTTACCCCTATTCAAAGTTCTTGTCTTTTCTGATTGGAGATCCAAAGGACGCTACACATTTTGGAGAACCACATTGTGTTACTGCTTGGCACATCTTTGATATACAGTAGAGAACAGCACACAATTTCCTAAATTTAAAAGGTCAGTGTGTAGTCATATAGTCAGCATATTCTAACATGAGTATTATGTTATTTTGTAAATTGTATATATTCTAAAGCACAGAATAAAAATGTAAATGAGATAATTGTAAAAGAACACTGATCTAAATGAGAGGACACTTTCAGATACCTGCAAGTTACTGGTGTTAATCTGGCATCTGGTTCTAATTTCCTTAAAGGAAACCTACCATTTCGGTCGCGCGCAGCGCCGAAGCAGCTTCTGCTATAAAGTTTAAAAAGTGTTAAAACCGCGGTTTATAACACTAACGAAACTAAGCACCGGCACCAGCTCACCCTGAGCTGGTGCTCGGTGTTTACAGCTTACACCGACCATTTGAAATGGTAGGTTTCCTTTAATATCTTACAAACCCTACTTAACTGGCAACCTAACTTTCCAGTTTTCACCCACTTTGAAAAAATATTGCGCTGTTTCAAAGTGACTGAAACCCTTCGGCAGCAGGTTCCAAGTCTGTGATTTCTAGAATATTCTTATTCAGGTCCCCCAAGAAGGATGGTCACCCTCAACAAATGCAGGAGAGGACAGGCTGATGCAGAGAATCTCCATGGGTTTTTGTTTCAACACTGCAGCTGTAATTGTTTACCAGTTTAGCAGTGTACCCTAAATACACTAACAATCACAGTACAACACAAAGTGCCAACACAGAGAATCTAAGTACCACAGTACAGCAACAAATACTATCTCAGTAACCAAATATTGCAGAACCCAGAGCAGACAATAATAGTACTGTAGAGCACATAGCAGGCTTAAAGGAAACCTACCATTTCAAATGGTAGGTGTAAGCTGTAAACACCGAGCACCAGCTCAGGGTGAGCTGGTGCCGGTGCTTAGTTTCGTTAGTGTTAAAACCGCGGTATCGCGGTTTTAACACTTTTTAAACTTTATAGCAAAAGCTGCTTCGGCGCTGCGCGCGACCGTGCGCGTGCAACGCCTGCGACATTTCCTTATAGGCGCCGCACGATCGTGCGCCGAAGCAGTTTTCTACTATAAAGTTTAAAAAGTGTTAAAACCGCGATACGCGGTTTTAAGAAACTAAGCACCGGCACCAGCTCACCCTGAGCTGGTGCTCGGTGTTTACAGCTTACACCTACCATTTGAAATGGTAGGTTTCCTTTAAAATACTAGAGGACCCCCAGAGCAGACAAAAATTATGTACCTACAGAGAAGACAAATACTGATACTAAAGACCCAAAGAGAAGACAATAATACTTAAGAGCATAAAACTAATAACATGGAGACCCCCAGTATAGACAAAGAAGGGATTCTTGATCCACTCTGTGTGTATGGTGGTGGGGGGTAGAGTGGTTCATTGTGTCATGAGAGGTGTACAGTATATGATTTAGGAACACTATTATTTAGGTGAATATATACTGTAAGTGACTGGTATATTATTGGTGCAGTGCGGAGATGTGGTGCCGGGAGCTGAGGACATCTGCCAGCAAATTCAACAGTCCTGGGTGGTAGAAGACGTAATGATGTCGTCTTACTGATGGAGCAGATCGTCACCTGTGAGGTACTAGATGCCACTATTGTCTGTGTCACTGACTGGCTAGTGGTACCACGTGTGATGTGACAGAGGGCCAATTACTAATTTTAAGTAATGTCAGCGGTGTTGGGGCATCAGGGGGGGGGGGGCAGCATTTTAATTTTCGCCTCAGGCAGCAAAAACCCTAGAATCGGCCCTGAGTGCAATAGTACCAAATACCAATGATATATATGTAAAATTTTGCAGAAAGTAATAAAATTGTCCTAAAAATCTCTTGTCATATACATAATTTTGGTAATCCTAATTGACTTAAAACTGTAAAGGTTTATTTTGCTTTCATGTTACATAGTGAGTAAAACATTTGCATGTGTCTTTTTATATAGTGTATGTAACTTTCTGCTTTCAACTGTATGTATACATCTTTCCCATTACCTACTTACTCCCTTTATGTCCTGCTTCTTCTTGGTCACTTTTATTTTGTTCACTATTAAAATAAGAAATAACTAACATATAAAAAATTTAAGAGCATAAAACTAATAACATGGAGACCCCCAGTATAGACAAATATAGGAGACCCCATAGCAGACTGGAGACCGCATGGAAGACAATACTGGTGACCCCTAGAGCATTAAATTAATAATACTGGAGATCTCAGAGCTGACAAAAAATAAATAAATTCTCTCATTTCCTGGCTCTTCTCCTGCCTGCACCACACCGCAGCTGACATGGTGATATCCGATGTGACTAGTGATTTCATGACATACTATTACGGCATGAAGAGCTATTTGCCACACCATAATAGTACATCATGGAGCAGCAACAGGTTAAATAATAATTCTTTATAGTGCACACATTTTACGCAGCGCTGCTCAGAGCTTGACAAAAGAGATCTAAAACACCAGTGATCTAATGACAGTGCTCAGCATCTAGCTACAATCCTGGAAAGTACATGCATATTTTACAGTCCCGCTGCTACTTACAACAAATACAAAGCTGTGATTACACAGATCTCAGGGGCTGCTGTCTAGCACGGTCTCTGAAGCATTGTATGGTCAAAATTGCTGACAGATCTCCTTGCGTGATCACACTTGTCATCTGTTACTCATATCATCTGCCTGTCCCTTCTCAACCCAAACATACTTTTGAGTGCTCTGTGTCAGCATTATTCAACACTAAATGCACTTTTCAGTGCGCCGTATGAATAACGCTGAACAGTATTCCCTGTAGTGCTAGTTAGTTATCCTGATACACAGTGCGCATAGGTTTTTCTTTTTTGCACTTTTTAGTGTGTGAGTAGCGTTGCAGTGTAATTTTTGTAGTGGTAGTTAGGTTCCCTGATTAGTAGTTTGTAGCCATTTCAGGCGGTGCACATAGGTGGTTTTCTTTTTGCACCTGGTATATTTCTTTTCCAGTGTGCCATGTATCAGGTGTGCCCATATAGCTAGGTGCACTTCATATAATTTTTTCTGTGTGCCCTCTATTAGGTGCACTTCATTACATTTTTTGAGTGCATATTGTAAATTGTGCCATTACAATGTCACAAAAAACGTGACATATATAACAAGCTGGTCTCTGATACATAGTCATCTAGAGGGGATGATGGCCCTTGTTCCTTTCCTCTTGCTCATCTTCCTGCAACCTGGAAGAACCCCTGAGAAGGTGCCCCAGGACCTCATCGGAAGAAGTGCCCGGGACTTCTACGGAAGTCAGGTGCGAGCAAGGCGGCTACAAACATGGCTTAGTTACACTTGTTCTATCAGGAGGAATGGGCCCTAATTTACTACCGACTATTGTGAGAGGTCTGTGGAATAAGTATTATCTAAGAGTATAAGAATATCCTAAACATTTGTCTCAAGTCATACAGTTTAAGGAGAACCTGTCATGCAAAATAACCCCCTAATCTAAATATATTTCATAAAATGTGATTAGAAAGCATTGCCTCTATCCCTTCATTGTCCCTCTACATGCATATAAACCTAAGCAATGAGGTCCTAAAGCTGTATGCAAATGACCTGTGAAATGTCCAATGAGTCATTAGCAGACATGAGCAGGGGGAGGAGAGGGGAGGGGTAACAGGGGCGACTTCACTGCCTCTGACCATGTGACCAGCTTCATTTACATAATAAAGAATAGATGATTTTATAATGATTTATGTTTTAACTGACTAGATAGAGGCTGGGATGGAATCCATGTGAGCTGCTCCAACAGGTAGTAGTGACAGGACTAGTGACAGAGACCTGATGACAGGTGTCCTTTAAATGCAATAGTACCAAATACCAATGATATGTATGTAAAATTTTGACTTTGCAGAAAGTAATAAAATTGTCCTAAAAATTTCTCACTCATTATTCTGGCATCTGTCATATACATAATTTGGGTAATCCTAATTGACTTAAAACAGTAAAGGTTTATTTTGCTTTCATGTTACATAGTGAGTAAAACATTTGCATGTGTCTTTTTATATAGTCTATGCAACTTTCTGCTTTCAACTGTATGTATACATCTTTCCCATTAACTACTTACTCCCTTTATGTCCTGCTTCTTCTTGGTCACTATTATTTTGTTCACTATTAAAATAAGAAATAACTAACATATAAAAAATGTGACCAGAAATGTAACTACAGGACTAACAGTCATAGAAACTCCTATGGGCCCCCTCAATGTCAGGGGGTCTGGTCACCCGACTTGCCACATTGAAGAATAGAGAATGTGCACCATTATATGCATATAATATAATTAGTATAGTTGACAAAAGTCATATGTCCATCAAGTTCAGCCAAGGAACGGATGGGATTAGAAAGAGATTAGATTAGAAACAAATATATATTATAATATAATGGTAATGATATTTTTATGTAAAAAGGCATCTTAACCCTTCTTGCTGTCCCTGCTCTGACCAGCACCTGAGGCAGGCTATTCCACAGATACTCCATACTCCTTATCTTTTTTGTGGCCTTTTGTTGTAAACTTTCCAGCTCCAGGGTATCTTTTTATGGACTGTAGCTCATAATTGAATTGCATATTCCAGGTGAGGCCAAACCAATGCCTTGTATAGTGGTAATATTACATCCCTATCCCTTGAGTCTATACCTCTTTTGATGCATGACAAGATCCTGCTGGCTTTAGAGGCTGCTGATTGACACTGCATGCTGTTATTCAATCTATGATCATTATCTACCATAATCTATCGCTGACCAGCCCATATAAAACCTGCAGTCAGAGTGAGCTCCGTTTGCCTTTAAATGGCTGCAGACTGATTCCCTGCTCGATTATTGCTATGGCAACCCTCTGAGCTAAGACCCCAGGGCAGTCCATAATAAATACCAGTAAGGTCCTGTTACAAGAGGGGTGTCAGCCTATGCATCAGTTACACATTACAATTGCATATACAGGTGAAAAACCCCAAATAAACCCCACAGTAGTATCGCCACTTCCGTAATGACCGGTACAATAAAAAAAAAAAAAAATTATTATACGTACACAATGAACGCCATAAAAAAAAAATTATGATTTTAACTGAATTTGTCCCACATAAAATGCAATAAAAAGTGATAAAGGTATTGTTGTAAAGCACAACATGTGCCACAAAAAATAAGCCCACGAAAATGAAAAGTTATTCTACTTGAAAAATGGTGATGCAAAAATTATAGATTTTTCCCCACATTCGTTTTATTATACAAAATTAATAAACCGTAAGCCAAAATATAGAAATTTGGTATTGTGGTAATCATACTGATCCGTTGAAAAATCTAATATATTAGGGTTTATGGTGAACACCAAAAACAACAACCCCCCGCCACAAGAAGAGTTCATAAATTTTCAGCAATAGGAAATAGCCACCCAAAATAGTACCACTAAAAAATGCATCTCATATCGCAAACAAGCAGCCATTGCATGGCAATATTAACGGAGAAAAAATATTTCATAGCACAAATGTGCCATGAACCTACTAAAACCCACTAAATTCAGTGGCAAAGGCATCGCCCCCCTTCCCTTCTGAGCCTCACTGTATGTCCCTACAACAAGTAATGTCCACATGTGGGGTGTCTCCATACTTGGGAGAAACTGCATAACAAATTTTAAGATGTGATTTCTCTTTTTATCTTTTGTGAATGTGTAAATTTTAGGGCTATATGAACGTATAACCAACAAAACCTGACCCTTCTATATTTCCCCTCTGTTTTGATTTAATTACTGTAAAGATATCAGGAGCTAAAAATCTTCATAAAAGTCGTTTATGATAGTTTGTGGGGTCCAGATCTTAAAATAGACTGATATATAAGGGGTTTCTAATATTATATATGGCAAATTTCATTAAAAACAGTTATTATCCCCCAAAAAAGTAAATTCTGAAATCTCCTTAAAAATACAGAAAACTGATGTTCAATCTGTAAGCCGCCTGATATCAAAAGAAATTATCCAGACATTTCAAAGCTTATGAAAACATAAAGCAGAAAAATGGGAAATTGTGTTCAACAACTAATTTAGATGGTAAAACTATTTGCCTGAAAATTAGATAATTTCGAATTTTGTAAATGGAAAAGTTTAAAAAAAAAATCAAATTTTTTTTATAAACGTAAAACTTATAAGCCAAAATTTACCACTAAAATTAAGCACGTGACAAAAATATGTTTGCGCTATATAAATAACGGATTATTATGACAATTTAAAGCGACACGTCAGTTGCCTTAAAGAGGTATTCCAGGAATCAGCATAATTCATATAGAAGTGGGAACTCAAAATATAAGCTAATGTGTAATTAGTTGTTATTTAAAATTTTGCTCACCTTAGCAGAAAATTCTGGTGATATAGACTGTAATGAAGAATTAAAATGCTGCCGGCCCTTTAATCAGTCCGTTAATTTCCTCCGCGCGGGCCGTTGCAGGACAGAAGATGGCCGCTGGTCACATGTCCACATCACATGTCCAGCACCTGCCTGGGCAGGTCATGTGATCACCACTACGTTTGGCTGTAGTCGGTTGGTTGCAGTGCATCCAGTATGGCCAGTGTTGTGGTGATGGCAGTTACACATCATTACTATGGTAACAGCGCAAGAAAACCTGTTACATCATCACTGGGAGCAGAGCATAAGAGGGAGGAGGAGTTACTGAGAACTAAAGGATCATGGAACTTGTAGTGGCTGCCATCTTGGTGATAACTCCACCTACTTTAGAGAGGCCACAAATTTTGTAAAATCAAATTATTTAAGCTCCGTTTTGTGACTAATGACATTGAGTATTGTTGTATTCATTTATTTATATCATTATGGGTTTTTGTGTCAGACGTTCATATTCCCGGAATACCCCTTTAAGCTTTAAACTGGCAACGTCCTGAAGGTGTTAATGATCAGCCAATGTAGCTTCAGTTTTTATTTTGTGGGTCATAAAATATTTTTTAATGGCAGAATATAAACCCACTACCCCTAAAAAAACATATATTAACCTAAGATTTTGCTGCATTTACTGTTTAAAAAAAGGACATAAAAAATGTATTCTCTGCCTCAATCTGATAACTGAATATCTGTGTAACCATACCTGTGTGTGTTGTTAGTAGAAACAGGAACATAAAAGATGCATTTATAATGGTTGATTGAACACAAAAATTTGAATTCCCAGATTTTGCTGAACACTGGGGATCCCAGCTGTGATACATCTCCAGCTATATCGCAGTTTAAACACATTTTGATGAACAGACCCGAGGTAGCTTCGGCGCTTGTTGCGCACGACCGTGCGCGCGCCTCCATAGGAAGTGCCGGAAGCTGCTTCGGGTCTGTTCATCAAAATGTGTTTAAACTGCGATATAGCTGGAGATGTATCACAGCTGGTGCCCGGTGTTTACAGCTAATACCTACCATTAGCATTGGTAGGTTTCCTTTAAAGGGAACCTGTCAGTAGAAATATATCTAATAAACCAATACCAGTATGTTGTCAAGCAGCTGAACAGATTCCAGATGATGTTTCTTTCATGGCCCAAGTTGGTGGCATCATCCAGAAAATCAGATATGAAGTGAGTGTAAGTTCGTTGTATAAAGTGAATGAGGCGGAGCTGCCAGGCGAGTAAAACCCTCTAAGCAACACTTACTAAAGTAAGCCGCTCCCTAGACCTGCCCCAGTTAGAGCATTGTTAAACCTGTAGCTTTATCGGAACATAACAATAAGCTTGGAAACAATCCACTTAGTAGTGGTCCGATCATCGAATCTAGCTTACAGCAGTCTGGCGTACTCATGAGGGGGCGGTTAAAGGCGCTGCCCTCTCTTCAGATTCTCCCCCGCCGTTCCCACACCAGATGTCGGCGGGGACTGCTAGGCTTGATGGTGCAAGTCACTGCCTCCTCGGACCGGCCCCTCATGAATAAGCCAACTACTATCGACTAATAGAGGATTGTTTCTTAGCTCCGATAAAGCTTTTAGATTTTAGCTTAAAGATTTAACAATGCTCTAACTGGGAGAGGGTTAGGGAGTGGCTTACTTTAGTAAGTGCTGCTAGAGGGTTTTATTTGCCTAACAATGAATTCAAGGTTTCCCTGTCTCAAAATGCCCCCTTCACTGTAACTGGTCCTGCACCCTGAGACATTGCTAACCAGATCTCCTGAAGTCTGTTTCACAATGCAAGTCATGGGAGGAGATCTTCAGAGGCAGGGTGAGCTTGACTTCACTGTTAAACTCTCCGCCTCCTTGACTATATACTACCAATTTACATTTCACTTCAAAGTTGATTTTCTGGGTGAGGGAGCCATACTGGGCTATGAAGGAAACATCTGTAAGGTGTAAAGCTTCTAGACAAAATACTGGTAGTAATTTATAAGTTTCTGATGACAGGTTCCCTTTATAAAGAATAACCTGGAGTGGTGCAGTGGCATGTAAACAAGGGCGGGCTGGCCATATGACCCACCGGGAAAAATCCAGTTCGGCCGGTCAAAAAAAAAAAAAACATATACTCACCTTTCCGACGCTCCCCGAAAGCTCCACTGATACAGTCCGGCCGGCAGTGACAGCTCGGTGTGTGCTGGCATCGCACAAACTATGAAGTTGGCAAGCGGTTGACGTCATGGTCTGTGAGCCGCCAGCGCTCACTGAGCTGTCACCACCAGCCGGACTGCATCAGCGAAGCTTTGGGGGAGTGTCAGAAAGATGAGTAGATGGTTTATTAATTAAATGTGATGGGCAGGCTGGCTGTATACAGGAAGGGGGGCGGCTGACTGTATAATGGAGTGGGCCGGCAGGCTGTATACAGTGAGGGGGGGGGGGCTATATACTGGGGCGAATAGCTGGCCGTATACTGAGGGGGAGGGATTTCTGGCTATATACTGGGGGGTGTCTGGCTATGTACAGGGGGGCTGGCTGTTTACTGGGTGGCTGGTTGGCTATAGGGGGGGGGGGCTGGCTGTATACTGGGGGGTCTGTTTGGCTATATACAGGTGGGCTGGCTGTATACAGGGGGAATGGTTGGCTGTATACTGAGGGGGGCTATCTGGCGATGGTATATGGCATAATAGTTATATTCTTGTACATGGGGGGCAGTATTAGTAGTGATATCTGCTTTGGTACATAGGGGGCAGTAGTATAGTAGTAATATGTCTTGTACATAGGGAGGCAGTATTAAGTAGTAATATTCTTGTACATAGGGGGCAGTTTATATAAGTTATATTTACTTGTACATAGGGTACATATTTATTCAGTTATGAGTTCTTGTCAAGGGTACAATATATATTAGTGTATATCTGTACATAGGGGCAGTAGTATATATGAATTTGGTAAAAGGGGGCAGATTATGAGTATATCTTGTACATAGGGGGCAGTATTCTAGTAGTAATAGCTTGTGTACATAGGGGGCAGTATAGTAGTATATATTCTTGTACATAGGGGGCAGTATTATAGTGTTAATTCTGTACATAGGGGGCAAGATTATAGGTAAATCTTGTGACATAGGGGGCAGTATTATAGTAGTTATATTCTTGTACATTAGGGGCAGTATTATGTAGTTATCTTCTGTCATAGGGGGCAGTATTAAGTAGTATATCTTTTACATAGGGGGGCCGTATTATAGTAGTTATATTCTTGTACATAGGCAGTATTATAGTAGTATATTCTTGTACATAGGGAGCAGTATTAAGTAGTTATATCTTGTACATAGCAGGCATTATAGTAGTTATTCTTGTATGGGGCCGGATATTATAGTAGTTAGAGTCTTATCATAAGAGAGCAATGTATATAGTATATTTTGCACATAGGGGGCAGTATATATAGTATCGTTATATCTTGTTTAACCAGAGAAGGATTGTAGCAGTTTTTTCCTTTGTAATATAAAGTATCAGTATTAAGTGTGCTCTTGTAAAAAAAGAAGCTTTATTCTGTATATAACTGAGGCAGTGTGAGTCTCCTTCGCGCACTGTACATGTTGATTTGGACCATTAGAAACCTGGGAGTACCTACCCATGGTCACGTCTACTTGTTTGCCCTCACCACTGGAGGGGCCACTTTTAATCCAGTCTGCCCCTGGTACAGCTGGTTTATAAACAGTCTGAGTTATAAAAAAAATTCTGTGACATGAAAAAGATTATGAAGACATTGCTGAAAAGCTTAGCTTTTCAGTGCAGTATCCTGTATCCCAAATAGCGTGAGTGGGGCTGAACCTCAGGCTCAAGCACATAGCTGGGTGGAGGGGTGAGCGCTCGGTGGCCACCGTGTGCTCCCTGGAAGGTGCCATAGACCTCTATGTTCGGCCGTATCACAAGCCTTGGGCCTGTCAACATGACCATTTTGACTGGAAAACAAACGTTCACTACCCAGATTTTACAGCCCAACCAGAGTCCTTCTTCCCAAAAATACAAGCAATTAGCAATAATCATGACTGAGGTCCACGAGACTCCTTGTATGACTATGATTTAGAGTGAGCAGTGTCCATGGCCAATCATAGCCATGGTTAGTTGCCAGGCATCAATTTACCAATTGTCTGTTGGCCACCAATCCGGTATATGTCCGGCCAAAACCCGACCATCGGGTTGGTTCGTCTCTAACTGTGATGCACAAAAAAACTGTGAAATCTGTCACGTGATACTGGTCTTAAGCTGCTACACGCAGCCATCGTGAGGACGTATCTCCGCCTGATATACGTCCCATAGACAGCATGGACCAGCAGCGGTTCACACGCAAACACAGCGCTGTGACTAGTAGCAGCCACAGGGAAAAGATAGAGCATGCTCGCTTTCCCCATGTTTATGAACATGCCGCATAACCCCTTCTCCTCTCCAGTGCACGCTGTATGCTCGCACGGTTGTGCAAATTACTTGTGCAGGGCAGTCATAGAGTTATTGCCTTAGTGGTAGTTAAACGTTATAAGAAAGCGAATAGTAACTGCAAAGCACCTCTGCAGGTACTGAAGTGCTGACCCACCAATATGCCCATAAATCCTTGCATGGGAAACTATAAGGTGACCAACTTTCTGGACAGGTAACGGCTGTGTAGGGTGTATTATTACATTATAGTCAGATCAGTAGGTTACCCAGCTCACAGATGTCTGCTCCTTGGACAGAAACACGGTCATGTGAATACGGATCCGTGTTGAAGGTTCAGAACACACTCATGAATGGTACCAGTTTCAGGGGGGGAAAGGTAACAGCATAGTGCCTGGGTACTGAGAGTACAGATTGCCATGGAACTATAAGATGTGTAGGATTGAGCATCAGGAATAGAAATCCGCCCCCAGGCCCTATGGAGCCCACTCTTCAGGCACTGCGTACACATGTAATGAAGTCCTTCTCTGCCAACCGCGCCCTTCTGCCATGCCGCCACGATTCCGCGAGTGGGAGGGTTCTCACTGGTGCTGACACGTGTGTGGGCGGAACCTTAGCGCATATACCAGGATAGGCGGGTCAATCATCTTGCTATTCTGTGTGATGAGTGTACGGGGTTTGTTACCCTATTACACCGTCTACAGGTAGTGTTCGCCCCTGAGCCTAAACAAGCCAGTGCTCCTGAAGGGGGGCGTCTAAGTCTGATGCCCCGCCCACGTGCGTGTGACACACCAGGCAGAGGCTTCCTGTCTTGCCGCTAGTACTACATACCGGCTGTGCACCTCTCCGGCAGCCTCGCGCGTTGCTTCGCTCCTGGTTACGAACAATAAGCCGCTGCTGCCGTCAGATAACGGTGCATGGCGCCTTGCTCGCTGTCTAGATAAACAGGGCATTCTCCATGGCACCAGTGGACAGGAATGGGAGCACGGGGGAGCGCTCCATTCTACACACTAGTGCCAGGCAGCGAGGGCGGAGCAGTGGAGAGCTCACAGAACAGCCGGGGCAGCAGCAGCCAGCACAATCCACAACATGAGCTGACATTGTGTGAGCCGTCCCGCATCCTTCCGTCCCCTGACAGGACTCGTACCCAAAGACAGGATAGAGCAGGGGGGACAAGCGCTCCGCACACCGGCGACCATGGGCTCTCCTCTCCTGAAGCACACCAACCTGCCGCCGCCGCAGACATGTGGAGACCCACGGAGCACGAGAAATACGCGTCGGTGAGTAGTGGCCGCAGCATCCTCCTCCTCCAGCTTCATGGATCCCTGAGGGGCTGCAACTTTCCTCAGGGAGTTAAACAAAGAGCTGTCCGAGGGGCACAGAGTGCTGCCAGTGACAGCTGTTGCTAGTCTTCATCTCCTTCTACTACATTATATAGTGATTAATCCACTGGGGTGTGCGTGGCCTCATAACGTCTGCTGTCATGTTTCAATGCTTCATCGGCCTTGACATTACAAGTGATCCGGAGTTTCTTTGTATTGTCCCTTCTGCTATTGTTATTGCTTTTGTTGTTTGTGCTGAGGGAATTGTGTGGATTGTTGACATGATGTGAGGTGCTGTTATAGGATGTCATTTGAAGTCCCGCCTATCGCTCCCCCCGCAAATGGACTCTCCGAAAACCCATCACAGACCTCCTTTGTACTTTGTGCACATATCATCCCAATTATAACTGCTTGCTTTAGACATGGAAACAATGCTGATATCAGTATGCCAGGCCATGGCCCATTAACTTATGGCATGTCAATGCGCTGGGTAATAATATAGGCCTTGCACATTTTCCTATGGACCTGCTACCATCTGCGTTTTTTGAGGTTGCACAGAGCTGTACCTGTCTTTCTAAAAATGCAATCTTTTTTACATTCCATATATTATAATCTCCATTATTTCTTATTTATGTTATTTTTAGTTACAATTTATCTTATTTTCTAGAAAGAGGTAATTGTGATAATGTCGATATAGTATAAATAATATAGTGTTGATGAAGTGGAAGCAATGGATCAGGCTGCATCTATAGTTTTTAGTCCCCAAAATGAGACCTGTGCGTTGAGATCTTTGCTTGGTACTCTATTCCATAAAGGCCAGAGCAAGTGAGACAATGTTATGGGTTACAGTAGATCATTATATCCTCCTCGCTGCTGCCCGGTGGTTGTTTAGGAGAGGCCTTGTCCGACACACTCTGCAATGTTTCGCCACACTGCTGGTCTTGAGCAGATCTATTGGGGTTAGAAGTCATTGTACACATGAAGCAGCATGAATATTTGTTTCAGGCATCACAGGCTTTGTATTTCACTACAGATGGCTTCTTCTTTTCATACAGCCTTATTGCATTTGTGACATTGAGGAGGGTCTTGGCTGCTCCTGAATGTTATGTGAAAGCCATGCCAGTTTATTTTCAGGCAGCCTGTTCTGAAGTCATCCAGGGAGCTGTCTTGTCTTGTTGCTGTTCCGTGTGTAGACATTCGCATTATGAGAGACTGGATTGTAGGAAGCGAGCATTGCGCATAAGCGTTTTTTAATACTATTTATTGCAGTGCATATTATCCTTGCAAAGTGTTACAGTATTAATGTAAAGAGCTGTTATACTGTCTATATGTCTGCTGCATTTATTCATACGACTGGTGTCCCTTTTTTTTGCCTGCATTTGTTTCTCTCGGATTTAGATCTGGAAATATTTTCCTTGTAGAGGTCCTCTCTAAAAGTAAATGGTAGCCATTGAGGCAGCAGCCATGTATCAGCAGCCCGAACAGATATGCGTATAACCGTATAGTTTGTCATTTATTCTTTCATTTATGCTTTTTCTACAGGCCTCTTGCCCACAAAATTTTCTTGTACAAGTTAGTCCGAGTTCAAACTGACAGACTTTGACTAGAAATAGACTATTGTTGTATTCACCTTTTCCAGAGTTGTTCACAGTTCTTGCTGACGGTCGTGATGCACTCGGCTGTTCTCATCCTGTGGTTCACTTCTTCCCCCCCCTCCTTTTTCCACTGAGCGTCGACCTGGAGTGGTGCAGTGGCATGTAAACAAGGGCGGGCTGGCCATATAACCCACCGGGAAAAATCCAGTTCGGGCGGTCAGAAAAAAAAAAAACATATACTCACCTTTCCGACGCTCCCCGAAAGCTCCACTGATACAGTCCGGCCGGCAGTGACAGCTCGGTGTGTGCTGGCATCGCACAAACTATGAAGTTGGCAAGCGGTTGACGTCATGGTGTCTGGCTATGTACAGGGGGGCTGGCTGTTTACTGGGGGGCTGGCTGTATACTGGGGGGTCTGTTTGGCTATATACAGGTGGGCTGGCTGTATACAGGGGGAATGGTTGGCTGTATACTGAGGGGGGCTATCTGGCGATGGTATATGGCATAATAGTTATATTCTTGTACATGGGGGCAGTATTATAGTAGTGATATTCTTGTACATAGGGGGCAGTATTATAGTAGTAATATTCTTGTACATTCTTACCACAATATTTATTGTTGCAATTCCCAGATCATTCTCACTCGCTGGACTCAATGATTATAACATTTATTTCGGGGCTCTAGCAGGTCCAAATTACAAGGGCTTAGCTTCAAAGACTCAAGCACTTGCTGGTATGGCCTTACCTGAAACGTTTCATAGACTTAATTAGCTAAGGTGCGTGCGGTTAAACAGTTGCAGTTACAACTGATCATATCAGTTCTGAGGTGGTTTAGGTGCAGTTTGTTAATTTAACAGGTGAACTGAAGGAAATGAATGAAGGGTGAATTGTTGTGAAAGAAGAAACCTGTTCCACAAATGTCATTCACCTGTTAAATTAAAAATCTGACACCTTCTAAAAACCACCACACCCTACTGCGGTTTCTACGATCCATTGGTGATTTGATCTTGACCAGTCCAAACATTTATAATTGAATGCATTTAATGTGTCTAAAATATGCAATGAAATTGTAATTTCAGGGGAACGCCTGAAAGAGATACAGGAAACGGGTGGTAATATGTTATTCAGTCCATCTGGAACAGTCCTCATGAACTCTTTTCTTGTATTGCAAGAAAATTTACGGTGTAAGTCTAGACAGGTCTGCCGAGTAACCTAATTCCCATATGAGTAATGCTCTTGGATGCCATTAAAATTGATTTGAATTCGTTCTCTAAGTTGTTCCGGTATGGATTGATGGACCAATTAAAGGCAGAAGCAGTTAGACAATTTGCAAATGAGTGCATCTCCCGCTTAAAGTTAGGGAGGGAAATCTGAGGACGCGTAAGGAAAAAAAAGAAGTTCTGTAGCTGGATCAGTACAGAGGACATGATCCACTACCCAATCTGCGTAAGAATGACAAAAAACTTCGACATCTACTGCCATCTCAATCTGTCAAAGGCCTTCTCGGCATCGGTAGACAATAAAATAATCGGAAGATGATAATTGTATATATCTTGCTTCTATGCCACAGTGTAGAAAACCAGCCTGTTGGAGTTAAATAGAAATGGATAGGAGAGGAAGCCATTCGCATTGCTAGGGACTTTCGCAAAGAAACTCCGTGATTCAAACAACGAGATGGTGATAATTGGAACATAGATTCGCATTACTTTACCAGGCTGGTAATACGGCTATGGTCATTCGCAGGGCATCTTTGGGAAGTGAGGGCACTCTAGCTATCTCATGAAAGCCTTGTCTAGTGGATTCCAGCAGGCCCAGAGAATTTTTTGTAATATGGAAAAAGGGCAAGGGGCTTTGCCTGTCGCCTTTCTTTGGATGCTTACTGAAATCTAAGCAGTAATGGGCTCCTAAGGCTTCCACTCTTCCTCAAGTGGGGAGGGAGGGCATATTTCTGACAATAAGGACTTATTAAAGGCCAACGAAGGAATGCCGTACGCTATTGTCAGAATATAAATGACGAGTTATTTGAGGGTATAAGTGCATTGATCTTCGACGACTCAATGCTCTTGTCAAGATTGCAGCATTGTTGCTTTATTCTAAAAGTGTCTAAGACACTTAGTCTGTACTCCCTTGCCTTGCCAATCAATAGTGTTCTGAGGGATTCACAGCCTCTGCCAAAGGAAATTCTGAGTCTTCCTTGAAATGTTTATATGAAGTCTCCAAATTACTTAATTTTGTCCAGGAAGGAGTTAGCTCTCTGGCTGTCTCCCTTTTAGTTGTAGCTGTGGATGTTATGTTATGATCCTCCCAAGCAATACTCAGGTTTATGTCCTCCGAGGAGTTTCTGTCAAAAATGTGCTCTGGCAAACAATTCTTCTCCATACGTCCATCAGTTGGTGTTCATTAAAACAGTCCTTTAAAGAGACCTACGCGAACTAGTGGAGCCTGAGGAGGTGTCAATACATGGGTCTAGTGCACTGTATAAGATCTTGCCCACGATTAGAGTGCCATCTGGAATTCTTCTATAAGGTCTAGAAAAGAAGATAAAGGCCTGGGACTGTCCTGTGTTTTGGTAAATAGAGAGAGACAAATGTGGTATAAACTGTGGGTGTTTTTACTTTTAACTAAGATGGTCTCACTTTCCCACTAAGATGAGTCTCCTAACTAAAGCAACCCTGCATATTTCTCCCTCTTAAGAAGGTTAAAGAGGGGGACCCTTTTCAGGGCTATGGGGTCCCTTTACGTTAAATGCACCGATCTCTAATTGCCGCATGGCCCAGGGGGGGAAAGGGGAGGATAATTGAGAAGGGCCGGTAGGAGGAGAAGTAGCGGGTTAGAGGTCGGCCAGTGAATCCAAAATGTAAGAGAAAGGAGATAAAGGGAAGCGAATTCAAGAAGAAGCTCCCAACAAAACATGCGAATAAGTCCAAGTGTGAACTTCTAGGGAAACAATTGGAAGAGAAGTAAAAGGGGGGTACATGGAATGGGCGAGGTGGGAGAGCACAAGACTTCAGTGATGATAGAAATAAAGACACAGTATTAGGAACGGCAAAGAAAACGGCTGGAGGGTTTTATAACTTATTCAGGACCAGCGAGACCATGTATTATTATATGTCAATTGAATGATGTATATTTGCATCCAAAAATACTCCAGGTGAGAACCTTAATTCAAATACAGTTGAGCTTAATATAGCTATCAAAAATAAGAGAACTATGGAATAATCCCAGTGGCGCAAATAAAAGGTTTTAAAAAAAAAAAGTACATTTTGTTCACTGTAATCGTCGGCAACATGTGAATAAAGAAAAAAAAAAGTTACTTCAACAACCGGCGAATGACATTCATTTAAAGCACAAAAAACGTTTTTCACTGATACACAGAAACGACTATAACAATATAAACTCGTTGATAAATCACAAAAAAAATGGCCTATCTTAAAATAGGCAGGTTGGCATTGGGTGGAATCTGAAAGATTTGCTACATATTTTATTCCACAACAATTATGAATTATTATTATAAATAATAATTTTATTGCAATTATGTACCATAAACATGCAAATCTCTACAAAGACCGGCCAATCACCATAAAAACACATTAAAAAAAAAAAAATGACTAAAGTATTACATTTACACAGGAGGAATGCAGAGTGAAGAGTGAGTAAAGGAGGTAATATATCCGGTTGTGAATGTGTTTAGATGTGTGGGTGTTCTGGTTAATAGTTGAGTATTATGAAAGGGTACCATGGCAAACTGCTAGGCCAAAACACAAAGTATAAAAATAAATACTACACAATAATTTCACAACTTGTTCTAGCTATTTCTAAACATCATTTAGCTGGTCAACAAAATGGACTATATACTGTGTATGGGGAAAAAAAAATACGGCAACTATAATGTGTTCTCCAAACGTGGTGCAATTATTCATTAGGCAGATTGAAAGCCACAAAGTTTTTCTGTCCAGATTAGGTTTTAGGGGTCGTCGGGTTTTTAAATTCACGTCTGAATTCTGCAACAGTTATCCAAGCAAATAGAGCAATGTGGGTATAATGGGGCACATTTATCACGGCCGCTTGTTGCACCAGTTTCTGTCTGACTTCAGGTTCTTCTTAGGTACAAAATGCTCCACATGTATTTAAGGAAGTGTTGTGCCAGGTTGTGTGCATGTGCCAAAACAAATTTCTGCACTAAAGGGGGCGTTCTGGCTCGTCTATTAACATGAAAAGTCAGACAGAAGAATGTCACACGCCCTATTGTGAAAGGTGGGCGATGCACCATAGTGCAGAGAGCGCCAGATTCGTGGAAGACGCCAGAACAGAATCCTGAATCGGGCGCCCATCCATTACATAGACAATCACGTCTTAGTAAATGTGCCCCAATTTGTTTAATCTCAGAAAGTGTTGGGAGCAGCCCGGGAGATGTGTCCTTTTGTGAGTGTAGAAGGGGAGGAACTGTCAAAATGTTGCACAATATTCCCGGATTGTTAGCTGAACTTTGAGCAACTGGTGCAACCATGGTCAGGTTTATTCACTGAAAACAGCACAGACCCCCCCCTCCCTTCAGAGGAAATGTTGTAAATTAACCCCATTTAGAATACAGCAAGTTGGGCATGTTAGAACTCAGTCCATTATTTGAAATTGACATTGTCTTCCTGAGTTTTTCTCCTTAGATTAGACAAAAAGTATCCACAATTTTTAGTGGTAGTAGAAAACCTTGCCATTTTGTCGATTTCTATTCCCATATTTTTTTCATATTGTTTTTTTTACAGATTCAGATTATTATTAGGTACCCATTGCTATATAACGGGTTGGACCCTTTGCCTTCGAACGCCTCATTCTTCGTGGCATAGATTTTCAACAGTGCGGAAAGCATTCCTCGAGAGTTTTGGTCCATATGACTGATGAATCACACAGTTGCCGCAGGACTGTAGGCCTGCACATCCATGATGCGATCTCCGTTCCACCACATCCCAAAAGATGCTCTATGGATGAGATCTGGTGAAGTGTGGAGGCCAGTGAGTACAGTGAACTCCATTGTCATGTTCAAGAAAACCAGTCTGAGATGATCCAGCTTTATGACATGGCGCATTATCATGCTTGAAAGTAGCCATCAGATTTGGGGTACCAGGTGGCTCATAAGGGATGAACATGGTCAGGAACAATAATCAGGTAGGGCTGTGGCGTTGAAACGATGCGTCAATGGTACCAAGGGCCCAAAGAATGCAAGAAAATATTCCCCCAACACATGACACAACCACCACCAGCCGAGCCGTTGATAAAAGGCAGGATCGGATCCATGCTTTAATGTGTTGACGCAAATTTGACCCTACCATCCGAATGTAGCCGCAGAACTCGTTACTCATCAGACCAGAGCAACGTTTTCAATCTTTTACTGGTCCCAATTTCGAGAGCTGTGACAAATGTAGGCCTCAGTTTCCTGTTCTTAGCTGAAAAGAGTGACCGTGTGGTATTCTGCTGCTTAGCCAATCTGCTCTTCTGCCGACCTTGGTTTTGTAACGGGTGGCGATTTGAGTCAATGTTGCCTTTCTATCCAGCTCGACCAGTCTGCCCATTTCTCTGACCTCTGGCATCAACAAGGCCTTTCCCCCACAGGAACTGCCGCCTCATGAGTTTTTTCTGTTTCTTGACCATTCTCTGTAAACCCTAGAGATGGTTGTGCGTGAAAATCACAGTAATCAGCAGTTCTGAAATAGTCCACAAAATAGAGAAAAATATTTTAACTATGAGGAGCTCCAAGGTTCTTCTTCTCCCGCTTATTTATCTTAAAACTTCGATGAACAGCACCAATCTTTCAATTTCTCCTGCTGAAGTATGTAACCATTCAGACTAGCACCATGCACTCTCATTCCTCCTTTATGATATTGTAACTGGAAAGAAAATATGCAGGCAGATGGTTGTATGTGGTAGTTCCAACCAAGGTTAAAATTTTTCCAATTCATAATACGTCACAAAAAACCATTAAAAATGCGGAATATCACAAATTCAAAACGGGACGCGAGCTTTGATCCGCCCGACCCAGGGTGTAGCCGGCAGGCTTCCCGTCGATCAGCAGTTTCTGAAATACTCAGACCAGCCTTCTGGCACAACAACCATGCCATGTTCAAAGGACACCAATAATCTTTATTCCCCATACTTGATGCTCGGTTGGACCTGCAGGAGATTGTCTTGACCATGTCTACATGCCTTAATGCCACTGAGTTGCAGCCATACGATTGGTGATTAGAAAGTAAGTGTAACGAGCAGTGGGGACAGTTTACCGAATAAAGGGCCGGTGAGTGTATTGGTGATAATTTAGTTTGGGTGATCATTCCTTCATTCAGGAATCAAACAATTTAGATTGGATAATCTCTATCTCAATTAGCCCTAAAAGGTACACATTTAGATGTATTCGAGTAAAAAAACACACCCCTAAAAGCTGTTTCTCATGAGACGCAATACCTCACATGGATGTAAAATGCTGTTACTTCCACACAGCGATGCCGAAGGGAATTAGATGCTAGTGAATGTGGTGGGTAGATTTGGCTACAGGTGCCCAAAATTCAGCAGAGCCTAAAGTCAAAGTACAATAAAAATTCCCCCCAAACATGACACGATTTTGAAAACTAACCCCTCAAATAATTATCTAGGGTTGCAGAGGACATTTAATCTCAAGGTGCTGGCCTCAAAATAAAATTTTTCTCAAATATGCAATTTGAGTGCCCAAATTTAATTTTGCCCAACTCATTGTCACTTAGACAGACAAGCCAAATATCATTATGTCATCTCACGGGTACGCCATAACCCATAGTGGCAATAACCTAACAGCTGTCACACGGAGGGCTCAGAAGGGAAGAGAGGAAAAATGAAGGATTTTGGAGTTCCGTTTTAGTAGATGGTTTGGGGTGCCCTGAAGCACAAGTACAATGGAAATCCCAAGAAGAACTGACAACCTTTTAAACCTATACCAATCAAAAGTAATTATATAGATTTGCAGGTAAGCATTTTAACCCCGAGATGCTGGCTCAAAATTTATACAAAAGGGGATGGTGTTGTGCAGATTAAATTTAAAAGATGATTTTTTCTAAATATGCCATTTTTAGTGCCAAATGTCTTTGTATTTGTTGTAAACTCAGCACAGGGACAAACACATCAAAAGTGACTATATGGGTTTCGGGTACATTGGCAATACCCCATCTTGGCAAAATATACAGGCTGGGCATATGGAAAGGTTTGAAGGAAGGAGCAACAATTTAGATTTGAAATCCGTTTTCACTATCTAAGCTGAGAAGTGAACCCAGGTTGGAATTCAGCACCCCAAAAAAGAATTGATATAGGGGTTTGTAATGAGACGTTTTCACGACAAAAATGATGTGGCCCAAATGTTAATACAAATATGCAGAGTAAAAATGCCATTTTCTCCACAAATGTGCCATTTTAGTTGCAATGTATTTTGCCCAAACTAAAGCCACTTTAGACAACACACCAAAAATCATAATGGCCAGCACATGGCTCCAAATGGAAGAACTGGCATTGGAACACAAGTTTTACATATTTATTGGTGGAGCATTTCTAGATGCCCCTTGGAGACCAATACAGAAGAAACCCCCTGAGAACTAACCTTTTATTAGGAAACTATACCCCTCAATTAAGTACTCTAAGGGTGTGTAGTGAGCAATTAGAGATAATGAGCATAAGGATAGTCCACAGTAGTAAATATCCTTTATGGCTCTTCGGCCACAGGTCATGAGCCTGGAGGACACCGCAAAAAAATCATTATTCGGGTTATACAGGCTGGGCTGTAACCAGACAGGATTCAGAAGCTGCACATTATGTATAAGCCATGTTGCAGAGTACATTACAGTAAATATCTAAATTATCCAGGGAGGTGTGATATCTCTGAAATTATTCCTCTTAAGTAGACAGGTTCCTAACGCCCCCCTAACACACTTTTAACATTTCTGTGTCCTTCCCGTGCTAGCAGTTTGGGGAGGAACTTCTCTTGGAAAGTGTTCCCTGACAATATTTGTGGCCTCACTTCTGGAAAACTCCAGGAAAGTCCCCTTGGACCTGCATATCGATTTAAGGCTACATCACCCGAACGTGTATATACGCCCTAAGTATGTACCTTCCCCATACCACAATGGGGCACGCCGCCCGACAGAGTGGTCGATAATGCACACGTGTGTGCCGGGAGAAAAAGAGAAAGATAGGACATGTCGCCTATATACTATGAAGAGGGCGGGGAGCGGGTGTTAATCCCCTCCCTCCTCTCCCCAGCCGCCGACGGTTAAAGTTTCTATAGCCTGAACCATGTATTGCATATAACAGTGCATCTGTATGCTGTGCACGGCCAGCTTCTTGTTACCATGGCAAGAGGATTTTGAGGGCTTATTCTGAGTCCTTTCCCTTCATTATACTCTGAAACTTAAGACATAGTATAGTTACATAGTTTATATGGTTGAAAAAGACACATATCCATCAAGTTCAACAAAGGAGTTGAAGGAATTGGCATGGGAAGGGCTTAAGGGGGGGGAAACAATGTTCTATATAACATAACCCATCAATGTTATTAGATGTAAAAAGCTCTAGACCCTTCTTGAAGTTCTCTGCTGTCCCTGCTGTGACCAGCGCATGAGGCAGCTATTCCACGATTCACAGTTCTCTAGTTACAGTTTCTCCAAACGGAGACAGTGCCCCTTGTCTTTGATTTGATCTAACCTGAAAACTTTCAACCATCATATTTTTTGTATGGGACCATTTCATAACATTTATATAAAAGTATAATCATGTCCACTCATAGTTGTCTCTCTTCCAGACTAAATAAATCAGTAATCTTCTTCATATTGAACCCTTGAGAAACCCTTATCATTTTGTGTTCTCGTTATACCCTCTCCAGGTCCAGGGCATCTATTTATGGCAACCGGAGCCCGAAAACTGGACAGCATATTAAGGTGAGGCACTAACAAAGCCTTGTACAGTGGTAATATTACATCCCTATCCCCAAGGTCCATACCAGATTAATACATGACAATAGCTTGTGGCTTTAGAGGCAGCGGAGGGATGCTGTTATTTAATCTATGATCTATCGTAACCACCAGGTCCTTCACCACAAGGCACTCTCCCAGATTATCCCACAGGGACCATAGTTACATGTGGATTATTACCCCCAGTGCATAAAACCTAAATTATTCACATTAAACTCATTGCCAAGCGGATGACCAACACGCAGTTTGTCGAAACAAGCTCAACTGCCAGCCTATGAACATTCCCCATAGACTTTATACACTACACAGCTTGTCATTTGTAAAAATAGATACAGTTTTATATTTCTACATCTAAAGTCATAATAAATATATTAATAGTAGTGGGCCAAGCACAGAACCCTGAGGGTACACCACTCAACTGGTGACCATTCTTAGTAGGAATCATTGATACAAAACTCGTTGTCTCTCATCGCTCACCTTTTATAGAAGCAGATCAGTTTAGTCTCAAAAACTTCTATTGTTAGTAAACCATGCTGGCTGTCATTATATGACATTGAATGTCCAAAATCATGTAGTAGCTTTAGTAACCCTTCCAAATGTTCCCCACAATTGAAGGTAAGCTTAAAGCTCAGTGTCCTCTAAATGTAACAATGGTCATTTTAACCAGTCAATTTTAGTTTGTCAGACCAAAGGTTGTCTCTAAAAGTTAAGGTATTTTTTTCTGTGTGCATTGCAAACATTAATCTGGCTCTTTTGGAGCTAATGTTTTTTCCAGGCAAAGTGGGCCCTTTCAGCCTGTGGGTACAATACTCATTTCTCCATGGATAATGACACCTTTGAGCAGCTGCCAGCCAGATCTGTCAGAAGGTCTTTTGCTTTGTTCTTGGGTTAATATGAACATTTGCACATTCTCTCAAGGACACAGAACCTCCTTCCTAGCAATATGATTACTGAAATACCCTTCTTCTTGGTAGTTGCATATAATGGGTCTGTACAAATTAATGGGGATCTCAGGGATCGTACCCCAGGATGAACCAGACTGAAAAACAATGTCCCAATACCAATGAACAGTATTAGTAAAATTGGACATTTCAGAAAGTAAAAAATGGCTTAAAATTCCTCTTGCTGCAATGTCTGGCATTTGGCAAAATAAATATTTTAGTAATCCTAAACTGACTTAAAACAGGAAAGGTTAATTCTGATGTCATGCAATTCGTGAGAAAAGGAAAAACATCCACAGAGTGTATGCCTTATACATACAACTGTGTATATAATCTAGATCTTACTTATTTTTTCAATAAGCTTTAATAAAAGGTGTAACAAAAGTAAGATGCCATTATTGATTAACTAGTCACGCAACAATTTCACACGGATATTGCTAAAATGACAGTATTGGCATGGAACACAGAGGGACAATCACCAGCTACTAACTGTCCGTTACATAGGTAACAGTTAGCTGCAGCCATTAAGGTATAAGCCCACTAAGATGAGCAAATAGAAATGCACCAGTAGGGGAACACAAAGACAAAGGAAAAAACCAAATAAGGGGGAGACCAATTTAAAGTTAATGTATTATTTCAATAATAAGCTGAGTTTTTGGCGGAATTTGATGATGTTAGGAGGCAAAGGACCGAGAGATTGTCCCCCTGGTAATTACATGGGAGGAGTGCTGGATCAGCCAAGGCAAGGTTATAAACTGAATTATGGTGATCTGAGGGAAAACAATTTCTAACAGAAAGGTGGGATGGGTCAGTTAGTTAATATTTAAGGCTCTATGGGAATCGGTCACGAGCCTGATTGTGAAAAATGTCGGTGACAGGTTATTTATGAAATAGCTGCTCTCTAAGCAGCTCAGCA
The DNA here is from genome assembly GCA_019512145.1 of Engystomops pustulosus. Lineage (NCBI taxonomy): Eukaryota > Metazoa > Chordata > Amphibia > Anura > Leptodactylidae > Engystomops > Engystomops pustulosus. The sequence goes on from CM033644.1 coordinate 122,487,029, forward strand.
CTCCACAGCACTGTAATCCAGTGAATCATGTGACCCAAAGCATCCATCAGTGGCTTATGCTAAAAATGAGCGCTATTATGGGAAAGCTGCTGATGGATGCATGGGTCGCATGACCAGCCATCCCATTTGGCTGGTAAACTCACCAAATTTACTCATTCTTAAATCTTAGTATTTTCACTCTTCTAGAAAAAAAATATAGGGCAAGGCCTGAAGACTGCTACCCTATACAGGGTATTGCAAAGCAGTGTGTTTTCTCATGACTGAAGCCCCACTTGATAGGAAGAGAAGTGGCATACTCATATGCCCATTACTTACGCAGTCTGGATCTGTAAATTATTTGGAGTGGGAGTTGATCACTGCACAGGTATGAAATAAGTTTCTGTTTTTATCATTTTCAAATTTTCCTCTTAATCCTTCTGTTATGTGTAACTAAGGCAGAAACTCCAAGGCAACAGCTTCTAAACGAGGAATATGGTTTGCTTCTAGTGAAGCTATTATTGCTTTAGAAACTTATAAACAAGGACAGAGAGGATGAGTTCTCTTTACACTATTACATTAACTGCTGGATGCCTCATCAAAAAAAAAAAAAAAAACACATTTCACACTAATGTTTGGAGCCCCAAACATCGCCGTCATTTTAAGTGAATAGGTGAAATGCAGATCATTTCTGGACCACTCCACAATTAGCACTGTTGAGGCCGATTTATCAATTTCTTTATGACAGTATTTTGAAATACTTTGTGCCAAGAAGCTGTCTTAAATTGTCTGGCTCCTTAAATTGATTGCTTTTTAGACATTTTTTTAATTTGGACAACAAAGGCTAGGCCTAGGGAACGTGTAACTAACGCTTCATGGGATAGGGACGTGTGGTAACTATAGTTATGGGGGAAATGCGACGGAAATTTGCACATTTTCGGGCATAACTCACTCCATAGACTTCTATACAGGGGGACCGATCCAATGTCACAATTGTCTTATGTTTAGACACTTTTATTGGGATTTGGGCAGATTTGAAAAAGTCATGAAAAAGCTGTTCAATGTGTGGCATTTACAAGACAGATGTGGAATATCAAAGAATAGAAAATATTACATTATACACCTTTTCAGGCGTTGTCAATAAGAATGAAATGGTGTATACATTGACACAAATGTTCTTTAGTTTTGTGTGGTGGGGATATAGAAGATTCTAACACCTGACATTAGCCTTCAATCTAAAGGTTACATCTAAGGAGGAAGCAATTATACAAGTGATTCTCAATAAATTAGAACTATCAGCCAAAAGTTTTTTTTCCGTAATTCAATGTCAAAAAAGTGATGAAACCCACTGTTTAACAGAGTCATTTTGAAAACTTAGAGGGAACTTTTTGAGTGTACAATTGTTAAACCATTATGGCTACAGGAAGGAAAAACCCAAACGTTATTAGAATATTATTAAATTTTTGAAAACAGGAAGATGTTAGCCAAATGAAAAATATGTACAGTAAAAGCATTGAATACTCCGGTTGTATCAAATTGGCGTGGCAATTCCAGGTGGTCAGCTGATGGCACTGCCCAGAGGTATAATGGGCCCAGGTTGCTTTGATAGCAGCCTTCAATTTGTCTGCATTGTTGGGTCTGATGTCTCTCACCTTCCTGTTGACAATACCAAACAGATTATCTATGGGGTTAAGGTCAGGCAACTTTTCTTTCCACTCAAGCATAGTTATACTGCAGTTATTACAACAGTTATTAGTACTTTTGGGAATGTGGAGTCCAAATCCTGCTGGAAAAGAAAAAAATTCTGTCTCCAAAAAAATGCTGTAGCAGAGGGAAGAAAGAAGAACTACCAGAAATGTTCTGGTAGGTGGCTGTGCGGCTGTGGTCTGGATTAAAACACAGTGGACCTACGCCAGCAGAGGACATGGCTCCCCAACCATCACTGATTGAGGAAACTTCACATCGACCTCAAGCAGGCTTGGCTTTGACTCTCCACTCCCCAGACCTGTGCCTTATTTCCCAATTGAAAATGCAGAATTACTTTATCTGAAAACAACCACCCTGGACCATGACCTACATTAAAGGGGATTCAGGAATATGAACGTCTGACACAAAAACCCATGAGGATATAAATAAATAAAGACCCAAAATACTCACTGTCATCGTAACAAAAACGGAGCTTTACATAATTTGATTTATGATTTACAAAATTATGGCCTCTCTAAAGTAGGGAGTGATCACTAGATGGCCGCCACTGGAAACTACAAGTCCCATGATCCTTTATTCTCAGTAAATCCTCTCTCTCTTTTGCTGGCTCCCAGTGATGATTCTAACCCAACTCTGCTTGTTACCATAGTAAGATGTGTAAACTGCCATCACACAACACTGGTCATACTGAATGCACTGACAACCAACCAACTACAGCCAAGAGTAGTGGTTGATTCAACATGACCTGCCAGGCAGGTACAGGACATGTGGATGGGGACATGTGACCAGAAACCAACGGCCATTCTTCTGTCCTGCAAGGACCGGCGCGGAGGAAATTAACGGGGACTGATTAAAGGGACAGTAGGCATTGTACTTCTTTTATTACAGTCTATGTCATCAGCATTTTCTGCTAAGGGGAGCAATATTTTAAATAAAAACTAATTAACATTAGTTCTATTTTGAGTGCCCAATTGTATATGAATTATGCCGGGATTCCTGGATACCCCTTTAGTTATTTATATCCTTCTGAAGGTGTCGTTGGGCAGGATTGGATTGTCACATGAATATTTTGTTACGCACTGTAGCCCATGTTCGGATACATCTGTGTGTGGTGGCTCTTGGAGGCTGCAAGTCCTTCCTAGAGGAATTACCCCAAATTTTTAAATGCCCTTTCTTAGCAATCCTATCAGGTTGCAGTTTCCCAGTGCCTGTGCACCTATCTCTACCACACTTTTTCCTTCACTCAACTTCATAATTATGCTTTGATACAGCTCTGTGTCTACAGCAGCTTCTTTTTTTTGCTTAGTTTTTTTTTTTTTTCAAGGTTGTGAGTGGACTCTGGTCATATATATAGCACTTTACAATTGTAGGCAGGGGTAACTAATACCTATATTATGTTTACACAAGGGCAATGTGGATGGAATTTTTGTACTCTTTGTTACTCCTTTGTAGGTTTGTCAATTTAATCCATATTGATTTTTTTTTATTGGACATGATACATTCTATATCTTTACCATTGTGTTCTTTACTCATGTTATGTTACAAATAGAGGCAAATTGTGTTATTTAGAGGTGTAGTGTTTAGCCACCACTCTCACCTCAAACTCGGTTTTGGAGTGGTACCCATTCTGAATATCTGTCAAGTTAGCAGTCTTCCTCCATGTTTGTGTTGCCTACTGAAACCAGAGTTCAGGTTAAAAGGTGGTTTTAAAACCGTGGAAGGCATTAGCGGGGTTTGGTATTATTAAAATTTTAAGAAATGACTTTTGGGTTTCCTTGCTTTAAGCCATAAATCTTCAACATTTGCCTTACTGCCACAAAGCATTCATGCAAAAGGAGCCCTGCCAAGTACGGGAGTACAATTACAGTAAAGACTTGTCAATCATTTGGCCAACATATCATTTTTCAAAACATTTATGGACTTCAAAATAGTTTATATGAGACAATGACTTTGGGGTTTTCTTGGCTGTAAAATAATCATCAACATTAAAGGGTTGTCCGAGAGCCTAAAAAAAACCTAATAGAAGCTGGAGGGGTTGGTTAAAAAATAAACATTTACTTACCTTCACCCCCCACCCCCCCCCCCCCAATTTGTGTCCCTCCCGGCGTCCCATGCCGCCCTCACTCCGGTTCAGTGTAACCATGTAAACACAAACAGGGGCCGAAGCCATACTGTGTTTCAGCTTCGCAGGCCACCTCGTACCGCCATGATATAGAATGCTGGACAGAAAACGGGTGGGTGGGGTGGACACCGCGGCCGACGGAAGCTGGACCGCGCGGCTGCCGCATCTCTTGTTTGTTACATGGTGCAACGGACCTGAATAATTGGCGGCAGCGCGGGATACCAGGTGGAGGACGCTATGGTAAGCAATGTTGTTTTTTTTTTAACCAGTCCCTCCGGGAACCAATAGGTTTTATATATATGCTCTCAGGAAAACCCCTTGAACATAAACACTTAAAAAAGTTCCCTCTGTTTGTAAAGTCATTTTTTTTAAATTGAATTACTGAAAAAACAACTTTCTTTTTTTCTTTTAACTGATTTTCTAAATTTGAGAACATTGTATGTATATGTGCGGTGTGTAATCTTCTTACTAGTGGGGCTCACAGAACAAAGAACCACCTTCTGGTATTCTAGGGTATTTGGGAGAAATAGCCAGTTGCACTAGTTCTCAATGCAAATGGTATGAAGCTTCCCATTGATAAATGCTGGCGGCTATGTATTGTCACACAGTGTGATTGATATTTGAGATGTCATGTCAGGGTGTGCTTAGATTCTGCTTTTACTCCTATTATAATGAAGTATTTAAATTCCTGTTTCATCATAAACGCGAGATAGTGACATATTGAAAACATTTTATTCTGTGTTTGAGTAGAAATTTTTTTATCTTGAAATACGAGACCAGCGCGGTAGTACTAAGTCCCTGATAAGTGCAACGAGCCACACAAGATGATGCACTTTGCTATACAATCATCCTGCTATTTACCCCTATTCAAGTTCTTGTCTTTTCTGATTGGAGACCAAAGGGACGACTCACATTTGGAGAAGAACCACATGTGTGTTCTGCTTGGCACCCATCTTTGATATACGTAGAGAAACAGCACACAAATTTACAAATTTAAAGTCAGTGTGTAGTCATAAGTCAGATATTCTTAAAACATGAGTTTATGTAGTTTGTTAAATTTGTATATATTTAAAGCACAGAATAAAAAATGTAAATGAGTAATTGTAAAAGAAACACTGATCTAACTGAGAGGACACTTCAGATACTGCAAAGTGACTGGTGTTAATCTGGCATCTGTTTTAATTTCATTAAAGGAAACATACCAGTTCAAATGGGCGGTGTAAGCTGAAACACGAGCACCAGCTCAGGGGTTTTTTGAGGCTGGTGCCGGTGCTTAGTTTCGTTAGTGTTATAAACCGCGGTCATCGGGGGTTTAACACTTTAAACTTTATAGCAGAAAATGCTCTGGAGCTGCGTGCGCACGACGTGCGCGCGCCTACCGACATAGGAAATGCCGACAGGCGTTGCGCGCACACGGTCGCGCGCAGCGCCGAAGCAGCTTTGCTCTTAAAAGTTTAAAAAGTGGTAAAACCGCAATACGCGGTTTATAACTCTAACGAAACTAAGCACCGGCACCAAGCTCACCCTGAGTGTTGCTCGGGGTTTACAGCTTACACCGACCATTTGAAAATGGTAGGTTTCCTTTAAGATCTACAACCCCTATTAATGGCAACCTAACTTTCAGTTTCACCCACTTGAAAAAATAGTGCGCTTTGTTTCAAGTGACTGAAACCTTCGGCAGCAGGTTCCAAGTCGGTGATTTCTAGAATATTCTTATCAGGTCCCCAAGAAGGATTGGTCACCCGCACAAACAAAATGCAGGAGAGGAACAGCTGAGCAGAGAGAGAATCTCCATGGAGTTTTGGTTTTTCAACACTGCAGCGTATGTTTACCAGTTTAGCATGGTTTTTTTTTTTTTAACCCCTAAAAATAAACAACAATTCACGTACAACAACCCAAAGTGCCAACACACGGATGACTGAAGACCACAGTACAGTGGCAACAAATACATCTCAGTAACCAAATATGCCCAGAACCCGAGAAGACATAATAGTTATGGAGAGCACATAGCAGCTAAAAGGAAACCTACCATTCAAATGGTCGGTGTTTGGGTGGTAGCTGTAAAACCGAGACCAGCTCAGGGTGAGCTGGGCGGTGCATTAGTTTCGTTAGTGTCTAAACACCGCGGTATCGCGGTTAACATTTTTTTTAAACTGTATAGCAAAAGCTGCTCGGCGTGCGCGCGACCGTCGCGTGCTAAAACACCTGCCGGCATTTCCTATATAGGGCGCTGCGCACGATCGTGCGCCGAAGCAGTTTTCTACTATAAAGTGTTAAAAAGGGTTAAACCGCGATACCGCGGTTTAAACCTAACGAAACTAAGCACGGCCCAGGCTCACCCTGAGCGGGCGCGAGTGTTTACGCTTACACCCTAACCATTTGAAAATGGGAGGTTTCCTTTAACTATAGAGGACCCCCCAGCGCAGACAAAATTATGTTGTACCTACAGAGAAGACAAAATAACTGATACTAAAGACCAAAGAGAAGACAATAATACTAAGAGCATAACAACTAAACCAGGAGACCCCCAGTATAGACAAATATAGGAGACCCCATAGCAGACTGGAGACCAACATGGAAGCAATCCTGGTTGTCCCTAGAGCATAAATTATAATTACTGGGATCTCAGCGCTGACAAAAACTTAAATTAAAATTCTTCATTCATGGTCTTTCCTGCCTTGCCACCACCGCAGCGGACATGGTGATATCCTCTGCTCATCTCCTGCAACTGGAAGAACCCCTGGAAGGTGCCCCAGGAACTCACGGCAGAAGTGCCGGGACTTTCTACGGAAGTAGGTGCGAGCAAGGCGGCTCTAAAAAACATGCTTAGTGACACTTGTTCTATCAGGAGGAATGGCCCCTAATTATTACCGATAGGTGCGAAGTCTGTGGAAGAAGTATATCTAGAGTATAAGAATACCTAAACATTTGTCTGAAGTATACAAAAATACCCCACTAATCTAAATATATTTAATAAACTGCGATTAGAAAAGCATTGCCTTATCCCTTCATTGTCCCTCTACTGCCTGAAACCTAAGCATGACGGTCCTAAAGCTGTATGAAAATGACCTGTGAAATGTCCAATTGAGTCATTTAGCAGACATGAAGCGGGGGAAGGAGAGGGGAGGGGGTAACGGGGCGACTTCACTGACTAGGACCATGTGACCAGCTTCATTTCACATTAATAAAGGAATAGATGATTTTATAATGATTTTGTTTTAACTGAATAGATGAGGCTGGATGGAGAATCCTTGTGAGCTGATTTCCAACAGGTAGTAGTGACAGGACTGTGACAGAGACCTGATGAACAGGTTCCCCTTTAAGTGCAACAGGGCCGCATCTGCCCATGAGGCGAGGATGAAAATCCGCTCAGGCGCGGATGACGAAGCCGTAATAAAGGCGGCGTAATTGTGGGCCATATTGTGGGCGATTCGGGTGGAAATTTGCCGCCCGAATCGCCCACATGAAAAATCATCTATAAAGCAGAACAGGCGCGGAGATGTTACAGAGCGGAGGCGGCACACGATATTTGTCGTGCGCTATGTTGCTCTGGAGGACTCAGGCAGCGTGAGATGATGTCACGTGCCTGCGTTCCCCTCACAGAGCACAGGGCCGCCGAAAGGAAGAACAGGGAAAAGGACGCGGAGCGCCGCGGGGGGATTGTGACAGGAGGCGAAGGGTGAGTGATTGCTTTAGTATTTTTTTATGTATATGAATAGAAACCGGGGTTCTGTTTATATTAAAAAGGGGGACTGTATATAGGAGAAGAGGGGGATTGTGTATATAAGAAGAGGGGGATTGTGTATCTAAGAAGAGGGGGGACTGTGTATATAAGAAGAGGGGGACTGGTATATATAAGAGGCGGGACTGATATATAAGAGGGGGGATAGTGTATTATAAGAGGGGGGATGTATATTAAGAAGAGGGGGACTGTCTGTATACTATAAGAGGGGGATGTGTATATAAGAAGAGGGGACTTAGATATAAGAAGAGGGGGACTTGTATATATAAGAGAGGGGGATTGTGTATATAAAGAAGAGGGGGATTGTGTATATATAAGAGAGGGGGATTTGTATATATAATGAAGAGTGGGGGGATGGTCTATTAAGAAGAGGGGGTGACTGTATATATAAGGGAGGATATAAGAAGAGGGGACTGTATATATGAGGGACTGATAATACGAAGTAGGAGGACTGTGTCATATAAGTGCCTCACATATTATTCAAGGGGCTGTTATAATAGACTACAGGGAGCTGCTTATTTATATATAAGGGGCTGTATATTATATACCTGGGGGTGGACTTTAACACATATTTTAACTACCCATGATATAATCAAGGTGGGCGATATAATATACTTGGGGGTGAAGCAGTTATATGGGAGGGGGCTGATCGTTATATAAATAGGAGGGGCTGTATTTAAAAGGAGGTGTGGTTATGAGGGGTACGGTGTAATGTAAGTGGAGTGGGGGCATTGATTCCAAAAAAAATTTGGGCGGTGTAATCTGATTGAGTTCTGTGGGAGAATCTGGATATAGGGGTCAGATTTTTTTTTTAAATTCAAACCATAGGAGCGTATTAATTTAATTGGGGAGGATGGAGCTTTTATTATACATTTTTAAACTAAATGAAGAAGGGGATTCTTGATCCACTCGTGTGTGTATGGTGGTGGGGTAGGGTAGAGGGTTCAATTGTGTTCATGAGAGGGTACAGTATATGATTCGGCAAACACTATTATTTAGGTGGGAATATATACTGTAAGTGACTGGTATATTATTGGGCAGTGCGGAGATGGGTGCCGGGAGCTGAGGAATCTGCCCAGCAAATCAACAAGAGTACCTGCGGTGAGTAGAAGAGTAATGATGTCGTCTTATGATCGGAGCAGATCGCTCCACATGTGACCCCACGTACTAGAGTCGCAACTATGACGAGTCGGTGGTCATGACGCGCATAGTGGTACCACGGTGTGTGACAGAGGGCCCAATTCTAATAATTTTAAGTAATGTCAGCGGTGTGTGTTGGGGCAATCAGAGGGGGGGGGGGCAGCCATTTAATTTTCGCCCCGAGCAGCAAAAAACCCTAGAATCGGACCATGAGTGCAATTAGTACCACATACAAGATATATATGTAAAATTTGCAGCAAAGTAATAAAATTGTCCTAAAAATCTCTGTCATATACATAATGTTGGGTAATCCTAATTGACGTAAAACTGTAAAGGTTTATTTGCTTTATGTTACATAGTGAGTAACAACATTTGCATGGTTTTTATATAGTGTATGTACGTTTTCGCTTTCAACTGTATGTAACATCTTTCCTTACCTACTACTTCCCATTTTGTCCTGCATCTTCTTGCGTCATTTTATTTGTTCACTATTAAAATAAGAACTGACTCACATATAAAAATGTGGACCAGAAATGTAACTACAGGACTAACAGTCCTAGCAACTCCTATGGGCCCCATCAATGTCAGGGGTCGTGGTCACCAGACTTGCCACATTGAAGATAGAGAATGTGCACCCATAATTGCATATAATAAATTAGAAGTTGACACAAAGTCATATGTCCTCAAGTTCCGCCAAGGAACGGATGAGGTTGAAAGAGATTGCATTAGAACAAATAAAGATATATTATAGTATAATGGTAATGATATGTTTTATTTGTAAAAAGGCCTCTTAACCCTTCTTGCTGTCCCTGCTCTGACCACGCACTGCAGGCAGGCTTTCCAACAGATACTCCGTACTCCTTATTTTTTGTGGCCTGTTGTTTGTAAACTTTCCAGCTCCGGGTATCTTTTTATGGGAGTGTAGCTCTAATTGAATGCATTACTTCCAGGTGAGGCCAAACCAGTGCCTTGTATAGTGGTAATTATACATCCCTATCCTTAGTCATATCCTACTTTTGAGAATGACAGTCCATGCTGGCGTTAGAGGCTGCCTGATTGACACTGCAGCTGTATATTTCATTATGTCATTATCTACCATAATCTTCGCTGGACCAGGCATATAAACTGCGTAGTCAGAGTGAGTTTGCCTTAAATGGCTGCAGGACTGATCCCTGCTCGATTATTGCTATGGCAAACCCTTGAGCTAAAGACACCAGGAGTCCATAATAAAATAGCAGTAGAGTCCTGTACAAGAGGGGTGTCAGCCTATGCATCAGTTACACATTACAATTGCATCTACCAAGGCTGAAAAACCCCAAGTACAACCCCACGTAGTATCGCCACTTCAGTAATACCAGTACAATAAAGAAACAAAAAATTATTATACGTACCACAATGACTGCCATAAAAAAAAAAATAATATGATTTTAAACTGAATTGTCCCAATAAATGCAATAAATAAGTGATAAAGGTATTGTTGCAAAGCCCAACATGTGCACACAAAAATACAGCCCACGAAATGAACATGGTATCTCTTGAAAAAGTGTGTTGATGACCCAAAATTATAGATTTTTCCCCACATTGTTTATGTATACAAAATTAATAAACCGTAAGCCAAAATTAGAATTTGGGTATTGGGATCATATGATCCGTTAAAAATCTAATATTTAGGGTTTATGGTGACCAAAAACAACAACCCACCGCACAAAGAAGAGTTCATAAATTTTCAGACAATAGAAATAGCCACCCCAAAATGTACCCTAAAAATGCTCTCCTATCGCAAACAGCAGCCTGGCATGGCCCCCAATATAACGAAGAAAAAAATATTTCCTAGCACAAATGTGCATGAACACTAAAACCACTAAATCTGTGGCCAAAGGCATCGCCCCCTCTACCTTCTGAGCTCACTTGTAGGTCACCTACAACAAGCGTAATGTCCAAGTGCGGGTGTCTCATACTGGTGGAGAAGAGAGAAACAATGCCACAAAACAAATTTTAAGATGTGATTTTCTTTTTATCTTTGTGAATGTGTAAACAGTTTTAGGGCTATGAAGTTAGTAACCCACAAAACCTGACCCTTCTTAATTCCCCTATGTTTTGATATTAATTACGTTAACGAGATATCAGGACTAAAAATCTTCATAAAAGTCTTATGTATGTGTCGGGGTCCCGATCTTAAAATAGACTGATATATAAAGGGGTTTCTAATATATATATGGATAATTTCATTAACAACAGTTATTATCCCCAAAAAATAACTTCATGAAATTCTTAAAAATACGGAAACCCTGAGTTTCCAATCTGTAAAGGCCGCCTGCTGATATACAAAGAAAGAAATTTCCAGAACATTTCCAAAGCTTATGCAAAAATAAACGCAGAAGAAAATGGGGAAATGGTGTTCAACAACTAATTTTAGATGGTAAAAACTATGTGCGCTGACAATAGATAATTTCGAATTTGTAAAATGGCAAAGTTTTTTAAAAAAAATCATATTTTTTTTAGAAACGGTAAACTTATAAGCCAAAATTTACCACTAAATTAAGCACGTGACCAAATATTTTTGCGCTATATAAATAACGGATTATTATGACATTAACGCGACACGTCAGTTTGCCTTAAAGAGGGTATCCAGGAATCAGCTAATTCATATAGAAGTGGACATCAAAATATAAGCTATGTGTAATTAGTTGTTTTTAAAATTTTGTCACCTTCGCAGAAAATTCTGGGTGAGTATAGACGTAATGAAGAATTAAATGACTGCGGCCATTAATCAGTCCGTTTAATTTCTCACGCGGGCCGTTTGAGGAACAGAAGATGGCCGCCTGGTCACATGTCCACATACACATTTCCAGCACCTGGACTGGGCAGGTCAGGTGATCACACTACGTTTGGCTTGTAGGCGGTTGTTGCAGGCATCCAGGATGCGCCAGTTTGGGTGTGTGGCAGTTACACATTCATTACTATGGTAACAGAGCAGAAAAACGTCCAACCTACATAGACTGGAGCAGAGAACAGAGGGAGGAGAGGAGTGTACTGAGGAACAAGAGGGTCAGGAAATTGGTAGTGGCTGACACTTGGTGATAACTCCGCCCATACTGTGAGAGGACGGCACAAATTTTGTAAAAGCAATTATTTAAGCTCGTTTGGAATTTGGGGGATAATGACTGAGTATTGTTGTATTCATGGAGTTATATCATTGGGTTTTTGTGTCAGACGTTCATATTCCGGAATACCCCTTTAAGCATCTAATGGCAACGTCCTGAAGGTGTTAATGACAGACAATGTAGCTTCAGTTTTATTTTGTGGGTCATAAAATATGTTTTTAAATGGCAGAGATAAAACCCACTACCCCTAAAAAAACAATCAGTAACTAAGCATTTCATGTTTTGCTGCATTTACTGTTTAAAAAAAGGACATAAAAAATGTTATTATTCTGCCTCAATCTGATAACTGACTAATCTGTGTAACCTACCTGTGTGGTGTGTAGTAGCAACAGAGGACATAAAAAGATGAGTTTATAATGGTTGATTGACACAAAAATTTGAAATTCCAGATTTGCTGACACTGGGGATCACAGGTGATGACATCTCAGCTATATCGCAGTTAAAAACATTTGATGAACAGACCGAAGCAGCTTCGGCATTCCTATGGGGCGCCGCGCACGGTTCGTGCGCAATCAAGCGCCGAGCAGCTACCTCGGGTCTGGGAATAAAATGGTTAAACTGCGATAGCTGGAGTTCAACAGCTGGTGCCCGGTTCTACAGCTAAACCTACCATTAGCATTGTAGGTTTCTTAAAGGGAAACCTGTCAGTAGAAATATATCTAATAAACCAAATACCAGTATGTTGTCAAGCAGCGTGAACAGATTACCAGATGCATGTTTCGTCATGCCCAAGTGGTGGCATCAACCAGAAAATCAGAGATATGTAGTGAGTTGTAAATTCGTTTGTATCAGTGCTTGAGGCGGAGCTGCCAGGCGAGTAAAACCCCTAAGCAAACACTACTAAAGTACTGCTTCCTAGACCTGCCCAGTTGAGCGATTGTTAAACTGTACGCTCTATCGGAATACATAACAATAAGATTGGAAAAAAATCATAGTAGTGGTTCTGTCACGGGTGCCTCTGTGACCCCACTCGGGGTCGCAGGGGCACCGTTGCCGCGTCCATGGTTGCCCCGGTACCCCGGCATCTTACTTACCCGTCCCGTTCCCCGCGACTCTGGACAGAAGGACAGACGCGCGTCCCCGAACTACTAGGGCGCGCGCGCGCACTTTAGCAAATGTAAAGGGCCAGTGCGCACTGAATTGGCGCGTGGCCATTTTCACCAAATCTACTTAGCTGCCTCTTATTGTATCTCTTGACGGATCTTTGTGAGCTTCACAGACTGAGAGAAAGGCCTTTACTGCGTTTTGCCTGCAGTTTCTGATGTATCCTGCGGTCCTGCGTCTACTGTGTCCCTCGGTTCCGTTGTTACAAGCTACTCTGTGTTTCCGTGTTCTGTGTTATCCTCGTGTGGTCCTGTGTTACCGTTTCCCCTCTGTCGGACTCTACTGTTGCTGACCCCGGATTGAACCCCTGACGTTGAACTCTGCAGCCTGCCCTGACTCGTGCTTGCACTTGACCACGAGATGACTGCCGTTATGGACCTCAACACTTAGCCTCCACTGCGAAGTCACGCCTGAGGAACGACCGGTGGTTTACCACGCCGCGTTGTCTAACCCGCTTTGCGGCGGGCTCTGGGTGAAACCGGGGGCTACCACTTAGAATCCGGTCCAGTAGTGACTGAGGTCATAGTCTGCAGTGGTCCAGTGGATCACACTACCGCAAAAACTGACAGGTCGATACATCGAAATCATAGTTACAGGCAGTCTAGCTGGCGTCTATGAGGGGCGGTTTAAAGGCGCTGGCCCTCCTTCAGATCTCCCCCGCCATTCCCACAATCCAGTGTCGGCGGGGACGCTAGGCTGATGGTGAAAGTCACATGCCTCCTAGGCCGCCTCATGAATAAGCCAAACTTACTATCGACTAATAGAGGATTGTTTCTTGCTCCGAGAAAGCTTTTAGATTTAGCTTAAAGATTAAAACAATGCTCTAACTGGGAGAGGGTTAGGGAGTGGCTTACTTTAGTAGTGTGCTTCAGAGGGTTTTATTTGCCTAACAATGAATTCAAGGTTTCCCTGTCTCAAAAATTGCCCCTTCACTGTAACGGTCTGCACCGAGACATTGCTAACACAGATCTCGTAAGTTGTTTCACAATGCAAGTCATGGGAGGAGATCTTCAGAGGAAGGGAGCTGATCACTGTTAAACTCTCCGCCTCCTTGACTATATATACCAATTTACATTCACTTCAAAGTTGATTTTTCTGGGTGAGGGAGCCATACTGGGCTATGAGGAAACATCTGTTAGGTGTAAAGCTGCTAGACAAAATACTGGTAGTAATTTATAAGTTCTGATGACAGGTTCCCTTTAAAAGAATAACCTGGAGTGGTGCAGTGGCATGTAAACAAGGGCGGGCTGGGCCATATAACCCACGGGAAAAATCCAGTTCGGGCGGTCAAAAAAAAAAAAACATATACTCACCTTTCCGACGCTCCCCGAAAGCTCCACTGAACAGTCCGGCGGCAGTGACAGCTCGGTGTGTGCTGGCATCGACCAAAACTATGAAGTTGGCAAGCGGTTGACGTTCATAGTCTGTGAGCGCCAGCGCTCACGAGCTGTCACCACCAGCCGACTGCATCAGCGAAGCTTTGGGGGAGTGTCAGAAAGATGAGTAGATGGTTTATTAATTAAATGTGATGGGCAGGCTGGGCTGTATACGGAAGGGGGGCGGCTGACTGTAAATGGAGTGGGCCGGCAGGCTGTTACAGTGAGGGGGGGGTGGCTTAATATGGGCGAATAGGCTGGCCGTTATACTGCGGGGGAGGGATTTCTGGCTATATAATGGGGGGTGTCTGGCTATGTACAGTGGGGGCTGGCCTGGTGTTTACTGGGGGAGCCGTTTGGCTAAATACCGGGAGGCTAGCTGTAGACTGGGGGAGCCGTTGGCTATATACAGGGAGCTGGCTGTATACTGGGGGGGGTGTTGGCTATATACAGTGGGGGCTGGCTGTATACTGGGGGGGGTCTTGCTGGCATATACAGGTGGCTGGCTGTATACAGGGGGGAATGGTTGGCTGTATTGGGGCGGGCTATCTGGCGATGGTATATGGCATAATAGTTATATTCTTGTACATAGGGGGCAGTATTATAGTAGTAATATTCTTGTACATAGGGGGCAGTATTATAGTAGTAATATTCTTGTACATAGGGGCATAGAAATACGGCCCCCTAGTGTCCAAGAAATATCAGCTGCTCATAATACCTTGCCCCCTATGTACAGAACTTCTATACTTCTTAAGTCTGCGCGCCCCAGTACAAGAAGATTACTACTCTTAATACTGCCTTGGTGTAATATAAGAAGAGGGGGATTGTATATTAGGGATGTTATTAAAGAAGAGGGGATTGTGATATAAAAGGGTGTATATATAATGAAGAGCGGGGGAGGTATATTAAGAAGAGGGGGACTGTATATATAAGAAGAGGGGGACTGTGATAATAAGAAGTAGGGAGACTGTGTATTATAAGTGCCTACATATTTTCAAGGGGTTGTTATAATAGACTACAGGGAGCTGCTTATTTATAAAGGGGCTGTATATTATATAACTGGGGGGGGCTTTAACCATAATTTTAACTACCCACATATATAATCAAGGTGGGCTGTATATAATATACGTGTGGGGTGAGCATTATATGGGAGGGGGCTGTATCGTATATAAAATAGGAGGGGCTGTATTAAAAGGAGGGTGGTTATCGGGGTACGGTAGTAATGTAAGTGAGTGGGGGCATGATTCCAAAGAAAAATTTTGGGCGGGGTGTAATCTGTATATGGTTCTGTGGGAGAAATCTGGATATAGGGGTCAGATTTATTTTTTTTTTTTAAATAACCATAGGAGCGTATTTAATTTAATTGGGGGGATGGAGCTTTTATTAACATTTTTAACATAATGAAGAAGGGGATTCTTGATCCACTCGGTTTGTGTATGGTGGTGGGGGTTAGAGTAGGGTTCATTGTGTCATGAGAGGGGTACAGTATATGATTCGGACACTATATTTAGGTGGGAATATATACTGTAAGTTGACTGGGTATATTATTGGGCAGTGCGGAGATGTGGTGCGGGAGCTGAGGACATCGCCAGCAATGTCACACAAGAGACCTGGGTGATAGAAGACGTAATGATGTCGTCTTATGATCGGAGCCAGATCGCTACACATGTGACCCCCACCCGTACTAGAGGCAACTATTGTGCGGGTCACTGATCGCCGCTAGTGGTCCACGGTGTGATGACAGAGGGCCCAATTACTAATTTTAAGTAATGTCAGCGGTTTGTTGGGGGATACAGGGGGGGCGGGGGCAGCATTTAATTTTCGCCCACGCAGCAAAAAACCTAGAATGGACCTTGAGTGCAATAGTACCAAATACAAATATATATGTAAAATGTTGCAGCAAGTAATAAAATTGTCCTAAAAAATCCTTGTCATTATACATAATTTTGGTAATCCTAATTGACTAAAACTGTAAAGGTTTATTTTGTTTCATGTTACATAGTGAGTAAAACATTTGCATGGTCTTTTATATAGTGTATGTACGTTTGCTTTCAACTGTATGTAGACATCTTTCCTACCTACTTACTCCCTTTATGTCCTGCTCTTCTTGGTCACTTTATTTGTTCACTATTAAAATAAGAACTATACATATAAAAAATGTGACCCAGAAATGTACTACAGGACTAACCGTCCTAGAACTCTATGGGCCCCTCAATGTCAGGGGTCGGTCACCCGACTGCCACATTGAGAGATAGAGAATGTGCACCCTTAATTGCATATAATATAATTAGTATAGTTGACACAAAGTCATATGTCCTCAAGTTCCGCCAAGGAACGGATGGGTTAGAAAGAGATTACTTAGAAACAAAATATATTATAATAATGGTAATGATTATTTTTATGTAAAAAGGCCTCTTAACCCTTCTTGCTGTCCCTGCTCTGACCGCACCGCGGCAGGCTTTCCACAGATACTCCATACTCCTTATTTTTGTGGCCTTTGTTTGTAAACTTTCCAGCGCGGGTATCTTTTATGGGAGTGTAGCTCATAATTGAATTGCATATTCAGGTGATGGGCCAAAACCAGTGCCTTGTATAGTGGTAATTTACATCCCTATCCTTGAGTCTATACCTTTTTGATGCATGAAAGTCCTGCTGGCGTTAGAGGCTGCTGATTGGACACTGCATGCTGTTATTTCTATGATCATTATCTACACATAATCTATCGCGACCAGCCATATAAACTGCGTCAGATCAGAGTGAGTTTGCCTTAAATGGCTGCAGACTGATCCCTGCTCGATTATTGCTATGGAAACCCTCTGAGCTAAGACCCAGGGAGTCCATAATAAAAAACAGTAGGTCCTGTTACAAGAGGGGTGTCAGCCTATGCGATCAGTTACAAATTACAATTGCCATCTACAGGTGGAAAAACCCCAAGTACAACCACACGTAGTATCGCACCCTTCAGTAATACACGTACAATAAAAAAAAAATTATTATACGACACAATGACTGCCATAAAAAAAAAAAATATGATTTTAAACTGAATTTGTCCACATAAATGCAATAAAAGTGATAAAGGTATTGTTGCAAAGCCCAACATGTGCCACACAAAATAAGCCCACGAAATGAAATGTTATCTACTTGAAAAATGTGTGATTGATGAAAAATTATAGATTTTTCCCCACATTCGTTTATATACAAATTAATAAACCGTAAGCCAAATATTAGAAATTTGGTATTGTGGGATCATACTGATCCGTTGAAAAATCTAATATTTAGGGTTTATGGTGAACCAAAAACAACAAACCCCGCCCACAGAAGAGTTATAAATTCTTCAGACAATGAAATAGCCACCCCAAAATAGTACCCTAAAAATGCATCTCATATCGCAAACAGCAGCATTGCATGGCAATATAACGGAAAAAAATATTTCCTAGCACAAATGTGCCATGAACAAAACTAAACCACTAAATTCTGTGGCAAAGGCATCGCCCCCCTTCCCTTCTGAGCCTCACTTTTAGGTGCTACAACAAGGAATGTCCAAATGGGGGTGTCTCATACGTGGGAGAAACTGCCCAAACAAATTTTAAGATGTGATTTTCTTTTTATCTTTGTGAATGTGTAAAATTTAGGGCTTATGAAGGTATAACCCACAAAACCTGACCCTTCATATTCCCCTTGTTTTGATTTAATTACGTTAACGATATCAGGAGCTAAAAATCTTCATAAAAGTCGTTTTGTAGTTGTGGGGTCCCGATCTTAAAATAGAATGATATATAAGGGGTTTCTAATATTATATATGGCAAATTTCATTAAAACAGTTATTATCCCCAAAAAAGTAATTCTGAAATATCCTTAAAAATACGGAAAACTGATGTTCATCTGTAAGCCGCCTGATATACAAAAAGAATTATCCAGGACATTTCAAAGCTTATGAAACATAAAGCAGAAAAAAGGGAAATTGGTTTCAACAACTAATTTAGATGGTAAAACTATTGCCTGAAATAGATAATTTCGAATTTGTAAAATGGAAAAGTTTTTTAAAAAAATCATATTTTTTTTAAACGGAAACTTATAAGCACAAAATTTACCACTAAATTAAGCACGTGACCAAACTATTGTTTGCGCATATAAATAACGGATTATTATGACATTTAACGGACCCGTCAGTTGCCTTAAGAGGGTATTCCAGGAATCAGCACTAATTCATATAGAAGTGGGGAACTCAAATATAAGCTAATGTGTAATTAGTTGTTTATTAAAATTTGCTCACCTTGCAGAAAATTCTGGGAATAGACTGTAATGAAGAATTAAAATGTGCGGCCCCTTTAATCAGTCCGTTAATTTCTCAGCGCGGGCCGTTGAGGAAGAAGATGGCGCTGGTCACATGTCCACATACATGTTCCAGCACCTGCTGGGCAGGTCAGTGATAACACTACGTTTGGCTGTAGCGGTTGGTTGCAGTGCATCCAGGATGGCCAGTGTTGTGGGTGAGTGGCAGTTAACATCATTACTATGGTAACAGAGCAAGAAAAACTAGTCCCAGATCAAACTGGGAGCAGAGAAAAAGAGGGAGGAGGAGGAGTTACTGAGAACAAAGGGTCAGGAAATTGTAGTGGCTGCCTCTTGGTGATAACTCCCCTACTGTAGAGAGGCACAAATTTTGTAAAATCAAATTATTAAGCTCCGTTTATTTTGGGAATAATGACTGAGTATTGTTGGTATTCATGTTATTATATCATTTGGGTTTTGTGTCAGACGTTCATATTCCGGAATACCCCTTTAAGCATAACTGGCAACGTCCTGAAGGTGTTAATGACAGAATGTAGCTTCAGTTTTTATTTTGTGGGTCATAAAAATATGTTTTAAATGGCAGAATATAAACCCACTACCCCTAAAAAAAAAAATCATTAACCTAAGTTTCATGTTTTGCTGCATTTACTGTTAAAAAAAGGACATAAAAAATGTATTCTCTGCCTCATCTGATAACTGATATCTGTGTGACACCCTGTGTGTGTGTAGTAGCAACAGGACATAAAAAGATGCATGTTATAATGGTTGATTGAACACAAAAATTTGAATTCCCAGTTTGCTGACACTGGGGATCCCAGGTGATACATCTCAGCTATATCGCAGTTAAACAACATTTGATGAACAGACCGAAGCAGCTTCGGCATTCCTATGGGGCGCCGCGCACGGTTCGTGCGCAACAAGCGCCGAAGCAGCTACTCGGGTCTGGAATAAAATGGTTAAAACTGCGAATAGCTGGAGTGATCAACAGCTGGTGCCCGGTTTACAGGCTAATACCTACCATTAGCATTGAGGTTCTTAAAGGGAACCTGTCATAGTAGAAATATATCAATAAACCAATACCAGTATGTTGTCAAGCAGTCGAACAGATACCAGATGATGTTTCTGTCATGGCCAAGTTGGTGGCATCATCCAGAAATCGAGATATGTAGTGAGTTGTAAATTCGTTTGATATCAGTGTATGAGGCGGAGCGATGCCAGGCGAGTAAAACCCTCTAAGCAAACACTACTAAAGTAACTGCTTCCTAGACCTGGCCCCAGTTAGACGATTGTTAAACATGTAGCGCTCTAGCGGAATACAAAAATAAGTTGGAAAACAATCACTTAGTAGTGGTTCCTGTCACGGGTGCCTCTGGAACCCCCTCCGGGTTCGCAGGGGCACCGTGCCGCGTCCATGGCTTCCCCGGTTCACCCCGGCATCTTACTTCCCAGTCCGTTCCCACGCGACTCTGGCAGAGGCGCAGGCGCGTCCCCGTCCTAGGGCGCGCGCGCGCACCTTTAGCAAATGTTAAAGGGCCAGTGCGCCACGTATTGGCGCGTGGCATTTTCACCAAATCTACTTAAGCTTGCCTCTTATTGTATCTCTGTGCACGGATCTTTGTGACTTCACAGCTGAGAGAAAGGCTTTACTGCGACTTTGCCTGCAGTTTCTGGTATCCTGCGTTCCTGCGTCTACTGTGTCCCTCCGTGTTCCGTGTTACTAAGCTCCTGTGTTTACGTGTTCTGTGTTCCTAATCTGTGCATGTGTCCTGTGTTACCGTTCCCCTCTGTGGACTCTGTTGCTGACCCCGGATTGAACCCCTGACGTTGGAACTCTGCCAGCCTGCCTGACTCGTGCTTGGACTTGACACACGAGATTGACTGCCGTTATTGTACCTCAAACTTAGCCTGCCACTGCGACAAGTCACGCTGAGGAACGACTGGTGTTTACACGCCGCCGATTGTCTACCCGCTTTGCGGCGGGCTTGGTGAAACCGGGGCTACCACTTAGAATCCGGTCCCAGGTAGTGACTGAGGTATAGTCTGCAGTGGTCCAGTGGACACACTAACCGCCAAAACCTGAAGGTCGATATCGAAATCAGCTACAGCAGTCTGAGCGGTCGTCTATGAGGGGTGCGGGTTTGAAAGGCGCTTGCCCTCTTCAGCTTTCCCCCGCCATTCCCAAACCACTGTCGGCGGGGACGCCGCTGAGGCGTTGATGGTGAGAAGTCACTGCCTCCTCGGCCGGCCCTACTGCATAAGAAACTTACTATCAGACTAATAGAGGATTGTTTCTTAGCTCGATAAAGCGTTTTAGATTTAGCTTAAAGATAACAATGCTCTACCGGGAGGGGTTAGGGACGTGGCTTACTTTAGTAGTGTGCTACAGAGGTTTTATTTGCCTAACATGAATTCAAGGTTTCCTGCTCTCAAAAGTGCCCCTTACTGTAACTGGTCCTGACCGAGACATTGCTAACCAGATCTCATGAAGTCTGTTTCACAATGCAAGTTCATGGGAGGAGATCTTCAGAGGCAGGTGAGCTGACTTCACATGTTAAAACTCTCCGCTCCTTGCCTATATACTACAATTTACTTCACTTCAAAGTTGATTTTTCTGGGGGGTGGGAGCATACGGGCTATGAGAAACATCTGTAATGTGTAAAGCGCTGACAAAAATACTGGTAGTAATTTATAAGTTCTGATGACAGGTTCCCTTTATAGAATAACCTGGAGTGGTGCAGTGGCATGTAAACAAGGGGGGCTGGCATATAACCCCCCGGGAAAAATCCAGTTCGGGCGGTCAGAAAAAAAAAACATATACTCCACCTTTCGACAGTCCCCGAAAGCTCCACTGATACAGTCCGGCGGCAGTGACGCTCGGTGTGTGCTGGCATCGCACACAAACTATGAAGTTGGCAAGCGGTTGACGTCATAGTCTGTGAGCGCCAGCGCTCACTGAGCTGTCACCACCAGCCGGACTGCATCAGCGAAGCTTTGGGGGAGTGTACAGAAGTGAGTGATGTTTATTATTAAATGTGATGGGCAGGCTGGCTGTATACAGGAAGGGGGGCGGCTGAATGTATAATGGAGTGGGCCGGAGGCTGTACAGTGAGGGGGGGGGGCTTATATGGCGAATGCTGGCCGTTAACTGCGGGGGGAGGGATTTCGTGGCTATTATACTGGGGGGTGCCTGGCTAGTACAGGGGGGCTGGGCTGTTACTGGGGGAGAGCGTTTGGCTAAATAACGGGAGGTAGCGGATATGGGGGAGCCGTTTGGCTACATACAGGGAGCTGGCTGTATACTGGGGGGGGTGTTTGGCTATATACAGTGGGGGCTGGCTGTATACTGGGGGGTCTTGTTCTGGCTATTTACAGGTGTGGCTGGGCTGTATACAGGGGAATGGTTGGCTGTATACTGAGGGGGGGCTATCTGGCGATGGTATATGGCATAATAGTTATATGCTTGTAATAGGGGGCAGTATTAGTAGTAATATTCTTGTACATAGGGGGCAGATCTATAGTAGTAATATTTGACATAGGGGGCAGGATTATAGTAGTAATATTCTTGTACATAGGGGGCCGTATTATAGTAGGTTATTTCTTGTAAATAGGGTACAAATTATATTAGAGTATTCTTGTACATAGGGTACAATATTATATTGTTATATTCGTGTAAAGGCAGTATTTAAAGTAGTAATATTCTTGTACTGGGGGCGCAGAGTTAAGTGAGGTATAGAAGTATTTGTACATAGGGGGCTCAGGATTAGAGTCAGCTTATATTTTCTTGACACTAGCGGGGCCGTATTTCTATGAGTAGTTATATTCTTGTACATAGGGGGCAGTATTATAGTAGTTATATTCTTGTACATAAGATGCAGTATTATAGTAGTTATATTCTTGTACATAGGGAGCAGTATTATAGTAGTTATATTCTTGTACATAAGATGCAGTATTATAGTAGTTATATTCTTGTACATAGGGGGCAGTATTATAGTAGTTAGAGTCTTATACATAAGAGACAATGTTATAATAGTTATATTTCTGCACATAGGGGGCAGTATTATAGTAGTTATATTCTTGTTTAACAGAGAAGGCATTGTAGCAGTTTTTTCCTTTGTATATATAAGTCAGTATTAAGTTGTGCTCTTGTAAAAAAAAGAAGCTTTATTCCTGTATAACTGAGGCAGTGTGAGTCTCCTTCGCTGCACTGTACATGTTGATTTGGACCATGTATAAACAGTTTGTGTGGAGTTAGTACCTCCACCCACATCACATGGTCACGTCTACTTGTTTTGACCTCACCACTGGATGGGGCCACTTTTAATTCCCAGTCTGCCCCTGGTACAGCTGGTTTATAACAGTCTGAGTTATAAAAAAGAAATTCTGTGACATGTAAAAAAGAATATTATGAAGACATTGCTGAAAAGCTTTAGCTTTTACAGTGCAGTATCCTGTATCCCAAATAGCGTGAGTGGGGCTGAACCTCAGGCTTCAAGCACATAGCTGGGTGGAGGGGTGAGCGCTCTGAGTGGCCACCGTGTGCTCCCTGAGAAGGTGCCATAGACCTCTATTGTTCGGCCGTATCACAAGCCTTGGGCCTGTCAAACATGACCATGTTATGACTGGAAAACAAACTGTTCACTACCCAGATTTTACAGACCAACCAAGAGTCCCTTCTTCCCAAATAAATACAAGCAATTAGCAATAAATCATGACTGAGGCTCCACGAGACTCCTTGTATGACTATGATTAGAGATGAGCAGTGTCCCCATGGCCATTCATAGCCATTGCTAGTTGCCAATGGCATCAATTTACCAAATTGTCT
Source organism: Engystomops pustulosus (assembly GCA_019512145.1). NCBI lineage: Eukaryota > Metazoa > Chordata > Amphibia > Anura > Leptodactylidae > Engystomops > Engystomops pustulosus. The sequence continues at coordinate 122,510,475 of CM033644.1, forward strand.
GTTTGGCCACCAATCCGGTCATATGTCCAGGCAAACCCGACCATCGGGTTGGTTCGTCTCTAACTGTGATGCACAAAATCTGTGAAATCTGTCACGTGATACTGGTCTTAAGCTGCTATCACGCAGCCATCGTGAGGACGTATCTCCCGCCTGATATACGTCCCCATAGACAGCCATGGCACCCAGCAGCGGTACACCGCACACACACGCGTGTGACTCCGTAGCAGCCACAGGGAAAAGATAGAGCATGCTCGCTTTCCCCATGTTTATGACCATGCAGCATTAACCCCTTCTCCTCTCCAGTGCACTGCTGTATGCTCGCACGGTTGTGCAAAATTACTGTGCAGGCAGTCATAGAGTTATTGCCTTAGTGGTAGTTAAACGTTATAAGAAATGCAGAATAGTAACTGCAAGCACCTCTGCAGGTCACTGAAGTGCTGACCACCACAATATGCCCCATAAATCCTTGCATGGGAAACTATTAAGGTGACCAAACTTTCTGGACAGGTAACGGCTGTGTAAGGTGTATTATCACATTATAGTCAGATCAGATGTACCCAGCTCACAGATGTCTGCTCCTTGGACAGAACACGGTCATGTGAATACAGGATCCGTGTGCTGAAGGTTCAGAACACACTCATGAATGGTACCAGTTTCAGGGGGGGAGGTAACAGCATAGTGCCTGGGTACTGAGTAGTACAGATTGTCCCTGTAACTATAAGATGTGTATGGATTGAGCATCAGGAAGAGAAATCCGCCCCCAGGCCCCTCATGGAGCCCACACTCCTCTCAGCACTGCCGTACACATGTAATGAAGTACCTTCTCTGGCACCGCCGCCCTCTGCCATGCCGCCACGACTTCCGCGAGTGGGAGGGTTCTCACTGTGCTGACACTGTGTGGGCGGAACCTTAGCGCTATGACAGGATAGGCGGGTCAATCATCTTGCTATTCTGTGTGATGAGTGTACGGGGTTTGTTACCGTATTACACCGTCTACAGGGTTATGTGTTCGCCCCTGAGCTAAACAAGCCAGTGCTCCTGAAGGGTGGGCGATCCTACGTCTGATGGCCCCGCCCCTCGGTGCTGTGCACACCAGAGCAGAGGCTTCCTGTGCCTTGCCGCTAGTACTACATATCCCGGCGTGCACCTCTCCGGCAGCCTGCAGCGTTGCTTCGCTCCTGGTTACCAGAACAATAAGCCGCTGCTGCCTGTCAGATAACGGTGCATGGCGCATGCTCGTGTCCATAGATAAACAGGGCATTCTCCATGGCACAGTGGCACAGGAATGAGGAGCACGGGGGAGCGCTCCATTCTACACACTAGTGCCAGGCATGTGAGGCGGAGCAGTGGAGAGCTCACAGAACAAGCCGGGGCAGCAGCAGCCAGCACACATCCACACATGAGCTGCATTGTGTGAGCCGTCCCGCATCCTTCCGTCCCCTGACAGGACTCGTACACAAAGACAGGATAGAGCAGGGGGAGGACAAGCGCTCCGCACACCGCCGACCATGGCTCTCCTCTCCTGAGCACACACAACCGCAGCCGCCGCAGACATGTGGAGACCCACGGAGCACGAGAAATACGGCGTCGGTGAGTAGTGGCCGCAGCATCCTCCTCTGCCAGCTGTCATGGCATCCCTGACGGGGCTGCAACTTTCCTCAGGGAGTAAACAAAGAAGCTGTCAGAGAGGGGCACAGAGTGCTGCCAGTGACAGCTGTCTGCTAGTCTTCATCTCCTTCTACTACATCTATATAGTGATTATATCACTGGGGTGTGCGTGGCCTACATAACGCTGCTTGCTGTCATGTTATCAATGCTTCATGGCCTGTGACATTACAAGTGATCCAGGAGTTTCTTTGTATTGTCCCTCTCTGCCTATTGTTATTGCTTTTGTTTGTTTGTGCTGAGGGAATTGTTGTGATTGTTGACATGATGTGAGGTCTGTTCCATAGGATGTCATTTAGCAAGTCCCGCCTATCGCTCCCCCAGCAAATGGACCTCTCCGAAAACCCATCACAGACCTCCTTTGTACTTTGTGGCACATATCATCCCAATATATAACTGCTTGCTTTAGACATGGAAACAATAGCTGTATATCAGTATGCCAGGCCATGGCCCATTAACTTATATGGCATCAAGGCGCTGGGTAATAATATACAGAGCATTGCACATTTCCTATGGACCTGCTACCATCTGCTCTGTTTTCTGAGGTTGCACAGAGCTTGTACCTTCTTGTTTAAAAAAATTGCAATCTTTTTTTACATTTCCATATATTTATATCTCCATTTATTTCCTTATTATGTTATTTTTTAGTTACAATTTATCTTATTTTCTAGAAAGGTAAATTGTGAATGATGTCTTGATGATGATGATAATAATAATAATAATAGTGTCTGATGAAGTGTAAGCAAATGGATCAGGCTGCATCTATAGTTTTCTAGTCCCCACAAAATGAAGACCTGTGCGTTGAGATCTTTTTGCTTGTGTACTCTATTCATAAAGGCCAGGCAAGTGAAGACATATGTTATGGGTTACAGTAGATCATTATATCCTCCTCGCTGCTGCCCGGTGTTTGTTTAGGAGAGGCCTTGTCCGACACATCTGCAATGTTTCGCCACACTGCTGGATCTTGAAGCAGATCTATTGGGGTTAGAAGTCATTGTACACATGAAGCAGCATGAATATTTTGTTTTCAGGCATCACAAGGCTTTGTATTCCTACACAGATGGCTTCTTCTTTTCTTATACAGCCTTTATTGCATATTGTGACATTGAGGAGGGGTCTTGGCTGCTCCTGGAATGTTATGTGAAAGCCATGCAGTTTATTTCAGGCAGCCTGTTCTGAAGTCATCCAGGGAGCTGTCTTTGTCTTTGGTGCTGTTCAGTGTGTAGCATTCAGCATTATGAGAGACTGGATTGTAGGAAGCGAGAATTGCAGCATAAGCGTTTTTTATATATCTTTTATTGCAGTGCATATTATCCTTGCAAAAGTGTTACAGTATTAATGTAAAGAAGCTGTTATACATTGAATACTATGTATGCTGCTATTATATTCAACATTACTGAGTGTCACTTTCTTTTTTGCCTGAAAATTAAATGTTCTATACCTGAATTTTATATCATGGAAATATTTTCCTTGTAAAGAGGATCCTCTACTAAAAGTAAATGTGTCACATTGAAAGAGCAGACAGCATGTTATAGCAGCAGAACAGAATATGAGAATATAACCCGTATAGTTTGTCATTTATTCTTTCATTTAATGCTTTTTCTACTAGGCCTCTTGCCCACAAACAATTTTCTTGTACAAGTCCTGTCCGAGTCTAAAACTGACAGAACTTTGACTCAGAAATAGACTATTGTGCTATTCACATTTCAGATGTTTTTCACCGTTCATTGATACGAGTAGTGCATGCAACTCGGATGTCATCCTCTGTGGTCACTTCTTCACACCTCTTTTTCAAGGAAGTAGCTCAGAGAGGTATTAATCACTCGGGTGACGCTGGGGCTACAAAAACAAATTATCAGATAGCACTAGAACTGAAAATGGACCAAACTTGGATCAAAATTGCACAATTTTAGCCTCTGTTCATGGTTGACTTAGAAGGGAGGCTGTCCATTATTTATTGGACCAATATCCTGACTTCTCTGCATAAAAAGTGCAGCTAGACTATATATCTATGTGCTCAGCACCTTCTGCTCTATAATATGCTGGATGCAGATTACACTGTGCTTAACATGTCATGTGTTCTTTATGACTTCTATATGAAGCCAGTTAGTGTGGAATATGAGCTTGTTATCCAAATTGTTGGAGGCTGTACATAGTGACTTTACACTAATAGTCCTATAGTATACACTATATATAATCCAGATGTTGAGTACAATCTATTCTTCATCCATATATCTAGTCAATGTTTACAGGAAGATGGACACAAAGCTATTTTGTGATGACCTTGGCTTGTGTATATATTTAAACTCTTCATAGAATTCCCTGTCTTGTTCCAGATAGAACGGTTGGTATGAGGCATATACTCTATATAGCATACAGAGTTGCATGATATGGTTCTCCTTTATTGAGTGAGTGCTGTGTTCTGACTTGTTCCGTAATCTTCAGATTCCTTTACCTAGGTGACTCCTGCTCCATATTTGGCATAGCTATTCAAGTTTTAGAGTTGACACAGAGCTGGGTTGGATTTTTTTTTTTTTCAGATTTTGTACTTGCATTATTTTCGTTATCTCTCTTCCTTATATAATGCCAACATATTTTTGTAGTGCATTACAGATGTTAGCATAACCTTTTCTCCTTGGTAAGGTTTTCATTCTTAATTACCTGTCAGTATGTCCTTGAAGTATGGGAAACTAGAGCATTTTAAGAAACTAGCAGAAACACAGGAAGAACATATAAACTTCATTCCAGTGTTGACTGTGGCCACATTTTGCCCCCCACCCCCTTTGTCTTTTTTGACAATTTTTAAGTTCTTCTGACTTGGCTATTTTGCTAAATAATTTGATTCCCCATAAAATAACATCTCTGGCACTTCTTTTATCATGTGTTGTCTCATTTCTTTGTTAGGCTAGATGTACATGAAGCAGTCAGCTTTCGATCCACTATAGCAGTGATGGCAAACCTTTTAGAGACCGAGTGCCCAAATTTCAACAAAGACTTGCTTATTTATCGCAAAGTGCCAACACAGAAATTTAATTTGTGATTTATACTCCCTTCTCTGTCACAGTTTTCATTGATACCAGCACCCTGGGGACATCAATAAAGCAGAAAATAGTCCCAGGTAGAGCTGTCACTTTAAAATATCTCTGTGCACAGCAAGTCCTGGGCTGTCTGGGACTGCAGGAAGATACCTGGAGTCATCTCTGGTGATGGCCTGAGTGCCCAGAGCAAGGACTCTGAGTGCCACCTCTGGCACCAGTGCCATAGGTTAGCCATCGCTGCACTATAGGGTCAGATTTGCAAATGCCTGACATTCTGTTTTTCACTGATCTTGGTAAACTGTAATCTATGGGTGATCCCTAAAGGCAGTTCTCTGCCTTGTTGCTCTACTTTGTAACGGATTGGTCAGATGGTCCGTTAAAATAACCCCCATAGAGACTAATCCATTAAAACGTTTACTGCTTGCGTGTGCGACCATTCTAAAAATGGACAACACACAGCTATTAATACTAGATCGAACAAACCTTACAAGCTAGTAAACTAGCCCATGGCAACATGCAAGTTTGTGTGCATGTAGCCTAAGCGTTAACTGCACAGAAATAAATTGTTGAATAGGTCCTGTTTCGGCCCGTGTTTTCGGCAGGCCTATTCTACGATCATAGGCATGTAAATGGAGCTTGCATGCCATTGACACATAGGCTCCAAACAATGGATCACAGGTCCATTGTCTGCGGCCTGTGAAAAGGTCACGTTTTTGTAAAGGTAGCTTTAGGCATTTTAATTTTTCTGTGCCTCAGGCATTGTATAAGGATTCTTGGGCAGAAGTCTTGCATTCCGTGCACCAGTGTATGATAAAGGGATGCGATTGCGGGGTGCCATCTTTTTAGCCAGGCACCTAATGAAGGTCCCCGCGTCTGCCATCAGCATCTGCTTGCTCGACTGAGTAGATGCCTGTCAGCCTATGCAGGTGCATAGGCTGACACTTCTAATACACCGCAATACACGGTTATTGCTGTGCATTAGTATGAACTAGTGATTAAAAGAGTAAATCTACTTCTATATTTATGCATATAGCTAATGATTTATTTCCTTGTACTTTGTACACTTCCTATTTTTTACTGTATGCACAAAGCACAGAGCTCTCCATTCTTGCATGTTTTAAAGGGAAACTGCCAGTAGGTTTGTGCTGTTATGCAGCTGGAGTTTAGGGTCCCAAGCCTGCTCACGATAGGCAGATTACATTATTATTGAGGAGGAAAGCCGGGGGAAGGGGGGGGGGGGGCTTGTGACTTATTTGCTCCGTTGGACCTTTTTTTTCAGAACATGGGACCTGAAGCAAGTTGTATTCTTTTGGGGGTTGATGTAGCTTTTGTTTATGTTTGAAGTTGTTTTGGCACAGTGGGCAAGCAAACTATGTTTTGCGACTTTTCATTGTGCCTTTGCATACACAAGATTTCACAATGGGATGCAATTCATGTATTGTGACTTTCCGTTTAGGTCAATTTTTTGGTGTAAATTCTGGTGTAAAAACTCCAGTCTCCACCCTGGTCTATGTGCTGCAACTTTTGATGCAACTGCCGCAAAACAACCCCAACCGCATAAGAACACAGCCAGCAGATTTATTAAGGGCTAAAGCCACTTTAATGATTCTGACAGAAAACTGAAGGAACAGAAGAAGCCTTCTTGGGCCAGCTTCACATCTGCATCATTTCAATTTCCAAATGCAGCACATTGTGTTATTTTGACTGACCCTCGAGAGGAACTCAGTGGACCCCATTGTGGTATAGCTCATTGTTTGCTTTTGGTGTCCATCATGTGGCAATGTGGAGCTTTCAAGCCATGAAACCACTACTTTGATAAAAAAAAAAAATCTCTGGTCATCCATTACCTAAGGCTACATTCACACAAATGTATGGAGGGCGTACATACGGCATATATATGTGCCCCCCATACACTTCTGTGGCTTCACGGCACCATACTGGAGCGGTATGGTGCAGCATACGTCGTGTGCTGTGTATTCTTAGGTTCCCTCAACATTTTCTGGATCTGAACTGCAAACATGGGCAGTTCTAGAACCTGCTGAGTTTACATTGAGAAGACCCTATCGCACAAGAGGAGGTGGGAGCACAGCCCCAGGTATGAGCCCATAGAAATGAATTTCAATTCACAACTATGGGGGACATTTGTCAGCGCTTCTATCAACCTCTTGATCTATCCGGCGGGGTGGGTGTGGTCTCTATCATGCAGCGCCCTATGATAAATCTCTTCACCCTGAGAACAGAAAGATTGAACAGATGAAATCCAACAGCTGGTCTTCTTCTCCCCTTATACCTTTTACTGTGGAACACATCAAAGGACACTTTTGATGGCTAGTTTCACTCACCTTCCCATATTATGTGTGTGTTTTTGTTTTGTTTTTTTAAGTATGATTTGTTTGCTACCTTTTGCGTATTATTTCTACAAACATATTCCTTCTTTTCACTGCTGATATGAAACACTCCAAGCATATACATTTTCTGCTTGCTTTTTTTTTATTTTTGTTTTTTTTTTTAATAAATTTTGCTGCAAATTTGCAATAGAATATTCTATACATCAAAGTAAATTAAAATGCTCGTCCTTGGTTAATATCATCCATACTTGCGCCTTAGATCTGGTTTGAAAATCATGGCTGTTCCTTGAGAACATTCCTGGAATAACACAATTTTGCCATTTCTCCTGACTGTCTCATTAAGGCTCCATTCACACGACCATTGCGGTGGCAGCGACACCATGTGTGGCGCTGTTTCCTATGGAGGGGTGAGCAATGCTCATCCTTCCTCCTCGCCCAGCTGTAACGTGTGTGAATGAGGCCTTACTCGGTCGGTCTTTCTTAGTCCCTCAAACTAGATACAACTATTTCATCAGATTGTCTTCTTTTTTTTTTTTTCAACCTATTGCAATAGCTCTCTCAAAACTCTTCTCTCCTTTTCAGTGGAAGCCAAATTTCCGCACTTAATCACATTGAAAACACTTCAGCCGCTTGTTTGTAATCTTTTCACATTTTTCTGTTAATATCAACGCAGACATCCATTTATGAGAGGTTACCTAAGGAAGCAGTGACACTTCTATTAATCCATCACATATTTGGGAAACATTTTGACATGTTTTATATTACCTGTATAACATTTTAGACTTAAGCAATATGAAAACACTTCAATACTATCCACTGAGGTCAGTGAATCTTTATTGTTTCATTAAAAACAACTGATCATTGCCATGTTTAATAGACGTGGTATAAAGTGGACCTGTCATCACATGCTGGGATATATTCATTTTACAATAAACGTACAGAATATAATTGCTTGCAGCCATTCCTCCTCAGCATTTGCTCACACGAATTGAACAAGTCTATAAACATTCAATGTCTTCCAAGACAAGGACTTGTTGTCTTTGCCTCAGGCTCAGTAGAACGTATTGGATAAGCTTTCCTTATGTGTGTAAGTAGTTGCTGCTTCGATGCAGGTGGAGTATAATGGAGTTTTAGATAACAAAACTGGATGAATCCATTGGTCTAGATGGCCAATATTGCTATGACTACCATTATTATTGATTGTTTATAGAGTATGTAGTGATGGTGGCAGCTGTCGAGGAGCGAAGTAGTTTTTAAACTGATGTGTTGAAAGTCAGAAAAATAGCCAAAGTTAAGGATTGGGTGACCTTGATGACTGGGTCTCATTTTCTGCAAATGGTTGCTTTTATCGGGTATTCATAGCATAAAGTGGTTAAAGCCTCCAAATGTGCTCTCAATAAGTAAAACTGGTGACTCTATAATGGGATCATGGTGTGAAGGCTAGTTGTTGGAGTCCTACCGAACACCCTCTGCAGCACAAAAAAAGTTTGTTACATGGAGTGATTGTTATTGTTGAATGATGATCGCAACTGCATGTAAGCAGACCATTGACCGCACCCCAAAATGTCTGCAATGGTAACCTGGTCTCATCAATAACTTTTAATATTTTACATTGGAGGCATCTGTTTGTGGGTGTCCTGTACTTGGTAAAGAAATGGCACTTGCCACAATTGGTTAGTTTCTTATGCGGGAAAAGCCACAGTTAACCTTTGCAATGTAAAGGCTGATATCTGCATGGGCATCTGTAAAAGTGATCCAATCCAATTTGACGCTCCTGACCATTTTAGCCGTTGTGTAGGCATTTCTCAGGTTAAGTGGTTTATCGGCACAGCCTTGAGTAGGTTACAACAGATAAGTACTTGGAGACCTCTGTCTTGAAGTTTACATCTGGATTTGTCCTCCACAACATACAGTCATATTGATGATGGTTCACCAATGTTGGCTTCCGGACCAGGAAATAACACAGTCCTATTCCCCTCTGTGACATTCTAGAACTCTACTCTTACTGTGCTCTTCTCTTGTGTTACACTCTAGTGTGGGCAGGACCTTGAAACCGGAAACTTTGTTTATTCCAAAGCCATCAGTTCAAAATAATTTGTTACTTTAATGCTGCATAAATATGTGGTTATGTCTGCTTTAGACTGAATATTTACTTATACTGATAAAGTATAGTGCATTATGTTGACACCGGGAATTTTTAACATTTGAGTTACAGAAATGAAATAATAGGGTGAACTTACCGTATTTAACTCTTTTGAAAGGCATTCATATTTTTATTCTGGAAAACCACTTCAAGGGTTTTTTCCCCTGTAATTCTACATTACATATATAGATTTATTGCTCAGAATGTTTACTATCATACTGGTATGTACATCAGACTTGGTAAACAAATATTTTTATTTCTATACCAAAAAGTTTCTCTGGATGAATTGTATATCATTTGTATGTTTATTTTTCACATACATTTTTCAGGATAACATCTGGATATTTCTTATTGACAGTATTGAAATGTGTTGTCTATAGAAACCATATGGACTATCTTTTTGCAAATGGACCATAACTGTCAGCAGGTGCAAATTGAATCTGAGAAGCTACAGAAAAAGTGCAGTTTATAGATACCGACAAAATAAATGGTTTCTGCTGTTACAACACATTTCCATATTGTGTTTTATATAAAGGCGCAAAGTTATTGAGCATTTATCTCCCTGGGAGTTGTGTATTGGTGACTTGCATAGGTCAGGCTGCATGCATTGCTTTTATTATAGCCCAATGTTTTGCTGCAAGACTAAGCCCTCTATTGTTTGCCTGTTTCCTTAGTCCTCGCTTACTTCCTTTTGGCGTGACATCCATTAATTAGTCTTCTCAATCTTTGCAGCTCAAGACAAACACAAGAATTGGGTTCATAGCAGGGCTGCAATTTCAATTTGCTTTGTATGTACTTAACAGATCATGAGGAAGAATATAGTGCAGTGCTGCTGATACTGTGTATCAAGGTCTGCCATGGGTAATGCAATGTCACTTGTTTTACAAGACTCTAATTGCGCTATTGAACTCCCGCCCCTTGACCTCTGCTGGAAAACTGCTCAAAGAAAGATGTTTATTCAAGATAAATCCTTTTAATAGCTATATAATGGAAATTGCACACCTGAATTTTGTTCACAACTTACTGTTCCATATACTGTATATATACATATGGAATGACAAAGAGCTACAGCTGAATTTTTGCTATGATCGCCTTTACTTCAGTGCTTATATGAAAAGTGTGTGATCTATTATCCTGGAGGTGTTCCTGTCTGTAGGTGAGACTATAAATGTCTTATCATGGCGGCTCTATATGATCACTACAGAGATGGTCCTAAGCCTCAATGAAGATGTGGTTTTCATGTGTGTGCTACTTTTGGAGTTTCTCTAAAATCTAATAGTCCTAATGCGCTTGCTTTTTTGCTTTTTATTTCATTTTTTTTTTTATAATTTGCTATTGTGTTGATATGTATATAGACAATCTAGGCCTCCTCTCTCTGACTCCCATGGTTTTGACAACAAAAACTCAGTTTGTGTATATTGTGTTTTTCTGGTTTTGTACCTTGATACTTTTTATAGGATTTAAAAATAACTCTCGGCAGTGAAAAAAAACCCACAAGATTTAAATATAACAAAATAAAAAGGATTGTTATTTGTTTTTAGGACAGTTTCTTTGCTAATCCGATTGAATGATTACTGAGAGATAGAATGATGTTCTCAAATGCATTATTGTCATTGAAAAGTTACGGGAGGTATGTGTATCCAATCAGAAATATATAGTAATAATGTTTCGGGTCATCACAAAACTTAAATTTTTTTTATCTTTTTGCAGCAAATTTTCTCTGCAGCCTCTTTCTATAATTTAGCATTTTTCTATGAATTGGTGGGTGAAAACAGAGCATCTGTGACTTGTTTTGCCCCTCCCTTCTTCATAGACATCTTACCAGCATCAGTTTTTCTAGAAAAATTGAATTCAGCAGGGATTTTGGAGAGAAAGCAAAAGAGTAGGACACTTTGCCCCAATAAGATATATTACAGACTTTTTTCAGTTCCCACAAAGACAAGTTTCTTAAATGTAATCAGCATAACAAAATAACACATTCCGTAATTGTTAACAAAAATACAGCATTTCACAGATAGAAGTCCAACCTGTCTCTATGGTGTACACAATTTCAGTTTCCCCTAGATACGACCCTGTAACTTCTTACTTGGGCCGTCTTGTATTTCTGTTTGACTGCTGTGGAGCTGCGTTTCCTTCTCTCTGGTCCCTGCACTCTAGCCCCGCCCCCAGAATGGAGCTCACACAATGATAAAGACACGGAGTTGCTGCCAGCATCAGCGTGAGGAGAACTGCAAGCTACAGACAGATAAGTTCTTTATCAGGAGAGGCACAGCAGATCTAGTGTATTGTGGAACAGCAGAGATGTATGAGAGAAGACTGTCATTGTATGTAATAGGCCTCTGGTGTATCTCCTTATCTGTAATCTGTTTCCTCTTTTTCTATGTGTCAGATACCAGTACATTGTTCAGAAGGCAGATGAATGTGTACATAACCCTGTATCCTGATAATTTAACCTCATTGTCACTGAACTAGATGGATCATAATGTGTCTGCTTAGAGAGTCCCCGCCCACATTCTGGAATCCTATACTGAGCAGCCTAGGTAGTGATAGGATCTAAAACAGCAATAAAACTGAGTAAACTTGTGAAGTAAAGGGTTAAAATTATCGTTATTGTGTTAACATCACTAGGGTGTTGAGATTGTTAACAATAAACAATTTCATACTTTACCAAGGTTAGCAGTGCCAACCCCAGGGTGCCAAGCCATAGCCACCAAGTATCTTCAGAATTCTTCAAATTTTATTTGTCTAATAGACGGGTTAGGTTTGCAGGTGACAAGATATTCAGAGATGTATTATAAAGTTGCTTGTGTTTATTTGTACTGTTGAAGCTTGCAAAATTTGTTAAAGGAAACCTACAGGATAATATCATATCCCTGAGCTGAGTGGTTTTACTGAAAAAACTATTATAACATTCTGGACCTAGGGAAAGCTGGGTCAGGCTGGCTGCCTAGATCAACACACACTGAACTTGTAATTACAAATGACTAATCAACCTGAGCTGGATCACTTATACACAGCAGCTGGGGGATGGTGCAGCTATTGATTATTCTGTCTGGCAGGGAGAACAGTGATTTCTCCTGCAGAGAAACTCACAGGCTAGGAGAGGCTCGGAATCCAGCACTGCCATAGAAGCGACAGAGCTTCATTATCATAATGTTATATCTGTTAATCAGCAAAACCACTCAGCACAGGGATTAACCAAGATACGATCCTGCATCAGTGTAGCTACAGCTGTCTCAAGGTATTTTTGCTTCATAATGCATCAAATCAAATGGTAGGTTTCCTTTAAAAAGTTGGTTACCATTTACATTAAGCAACGATGACGAGCAGTTATTGTGCAATCTTCCCCCACATTGACACATACAGCTATGAAGATGAGATCAGAATTCTGCCACTTCCATTCCTTGTTTTCAGTTCCTTTTTTTCCTTTTTTGGCTGTTTCGGCTATTGCCTTCTAAAGACTGTAAAGCTGCAGTGCTTGAGATTTTAGAAGAGTGAAGAAATCAGGCGATATCATTTTGAGGCTGAGTATATTTGATGGTGAGCTTTTGAGCATACTAGTTTTCTTAGTCTCTCCATGGCTAACACGCTACAAATCTACACTACTTGAGATTTTAGAATGCATGCTGATACATCAGAAGTTACTGTCAAGGTTGGCTGCTTGTATGTAAAGGAATTGCTTTGCTACTTGTTTACTTTTTCCTCATTTGTCCACTTGTAAAAGGCTGCCCTGGCAACTGTGTGGTGTGCTAAGAAAGGACATTGAAATCCTGATTTGTTCAATACAATTGAGTGAGTGACACAACCAAAGTGTCTGCATTTATTCATGTCATCAAGACCTTGCCAAATGCTACCAGTGTAGTGTCATGTCACCTACTTACTTATTGTACGTATAACTCTGGTATTTGCATGTATATTCACTAAGATTATTACCAACTACAGTGAATAGTTCTGGAAATCAGCTTGTATTGTGTGGGTATAATGTGCTATTAAATATCAGAAAATGTGTTTTTCCTAGTTAGTGATCGCTCAAAGGTGTAGCGGGTTCCTAAATAGGCAAAGTCTGTAACAAGCCCCAACTATACTGTTCTATTTAAATGTCCCCACGGCTCCTGGGTCGACTCTGTACCCACTTAACTCTTACACTCCTGCTGCTTTGAAGTTACACAAAGTCATGTGGAGATTATTTCCCACACAAATGTTCGCCGCGATGGACGAGAGGAGTGGCGACCCCTCCTTCTCTCCCTAGCAATGCATGGCGCCGTAACATGGGGAAAGATAGGACATGTCCTATGTTTTCCCTGTGTACGGAGCAGCACCATAGTTTTATATGTGAGCATAAGCATATAAATACTGTTATTCATACTAGTACCTCATTAGCCTTAATAATGACTCTATAATTTGCTTTGTTTCTTCTGTATGAGGGTGTGGTAAATCTGTGGTAGTGACATAATGATCTCAGATTCTAAATATCTAGAGAATGTTTGTAATAAAACATCTTGTGGTTTGGAAGTAACTATAGGCCTTTTCACAGTTGACTTTTGTTCTTGTGCTACTTGAAAGCTGCAATCTAAGGGTTTATTTACACATTTCTTTTTTTTTTATGCAGTGTAGTCAAAAAGTATATAGGGACATATAAATGTTTTTTTTAATGTTGTTTTGTGTTTGTATAAATAAAGAAAACCATCTTCTCATGTCAACTGTTGTGACACAGATGATAATGTTCCCACTGCCTTTATTTGATCTTCTTACAAATAAAGCACTTGACTGCTTAAATGTTTTGAACAATCTCTATCACAGTGTCTATTTGGGGAATAACTCTCTGCCATTCCGGGCATTATTTATTGTGCTTTATTTATTTATTGTGCTCTTTATTGTGTGTGTGGCCTCTACGCACCTGTATGACGTCCCTACAGCGCCTCTGCATGCCCCTGATGAGGTTACGGATGTCTCCTGAGGGTTCTCCTCCCAGACCTTGACTAGAGCATCCACCAACTCCTTGTTTTTGACCAGTTTTAATTAAGATAACTAAGAAAAACGGACAAAAACGGATGTGCTTTTTTTAACAGACCGCTTAAAAACGGGCCAAAAATTGATTCAAAACGCCACGTGTGACCACAGCCTTCATCAGATTCTTAAAGATCCATTTCTACACACAACCAATGTCCACGATAACTTGAGTAAAACGTGTAGCTTCATCAGGCTTACAGATGATCACTTGTTACAAATGGGCCTCTGGATGTTGGTAATTTACTGTACTTTAGCCTTAGGGTGATGGCACACGTGGCATTTTGAAACCGGTTTTTGGCCTATTTTTAAGCGGTCCGTCAAAACGCTTGCGTTTGACCAGTTTAAATTAAGATAATTGGTCAAACCTGTCAAAAACGGATGCGTTTTCAAAAAACGCGTTCAAAACGCCACGTGTGCCATTACCGTTAGGCTACAATAAACAGCTCTAACAGTTATCAAAGGTGTCTAACAATAAAGCTTAATTACAGTCTTGATGTTTATGACAACCCAACATTTTCAAAATCCAATTGTCACAGAGACCAAAAACATTTTGGGGCTACTTACCTGTCTGACGATAATGCACTGTCCGGTGATTCACTAACGTCGTGCGCCCGATCTCCGGCATGTGTTGCTTCCCCACTCAGGTCCGCCAGAGTTCACCTTCTTCTTCGTGGTGCGTGTAAGTGCATTGTCTTGTGACACAATTTGAAAGTTAAATCCCACGCTCAGTCCGAATCCGTTGGATTGTCTGAAGGCACGCCCCAGAATTTGTTGCATGAAAGCCAGCGCAGCTGCGCCAAAAAACGATTGCGTGCGACACAATGCCAGGACTGTCTGTACTTAAAAGTGATCATTCATTTACAGTGTGATCATCTCAACATTCATGGATAGAGTTATTGCAGTTATTTCTGCAGTTTTCATTTAAAATATCTGATTATAATACGCCGAAATTGTCACAAGGTACGTATAAGTAGTCAGTAATTATGAATCTTGAGTCCCCAGGTTTTCAGGGGACCTTAATTCCTCTGTTCTCCCCTGGCCCAAAGAGGCCCCTCATTCATTCAATTAAGTGTGTTCTGTGACTCCCAGGAACTTCTAGTTGTGCACAGTTTGGAAGCCTGATGTACCAGAGTGACCCTGGAGCTGGGTAAGTCCGCTTTCACAGATACTCGCTTGGACCGGTTCTTGTGCGTAACACATGGCTGTGTGGAGAAGGGAAGGGGGTGAGGGTCACCCTTGGTCTTCCCCTGTCCATTAATAGCCGAGCAGCCATAAAAAAGCTAACATGTCCATTAATTTGCAGAGAGGCCGACCAGTTAGGTCACGGTGCAGTTACCGGGTGCTATAAACCTCTAAAAGGGCCATGACACACACATAGTCATATGCATGAGGTCTTAGTTTGTGTTTTTTTTGTTTTGTTTTTTTTTCTCCATGCACCAGTGTTAAAGGGAAGAAGTAAAAGGGTAATATCTTCTTCTGTTAAAGCTGCTCATTGGGACATTTGTATGCTACAGTTTACGTGAATCAAATCTCAC
Organism: Engystomops pustulosus; assembly: GCA_019512145.1. NCBI lineage: Eukaryota > Metazoa > Chordata > Amphibia > Anura > Leptodactylidae > Engystomops > Engystomops pustulosus. The sequence continues at coordinate 122,526,214 of CM033644.1, forward strand.
ACTTTTCTAAATCCATTTTTATTCCAAGTGCTTCAGGCAGAGATATTGTGCCTCTGGCGGTTTACATTGCAGGAACTTGTTCTATTATACTTTTTAATCTATTGTCATGGTTACCGAGCAGGATACTGCATAAATGCAAACTGTCAAAAAGTACTATGGCTTGTATTAGCCTCATACCTGCTGGTGTATAATTCTCCTGAACCTTTCTCTTATTATTTTTTTTTATTTTTTTTGCTTATTGAATGGTAAGCGCATGTTGTAACCAGGACTGATTGTGCCTCATATATAGCATGCGTGTGGCCTGGCAAGGAACAAAAGTGGATTAATTAGATGTCCTGATCAGTCACATGCTTATGACATCACATCAGGTCCTGCAGCTGCTGGGAGCTTTTACTGATCCTGTCCTAGTAACCCCTCCCCCCACCCTTCTCTCCTCTCCTCCAGCTAGCTATTCACATGGCACCCCAATCAAACCAGGTAGTCAGAGATGAGGCAACTGTTAATTTCCAGCCTGTGAGCTGGCAAATAGCGAATGAGTTTAAATGAGAATTTCTTATTTTGGCTTTGTGCAAAGTAGGCAAAAGTATTTAGAGTTCACAGTTATGTTTTAAATAATCAATTAAAAAAAATCCTAAAATGCCCCTTGTGATATAAATATGAAAAATGGTCATGGGTTACTGAGTGAAGCCCCTACAGTCTCTCGCATACTTGTGCACTCATTCTACTTCAAAGCCTCATTTGCACATATTAACTACATTAAGAACATGAGCAGAGACAAAATGTCTACACCTTCATTTTATACCGGAGATTAATACAACAGGAGGGGGGGGGAGAGAGTCACACAGAGGACATGTTTAAAATGGGCCTGATAAAGGTATAATTTCACCGGATAGGCTTCCCAAACCCCAACTGAATGAAGAGCTATTTCATTAATAAGGTTATTTGTTTTATTCCCTTTTTATTTTTTTAACTGTAATTTGTCATTTGTATATTGTTTTATAAGCTAACAAGTATATATTTTGTGTTCACAGGTTTTTTTGTATATCAAAGTTTTTACAACTTAATAAGTCTCTGCTTGTAGCCTTAGCGAATCTAAGAAGAAGAGATTTACGTTACTGATAGCATATTTAGTTATTACATGTTACCACTGTGAGTTGTCTGTGTGAAATGAGGTGCCTATGGCCTTCTTGGTAAATGTAAATTGTGGGTGGTGGCAACTTGGGAGAACGCTAGGGAAGTAGATTTAGCGTAACTATGCTATTTTGGAAAGTTGGGTGGCATTTATGTGTTAAATTTAGAGGCCCCTTAGTGTACTTTGTGACTGAACTAGAGAGTATGGGTTCATCACAACCATTCCTCTCCATTATGCTTGACTGAAAAATGGGTACAAGGAAAGGGATATGAATGATCCATGAGACATTCAAATTATCAGTATAAATAATTTTAAGCAGAAGATGCCATTTCAAATTTAGAATTTATTAAACCAAATGACTCTACAAAACTAAAGGGAAAATCTTAACCCTTTAAGGACCTCGCCCTTTTTTTTTTTTTCATTTTTATCTTTCACTCTCTACAATCAAAAATCTATAACTTTTTTATTAATTTTTTTTTACACATAAAGAGCTGTGACGGCTTGTTTTCTGCGTAACAAATTGCACAGCTCATTATAACACACAGCTGGGAATTCTCTCTATCATCTAACGAGCCGTGCACCTGTGTGCCAATGGTCAGATTTCTGTCCACTGGAGGTTAATATAGAAGGACAGCAAGCAGAAAACTAGGAGGCATTAATACAGAAAGTATATTGGAAAACAATAACCTCAATTTGCAGAAATGGGAAAACCTCTTTAACCGTGTCTCTTACAGTATAAATTGAAGTTTAAAACTTGTGTGAATTTTTTGTGCGGAATTAAATCTCTGAAGAGCCTTGTACAATTGTGGCAAGTTTTTATTTCACTTACATGTTGTTAATATTGATTTCTATGTTCCTAGAAAGCTGCACTGTTTGTCAGGGGACTTAGGTCCAGTGATAGCATAGCTGACTTGGATCTGCTGCTTTCCCCAAGATGTGTAAATGTCACAAGTGAGCTATTGATATTGTTTAAATAGTCTGCAGAATAAGGTCTCTACTCTCAAGCTGTTATACCCTGGAGGGCTGCTCCCGCCTCACCTCCTTCCATGAATAAAGCATTAGCATGCCATATCAATCTTTATTCTTAACAGTGGGTATTAATTCCATTGTCTGTGCAGGGATAAAGGTAGAAATGGTGGTAATCTGCAATAAAGCTAGTAACACCATAATATAAATATTTATGTATGTATGGTATGTAAATAATAATTCTTTATTTATATAGCGCCTACATATAACGCCGCACTACACAAAGCATGCCAAATTGGTCATGTGTGGGTGTATGTATATGTGTATATATATTCGTCCCCGGGTTCTGTAGGTTTGTTAAGTTGAATTTGTATGCAAGTAATAACTGAATATTTTATAATTGTAACACCAGACAGAATTTTTTTGGTCTCTGTGACAATTGTATTTTGAAAATGCAATAAATCTTAATTGCAGCCACCTTTTATAACTGTTATTGCTGTTTATTGTAGCCTAAGGCTAAAGTACAGTAAATTACCAATTACCAGAGGTCCATTTGTAACTAAGGGTAAGTCGGTGTTCTTAAAAGACACCTGTCATCAGGGCTGTGTCACTATTTCTGTCACTACTACCTGTTGGAGCAGCTCACAAGGATCCATCCCAGCCTTTATCTAGTTATTTCATACATAAATCATTATAAAATCATCTTTTCTTTATTATGTAAATGAGGCTGGTCACATGGTCAGAGGGAGTGATGTCACTACTGTTCCCCCTCCCCTCTCCTCCCCCTGCTCATGTCTGTGTGTAATGTATAGTAAAGCATGGCTAGTTTCTGTGCTGTATCTGCTGACATGCTGCATCCTCCTAATACACAGAGACACAGACATCAGCTACACAAGTACCTGACATGTTCTGCTATAACATGGCTGCCTGGAGCTGTTGTATCTAACACACACACACATACACTCACACTCACACTCACACTCACACACACTCACACACACTTTAAGGGGGTTATTTTGCCTGACGGGTTCTCTTTAAGTAGGGGACTGCCTGCATATGTAATCCTATATGAATAAATATTGTGTGTTTTGCATATAGTTTTTCAATGTTCCCAACACTTAATCTAATTATATAAATGCCCTCCCACTTATAATCAAGTTATAAGGGGTCTGCAGAATTTTCTGATGAAAGGAAATCTACCATCAAAATCAAGCATGGATAAACCAGGGACACTTGAACTGTGAATGTGGTAATCTTGGATCACCACCTTCCATCTTAAATCAACTTTTAAAATTCTGCTAATGAGCCTGAAGGGCTCTGTGGCTGTTAGGAGCCCCTCCTTGCTGAAGACACACGCTCCATCTGTAACACTGTGCACTGTAACAGCCTGTGAATCCGTAGCACAGAGGAGCTCTGGTGACTTTAAATAAGAAGATCACCACAATCACAGTGCCTGTATCTATGCGTAAAGGGTTTTGCCCATGACCGAAAGTAATGTTTACACAATAAAGATAATTTTTGACCCCTTACTTTGCAATTTTAGTCACGTTTATTGCTGTTTTTGGTCCTATCACTCAGTGATAGTCGGTGTAAAATTTAGCAGTGTGGGCGGGCACTAGTTGAGCAGACACTTCATGATTTCTCAGTGTTATGAGTTGCTCTGTGCTGACAACGTGCTGAGATTGTCAGGGTGTAGGGTTTATTTGCACTTTAATTTAGCTTAACAGTCTACACTACTATCTGATACATAAAAAGAGAGGTGAGAAATATCAGAGCCAAGAGATGGTTATAAGACACATTCAGCTCTGCTACCTCACCTATTCAGTAAAACCATAGTCTGCACTGCTATGTCCTCCTTCCCTTGGATCCAGATATAATCTTGTTTGTAGAGCTGCTGCTGTGTCCTCTCCATTCTGCGGAGAACAGTGTAGAAGCACGTGTTGCTGAACCACGAAGTGCCTCTTATACAAATTTAGAAATTTCTTAACCACCTTGCAAAGAGCCAGGAATGGTAGGAAACTGGAAGACATAGTGACTGAACCATTTCACTGACAATGCCCATTAAACAGATCATTGAGGTAAGTTTTCGGTGAAGGTCAGAATGCGTATTATGAAACTTTAGTACTATGACCAGCAGGGAAGCACTCTGTGGCATTCCGACACAAAGATGTCTTCTCAAAACAGACTGACTCATGAACCAGACAGTCAAACTGCACCAGGAGAGCCTGATGGAACTGGAAGTAGTAAAAAAGACAATTCCTGATATCCTAAACCATTTACGAAGATCTGACAATGACAACAGTCCCAATTCTGCATCAAAAAGCTGCCCCACTATCCGGAGCGCTTCTTGTTCCAACACCACCACCCCCAAACAATGGCGAAAGATTAAAAAGTGAGGGAGGTTAACTTATAAAGGGAGGCCCCATAATGGCTGTAGATAAAGACCATTCTATGAATACATTGAGGGGAATCTGCTAACACCGAACATTGTGCTAGCGTTCTCTTTACTACCTGTATGTAGCCTGTGAACCTTCTCCACAGCCACGGATCAGTGAAATCTCTGTTGGGAATTGTCTGATGCACAACCCAGGATAAATAAACTGACTTTCTGTATTTTTGTAAAAAGTACTTTTCCTAATGACAAATATTTCTACCCTATGGCTTGTATTGGGATTTTTAAAAGAGATAAAAGATTCATTTTTTTGTGATACCAATTGAAAGTGGTTACTCGTCTTTCCTATAATCTCGACCTTCTGCCTCATTTCTAATTGCCATGCCAAATATAATTATTTAATTTTTTTGGCGCACATACAGTACTGCTGTGCACCAAATCATCAAAAATCAAAACATTATTTTCTCCTATTATAAATAAATTAAATTATAGTGGGACACTGAAGCATTAATGAGAAATGGGGTCAATGAATTCCAAAATCATGGATGATATTAGAACACACTGATTTTCTGACACCGCATTTCAGTTTTCGAGCAATGTATGTGTGCTACTTCATGCTGACCGTAGCTGCTGTCTGTTATTTGTTAGCTCTTTTCTCTAGACTCCATATCAACATACGTTGTCTGCCTTATTAGCCAACAAAGTGCATTTTTCTTCTGACTGTCCCATGGCAGCAATAGTGATGCGAATACTGATGAGTACACCCCTCCTCCAGCTACTGGCTTTGACATAAAAGGAGCATTCACATAAGGCAGAATGTTTTCTAGTTCCTCAAATGCACCATACCTTAAAGGGGTATTCTCGTCAGGGCACTCACATTCAGTTCCACTAATCTTCCATATATAAACATTTCTTCAATTGGATGTTATTAAAAAAAATGTTCCTGTGTGAAGATAATTTCCCATAAACATAGCCATGTTGTCCCTTAGAAACGAGCTTCCTCGGTTACGACCAACTATACAAAAACCTATACACACAGACCGGTATTTACCACCATATAGTAGTAGATGCCAGTCCTACACAGAGGCTGCAGTGGAATCTAATGACTTACAGATGAGCTCCATGATGGAAAATTGTGTAACTTTTCATTATACAAACCATATAAATTATTTGCTGAAAGCGGACGACCCCTTTAACTAGTAAAACACAACAGTGCCTAAATTTATGATTCATGACCCCATACATAGCCGCCATCGATCAGGTTGTTATAGAGTTACAGGTGGCCCCTGCAGCGCTCAGCTTTGCACCACTATGGTAAGCACAGGGATGCAGAGCCAGAAGCAGCTTACTCCATGTCATTGCATGGTGTGCAAGCTGCAATTGCACAAGTTTCCATGGGCAACAAGAACAGTTTTACCTCTTCTGATAAATCCCCCCATGTGTATGTAAGTAGAGTATCTCAGTTTCTGGTTATAAATGAAAGGAAACCTACCATGATGAATCTACTATCAGAAGTAGATCTAATTGTAGATTCCCCCTGCCTGCCTCTGCTCTAATCTGTAATTTCATAATCCCGGAACCTTGTTAATTTACATATTACTAAAATAAAGTTTTTTTTGGTTTTTTTTTTAACGGCCGAGGCTACTGGGGTACTAGCCTGGCCAGGTACATGGAAATAAGGCTTCTCCATGCCCCAGTAGCCTCTGTTCTTAATTTACATATTACCAAAATAAAGTTTTTTTTAACAAGTGTTCCAGGATTATTAAATTACAGTTGAAGGAAGAGTCGGGGGGGGGGGGGGGGGGGGGGGGGGTGTTAGAATCTCCCATCAGATCTACTTCTGACCGTAGATTCCTCCATAGTAGGTTTCCTTATAAAGGCATTTATTCTAGCATTGTTCTAGATTGTTTCCACATTGATAATGTTTGGTTAATTAGCCTCTATCTCTGCAGGTGCGATAATAAATGTGAATCGGTCTGTAACCGAAGACTGAGGGACTTCTCTGATCTCTGGCATAATTGTTCAATAGATTTTCTTTTTTTTGTGAAGTTTGGATTGATCAGAGCTTGTACAGAGCGCATGTTGTCATGTCATGCAAATTCCTTTTTCCAGTAACTTCTTGTAGAAAAAATGTATTGTGTAATATAAACATTATTACAAGTGAAAGAGCTAGAATCGGCACTGTAAAACTACTTTTAATAATATAACTCCTAGTATTGATGCCCCTCAATTTTGTTGAAAAATAGAGCTGTCTATCGCTCTTTCTGCCTCCCATTGAAAAGCGCATTGTTTTTCAATACAAGTATAAGTACACTTTTTAATTTTAGCTCACATCTGAATTGTACTATTCATCCGTTCTATTGGAAGGAAGGAAATATTTTTGTAAATAGATCAACTAAAGGACCTTTTGATTTATGTGGATGTTAGAACATCAGTGGCCATCAGATTCCATTAAGTTCCATCAGGCTTTATTTTTCCCTTAGAAGTAGCAGTGCCTGCAGAATTTAACCTGAAAGTGCATGGGAACAAGACAATTTGAGGGGAAAAAAAACAAATGATGTGTTTAAACCCTTAGCAGTCTTTGACATATTATTACTGCATGGAGCGCTGTCACTTACACTCCATGCATTAATAGTATGTCAAGGAGCCAATGCCGGCTCAGCTCATCACTGGAGCTGAACCAGGATCGTGAAACATGGGTTGTCTGCTGTAACTTACAGGCTTTTACAATGAGTGGAACATGTTTCCCCCAACCCCTTGCTCTCTCCCTCCTTGCTTTGCCTTTGTGATCTAGTAGCAGCAGGAAGTTCAGGGGGGAAGGAGATATGTTGTGCTCATTGTAACAGCCTGTGAAGATGCAGCATTTGAGGGGATCTGGAAATGCCCCTCATAGCCTTTCAGGCTCATTAGCAAAATAATAAAAATTTAGTTTAGAAGGAAAGGTGGTCATGGAGAACAAATACAATAAAATCGCCACCGTCACAGTGCCTGGATCTATGAGTAAGTGTTCCTAGTTTAAAATGATGGATTTTTATGGTTGATTTCCTGTAAGGAACTGAACAACTAGCATTTTGTATCATGAATCATGTGGGCAGAAAAAAGTTTGATTCAACACGCTGCAAAAATATATGACCAAAATGAAGTGGGGGGTCAATAAATTTAGTTGTAAAATAATTTTATATGAATCAGTTATACATATCCTTTGTTTTAACAATACATTTTAAACAAATATTAATATTGGAGAAAAACATGTGAAAAAATACCACCTGCAACAAAAGGATAGCCATCATTTCCATTTTAGTTTTTGGACAGCAGATTCTATAAGCAATATTCTATATGTCCTTTCTTCTCACATTGTACTGACTCAAAAAGCAATGCTTTTCTTTCAGTGGAAGGGATTACTGTAAGCGCATAGAGGTATATCCCATTTTGTTAATTTCTTTTTCACCTTCTCATAATTGAAGGGCAAAAGAAACTGCTCCGTGTTAAGGCAGTGGTTCAACGTGTGTGTGTATAATATATATAACACACTGGAGATCAAAATTAAAGAATAAAAACATATTTCCTAAATGTCAAGGTCATTGTGTACTCGTGTACTAACATGAGTGCTATAGTAGTGTTTTAATGCAGGCACCTACTCCAGCGCCTGGATTGTAACTCATTCCCCACTGCTTAGATCTCGCAGTCAGGCTGCTGCAGATGTTACACTCATGTGATTACTCACTATGGAGTCAGACCCCAGGTCCCTGATAGATCTGTTGTCACCTTGTCCTCTGGTACAGCCCCAGCCATTCATATCTGCTACAACTATCACACAGAGACATTGGCATGTAGAGTGGGCGTGGCTTCCAGTAGCTCCGCCCACTCTTGCCCGGCTATAGAGAAACCGCATCAGGTCAGGGAGGGGCTGTGTCCCGCTACTGCAATGCTCGGGGCCTCGGGCTCACACACAGAACAGGTCACCTGCGCCTCCACAATAACTCCACAGTTCCTCCATCTCAGCAGCAGCTGTGCGGGGACCGAGCTGACAGAACGGCTGCTGCAGCTCCTTAGTCTCCCCAGTCACAGGGAAAAGTCAGTGCGTGATTAGACGCATGGGGGACTTTTCAAAGAGTAATACTGTATTTGAAAGCGTCTATGATGCTTGTGGAGGGGTTAATGCGATCTCTGGTTTAAATTTCTTTTTTTTTTTTTTTTAAATCTATTTAAAACCTTAAAAAACTTGTAAAAATGTGGTATCCCTGTGATCATGCTAAGCCAAAGAATAAAGGTATCATTTGCAGCATGTAGTGAAATCTGTAAAAATCCACTTTTTTTCCCACTTCCCAGTATATGGCAGGGATTCTACTAAGAAACACATCCCTTGTGTGCAAAAAATTAAAAGTTATGGATTTTAGACACATAAACATACAATAAATAAAAGTCAAAAAAATGTTTTTTATTTTGTAATGTTTTGACATCATATTTAGACAAAAGGACAATTATAAAATTATGCCAACAAAGAGCAGACCTGTGGTAAATGTTAGTTAGCAACTTAAGACTATCTGCTAATAGACCATTTCCAGTTTTGAAAATGGCAGATTTTTCAAACATTTTTCCAAATTTCCTGCTTTTTATAAATAAATGCAAAACATCAACCAAATCTTCCTACTAATTTGAAGTTCAACATGTCACAATAGAAAATTTCAAAACCACTCGAGTAAGTTATAGCCTTCTAAAATTATTACCAGATACAATGACACATAGCAATTTGGGGAAAATGGGGCTTGGTCATCAAGGCACAAATCAGCTTTATCACTATGGACTAAAAAGCAGCTGACACAGCTGGTCTAAACGGTGTGCCACAATTGCTGGTCTATACTGTGGTGCAACCTACTTAATTTTTCCCAAAGCATATGCCCCTTTGTTGTAAAAGGGGGACAATGGTCTAAAAGCCTTCATAAAAATTTGGGAAGTTGGTATTTGGTGCAACTTATAGCAGAAGTCTGGCCAAAGTGGCTACGGGAATTTCCCTCATTATGTTCGTCGACAACAAGGGAAAGAATGAACCTAAAATGTGTAAAGAAGTCGGTGAACGGTGGTGAAGGAAGTGTCATGGTTTGGTCTAGAAACCCATAACACTCAAAGGACTGTTGTAGAGACTGGAAGAAGAGAGGACATCACTAGTCTCTCACACTGCTTTGGTGTGGTTTTGGTCCATTGGCCGCATATGCGCTGAAGTCATTCAAGGGACAAGACTGTACACTGCCTACTGATTGGTGACTGTTGTAACCTTCAGGAAATGTTATTATAATCTTTCAATGTGTTAGTCATTGCTGTTTTCCAATTATGATCATCATGTTTTGCTTTTTTTTTTTTCTTTTTTTTTTGCTAAATATAAGTTTTATGTTCTATACTTATGGTAATTTTGTAAAACGCTGACAGAATTAACAATTTTTTATGTATGTGTGTGTATAGATATTTTAATATATTCAGACACTATTAACAATTTTATTTTTTTTATGTGTATTTGTATATCTGTTAGGTTTAGTTTTAATGATGTAGGACATATACATATAAGTGAGTTTAGAGTTTAAACCATGTTACAAAATGTTTAATCTCCAGAGGACCGATAAATCGACCCCTGCTTTAGCACTCGGTGTCATATTCTGTAAGCGAGAACTTCAAGGTAGATGGACAGGGCTTTGATTCATGATACATTCTTTGCTCCTTGCAAATTTACAACCAGTCAGCTGTTTCCCTTCCCTTTTCTATGGCTGTGACTCCTTTCCTTCCTTCCTCTCCCTATCCTCTTGTCTTTTTCTACACCATTATTGCAAGCAGCTGGTTTTACTTCCTTAATTTAAGATGACAGTCGCTAACACCAGCTGGCTATGGATAACTGTAGGTTATCTAAATAAGTGAACCATTTTTTATTGATTATATACATATATCTTTGACTTGTATCTATTTTTTAGATCTTAAAGTGTTTCTTTTTAATTAAATGTTCTATCTCAGTTACATTACATCCAGTCTCTCTCTATTATGAGTGAAAACTTGAGTATGTGACAATGGAAAGAACGATAACATTTGCTGTGTTGCGGAGTATCATTCTGCTTTAATATTTCGGCCTATCGTTTGTGGTGGCTTACTTATAAAATAATGTGGTCTCCTTGCAGTCCCATTAATTGGGGGATACATTTAGCTGTCCTCTGGAAAAGCTGGTTAAGGTGAATAATGTTTGAGTCCTCCTTATAACAGGATTTTACAATATCTGCTGGCAGGTTCCCTTTTAAAAGAATTACGGTGCCAGTACCCTAAACAGCATCTTAACCACTTTCAACCCATCTTTCTCATGGCCTGGTGTTGTGTCCATGTTGAAAATCTAACTTTGAGTTCCTATGCGAACGAGCAACATTTTCAGAGCTTATTTATGAAGTCAAGCTTTCCCTGCTTCTGCACAACCTTTCCACGGTTTTCAGCTATGTCAGTAGCTGGTGGAGTGCGATATAACATTGTATATCTTAGCCGGCTCTTTTGGCCCGTAGCATATGTGCCATTGTCCCAGCAAGCATGCCACAGTTAATTTTCTTCAGAAGACTTCACAAAAGCCAGTCATGTTACTGAAAGCTGGGCCACCAGTCGTAGTGGGAGAGCTGAGGCCCATATGTTGCTTATTTGCACATGGGTTAAAATTTTAAACATTTCCACAACAATGGTCCATTAGAAGTTAACTGATTAAATGCTGTCAATCTTTTGGTACTGGTGCTGTTTGCGCTGCTGATATTTGGGTGCAATTCATATCGGAGACCATATACGGACTTCATATCGGACTTTTATCCATATACGATGTATGAATAATTTCACAACGGAGTGTTCTTCACTATACTGCCTATACTGTCTGATTCTGTTAGCTGTCCCCAGGTAGTAAGACTCTGCTGTCAATGCTTTTACAACTGGAATACCTTTCTGCTTCAGAATTATTTCATGAATACAATATTTAGCTAAAATGACATGACAGGAGAGTTCACATGTACTTTTTAAAGTCGCAAAATAGGAGTGAAATAGAATTAAATACAGAAATAAACAAATTGGGTAAAATGATGCCGTAAGGTTGAAGATCAATTTATCCTTTTTATATGTTCTTTGATAAAGAAATGAGCCAGTCAACATCATTCCAACTGTGGTGAACTGCTAGATTTAAGAGCTTCGTCTTGTGTTGTAACACTCTTATCTGTTCTGTGAAGTGTAGCAGCTTTGGAGTTGCTATGGAAATAGCATATTGCTATGCCGCTTTTTTTTTTTTTTTTTTTTCCTGTACTGATTTGACCTCTTGTGTGCTGAATCCAACTGGGTTATATCACTGCTAGTTGTAAAACAATAAACTAAAAATACCAAAATATGTCCTACATCCTGCTTCTTGCACTCTAGTGATGTGCCCCCTACCAAAGTCTGTCAGTTTAGGCAAAATGTCTATGTACATGGTAAAGGCATGTTAAGCGATCATTGAAGTGTAACAGTAACCCTATGGCCAGGTCTCTAAGTTCCAGCTTTTTTCATAGTAAGGTCTTTTGTTATTACTAATTGTTATGGCATTAAAAAAATCTGTGTTGAAATCATAAAAAATGTCTAAAAATAATGAACTTTTAGCCAGTACCTATAATAATAAGCATCAGATGCCTTTGGGATTTTGATTTCAATTTTGTGCTGGTTATAGTGGTTTATTGTATCAAGGAAAACCATTCTGAAAAAGTTCCTAGACCCTTTTTTTCATTTGAATGGTGGGGTTATATGAAGTTACATGTAAAGAACTAGGGTGCATGAGGTTTTTTTATTTTTTATTTTTCCATGTACCATGTATGAAGGTATGTTTTCTTTGTCACAAATTGTACTTCCTTCTTTTTTTTTTTTTTATAAATCTTTATTTACGTTTTTTCTTTGAACAATCACAATTTACATTTCTTATTACAATCCTTATTATTATTTTTTAATTTTTTTTATCATTACATACAGATCACATTTTTATATTATAGAAAACATTTCCATTATGACCACTCATACTTATGTCATAGCCTAAAAGAGTACTTCCTAATGGCAGTATTTTAAATTCAACAAAACTGGAGACTGATTTTAGACCACTACATGAGATATTTTCACACAGTAAAATAGAAAGATTTTGTTCTTTTGAGTAACATGATGAGAAATAACAGTAGGTTGCAAAACCTGGAGAGACAGGTCAAAATAATCTGTCTATCTCCGTTTTAGCTTAAAATGTCAATTGGAGGTTTCATTCAGAGAACAACTAAAGTCTTCTGCAGCTGAACAGATGGAATTGCTTTGTTACCAAGTGATCACATACCATGCTGGCCACCAGCTTTGGAGGGCAATGTTAATTGGAGGGCCCTTTTAACTTGCAGTTCCATACATAGGGCCACATTTATTACTCGTTTTTTCTGTTGTTTTTACGCCTTTTCATTCAGGCGCACCGTTTTTGCGCCATTTTTGCGATTAAACGCCAAACTAGCCGCGCAGCACAAATAACCAGCTTTCCCTCATCTATCTTACCAATCCAGATGTTTTGCTGCGCCTAATGATATTCATCACTTGCAACGTTTGCATTTAGGCGCAAAAACACTCCAGCCCGAAGGTGGCGTTATCTGAGAGGAAAGCACTGAGTCCCTTTGCAGAAGAGCTCATTTCTAGCAGCAAAGCCCAGCCAGACACTGGAACATTTAATAGATACATTAGATACATTGCAAACAGGAGCTGCAGACTCTATTTACAGTTCATCACCTTCTATTTACAAAATATTCTGCAAAACGCTGAGAGCAGCAGAGAGGAGCTTGTAGCAGGATGACATGTAAGTGCCCAAATCTAACATTGCGCCTAAACTGCGCCTAAACTGTGTTAAAGTAAAGTGATTAATAAGAGGCAGAAAATATACTTATCACGGATGGTTGTAGCTTGTGATAATTCTGGCAAAACAGTGCGCCAGAATTTAGGCGCAACTACTACACTTAGGCGCACAAAAGTGATAAATGTGGCCCATTGTGTGGTGGGTAATAGTGCAGGGAAAACCAGAATGCAATACTTCCCCCTTTAAATTTTCAGGATTTGTGAGGTCATTTTGTTAAGGTGAGAGATCTCCTTATGAGGAGACACCCTTTTATTATATGGGTTGTTGCTCCTGTCCAAATTGATATTAAGTGCATGCATAAATAATCGCAAAACAGAAAAAAACAAGTATAATTCCCTCTTGGTCAAAGGCATAGATACCGTATATACTCAAGTATAAGCCGTCCCAAGTATGAAAACTGGGAAAACCTATTGACTTGATTATAAGCTGAGGGTAGGAAATGAATCAAATGCATTGGTCCCAGCCTCCCAGTATATAGCCAGCCCCCAGTGATACGAGGGCGGTTCAATAAGGTGATGACAGAGGGTGTTCCTGAGGTAAGTTGGTGTTATCATCGCGTGCTGCCATTTATCAAACAACGGCAAAACAAATTGCAGACTGATTGATAGGTTAGTTTGGATTTGGAAGCCATTTGAGTAAGACTTATTTTGTGATTTTTGCGAAGATGGAAAAAGAGCAGTATCGTTTGCTAATTAACTTTGCTTTTATCTACTCACATTTTTTCCCATCCAAAAACAAAAGTTGGATGCTGTTCATGGGGACACTTTGCCATCTTTGACCACAGTTAGATATTGGTTCAACGAATTTAAACGTGGAGCGAACATCCGCAGGGAAGACGGTCCCATCATCTGGAAGGGTCATGGCCAAGATTTTTTTAGGATGGGAACGGCATCATCCCTATGGATATTTTAGAAAAAGGAAGAACGATCACCGGACAATACTACAGTGAGTTATTGGATCGCTTTGACAAAAAATTGACGAATCGGCCGCATTTGGCGATAAAGAAGGTTCATTTGGAGTTGTCGCCACCAAACTGCATGAATTGTGTTATGAATTGCTGCCACAACCTCCGTATTCAACCGATCTGGATCCCTGCAACTTATTCTTGTTCCCTAACCTGAAGAAATGGCTTGTGGGGAAAAATTTAGTTTAAACGAGAAAGTCATTGCCGTGAGGCGTATTTTGACAAATCCTTTTAACGTTGGGAGAAGCATATCTTTCTAAAAGGGGACTATGTTGAAAAAACAAAACAAATATATAATATATTTATTTCTAACACGGGTACTTATTGAACAGCCCTGGTATATAGCCAGCCAGCCCCCATAATGTGTACAGCCAGCCAGCCCTCACATAAAGCAAGCACATAAAAAAAAAAAAAACTTACATACTCACCTTCAGCGGTCCCGATGCCCGGCTTTATTCAAGGAAGTACATACCAACTCATTAAAAAAAAAAATAAAAAAATTTGGCGATGCCAGCTTTGTTCTGTGTCTGAGATGAGATGACCAAGACTTCAGGATGGTCACATTCCAGTCCTGTATCAGACACAGATGCCATCTTTGGGAGTAGTCTTCAGACACAGGCGCCATCAGAGTAATTTTACAGTTATCTGATCACATGATTAAAGTTTAATAAATGCATTTTGTGCACACAAGCAACCTACTAAGCCAAACATTGAGGTTTCTCCCTGCAAAATTTTCTCCCATATTAGACCATAGCAAACTTGTCAGGTGATTTCTAGTGCCCCACTTAAAAGAAAAATTTGGCAGAGGAATAGAAAATGAGCTCTTTGATATTTTATTAGAGATGAGCAAGTATACTCGTCCGAGCTTGATGCTCGTTCGAGTATTAAGGTACTCGAAACGGCTCGTTGCTCGGACGAGTATTTCTCCTGCTCGAGATCGAGCATTTAATTAAAAAAACACAGTGAAGAACAATGAAGAATAGAATAAAAACAGTGAACACATCTGCTTACTTGTCGGAAGATACGCGCGGAACGGCAGCAGGGGAGACATCGGGCAGCGCGGGGGAGACATCGGGCAGCGCGGGGGGAGACATCGGGCAGAACGGGGGAGACATCGGGCAGCACGGGGGAGACATCGGGCAGCACGGGGGAGACTACAGTGGAAGAAGAGGAGCGGATCCCGGGACAGCGTATCACCCCGACAAGTAAGCAGATGTGCCGAACATCTGTAATCTATTCTTCACTGTGTTTTTCACTGTGTTTTTCACTTAAATGATCCTGTGTTCACTGTTTTTATTCTATTCTTCACTGTTCTTTACATCTGCTAACTTGTCGGGAGATAATATACGCGCGGAACAGTGAAGAATAGATTGCAGATGTTTGCATACATCTGATAACTTATGAGAAGACATTCTTTTTCAATTAAATAACACATTTTATTCCTGAACCATGGTCCCTTTGAAAAATGCTCGGGTCTCCCATTGACTTCAATGGGGCTCGTTATTCGAGACGAGCACTCGAGCATCTGGAAAAGTTCGTCTCGATTAACGAGCACTCGAGCATTTTAGTGCTCGCTCATCTCTATATTTTATCATTTATATAATTTAACCCCTTCACGCTCTGCGACAGATCTATCCACCACAGAGCTATGGAGTGTGTATGAAGAGGGCGCATATTGCAGCAAAGACACATCGCTATCAAAGACACATCCTTTTTTGTACACATTCGTTTAATTTTTGAAAATGTATTGAACGGAATAAAACCTGTATAAATTTGGTATCACCGCAAACGTACAGAACCAAAGAATAAAGTAGAGGTGTTATTTGGAGCTCAGAGTGAAAATCGTAAAAACTGAGCCCACAAGAACGTGATGCATGTGCATTTTTTATTTTTTTTTAATTTTTCCACATTTTGGAATTTTTTTCCTGCTTCCCAGCACACTGCATGTTATAATAAATAACATCACAGGAAAGTAAAATCTACTGCGTGGGGCAGTATATAGCAGATTGGCAAGATATGACTGCTGTATAAAAGCTTCTTTATTCGGTTTATGTTCTTCGATCACCCCAAGTAATATATGCATATATCTCTTTGATAAAGAAATCGGTGATATCTTTTTGTATTTGATTTTTGGTGGTTTTAATGTTCTGAGTTGTGAGAATCCGGGGACTAAGTCCTGCAGCTATTGCTATCCACAGAGGGAATAATAATCTTTTAAGCTTCTCTCTTAAATATTAAGTTCAGCCATAAATGTGACTGTATAGCCTTGTGCGCATATGCTGTTGGGCACCTAATGATCAAAGTGAATTAAGGTGATCATAACTGTGGTTATTCTGCAGCTCAGCTTGGACAGGAATCGGTAGCGAAGCAATCTCTTTTTACTCCCTGCTGTGCAATAGAAATAGTTGCGGCATCCCGGCTTGTAGCAGATGTCCTTATTTTGCCTTCCTCCTCCTCCAGGCCACACTTCTCAGATGTGGCTGGCTGCTTTCTGACTGTATTTGTGTGTGGATTCTCCTTGCTGACAAATAGCACTGCAGACCACAGCACTTGTAAGTGTGAAAGGTCTGACATCTCGTTATCAGTCTTTTACACTGGCCTTATGACCGTTCATCCAGAGTACAGTAAATGTTTATTCCAGGGGTCACCCAGCCAAATGTATGCCTTTTCATGCTTCAGCACCCTCTTTGCTTTTGGTCTGTGTATTAAATGATTAATAGACTGCTACACCAAAGTAATGTTCCCTTATGAATGTTACATGAATCTGTGTATACAAGTGCATTCTAACATATATTTGTATGAAAAATATACAAAACTCCATCAGATGATACATGAGGCTGATTTTTTTTAACTCTTGATGTCAATTCATGGATCTAGAGCAGAATAACCTGTGAACAACTACCGATGGCATGAAAAGGATAAAGGTCTGCTCCTGCAGCTGTTTATCTGGTGTCTAACCTGTGATCTCTACACAAATAGGATTTCACTGCTGAGGTGAGTCAGTGAAATTCCATGGAAGTCACCACTGTGCCCATTGATTGGCTGCATTGGTGACCTCCCATGAACAGTCCCTCTTATGAAATCTGTGAACTGCTGGATGGGACACATGAGCTGCTCTAAAACATCTTTGTGTAATATGTGGAAAACCCTTTTAATGAATTGTAAAATGCCTCTATATTAGGAATAAAGATAAATTATATGGAGTTTTTCCAGTTTTTTTGTTGCATGTTTTGTTTTTTGATTTACATAATTTTATTAAATATTTTCCATAATATATACAACACCGTGCATGAAATGGTCAAGAGGACCAATGGAGAGTCAAAATAGTGGGCATGATGGCTTCATCACTCGGCAAGCTCATCACAGCTGGCAGATGTTCTAAATAGCAAACAAAGGCAGATGTGATCCATACAAATTGTGCAGAAATCCTAAAACGTCTGGCTTCACAAAAGCATGGCATACAGTTAGGGAAACCCATATCGATCAGGAAGAGGACCGGGTAATCTCCCTGAAGTAGAGCACACAGAAACAATAACCGATCAGTTCTTTGGATGCTATTCTTGAGTATGTCCATGGTAGCTACAGCTTATCAAATTTGGTTGTGGTATCCTATTTATGGTAGACGCCATTCTCTGGGAGTATCAGCCATTTAACTTTGGCAATAAATTCAGCCCTGGTGGGGCATGTTGCATCCAGCCATTGCCCTGTAATTAATACACAGAGCATATGTAGTATATAGACCACATCTTCCACAAAACCCAATGTGCACGTGTGTGTGAATTTATTGTTAAAATGAAGTCTACATATAGTTACTAACTCATGACCTGTTTTCTGCAGTTGATTTCTTATTCTGATTTTGCTATTCAATGATTGCCTAAAATTCTTATAGCCTTTACATTACCTTGTACAAAATGTTCTTCTGGTTACAGGTTCCCGTTAAGAATTAGAGTGTTATTTTTATCAGGGGAAAGGTTGCTATAAACAAAGCACTGTATATGTCAAATATGTTTTTGTTTTTTTTAAAGTCTGTTATTTGGTGTTTTTTGAAATAAAGTATATGAAACTTTACTTGGCTCCCTGCCAAATATTTCAGCGTGGGCTGCAAAAGTAACTTCCGCCTGAAATAATATATTCACTGCACTCCAGGCTCCTGCCCCTCCTCTCCCTCCCATATCCTCTCCCTGCACCGAGGTAGAAATTGTATGCATTGAACTGACACGTCATCAGGGGATGAAGCAGGGACCAGGAGTGCTAAGCAGAGCAGTGAATAAATTCTACAGCAGATGGAAGTTGTAATTTGAAATTTATCTCTGTGGGATTAAAGCTGAGCTAGGTAAAATTTCACATACCATATATACTCGAGTGTAAGCCGAGTTTTTCAACTCAAAAATGTAAAAAACTCTCCTTGCCGATGCCCTCCACAGGTCCGTGCATTCCAGCGTAGTGTGTGTGCACGGCTGAGGTTAAACTTAATTTTTTTTTTAACTGCTAGGCATACTGGGGGCTTTCTATATACTTTGGGCTGGCTGGATGGGGGGCATGGACTGGCTATATTCTGGGGGGTGGGGGGCTGGCTGTGAGGCATGGGTTTGCTATATAGTAGGTGGGATAGGCTGGCTGGCTATCTACTCGGGTCAGGGGGCTGTCTATATACTTGGGAACAGGGTCTGGCGGGCTATATACTTGGGGGCAGGAGGCTGACTAGCTATATACTGTGGGCTTGAGCTGGCATCAATCCATTTCCCACCCTACCTTGAGTGTATATGGTACTTTATTTCAGTCAACAAATAACACAGACATATGCAACATCTCCCACCGGAGCCTTGCCTTTTATTGGAGCCTGGAGGCAGCCGGTGTCCAGGTTGGCTAGTGTGGTTTAGGGCACGCTGTGGTCACAGTACTTGGTATAGGGCTGACCTACAGCCTGCCAGCTCTCCAGCAGGTGGTGTGTGCAAGAAATATGGAGGGAGAGGCTGAAGTACTGGTTTCTCCCTGGGGCAACCCTTGAGTGTCTGTAAGATAGGTCCCTTGGTAACGGATGGGGAAGCCAGTGGTGGTAAGCAGCCGTATCTAGGGGTCAGACGGAGGCAACGTTGTGCAAATCAACTCACAGTTCTTTATTGAACAGACAGCACGCAATGGGCCAAAACAGTCAAACAGCAGATTCTTATTCTGGTACTGGAGTGGTCGTGGAGAGTGGTCCGCAGGATAAGGCACCAGCCTGATGGTATATGCAGGCTCGGAGAATTGAGATGGAGCTGTGTTCATTCTGTAGAAGCTGCAGCTCTGGTTAGTCTCCTGACTCAGTTCCTGGGACTGGTATCCGTGTAAACACTAAAGGTGTGCTCCACACTCTCTCTTCACTCAGACCATGTGGTCTGGACTGCTGACAGACCTGAGGCTAAGACTATGAGGTCTGGACCATGTGCTCCCATTGCAAAGGGGTTTTATACTCCCCCCTGGTGGTAGCACCCCTCCAATCACACTCCAGTTTACAATAGAGACAACTGATTGGATAACACTTTACACCATTAAACTGCTGCCTTGTCTACAGCTACAATTACATAATCTGTCAGAAACTTACTACATGACTACCTCTGATAGCGCCTACCATGGAGAGGGCGCTATTCGGAACTAACTGCCTGTCTATGTATTGGCAGGGGTGTTGCACATATTTTATAAACATATTTGGCATATACAGTAGTTTGTTTCTGGCTACCTGTCCCCTGATAAAAATAAAAATCTGGTGACATATTTCCTTTAAATACTATGGTACTTATTTAAAACATTTTTGAGATAAATGCTTCCTCCTTTTTACCTGGTTAATTGGAACCTTTTTTTTTCTTTTTAGTTAAAGTAAATACAATCACATTTTGCACTGTAAGAAAGTGTTTTGTGTGGTTTAAAAAAATATCTGATTGTTGTTTGAGATATCAATCTCAGAGGTAAAAAAAAAAAAAAAGTTGTGCACTAAATAATAAAAATCCTGTCTGTATACTTATGGTCTCTAATATTTGTTGGAGCATATCAAGAGATGGATGATCACACTTTTGCGATCAGCAGGCAGAGATGCTGTCTCTAGCTTCCCATGTGACGTTGTCTGATGCTAGGTCAATTTTGCTTAAAGAGAACCTGTCAACAGGGACCTAATTTTCACTAAAAACAGGTTGTAGAAGCCCATCACACCTACAGTGCAAATATGTATTTTTACCTTTTCTAAGCATTTAGCATTACAACATAATTGTGTGTTATAACTTACCTTGCACCCTGACAGAATCATCTGCCAGTGGATGCATTTAAAAAACAACACATGACTTGTCTGTGCTGCTCACTACTCTTAGCCCCCACCTTTGTGCTCCTGTACAGCTCCTCCCTCACCCACTGACATCAGCTCACCACGCTGTGTGCTCTATGAAGGAGCAGGAGGGAGGAGATGTACAGAACAAACTTTTACAAATGTTTTACATCCTCACATCCATCCCTACAGTTGGTACTTTTATACACAGTTTAACACACACACACACACACACACTCTAATACAGCCTTATGACTACTATACCTACTACCCTTTAAGATAGATGCATAGAGCCAGACAGTTAAAGATGTCACTTTCCCCTCTTTCCAGGACAGTGGGGGATGGGGAATACAGAGAACAATAAGAAAGCAGCTGCTGACTTGCAGGAAGATGAAGAAGACTGAGCACAAACAGAAGTAAATTGTCTATATCCTGTGTACCAGACTGCTGCTCCATTCTCCTCACTGACTTGATTTTAGCCTTGTCAAAGCCTAGAGAGGTGGGGTGCAGAACATGATTGTAGAAAATATTGTTTGTATGCTAGATTAGTTATTATACAGAGCAGCTGAAGGGGAAGGAGGTGCACTGTGTTTTAGAACATGATGGGTAGACTGCAGACGGGACAGAGAAGACATGCATCTTGGCTACAGGCTTCCTGTACTTGCTTTACACACATTGCATAGCCCCATCCCTTCACCCTCTGCAAACCCAGAAGACCATCCTGGTATTTTCTGTTGCCTCCTGCTTCTTATTGGCAACCTGAATGCAGGGCTGAAGGGGAGTAGGTCTGAGAGTGGCAGAAACCAGAGCATAAGGGCTGCAATAAGGTGATGAATGTATGGAAACAGGTTAGTTTTCAGCTATTGCACCCATAGAAAAAACTTTGTAAACTTTATAAATTGCTCTTTAATATTGAATCTATTGTTGCTTTTGTTAAATAAAAATTGCATTCATTATTTAATATAATTTAAAAAGAAGCTTCCAGCTGCATCTATACCTCATACTTAAACGCAGACTTTTATATGGCAACAGCTATAAGGGGTATATTGTCCCCAAATTCCTAGCCATATTGTTGGGTCCTGGCCTCTCCATTAAATGCTCATCAATCAGGAATTATTATTTTTTTTATTTTGTTAACATACTTGTTCAATATCTCATTGGTAAGCATGGTATTTAGCTGTTTTGATGCTTATGACATCCTGTACATTCATTATGTGGTGTTATTGCAGCTCAGTTTCATACATGTTTGGCCACTGTACAATGTAAGTAGTGAATAGAAAATCAACACTCATCCATGCGCAATGGTCTGATAGGTGGGGACCAGAGGAAGAACCCTTCCTGAAACATTATTTACTGAATTCCTGAAAGCTGTATATGGGATGTAAAGGATGGTAATAAATTACTTTTTAACAGTTGTATATATTGGTTAAGCAAATTTACTTGGGCATTTGTTTTACATACAATATTGTGAGAGATGTGGATGGATAATTCTAAATCGGGATTATTTTTCCTTCCACAGACTAGGATTCATTTTGATCCAAATATGTAAACAGACATGTGTTTATTCTATATCTGTAATCTTTCTGGTACATACTCCTACTCTTGGTACTGAAATTGCAATCGTACACAAAGCACAACTGATACTTTTGTGTAAAATTGGCTCATGTCTGCAGTGAATGAATTAACAGTTGATACAATTTGCATAACATTAGCCATCACTTCATCGTGCCATCACGCTCTAAGCTCACCATGACCTATTTTACTGTATATGTGGAAAGCCTTTCAGCAATGCAGTGTATTTTCAATGACCACAGTATAAATGGCTACTAATAATTTTAATGTAGTTCAGCATAGATTCTTTTTTTTTACTCATTGTGTGAGTTTTCTAAACATACATTTTGTCAAGTTTAACTCTTCATATTACATGCAATGCGTCTTTAGAACCCATTAATATAGGAAAAATATAATTTTTCCTGACAAATAACATAAAATGGTTAGTATAAAGGGGCTGTACTGGAATACAGATAGAATATTTTATATTGTCTGTGCCATCTCTCTATTGTGAGCAATTAGCTACCATACATCTTAATGAAAGGATGATAATGCTCCTAATCACAACAAATTGATTGTTGATGATCATAATAAGACCTTTCTAATACAAAATTATTGGTTAATAGAACAATTTTTTATTAATTGCCTCTTGCCCACTTAAGAAACAAAATTCAGTCACTGAATATTATTATTTTTTTTGTTTAAAATGTAGTAACTGTTTCCTGTGTATTTAGACCAATGTATATAGCAGTTTTGAGAGTGAGCTGTCTTTTATATGGATAAAGTGAGAGCTTGGGCAAGCACAGTTCCATCACAGCCCGTACAGCAGGGGTCAGGAACCTTTTGGCTGAGAGAGCCATGAAAGCTACATATTTTAAAATGTAATTCCATGAGAGCCATACAGTATGCAATATCAAAGTTTTTTTCCTTAATGTGTTGCACAATCAGCCTTTAGGCACTCATAACGGCTCAGGAACGCTCCATACAGAGTCCCACAGTTAAAACACAAGGAAGAGAAATAATATATTTTACTCTGACCGGAGCTCCAAAGTTCTCAACTCGTTCCTTATGATCCAGTATATAGCTAATCCGTTGTTATCTTTCACAAAACTTCGCACATCTCCACAGATCCTCCAACAAGAATAGGTCACCATTCAGACCACCACCATTTACTCCTCCTTTGCCATTTTTCTTATAGCAGATCACTAGAAGAAACACACGTGGGTATAGCGTAGTTTGTTCTTTACACTTAAAATTTATTAGAATAAAATATACTTACAAAATATCTATTAAAAAGAGCATATCAAATATAAGCAGGACGCCAATCTCACATGTCTGCGTATAAATGGCAATAAAGTAGGAGCAAAAAAGCGAGATGGTGGTGGTCTGAATGGTGACCTATTCTGGTTGGAGGATCTGTCAACGGAAACCATTAAACATATATACTATATACTAGATCATATGGAGCGAACTTCGGAGCTCCGGTAAGAGTCAAATATATTTTTTCTCTTTCTTGTGTCATACAGTATGCACATGCCCACAGTAGATAGGTAGCCACAGCATATGCCCACCACCATAGTTGTTGCTTAAGCAACAACGTCTGGTGTCGCTTAAGCAACTATGGCGGTGGCGATGGCACCTGGGTCGCACAAAGCACCTAGGCAGCGGTAATATTGCTGACTGCATCCAAAGATCAGCACTGTGTGTGTCTTAGATGCACAAAGCAACTTTTGCTATTTATTAAAGATTTACCTGCGAGCTATATGCAGCCATCAAAAGGGCCACATTAAGCTCCAGAGCCATAGGTTCCCTCCCCCTGCTTACAGCATGGTTTCTCTTGTTATTATGGAGACACAACTATATACTGACATCACTCTGATATGATACAAAGGATGATACAACAGCACCAGTATTGTGTTCCTATTTCTTTGCTGGCTTGTGTTTTTTTAGGAAGTTCAGTTCAAATGTTTTAATTCTTTTGCTCCATTTCTGAAACTTATTTAGTTGGAAAAGGACAAAGAATATAATTTATATTTAACTTTTGGAACATTATGCATCATGTTACCAGGAAACAAGAATCACCTTGGTTATCTTGGAAAGAGTCATGTAATTGTTCTGATAATTAACGCTATACCTAGGCAATGATGTATTTAATGCCCAGTGCAGCAGGGGACAGAAAGCAGGCCAATGTCATGTTTACCACCATTGATTTTTTTCTTTTCTGTTTAATTAGAACAACTAACTGAGTTTATAGTGTGACTGCTGGGAGAGGATCATCTATGCTGCATTACATTGGGCTCTGGTTGTGAATAATTGACATTCAGCAAGTTTTACATTTGATCATTTTGCATACTCTACCGATTTCTGCAGCAGCACACGTTAATGTTGACCTCTCTTACTGGCTGACAATCTATCATCTGCAAGGCAGGGATTAAATTGGATGGAGTAGAGTGGGCTGGTCTTATTTTAGCAACTGTTTTGGGGGCTGAGTTTCTAAGTTTATAGTAGCTGATGAGCTTTCAACATGTATTGTATCACAGCCATTTTACTGATGCCTGCAGGTACAATGACCTGTTCATTTTGGTAGAACAAATATTGCTACGCATGCTTTATATATAGGTGAGTTTAGTTTTTTAGTCGTTTTGGTGATCTTCGACATGACACAGTATTGGTTAATAATATTGGAAGTCTGAGCACCAGCCTGAGGGTCCATGGCTGCCAAAACCTCCCACCAACTTTGAAAGTGCCTAGTAGAAATACTAATCCAAGGGACGTCAGCCCTGAGTTCCTCATACATGTCTTTGCTCTCAGCACACATATTTACTGAATCCTATAGTAGTCTTTGCCTCTTTTTAATATCTATAAGATCACCAGCTTCTCTTCTTCATGGTTTTTAAGACCTGTCTAATCATGAAGAAAAGAAGCCGGTGAAATTGTAGAATATTAAAGTATTTATCTCAAGTTAAGCAGAGGAACCTGTATTTGCCTTATTAATCACAATGAAGGGCATCTGATGACCAATGATAAAGTGTTGTCTACCACTTAGTGCAGCGTCTGTCAAACAGAAAGGCACGTTTAAAGGTTCTGCCGTGAGTATTGTAGAAGCCAGAACAAATCTCGCTACAGTCATACAAATCTATCATGTAGTGTTGGTAGTGTCAGGTATTGAATCAGTTACAGCTCTGATAACTCCTTTATCATCATCATCTGTTGTTGCTTGTGTCATTGCTTTTAGAGTATGTGACTGGAAAACACTGTACAATTTGCTAACACTGGAACAATATATGTCACTAATGCTAACTCCATATGCCACTATAACAATATATGTCCTGTTTTATCATTTATAAAATGCTTTAAAGCCAATTATATAATTATGTCTGAGAATCCTTAAAAGTATTTTCCAAAAGAAAATTCTCAAATCTCAATCCCCTAGTGATGTTTCTACAAGATTCATGAGATCCCTATTACACAGAGGCATGACAGACAGAGGCTTAGAGACTATTACACAATCAACTCCACTACATCTCTGTTCTCAGACATGTGCCTGCCTCCACCTTCCCCTAGATCACTTATCTGCTTGTAGTTTGTAGTTTTCAGCTTCTCTCTGCTCCTGAGGTGGTGGTGGCACAAAGTGTCAGTAAGCTCCGTGCAGGCACTGAAGGGGGGAGTGGCTACAGGCAGAGAGACAGAATCTCAGCAGCACAGGGTCGTATGGCCGCCATTTTGGATCCCTAAGTCAGAAGTTTCAGGGTCGTCTCTAGAGGCAACTTAAATTGTGTACACCAGGACTGATAGAGGCATGTTGGACTTCAATAACAGTGAATTCGCGAATGTGTTATTTTTGTTATCCTGAGTACATATAAGAAACTTGTCTTTGTGAGAATACCCCTTTAAAAAGCCTGTCAGGCTCTAGTAAGCATTACATTATAATTATCTTTAGATAAAGCACTTATACAACATAGCCTAATGTACCCTAAACTAATTCATGAAAAGTTAATTCCCGAATTCCTAATTCTGGAAATCATTACCTTTTTGTGGTTGAAATGTCTTAATAACCATTTGACAAAATTGCAATTGAATGAATAGTGTGCAGATGATAATCGTACACTCTGTTACTTTTTAAAGAAATATGTTAATGTGTTTTTCTTTTTCCATGGTCTTTCTTCTGGTTATTTAAGCAGTTTGTGTAGTTCATCTTTCTGTCCTGTATACCACTGAGAGCTAAAGATAAAAGATCCTGATAGTGTCTAATGAGTAAATTCTTTACAGACCATCCCTGGAAAAGTCTTATGACCAAGAGTTGAATCTTTAAAGGGGTATTCCCATGAAGAAAAGTTTCTTAAATGTACTGTGGATAACAAAACATTTTCTAATTCACTGTTATTAACAAAAATACAGCATTTCACAGATATAATTCCAATCTTTTATCAGTCCTGGTGTATACAATTTTTGTTGCCTGAGGTTCTGAGTGTACATCTTCTGATTATCTTCGGGTAGGGCAGATTCTTCTCATGAATAGCTTCTTCTATCTGCATGATACACTGCTTTCTGCCCCTGCATTACAAGACGAGCTCACACTCTATCATTTCTGCCGCAAGCAGCGTGTAAAGACTTGCTTTATAAGCTACAGATAAGATCTTTATTCCAGGGGAAGGAGGTATAGCAGAGTTTATTCTGTGTGTGTTAAAGCTGAGATATAGCAGAGCTGGAATTGGTCATTGTGTTTTATATCCATCTCGTGGATCTCCTCATCTCTCATCCGTCTCACCTCTCTTTTTCTATGGGTGAGATACCATTGAATGTTCAGATATTAATTGAAATTGTAAATAAACTTATACCCTGATAATCTAAGCGCATTGTCAGCACACAGCAGAGAGGAATCATGAGAGTCCCCGCCTGGAATTTTACACTAACAACCACTAAGTTATAGGAGCTAAAACATCAATAAAACCGAGTTAAATTGTAAAGTAAGGGGGTTCAAAATTGAGTTTTATTGTGTAAACCTCACAAGGGAATTAGAATTTGAGAACATTCTTTCATTGGCAAACCCCTTTAATGAGGAATTTTACAAAGTTTATTATTATCGCTAATATGTCTTCATTTATGAAATTAAACAAATGGCTTCCAAGGAGCTAATTTTAGTTCAGAATTAAAGGAAAAATATTTTTGTTCTGTCAGTATAATTTTATTGCTTGTTCATCTAAAGTTTGCTCACCGTACATGCATGCAATGCATGTTGTTTTGCGGCTAGATCATAGCTGCCATCATGCCAAGGGGAAATGGGGCCCAAAGAGAATCCCCCCCATTACTTTACAATTTTACTCAGTTTTACTTCTGTTCAAGTTCCTATAACTCTCAGTGATGGTCATGGTAAAGTAGAGTGTAGACGGGGCCTCTCTGAGCAGACACTTCATGATTCCTCTGTGCTATGTTCTAACAAAGTGGTTACATTATCAGGGTCCTGATATATCTACACTTTTATTGAGCTTTTGAACATTCACCAGTATCTGACTGAGAGATGAGATCCATGAGATGCATTTAACACACAGACACTCTCAGCACTGCTACATCTGAGCTATGAAACACACAGTCCCTTGCTATAAAGATCTCATCTTGCCTGTAGCTTGTAGATTTAGTCTCCTTAGGCTGCTTGCTGGCAGGAAATGTGTAAGCTCATGTTGAAATGCAGGGGGGAATTTACGGTCGGATCCTAGGGCAACCAAAATTGTGTATACCAGGACCGATATATAGGATAGAATTATATCACTGAAATGCTGTATTTTTGTTAATAACCGTGAATTAGAGAATGTGTTGTTTTGTTGTCTTGGGTATATTTAGGAATCTTGTCTTGGGAATACCCCTTTTAATGCCACGTAGTAAAACAGCCAATATTGAAGCATATGGTTTTGCTGTAGACATTACAATAATTAAGAAACCATTTGTATGTAGCTGCCAAATTTCCGGTCTTTCCTGTTTAGCAGTTCAAGTAACAATTTGATGGCCCTTTGCCCTATTGTAGAATTGGTTTTTGCATGGATTTGCAACGAGGTGAAGTATACTGTTGTGTCTTTTGTGCTGAATTATGCAGCATTACACAATACATGTGTAAATCAGGATTATTTTTGAAGTATATTTTAGATAATTATGGAATAATGGATTATTCTTACCATGAGTCGCATATCAGATCTACACTTGATCAGAATGGAAGAACACTACAACACAGTTCAGAAAATAAGCAATAAACAAAACCTGCAGTATCTATAGCTGATGACAAACTGAGTGTCATGGTGTCCTTTCTTCCCAGAACCTTTTCTGGTACCTAGTTCAAATTGCAAAGACTTTCCTTTGTTTTACTGGTGGTAACTAAAAAAGCACTCAGTTTATCTGGCAAATGAAGGTACAGATAAAAAGTAAGTAGTAGGCAGAAGTATGTCATTAATAATATAATAAGCAATTAATTCTGACTATTGATGGCAGTTACACAATTCTGACATGTGTGATGCGCATGTTTTGCACCAAGTGTGGACAAGTGCCTTTTTTGGGTGCAGAAACATGCACATCAGACCTGTCACAAGTTCTTACAAATTCCCCACTTTATATTACATGTGGCAATGAGTATTTATTATACCTGTTTTCTTTTCCAGTGGTGGCCAGCTTTCGAGCAACCAACCCGCATGGCTTAACGTTAGAGATTGGAGACACTGTTCAAATTCTTGAAAAATGTGAAGGTGAGAGACTGTAAAATAATCCATTGTTTATAAAATGGTTGGGTATCATCTCTATTGTAGTCAAGGATCTGATATAGGCCTCTGCACAGTTTTTTGTCGGTTTTAAAATGTTGACTTTTTTCATCATAATAATAATAATAATCTTTATATAGTGCCATCAAATTCTCTAGCGCTTTACAGATTATGGAGAACATATACAAATACAATAAGTCGTTACAGAGTAATAACATTATCATATGAAACAACAGGATTGAGAGCCCTGCTCAAGAGAGCTTACAGTTTGAGGATGAAGGGGTGACACGGGGTATATCAGATCTATACTTGATCAGGAGGGAAAAACGCTGAAATCCAGTTCAGAAAATAAGCTACTGTTCTTTAGAGTAGGCAATAAACAAAACCTGCAGTATCTGTATCTGATGAGAATGTATAATGAGCTTGTATAATAAAGAATATATATTCTTTTTAAGGGAATGGGAAAAAAAATGTAATAAATAAAAATGCTGCTGCTTGAACCAGTTATCAGGTGCCATCTTATATACACAGTCCAAGGTTGATGGGACAGCAGAGAAGCCTGATTGGTGCCTTGGTTTTCCAGATAACAGACTGGGGGTACACAGAATTGGTTCATAAAGAGAGGGTTGAAATTTCATGCAGCTAACAAATGTGATAGGCCTGGCCAAATAAATAGCTCTTAAGAGCATGTTTGAAGCTGTGGAGGTTGGGTATTAGTCTGATAGACCAGGGTAGGGCATTCCAGAGAATTGGTGCATTGGTGGCATTCCTGGAGAAGTCCTGGAGCCATGAGTGGGAGGTTTGAATTAAGGAAGAGGATAAACTGGTGGATTGAAGAGCACAGGTTGGGCAATAGACTGAGGTAAGAGAGGACAGGTAGGGAGGTGCAGCATTATGGAGAGCTTTATGGATGAAGGTGATTATTTTAAACTGTATTCGGAAGGAGACATTGTCTGAGAAATATATCATTGGTGCATGCTGCAATCGTTTTCCTCTGCAGAAAAACATAGGTGCAATAGCATCATTGACTGTTAAGATGGAGCTGTCTTACAATTCTTTGTAGAATGGGAGGCCAAAGAAATTGGCACCATAATTATTTTCTACAATAATTTTCTCCATCGCGCACCACACCACTGTCCTATAGAAATGCTCTGAAAACCTATTTAATAAAATCAGGGGAAAATTGAAATGAAATAAAAGCTATGTAAATGCTATCTTTGTTATTTTTGCAGGCTGGTACAGAGGATTTGCTCTGAAGAATCCAAATGTTAAGGTAAAAGTAATTTAAATGTTTCTTTCTTTCGAGCTACATCAAAGTTCAGTAACAACATTGCCTTCCCCAAAATAGTCATTTGATACATTATTCAGACAATATTAAGGTTGTTGACAGGGACAAAGTTACATAGATAATTTTAAGATGGTTGAACCAGTAAAAGTGTAATTCTAATGATAAGGTTTCTGTAACAAAAATACACATTAGACTTCAATGGAAAGAGCTGCATTGACACTTTACTCCACTAAATAGTATATGGCACGGTTTTCTTTTTTTGCCAGAATTGTGGCTGCCAAACTGTTAGATTTTAGGAAGAACTAATTAACCTCTTAAAGAGAACCTTTACTGACTGCAGTTTGCCTGTGGAGTGCGCAGAGTGTGCCAGATTAAAGAATTGTGGCACACGTTCTCCGTGAATCTGTCCTCTGACGGAGTGCACCAACTTTTTTTTGGTGGACCTTTAACATAGATCGTGCAACATAATTCTGTCGGACACTGCATAATAAATGTGCCGCACCGACCAACCGTGCACCTTAAAGTCCCTTTCAGTGCAAAATTTTTTGTGTCGCGTATAGTACAGCCACGGACACTTTATAAATACTGTACATGTGCAAGCAGTTTGCAGTGAAAAGAATGTGCAAAGTCGGCCCTAAAGCTGGTGCAGGGGCTTTGTTAGTTTTCCTCTAATATACAGTAATTGCGTTTATTCTGTGTTTATACAAATTATGATGTAAACAGGATGCAGATTCAATGGGAACCTGATAGTACACAAATGCAATGCAAACGCCATGTGACCATAAACGTGACCCAAGTGCAATGTAAATTATCTTGTTAGACAAAATTGGGTGCCAGAGGTGGCACTCAGAGCCCTTTCTGTGGGCACTCAGGCCATTGATCCCAAGACAGAGCTCACCAAACAGTACCAAATTCACCAAATCTTCCCGCAGACCCAGGCAATTTAAGAGATGCTACAATCAGCGCTATTTTAAAACGACACTTCATTGGATGTTGGGAACTACTGTAAAAGTATGAAAGTGTTGATAGGACTGCAGTATCTTTGTAGGTCATCCTACTGGACCCTACATTCTTACTGTACAGAGTCCCTGGTGAGAAGCTACAATGATAGTCTGAATGTCCCCTCCTTCTTTCAACTGTATTAGTGGCCTCAAGGGACTGATACGATTGATAAATGTTGAAGAGCAGGTAGCAATAAGTAACTGCTTAAAATTCAATGTTGGCACTTTGCGGTAATCAAGTGGATTTTGGTTATAGTTTGGGCACTTGGTCTCTTAAAGGTTCGCTATCACTATTATAGAGCTTTGGTCTTTTCAACTTGGTAACTACCTAAATCAAAAGCATACGTCCTGAAGAAGCTAATCTTTCCTTGTAACATGTTGTGGGGGGAGGCATGAGCTTGTTATTTTTCTAATTGAGCAAGTAATCTCATTTGTGCTGCAAGCACTAGAATAACATTGTGTTCTGTGGTTTGATGTTTGTCAGATATTGTATAGTAAATTCTATATATGAGTTTTTTTTAGTTGTGATTAAATTTTTAATATTCTTTTCCCAGGGTATTTTTCCATCCAGTTATGTACATCTAAAGAATGCTACAGTGAAAAACAAAGGGTTGGTATTTGTCTTATTAAAAATCCTTACATACTTCTTGGATTGCAATTTTCTTTTTTTTAAATGATTGAAACATTACGGAAATATTAACTTAGTAGATATTGTGGTTAGAGTGTTTTTGTCTTCCTGCCATCCAAGTGGAACATATATGAATCACACCTGCCCCCGCATTACTCCGACTGCTTTTTATGTTTAAAGTTCAGTCTTGTACTTATGTATACTTTTTGTGTCTTATCACAGACTGTGCAAAATACTTCATTATGGGAGGAGGGCTCTCCAATATTTTGTTCTTTGGCTGTCCATTTGAAAGTATCGCTTTGTTGAAACAGTTAATGCATTATCTCCAACACTGAAGTATGATGTACCTTATCCTCCATCTAACCTGCTAGTGTAGATAATAAGGTCTGACTCTTTCATTAAAGGGCAAGATGTGTTCCTGGTTACTGTGTACTTGCTGAGTCATTTGAAAATTCTAATGTATTTACTCCACAGCGAGAAATATACTTTAGCTGCTTATATCTGAATTACATAGAAATATCTTCTTCTCCTCTATCGGTTTTTACTATTTTGGTGGTTATGATTAGTAGTTATATCAAAAATGCATTGCCTACAGATGCCCATGTTACATGATTTTTATTATTTTTTTTATCTTCTTACTTTTATAATGACATCTGATGAACATGATTTTAAGAGGTGACATTGTTCTGAACTCATGCAATACCAATCAATGCCTTATAGCAGTGATGGCTAACCTATGGCACTGGTGCCAGAGGTGGCACTCGGAGCCCTTTCTGTGGGCACTCAGGCCATCACCAGAGATGACTCCAGGTACCATCCTGCAGTCCCAGACAGCCCAGGACTTGCTGTGCACAGAGCTATTTAAAAGTGACCGCTCTACCTGGGACTATTTTCTGCTTTATTGTTGTCCTCAGGGTGGTGATATAAATCACAAATTAAATTTTTGTGTTGGCACTTTCCGATAAATAAGCGGGTCCGTCTTGTAGTTTGGTCCTCGGTCTCTAAAAGGTTTGCCATCACTGCCTTATAGGATTATGGGGAAAATGTTGATGTGATGCTAGTATTGTTAAGCATTGAATCCTTGAATAATTTGTTTAGAATATCATAAGGCTAAGGTAACCTACTAGATGAGAAGTGAATGATAAACCTTAGGTAAACAAAATGTGAACTCGATGCTCTCAATCTAAATTTGTTTTGGGATGTCGTAATATATTTCTGCTTCCTCATCCATATAGCACATTACACCACAAGTTCATGGCTATTTTTTTGCTTTCACAGCCAATTTGAAATGGTTGTTCCTACTGAAGATGCTGTTATTACAGAAATGACTTCTACATTAAGAGACTGGGGCACAATGTGGAAACAGCTTTATGTGGTGAGACATTTTTTAGGTATTCTTAGAATATGGTTATAAAACAAAGTAGCTTTTTTCATAAACAGAACCCATTTTATCCACTGGATGTGTTTAGCATTGCCATTCATTAAAGTAAATAGGGCTGCAGTATATAATATAACTCCTTTACAAAAGAGGAGGGATGTCTTGAGGAAGACAACCATGTTTCCAGTAGGAAAGGTGTATATTATAAAAGTTAACACCTTCCAGATCATGTTTCAATTTATGTCCTGTGTGGTGGCAGCATTCAGAAAACCACTTGAACTTTATTGTCCAAAAAAATGGGAAAATCGTTTGTTGCACAGTTTACATAATATATAAACATAATTACATATACATAAAAATACATACAATTGCATGAATAACTATAAAAAAAATTTTTTAAGGGCTACAAGCATCCCGAGAGTGAAATCGTTTCTCTAACTTATTTATAGTTCAAAGTTAGATGTATATTTGCTGAATAATGTCAAGGAGGCAGAAAAATTTGCAATAGAGTCAAGTTCTCCTCTAAGAATGCACCCTTGACTATAATTGACGGCCCTACATCCAGGGACCGCACTAACCATATCTTCTAAAGGTTCATGATGCCAAAAAAACATTTTGAGGGTAGACTTCAGTGTTAAACTCTCTGTCTCTGTGACTTCATACAACTATTTTACTTCTCACTTCAAAGTTAATTTTATGGGTTATGTCACAAGAGTGGAACATGAAAGAAAAATGATCTGGAAGATGTTGAGCTGCTTCACAACATACTGGTGATGGTTTATTGGGTTGGTTTCTGCTGACCGGTTCCCTTTAAGCCCCTTTAATTAGTCTGCTTAATTTAGTATACAGGATCTGGAAGAAGATCTTAAGATGACTATATAAAATACAATGTAAAAAACAGAAAATGTGTGTTCGCATCAACCTTCACAATGAAACAAAATATGCGTGGAACCCACACAGTAAAGGCCACACAAGAAACAAGAGACTTGCCAAAAAGAAAATTTTTTTGGTAAACTGAATAAAAAGTTATCAAAAAGTTCGTTATTTAGAACATGTGTATGTGAGCTCACCTGCTGTGATGGCTGTGTAGGAAAGGTTTTAAAGGTTCAAAGGAGTGCCCAAGTTACTTAAATTGTATGTAAGCTAAAATCCTCCCAAATCTCATCCCTCAAATAAACAACCTTCTCCAAAGATGGTCATGTGTAAAATCAAATATTTTTTACCTAAATATCTTTCATGTAAAATCAATTAAATGTAAAAGAGCAATACAAATCTAAAAACTAAAAAAAACCCCCACAAAATAAATGTCACTAACCAAA
This sequence comes from Engystomops pustulosus, assembly GCA_019512145.1. Lineage (NCBI taxonomy): Eukaryota > Metazoa > Chordata > Amphibia > Anura > Leptodactylidae > Engystomops > Engystomops pustulosus. The sequence goes on from CM033644.1 coordinate 122,560,764, forward strand.
AAGCGTGTTTATAATATAGGGAAAACATAGTAACAATAGAGCTAACATATACAGTGGCACAAGTTGGGCATGAAATATCGCCACCTGATATGGTGTATACTATTTGTAGAAAAGTTCCAAATGTTGCACTTTCCTTTTTGAAAAACACCTGTAGGGCTACATTGCTTTCTACACCACTTGATCAATTCCTTGAGGGAAAAAGGTTACAAAATTAGGGTCCCTTTTGGGGTTGATACCCTCCTGCTACCTCAGGGGCTCTATAAATGTGTCATGGTGCCTAAACTCGATTCCAGCAAAATCTGCCCACTAAAAGCAAAATGGACTGTAAATCCATAAACAGTTTATCAAATTGTTTAATTGTGGGTCAAAAAAAAATCTTAGGTTTAAAACTTCCTAATCAAACTTTACACTTCCCATTAGTTGGTTTAATTTATTCCAGAAAATGCTGTAAAATGTTGGCACTGATTTCAATGCATTGTGTCACAATTCAGGCCATGCTAAGCGAAGTCCTAAGAATGTCTGAAACATATGACAAATGTGGTGCAAATTCTGCTGTATTTTAGTTAGTTTATCCCCCTCAGTATGTTACATAAATACTGATTATTTTCTTCATAATTGTTCAAGGGGTTGTACGGGAATAGGAGATATATATATATGGCTGAGGGGGGGGTAAGGGGCGGGGGCCTATAAAAATAAAAAAGCATTCTTACTCTCCTCTCTCCCAACACCCGTTTTCCCATGGTGCAACCCGTGACTTCTGGCTTCTGTTTCTATGCAGAAACTGGTGGTGACTTGCATATATAGTCAAACATCCGATAATACTCTGAAACTCATGTACATGCAGTCCCCCGGTTATGTACAAGATAGTGTCTGTAGGTTTTCATAAACTGAATTTGTATGAAAGTCGGAACAGTTATATTTTGTATGTGTAGTTCCAGAAAACAAATGTTGTCATCTGTCAGACGTACTTAAGTCGGGGACTGCCTGTGTAGATATGTGACCTGTTACATAATTCCTCAAGAGAAGGGCTGAAATTTTATTTGAAGAAATGTTGTCTGTATATTTGTTCTTCATAACTGGAAATATATTAACACAGCCATACTATAAGTTGCTGAAGTGCTTTCATTTGCAAACTCGGTTTTCCAAGCTCATTGACAATTTCATCCCCATTGAAAGGATTTAACTTTATCTCAAATAAAGGTGAAAGATTTTAAGATGTGAGAGGCTATTAAGCTAATAATTTTCTATTTTTCACACTACAGAAAAATGAAGGTGACCTCTTTCATCGCCTGGGTCACATAATGAATGAAATCCTTGATCTCCGCAGACAAGTGCTAGTAGGACATCTGACTCATGATCGCATGAAAGATGTAAAGCGGCACATAACAGCCCGTCTGGACTGGGGAAATGAGTGGGTAACAGATAATCATCTCACCGCTGACACATACACGAAATGCTTTCACAGCGGAGGTTTTTTCCATTGCTATTAGACTTAGAATGAAGCACAAGATAGTTACTCGCTGCTTACTAAGGACAGGCATGCCTGGAGGCCATAAAAATAAAGCTTGTAAATAGACTTGACATTTCTAAAACCTTACAAATGTAATATACTTAGCACACTGATCACATTAAAGGGGTTGGCCACTTTACTTCTTGGAATGTGTGTGGAAAGCATGATATTAGGTCATGAACAGCTTTATTGAAATTTAAAGTGAAGCCCCTGGTTCAAGAATGTCTTTTACCTCATCAGCTGCCTTTCATGTCCATAAAATGTCAGGAGATGAAGGGTCATGGGATCCTTAATTTCCATGGATACCCGTGTAGCCAGGACCTTATATACCAGTGATGGCGAACCTTTTAGAGATCGAGTGCCCAAAATGAGACCCAAAAAAAACACAAGCTTTTCCCAAAGTGCCAACACGGCAATTTAGGCAGTAACAAACTTATTGCTACCAGAATTTTTTAGCTCAAATCGGACCCTGTCCACACCTTTTCACTCTTCGGACAGGAACAAGCAGCACAGGATGGGTCACTTTAAAATAGCAGGGCACTACTTGGACTGCCTGAGACTGCAGGAAGATGCAATGTCTGGTAAACTCTGTGCCTGGGAGACAGAAAGGCCTCAGAGTGCCACAGGTTCGCCACCACTGTTATATACAGTATAGTATTCTGTCTAATATACTGTCCTTCTACAAATTGCAAAAAAAACATGAAGTAAAGTGGACAACCCCTTTAATTCTCTATACATGAGAATTCTTGGGCTATTTCAGTTGCATCAAGGTATGAGAGTTAAAAAGAAAGAACAAACAAAACAAAAACAACTTTATAAATGATTGCAGTTATAGTGATACAATTTTGGCATGAGAATATACAGTAGGTAGCTTTCTTGCTGGCCTTCGTACTATATCATTTGTCATCTCTCTACTGTTGTGTTTTATGGCTCTACTTTACAAATTCTTTTTATAATTCTTTTTAACATTTCATATTTAAAAATGTAAGTCCTAAGTCCAGAGCCACGAGCTCGCGATTTTGATATACTTTTGTACTAGATGAAGCATATTGCATTGCATCTGGTGAATTAATGCTCCATTAATCCAATTATTTTTGCTGCTCCAGCTCAAAATCAGCACGTACAGAGACAAAAATGCTTAGCATTAACTATCAAAACAGGTATTTGTACAGGCCATTAATAAACTGGAACTTTGGAACTACATCTCAGTGCCTTATTATAAAAGTGCTTAACAGACATTTTAAAAGGGGAATGCAATAATATTTAAATCTGTTATCAAAATCTAGCATAATCACTTATCAATAGATGCTGGCATGTGATAGTGGTAATCTTATATTTGTTGTCCTTGGCCTCCTGTCTTCTAAAATCAACTTTTACTTTTAAGCTAATGAGCCAGAAGGGCTCGGGGGGGTGGGGGTGGGGGATGGGACTTTACCATAGCCAATCTTCCAGCCAGCTTCACAGCCTCTTACACTGTCTCTTTCTCCCCCTCCACCTGCTCAGCATTCTCAATTCAGCAGAGGAAGTGTCAGCACACGGTAGACAGGGGAAGTGCTCCTTGCACAGTGTAACAGCCTGTGAAGCTACAGCACGAAATATGGATAACAAATATAAGAAGATTACCACAGTCACGATGCATGGATCTATGAGAAGTGTCCTTGGTTTATTATGCTTATGGTAGATTTCCTTTAAGGGGTATATGTCACCAGAAAAATGTTATCTTTTAATATCAATATAATATCAGAACTGTTTGTCTAGGTCTGCTGATGTATATCTTTTAATCGTGTACAATAGATTTTGCCTGGAAAACTCTTCCATAGAAATAAATGAGGTCAACTCTAGACTATTGCTTTACTATTGTACAGTTTATGGTCTCTCAACAGAAAGTAACAGACTATTTAAGACTATTTTTTTTAAATATGTAATTCAAAAAAACATACTTAAAGACCTCTACCACCATTTTCTCATGGTAGACTGTCCCATATGCCACCCTTGGTACCTTATTCTTTCTATGGAGCCTCTTTGCGCTTCCTCCAGGGCCCCCGTGGTATGGAGAAAATAAACTCAAAAATGCTTTAGTCATTTACCCCTGACTCAGCTGTGTCAGCTAAATATGTTAAAAAAACAATGCTAGGGTTGCTGTAAAAAAAAAATGCTAACTTTAAACCACGCCAGCCTCAATATTTTTCAATGGTCACAAACAAAGGTATATTAAATCTAAAATGTAATACTGGCTCAGTATCTGTCTTCGTTCTGTATTATATTGTTGGATAAAGCTCCAGTTCTTGTTTATAAATGGAATGTAATCTGCACAGATGGATATGGAGCTATTATGCTTTCCCTTGAACTGTATAGATTTCAAATGCAGGGCACCTACTGTGCTGTTGCTTCGTTTAATACAGCTCCCTCACGATACAGTATGGATTATTAATGTAATTGTTGAAAAACTGAATGCCAGTCTAAAGAATATTATATTAGTCATGATAGAAAATGACAATTTGTTTGCAATGTTTCTGCAATTTTCTTATCAATTATTGCATTTTTTACTGTTTTTTTTTTTTTTGCAGTAGGTTGCAAACTATCAAGTTATTTATTATTTTAACCAAGCACTGTTACTCAAGAGGCTATAACGTGTTATCATTACTGCATTTACACCTTTGATATTCATGTTGATACATGTCAGTAATGCTTCATGTTAACACATAACTAATCTTTACATATACAGGTTTTGGTCCTTTGTATTGTACATCCTTTGTGGTGTAGTTGTAAAATAGTAAATATATCTTCCATTTAAGTAGGTTCTTCACCCTATTTAATGCAGAGGACAGAGTTATGTGTAAAAAAGTGACAGAAAGTTAGGAGGGAGATAAATATACAAGGGAAGCGAGACATCACATTCGCTCAGTGCATATAATATATCTAACATCCTAAAAATGTACCATAATACACCTATTTGTAGTATGTCTAGTAAGCCTATAAGAGTAACTGTCATTTATTTTAATAATACATTGAAGTATGGATATTTTATCAAACATTTCACTTTTTAATTTCAATACTTTATAGGCAGCTGGGTCTTGACTTGGTGCCAAGGAAAGAGTTTGCTATGGTAGATCCAGAAGATATCAGCGTGACAGAATTATACAGACTAGTGAGTATGACAACTGTAAGATGTTTGACTGAGTATATATTATTTACATTATATAAAATGAAAGTTCAAATTCTAAATAAAAAATTATTTCTTTTAAATTAAAGATCACACTTTAAAGAGAACCTGTCAAGCAAATTAAACCCCCAGAGCTAAATATATTTTTATAAACTGCCATTAGAAACCTTTGCCCCTATACCTACATTGTCCCTCTACATGCCTGTAAACTTAAACTATCAGGTCCTAAAGCTTTATGCAAATGATCTGAGATGGGTCCAATGAGCCATTATCATATTCAGCTGTCTAGCCTATTTATATCAGGCACAGCCACAACCCTAATGCTTGACTGACGGCCTGCATAATGATGTGACATTCATATGTACTTCCTGGTTCTGGCGGCCACGCCCCCTGCAACCTTTGTGTGTTTGAGATAGTCCTATACACATGACTTGTCCTATACATGTGCTTCCAGGTTCTGGCGGCCTCATCCCCTGCAGCCTGTGTGTTTATTCAACTGCTCCAGGATGCAGCCATGTGTATCGGAAAAGAAAGCATGTCTTGCACTTGTGTGGTTAATGTCTTTGTCTCTCACATGTGTATAGGAGGAGAGCGTATGTTGGGTACCTGTGTAGATGATGTTTGTGTCTATCACATGTATAGGAGAAGACAGCATGTCAGGCACTTGTGTAGCTGATGTCTGTGTCTCTCACTTGTGCATAGGAGAACACAGTATGTCAGGTACTTGTGTAGGTGATGTCTTTTTCTCTCACATGTGTATAGGAGGAGAGAGCATGTCAGGTACTTGTGTAGCTGATGTCTGTGTCCCTCACATGTGTATAGCAGAACACCGCATGTCAGGTACTTGTATAGTTGATGTCTGTGTCTCTCACGTGTATAGGAGTAGAGAGCATATCAGGTACTTGGGTAGCTGATGTCTGTGTCCCTCACATGTGTATAGCAGAACACAGCATGTCAGGTACTTGTGTAGTTGTCTGTGTCTCTCACATGTGTATAGCAGAACATGTCAGGTACTTGTGTAGCTGATGTCTGTGTCCCTCACATGTGTATAGCAGAACACAGCATGTCAGGTACTTGTGTAGTTGATGTCTGTGTCTCTCACGTGTATAGGAGTAGAGAGCATATCAGGTACTTGTGTAGCTGATGTCTGTGTCCCTCACATGTGTATAGGAGGAGAGAGCATGTCGGGTACTTGTGTCGCTGATGTCTGTGTCGCTCACATGTGTGTAAAAGTAGAGAGCCTATCAGGTACTTGTGTAGTTGATGTCTGTGTCTCTCACATGTGTATAGGAGGAGAGAGCATGTCAGGTACTTGTATAGTTGATGTCTGTATCTCTCACGTGTATAGGAGTAGAGAGCATATCAGGTACTTGGGTAGCTGATGTCTGTGTCCCTCACATGTGTATAGCAGAACACAGCATGTCAGGTACTTGTGTAGTTGTCTGTGTCTCTCACATGTGTATAGCAGAACATGTCAGGTACTTGTGTAGCTGATGTCTGTGTCCCTCACATGTGTATAGGAGAACACAGCATGTCAGGTACTTGTGTAGTTGTCTGTGTCTCTCACATGTTTATAGCAGAACACAGCATGTCAGGTACTTGTGTAGTTGTCTGTGTCTCTCACATTTGTATTGATAACCCAGCTGTCCAGGGTACACTTGTGTAGCTTATGTTTGTGTCTCACACATGTGTATAGTAGAAGAGAGCATGTCAGGTACTTGTGTAGTTGATGTCTGTGTCTCTCATGTGTGTATAGAAGAACACAGCCTGTCAGATACTTGTGTAGTTGATGTCTGTGTCTCTCACATGTGTGTGGGAGGAGAGAGAATGTCAGGTACTTGTGTAGCTGATGTCTGTGTCCCTCACATGCCATTAAATAAATCGGCCATTTTGGCAAAACATTTCACATTTTAATAACTTTTTATTTACATGATTTATACGCAAATATGGTCTTTCACGGCAAAGGGATCCTGATTTTATTGGAAGTATTGAAGCAATAAGGGCTGTCTTGTTTTTTTGTTTTCAAGATCTGTTTATCCATAATGAAGTATGGCTGGGGATATCTTTAGACTTGTTAAATGGTTGTTTGAAAGGTCTTTAATGTGTGATCATTGAGGGCCAAACTGTGGTGAACCCTGCATATAATATTCAAATAATCATTTTTTTAGTTCAGTCATAGACAAGTATTTTATTATTATTTTTTCTTAACTTTACTTGGGGGGTCTCCATTACACTCTCCATTTTAGGAGAGTGTAACAGAGACCAAGAACAGAAGGAGAATGACGAGTCTCCATGTACCTTACATTCCATTGATTTCTTTTTTTTTTTCTTATGTTCAGATGGAGCACAGACACAGAAAAAAAGACACTCCTGTACCTGCAAGCAGTCACCACCTGTTTGTACAAATGAAAAGCTTAATGTGTTCAAATCTGGGAGAGGAACTGGAAGTGATATTCTCACTTTATGACAGCAAAGAAAATCGACCAATAAGGTAACTCAATAAATAATTTTGGATGACAGTATTGCAGTGTTTGTTTTGTGGAGCAGTCTTCACATTTTGTATTCTTGGTATACACCAGTATTTATTCTTAGTAGTTTTTTAGAGGAAACTAGTATTGTACAATTATATTTAAGCCATTCTAATTGTAAACCCATGAATGTAAAATTTATGTAAAGATTTATTTTTACTGCTGTGTATATGAAAATGAAAGTTCTGCCTGAAGGCCACATTTACATAACTTGGCCGCAATGTAAACCATGTAATCCAACTACTCCTTGGACTGTAAAAAGAATCCTTATCACTTGTTAACCAGTCTGGTAGGATAGAAGGCTTGCAAGTGGAGCCCTTTTTGGAGACCCTATGTCAGTGATGGCAAACCTTTTAGACACAGAGTTCCCAAACTACAACCAAAACCCACGTATTTTTGACAAAATGCCAATGCTACAATTTAAGCAGTAACTTATTACTCCCTGCTCTGTTACATGTTTAAATTGTATAGGCACCAGAGGACACCAATAAAGTAGAAAGAAGGAGAAGTTTGGATTATCATTGTAGCTTCCTTCTAGGGTCCTGTGCTGCCTGGGACTGCAAAAGGCCTTAAAGTCCTGTCTGGCAAACCCTGCCCTGGGGTGATGGCGTGGGTGCCCATATAGAGGGCTCGGAGTGCCACAGCTGGCACCCGTGCCATAGGTTCGCTACCACTGCCCTATGTACTAATGTGACACAGAAAAATAATTTGTTTTGATATGGCACTACATTAAAATGGTGCAGGTATAATTTCTATTTAGTGTTAATGTTTCTAAATATCTAAAAATGGAATTTTTAAATTGGTTTTAGGCCAAGACTTGCAAACACAGTTTCTTGCATAATATACTGTATTTTAAATGTGAAAAATCAAAGCTTTGATGATTCTGCACATGAAAGGAAATATTGCCCAGATACTGAAAGCCAAGAGGCCTCTCTGTATTTTCTTTTCTCTTGACAATTCCCAAATATTCATTTCTGACAAGGTGATCATGCTCTGTTGCGTTCAGTGGATGTTTTTTTTATATATATTTTATACTTAAGATTTCTGTCCAGCACCACTATTGAACGTGCAGTTATCTGCTGACACAACAATAGATGTGTTTGCATAATATCTTGTATTATTTAGTTGTGTGTTGTGGTAATTCAGAGGGACTGTCATGATGTTTGTTTTCATTAACATACAACCTCTCTGAGTACCTCTTTTGACCAATTCAGCTTGATATTTGCCCATGTATTCATCTGGTAGTTAAATTGAAATTTGCTTCAGTCATACTGGGACATTTTAAAGTATTTGTTTAGTGTGATGCCGATAATAAACTGAAAATCTTAAATGAAATCTACCATCAAAACCAATCAGGATAGATCCAGACACTGACTTTCTATATCAACTTCTAAAATTATATTGGGAGTTTTACCAGAGTCCCTCCATTCTGTAGCATCGCAGGCTGTTACACTGTGCAGGAGCACTTCTCCTCTCCCAATATGTGCTGGCACTTCCACTCCTATGAGAGTGGGGAAGTGCTGACGGAGCAGAGGGCAGGGTAAGACTTGCACCTGTACAGTGTAAGAACCTGTGAAGCTACAGCACAGAGAACCCTTTTGACTCATTAGCATCATTTTAAAAGTTGATTTGTAGAAGGAAGCAGGCCATATATAACAAATATAAGAAGATGACCATGGTTACGGGACCATTTATTTATGAGTAAATGCCACTGGTATATCTTGCTTGATTTTGATGTAAGATTTTCTTATTTTGCTGTACGTGGACAAACACATACTATACACAAAAATGTAAAGGTATTTCTGAGGTTTGTATTATCTGTCAGTGAGGAACTGACACTCTTTACCCTTTTTGACGTATTCTGGCAGCCTTTTGCATATATGAATAACATTGGAGAACAATTAGAGGTGCAGCTCCATTCTCTTTATTGTGGTCAGAATTGGGATCTGCAGCCAACCTCCTTTTCAAGCGGAAAATCTCTGTAGGTCAATGCAATCGAATTTGGAGGGGGGGAGGCAATTCATTCACCCATGAGGGTAAAATTATCTTTCATTCAAAACTGAGTTGATGAAGTGGTAGAGTGATTGGGTAAGAAGAAATACAATATTTATGGATGTGATAATGTTCTGCCAGGGCCTTCTTGGTATGTACACAATCCAGTAGAGCATTGTGCCTTTTCACATCAAACTATTGGTGTACAATGCTGTCATGCCTGAAGCTTAGCTGTTCATAGTAGAAGTACAAATATCTACAAAGTTACTCCCTGTTTCCTAATTCCATTTTATTTATTTTATGTGAAAATATTGCATTGCTTATAATTATGTATTGTACAAGTATTACTCAATGAAACCGTGGTTTTCTGCTGCAGTGGGCAAGCCAAGATCTACTGAAATTAAAGCAACTTTAAATTGAAGATTATAAATATTAAATGTCAAGTTTTTGTTGCCCACTTCAAGCATTATGGTTGACTGCTGTTTTAATTGGCATCTTTGTCATGTTTTCACTGGCATATTGATGCTGTCAGTATATGTAGAAGACGTTTTGTGACATAAAAATGGCTTCTCATGAGAAAAAAGGCTCTCTGCTGTGAAGTGTTAATCATTGCTTGGGATCAGATTGAGAGGTTTCTTTTAATTGAATCACAAATTTCTAATTAAAAGTCCTGGGCGTATGTTATTCATTGTGTATAGACTCATTAGAATGTTCTGGGCATGTTGTGAGAAGTATACAATTTTGTTCCTTCTTTTTATTTTCACGTTTCAACTCTTCTTTACCAAACAAGTTAGTTCTGACACCTCCACTACACTGGGATATGTCCCTGTTACATCATAGGATGTATACTTGGTATGATTTTAGCTGCTTTGACCACCACTTAACTTTGGATATGAGGTTTATAAAAAATAGTTGATTTTACATTACATTCAAGATCATAGATAACATTATTTGGTGACCTCATAATACCGCATTTTATGTAATCTACAGTAAATGTTATGTTTGCCAATAATTGAGTAAACTTTGATAAAAATATGCAATCCTTGTGACCATCCTGCTGCCTTCACTGGGGTCCTTGGTTTAATTTCCACCAAAAACACAATCTGTATGTTATCCTTACGTCTGCATAGGTTCCATCGTTCTACTCAAAATCCCTTTCACGCATCAAAAACATTTGACTAGGTTAACCTTTTAACGCTCCTTGATGTATATATACGTAATAGAGTATTAAGAAACTATGAAGAGGGCTCACAGACTGAGCCCTCTTCATACAGACGTGAGGTTTGCAGGATATTGGTGCAAACGCCTACCGTTAACACCCACAATTAGTTAAAGACTGCAGCATGTGGGAGACGCTATATTTGTTTTGATCATTGTTCCCCGTGATGTCATCGGGGAATTACGATCTGTCCCCATGACCACCTCAGGTCTTTATAAGGTCCAAGGCTGTTACGTTTCTGCAGATTTGTTATAATGTGCGATTTGCACATTGTAATAGATGATGTGGAACATCCCCATATACTGTAGTATTGTAGCATTTTGTAGGATAATTCAGACAACCAAGGCTAAAATACCATAGTGGGTCTGAAAAAATGGTGAAAAAAGTTAAAAACACACATATTTATTAATAAAATATATATGCTATATTTCACTGCAAATTTTTTTCAAAGCTTTCCAGTACATTGCATGGAATATTAAATGGCGTCACTGAAAAGCACAATTTCTTCCACAGGTAACAAGCCCTCACACGACTCTGTAAATGGGAAAGTTATGCATTTTGGAAAGAGGGGCGTAAAAGACAGAAACACAAAAATAAAAAGGGCTAAGTTGTGGGTTAAAGGCTTATAGAGTCTGTGAGTAAGCTCATAAAGTACCCAGGGAGTTCACAATTTGCTAACCTGTATAATTGAGAAGTGAATTTGGAGGTATTTGCTAATGCTTGGATCTTTTTTTCAAATAGATTTTGATGTTCATTTTATGCTATTCATATACTTATTACTGAGTGTAGAAACAGTTTGTAGCAAATGGGTGGTTATAGAGTTGCTGAGGGCAAAAATATAAAATAATTATAATTCGGCTTTTGCTTGTTTTGGCTTGACTTTCTGCATGTATGAGAGAATGTCTGTGGGACTAAGGAAGAAGGTTTGATTTATTTTTTTGTTTAGAACCCAGAAGTAAAGATTTCTGCTAAGCTGTTTAATTTTTAAGCATGAACCCAGTTTATTGAAGATAATATGTTTAGCATTTACATTGCAAAATGCTATGGTTAACCAGTTTCAGCTAGTGTTTGCCTGTTCATGCTAGTGTTTCCTGTGGTGTTAGAAGGCCCCCTGCAAGTTTAGTATAGAGGGGAGTGGGAGCATCTGTAATGGAGTAGCTGGGGAGTGGTATGTAAGAAATTTTACTGGCCACAAACATCTTTTCAGTGTTGCTTTCTTTATTTTTTAATAAAGTTTTTATTAATAAATTAATATTATTATTAATTATTATTATTAATTAATAATATTAATAAACATTTTAATAATGTTCTTGGCCAGTGGCATGCCTACATTCCTCTGGGCCCCCGGAGCAAAATTCCTAATGAGGCCCCTATCTCATTATACCCAAAATATCTTGAAAAAAAGCTGTCTTTTATTAGGTGACTCCTAGGTTCTAAATGCGCTGGCATGTTAAATAAATAATTGAGTACTATTGCCAAGTGTACCCCCTTTTTTTTTCTTAGTTGCGGTACAAGTAGGGTCCATAGGTTTGTTCTTCAGTCAAACCTGTATATTTTATAATTGTAGATCCGGACAAAAGAATTTTGGGGCCCAGTGACAGTTGGAGTTTTAAAATTGCTTGCTGTAATGGGACCAAGGATTATCTGATCATTGCACTCTGGGACTTTAGTAAAGCATCCAGAGATATTCAACAGAGGTCAGACTGGGCAGAGGGGTCCACCTTTAACTAGGGGTCATCTGTAAGTCGGGTGTCCTTAAGTAGGGTACCGCCTGTACCTCCCTATTTTTATGACAGGTGTCCCATTTTTAATGAAAAGTATACCCATTCTCGCAGAGCATATTACAAAAAAATGTACTAGCATATATGTATAATACAGACATATAACACATATGTATAATACATGTATGAGACACACGTATATACATAGACACACATATATGAATAATATAACATATATATTATAGCCATTAACACATATACTTATATATGCATAGGACAGACATATACAAATATATGTATAGTAAAGACATATATAGTCCTATATGCTTAAAAGAAATCAACCATCAAAATGAAGTATGACAAACCAGGGTCACCTACTCATAGATCCAGGGACTTTGACTGTGGTAATCTTCTTATATTTGTTATCCATGGCCTCCTTCCTTCTAAAATAAACTTTTACAATTATACTTATGAGCCTGAAGGGCTCTGGTGGGTTTTGCCAGAGCCCCTCAGGGCTGCAGCATCACAGACTGTTATAATGAGCATAAAACTTCTCACCCTTCCCCTGCTCTCTCCCCTCCAGCAAATTCAGTTGGAGGGGAGACCTGATCTGCTCATTGATTGTAACGACTAGTGAAATGACATCACGGAGGGGAAACTCCTTATTGTTGTAATACTTTATGTACTCCTACCCTCTCCCCACTCCTCCATCCTTTTCCTCACATTGTTGCCCCTCAATTCCTATACTTCCCATTGTGGCCTTCTGTCCTACATTCCCCTCATTTTGTGGTTTGCTGTCCTAAATCCCCCTTATTGTGGCCTCCTGTCCTCCACCCACTCATATTGTGGCCTCCTGTCCTTCACCCACTCATAGTGTTGACCTCGGTCCTCCATCCTCCTCTTGCGGCCTCATATCCTGCATCCTTCTCTTACTATGGCCTCCTGTCCTCCATTATCCTCTTATTGTGGCCTCCTGTCCTCCATCATCTTCTTATTGTGGCCTCCTATTCTTTATCTTCCTCTTACAATGGCTGCCGGGATTCACTAAGGTCGTGTGCCCAATATCCAGCAGGTGTCGCTGTTGCGCCAAGGTCTGCCAGAGTTCACCTTCTTCTTCCCAGTGCATGTAAGTGCTGATCTTGAAACAAAATAATTTTTTTAAATTCTGCGGTTTGTCCGAATCTGTCGGGTTGTCCGACGGCCATGCCCCCCCGGGGGCTGATCGAGCGGCATATATTTTAATAATGTGATGAAAAGTAGTGGACAACCTTAGAGTTTATATATGTTGGACTGCAGCGACATATCATTAGGTTTAGATTAGGTTTATATCTCTACTTACCTTAGACATAGGGAGACAACTAGATATTAGTGGGGTCGCAAGTGTGATACCAGTGGGGACGCAAGTGTGAGTGTGTGAGAACTCCTATAACACCCCTTTCTTGCGAGCATGTGTGAATGCGGACAAAGAGAGGATTAATAACATACCACCAAACAGTGGATTTCCTCTGTGGGCATTGGAGACTGTTGGAGCACCATGGGAAGCTGACAGAAGCCCAGCAGCATTCATAATTGAAGAATTTACTCTTATCTCTAATTGAGGCAAAAAGAATTCACACGGACACACACCCCACGGCTATAGACCTGGACGGTCTCCCTATATGGTAGTACAACATTTACAAATATCTACCCACTACCATCACAAAAATCTTTTAAATATTTTTCGGCTCAGTATACCTATTTCAAACAAGAGACAAACACAGACTGAGCTCTGGTTTATTTATCAAATGAATACAAATAAAAGTTACATTTTATATATATCTTCTCACTTTATCTCTTGGTCAAAAGACCTCTATTTGCAGAAATGCAATTTGAGTTTAAATATTGATTTACAATAGGTCTAGACCACAATCCAAATCTCTGGATCTTTTCGACTTATATCTTGTTTCCACTGTGTATACACACACATATATATGTAATACAAAAATATACACACTTACATCCTTAATCATTGCATTTTATTTATTCCATTATAGTCAGCTTCAACTTTAAGACATTGGGGGTCATTTACTAAGGGCCCGATTCACGTTTTCCCGACGTGTTACCCCTATATTTCCGATTTGCGCGCAATTTTCCCTGTATTGTCCCAGGTTTTTGGCGCACGCGATTGGATTGTGGCGCATCGGTGTCGGCATGCACGCAACGGAAATCGGGGGCGTGGCCGTACGAAAACCCGACGGATTCGGAGAAACTGCTGCATTAAAAAAAAAAAAAAAGTGTCGCAGGACACGCACTTACCTTCCCCAAGTATAGGATCATGAACTCTGGCGGGCCTCGGCGGACTTCAGCGCAGCAGCGACACCTGGTGGACGTCAGAGGAACTGGCTTAGTGAATCGCCAGAAGACCCGAATCCACCGCAGAGAACGCGCCGCTGGATTGCGAATGGGCCGGGTAAGTAAATCTGCCCCATTGTCAAACACAGTCATTTTGATGTGGAGGCACAGGGCAGCTCTGGATCTTACCTGTCACTGCATACCCTCCCTCATTCTCTCCTGTGGTAGGAGGGGTTAAATACTTATAGAGAAACTTTAACCCCACACAGCTGCCTCTATTCCTTAATAAGACATCCATGAGTCACCCTCTTTCTGCTGGGTGGTCATGGTAGTCCCCCATGTGACCTCCGATCGTTACGTCCTCAGTGCTTATAGCGAGATGTAGGGAACACAGTTTTCTGTTTTCTCCATGTGTAAGCTATCATGGCAGCTAATTTCCATCTACTAGCTCAGCGATATCTTAAAATTGGAAATATGTCATTTCGAAGGCGGGATATGGTTTAAACGGTTTTAACCCCACCCCACCGATACCCTTTTTAGCTTTTGTATTTCTTTTTTTTCTCTCCTCCTTTAACTTTACTATTCTTCCATGTACAGAGTTGTATCAGTGCTTGTTTCCTGCGTATCAAATTGTACTTTCTGGTGACACTATTTAATATTCCATGTCATATACTGGGAAGCAGGAAAATAATAAAAAATGCTTTAAAATTGCCAAAATACACATTTGCGCAATTTTCTTGTCTGCTCCGCTTTTACGGCTTTCTCTGTTTACGCCTATAGACACACCTCCTTTATTTTTCTGATTGATACAATCGTGGAGATATTAGGGGTGATCTGGCTTTTTAATCTTTTTCCGAAAGTTTTTCCGCCTTTGTAGGGTAGTTAAACCCTAGTGGGTCTGATTGTTCCTACCATATACTGCAATTCTACTGTGTTACAGTATATGGCAGCTTTCCTATGCATCTGCAACAATATGCCACTGGCAAATGACAGGTACTGATGTCTTATATATACTCCAGGCTTTCATGGTTACGTAAATGTCTCCTTGATGATGATGATGAAGAAGCTGCAATCTTTGCCATTATGGCAGTCCCAGCATGCCACCAACTTTTAAATGCCTCTGGCAGCATTGACGGGACTATAAATGGGTTAACACCAACAGGAGCCAGCACCTATTGCCAGTGTTGGCCAAGGGTATTTGCTGCAGTTTGCAGCAAATGCCAGTGCTGTATGAAGAGAGCTCAGCCATGAGCCCTCTTTGTACTGCCCTTGCTGCTTGCCGATGTGCTATTACGGTGATTTGCGGCTAGAGGTTAGTAACTGCTATCAATGTATGACTTTTAGCAATAAAGCAAAAAAATGTAAGAAATTCCAGAGTCCTTTTTTTTGTTTTTATTTGTTTTTGCTAAAAAAAGATTTTATTCAAAAAATAGTTAAAATAGTAGAGGTACATCAGGCATTACTACTAGGGCAAGAATTGTCGACTTTTGAGACACATTTCGAAATCAAATTGAGTTCTTTGTCATGATCACAGATGAGCAGACAGGAATCAACACTGTAAGGAAGTGCAGTCTCTCACATAAAATCATTTCCAGTTACTACCCGCAGCTAATAGTGTTTTACGGAATAAATGTTTAAGATTTTTTTTTTTAATTATTAAATAAATCCTGTTACTTCCTGGACTCATTTTTCTCTGAAATATTTTTGGTATGGTAAAGCCCCATATGTTTAACTTGTGTGACGAATTATTTGATAATCATCTATAGTATGTCCCTATATTTAATAAGATGTTAGTTTTATATAATAATTATTGTATTTTTAATTGTTTTTATGATTCGGGAAGTAGGGAAATTAAGCATTGAACAGAGAGTAGGGAAAGTATATTACACAGATGTTTATCCTATTTTGATGACTGCCATATGTGCTAAATATTATATTTATCATAATGATCTACATGTAGTCATTTGATTTGAAAGTTAAGTGTTATCAAGAACTCATTATTTATGAAGTGATTTTCTAATTTGAGTATATTTCTATATGTATTTTGCACCTGTTAAAGATTTTTATCTAGGATTCAAAACAGTCCTTAATTCAGTTCTACAGGTGACTTTCAAATTAAATATTTAATGGCTCCCAGTACCAGGGAGGAGAGAACAAACCCAAGACACACGTCAGTCTTTTAGTGCATGTAAAGATCTTCTCCCCGTTTATTTCCAAACCACAGTCGTATAACAAAACAGAAAAAGCAGCATTGGGGGCGTGAAGGAGATAAGAATACTGTAATGCTATTGGCCAAAATTAATTTACCAGCACATTTCTCGGAAAAGGTTAACAGGCCTTGTTCACAGACATGTTTATCTACAGCATGTACAGAGAATGTCTCCAGAACCCAAACATTTATGATGAGAAGGAGAACAATCATCTATAACAAATGTCAAGGAGAAACCCTTACAGGCAGATTACAAAAAAAATGAAGTTTGAATCCTGAAATTAACTGGACAGTGCTTGACCCCCGGTGTGACCTCTGGCTAATACATTTCGATGGCAGACAGTAGTTAAGATGGCGTCTGAAACCGGTGCGATCTCCTTAACACACCCATGCTTTTATACTATTACTCTGTTGTACTTTCTTTTTACTTAAAGGAAACCTACCACTTGAAGTGGCAGGTTTCAGAAGAAAATACCGAGCACCAGCTCAGGGTGAGCTGGTGCCGGAGCTTATTTTTTTGTTAGCAATACAGCGTTTAAAAACACTTTTTAAACTTAATAGGGCGGCAGGGAGGTATCGGCTGGCGCTTACCGCTCTCCTTCACTTCCTATGTAGCCGCGCGCACGGTACCGCGCATGGTAAGCGCCGAGCGCGTACCTCCCTGCGGCGGCTATACAGTTTAAAAAGTGTTTTAAACCGCAATACAGCGGTTTAAAACACTAACAAAAATAAGCTCCGGCACCAGCTCACCCTGAGCTGGTGCTCGGTATTTCCATCTGAAACCTACCACTTAAAAGGGAAACGTAAAGGGAGAGTTTTCAAACCTGAGCCTTACTAGCAAACCGTGAAACCATATGTGTAGGCTGGCCCCGCAGGGAAAGGCCAGCATAAATATATAATGGAATGTGCAACAGAGCAGGCCACCATTTTTAGTAGGTTACATTCAAGACACATAATTGCCACGATCAGTAACATCCATTAAGCTTTACACTATTTTTGTTGGATATTTCCATATGATAAACAAATGGACATGCACATAGCAAAACTCCTTTAGTGCAACATTGTCAGCACTTCACTAATACTTCAGCAGTAAAGTAGCTTTGTGGGTTCAAATAAGGAAATGAAAGGGTTAACCAAAGCTGAAAGCAGTGTCTCCAGTTGTTACCACAGAAGAATCTCTAGTGCTAAAATCCTCTGTTGACCTGCTTAGATTAATCTCTCCAGTGTTAGTTATTTTTCAATCCTTTTTTCTTCTCAAGACATCTAAAACACTGAGGCAGTTTACTGAGCCATTTGCTGTAAGCAGGTGCATAGGCAATCTAGTTCTGTAATGTACATGGAATAGTAAAGTGGTGGAGCATTCCGAATCACAGTAAGCGAAAATATCACAGTGCTGTATCAAAATAACGTAATTCTATAGAAGTTAATATTAGGTCAGCTTTCCCTTTGCCTTATCTTAACAGATGTGAGTACTAAAGGATTACTACCCCATAGGATTTGCATTGTGGTCTGATTCCGAATACCATACACCACAAACAAATCTTTAATAATATGATAAAATCTGTTTTTCTTGTATCAGAAAACAATAATATTGATTTAAGTTGAGAATAAATATATTCATAAATCTAAAAAGTGAAAAGATGAATCCAGCTCATCGCTCCAATTATGTGGTGATGCAATGGTCTTTGCACAGAGTAGAAAACTTAAGCCTCTCTAGGGATAGGAAAATACTCCAATATTGTAGAGAAATTGGCTTTATTCTCACGATTCTAAAAACAGAATATTTATTGAAAAATCCATTAAACACCTGTGCAAAAAGATGCGTTTCAGGTTAAACTTCAGGTGTTCTGAATGTATAAGCTTTTATTTATTTATTTTTTGCTCGACCATTTTGTTTAAAAGTGCTGGTGGGGATTTATGAAACGTTTGTGCGTGGTATAAACCCGGCCCCCCTGCATGCCTCCATGTACGGCCCTCTTCACTCCCCTCCATACCAAGTTGGTGTGGCGGTGGCGTGAAGGCGAAAATAGTTGCAATTCCCTGCACCAGGAATGGTAACTATTTCACAGCTTGTATGCCAGAAAACAGGCATTCAAGTTCCTATGAATTCCCCCGTTCTCTCTGTCTGAAACATGTCAATCTGTCGTGCACAGATTTTCTTCATGCTAGATTGTATTTTTACACAAATTAATCTATACATTTTGTGGTTGCTAATTGTTCTCATAGAAAACCTGAACTGTTGATCTGTAGTAACTGTATGATACATAATCTAGATAGAAGTCGTATATACTGAAGTTTTTATTCTTTAACTCTGCTTACCAAATATAATCTTTCAAGCTGTAGGGAAAGATCCACACTGACAATTTCAGCGATTACCAATGCAAAGCTGACGTTTTGTCAGGTTTTAAACATGCTTTGAATATTTAATCATTTCTAAGTCCTGACAGACTCTTGATAAATTAAGGTTGTGTGTTAAAAAATGAGATGCTAAACCTTGAGATGTTCATGTTACATTCTTTTTGTGTATTTCAGTGAAAGGTTCTTTGTAAGGTTAAACAGAAATGGACTTCCAAAATCTCCAGAAAAGACAGAAAGATACAGTTCTGTTTTTGTTGTAAGTACCTTCTGCCCTTGATGATACATTTGACTATGTGTTTATATTAAATGGAATTAAGGACATTGACCACATTTATTTATGGTTCAACATCAAGCTTTATTGATTGTTGCTTATTGGTAGTACAGGAGTTAGCGATGAATTATAAAACTTGCAACAGTTAGGCATGTGTATACACTCAAAGGATTTGGGTAAGCACAATTAAAGCATGGTATACATTACATATAAAGCAAAAGGTTAACTTCTAACAATAACAAATCAACATATCAACTTGGGGTTGTTTAAAAACTTGGGGGTATTTTACATATAAAAGACAAGATAATATACAATAGGGTAACAGGGTTAGGAAGGGGGTAGGGAATTATGGGGAATGGGGAATAGACTGTGTGCGTCTTATCCCGTGTCTGCACTTAAGGTACATGAAAGTCGCTGCCTGCGGGCAACCAATCACGGACAACGGACGTAGACCTATGATCTATCCAAGAGGACCATATATGATGGAATTGTTCATACCTTCCCTCATCGCTTGCTTTTAATTCTTCCATATGCCCAATTGAGTCTAGCGCCTCTATCCATTGCAATCTGGTGGGAGCCTCGGCTGATCCATCGTCTAGGAATAATTTGTCGCATGGCCATAAGAAAGTGGCACAATGGACTTTTTTAATATTTTGCAATGGTTCCAGAGAACATGGACAGAAGCGCCAGCTCCGGAGTTGGTACCATCTTTTTCCTATGGACTGTGTGGAAGAGTTCAAAGATAGCTCGCCAGAGTTACACTCCCACCAAATGTGGAGCATAGAGCCTATTTCATTGCCACAGCGCCAGCAAGTGTCCGGGACGGAGGGAAACATTTTGTGCAACTTTACTGGTGTCCTGTACCACTGGGTCAGTATGTTGTAATTCAATTCCTGCATGCGGCACGAAATGGACGACTTATGCGTCAAGATCAATGCCTTTTGCCACTATGCAGGGGTAAATGATTTATTGAGTTCCTCCTCCCAGACGCCTGCACATTTGGGGCGGAAGTCCGCCAAGTCCACCCGTGTCAACAAAGAATAGACCAAGGAGATCGCATGCGGTGGTGCAGAAGTGGAGAGGCAAAGGAAGAGTTAGACAAAAGACTCTCTACCGTTCCCAGCGAGGATATATAATTACGTATTTGAAAATATGAGAGCCATCTGGTTGATGGGATGCCCAATACTGCCGTTACTTCAGCCTGTGAATGGATTCCTGTGTCTGTTAAAATGTCTGGTAATCTGGGTAGGTGGGGGGAGCTTGTGTTTGATAGTGTGCAGAGTCCCTCTATGGCTGGATTACCTGTTAATGGGGTGAATGGGCCGGGGATGTTTATTAGTCCCGAGGAGCTAGCAAATTTAAGCCACGAGGTTAGAAGCATTGTAAGAAGTGGTGAAAAATTTACATTAGTGTATGGAGCGGGCCACCAAAATGCTCCCAATGCCTGTGAGGTGTTATTTTCTAGTTCCATCTCGACCCAGTGCTTTGATGAACGTTTATGAAGAATGTCCAGAACATATGTGGCGATTGTTGCTTTATAGTAACTATAGAAGTCAGGGAGCCCAGTTCCACCATCATGTTTGTGTAACTTTAAGGTCGCATGCCTAATCCGTGGCTGAGAGCCACGCCAAACAAAGTTTTGGGTCATGCGCCGGAGTCTATCGAAGTACGACCTAGGAAGGGGGATAGGGATGGTCTGGAAGAAATATAGGATGTGTGGGAGGACATCCATTTTAAGGACATTAATCCTCCCAAACCACGACAGAGGAAGTTTCGCCCATTTCTCTGGGTCCCCTTCGATAGTCCGAAGCATAGGTTTGTAATTAAGATCGAAGAGTGAGGTGGATTCAGTTGAGATTTGTGTTCCTAGGTATCTTATGGAATCAGTTGCCCATTTGAAAGGAAAAGTTGCTTGGAGCCATGCTTGCTCGATTGCAGGCAGGGTAACATTAAAAAGTTCCGACTTGTGTGTGTTTACTTTAAAATTTCTCACCCCACCATATAAGCTAAATTCTTTTAATATTGCAGGTAGGGATGTTTGACCACATATATTTAGACACTTTTTACATCATTTTGACCGAAATCTGGGGATTAGCAAAAATGGATTAGAAGTATAAGAGGGAGTGTCTTAAGATGCTCTGCCTTGTACATTTTAGTGCTTTTTCTATTAGATGAGATAACGTATAGCTTGGTTGTTGATAATTGTTCTCATAATTCTAAATTGTTACCTTTTCTAGAATTTTTTTTGAAACATATTTCCCTAACAAACACTCTAAATGTAGAGCAGGTATAGAATTGTAATTTTTATAAAAAATATTTATTTATGAAAATATAGACGGATATATATTATTTTTTGTATGTTAGTCATGTTTTACTGTTTGGTTTTGTTAAAATTTTACATTTGTTCTAGGACTTAAGCTCAAGTGACCTTCGGAAAGACATTTTCATCACTGTACACATAATCAGAATTGGTGAGTTTTCTTACGATTGGATTGGAAAATCAACCCCCTAGCTAACTAGCCATAGTTATGATTTGCCAGTGTCATTCTCGATTTTGGCTATTTTTGTTACAGGGTTAAATGCCAGGAATAATCGTTATTATATTTTGATATATCGGACATTTTGGGATGCAGTGATACCTATTCGATTTATGATTTTTACTGTTTATTTATATTTACAACAATTCTAGGGAAAGTGGGGGTGATTTGAATTTTGTTTTTTTTTTAAACTTTTTTTTACTATTTTTAAGATAGGGTACTTTAACCATAGGTTGTCTGATTGATCCTACTATGTACTGCCATTCTAAATTATGGTAGTATGTGGGGATTTTCCTTATCACTCACGTTGTAATGAAATGGTTAAATTCAGACAGCCACAGGTCTTTGTATGACTTGAGGCTGTCATGTGACCATATCGCTGCTCTGATGTTTTCACACCCATGTGCCGCCATCTTTTTGAAGCCACCGGCAGCTAGCACCAATCGAAAGTGTTACTGGTGGGTGTTTACTGCATATTATCCAGGTATGTGAAGGGTTCAGCCCGTGAGCCCCCTCCAAACATTGTCAGGCAGCGTGTGACATAGTATTACGTCACAGGTCTTTAAAGGAAACCTACCACTTAGAATGGCAGGGGTAAGCTGTAAGTACCGAGCACCAGCTCAGGGTGAGCTGGTGCCGGTACTTACTTTCGTTAGTGTTATAAACCGCGGTATCGCGGTTTTAACACTTTTTAAACTTTAGAGCAGAACAGGCTTTGGCGCTGCGTGCGCACAATCGTGCACGTACCTCCATAGGAAACAGCGGAGATGTCGCGCGCTCGGTCGCGCGCAGCGCCGAAGCCCCTTCGGCTCTAAAGTTTAAAAAGTGTGAAAACCGCGATACCGTGATTTATAACACTAACGAAAGTAAGTACCGGCACCAGCTCACCCTGAGCTGGTGCTCGGTACTTACAGCTTACCCCTACCATTCTAAATGGTAGGTTTCCTTTAAGGGGTTAATGTCATGTGACTAGGGTAAAGGACTTTATATGACATCCCATGGTTACACGACTTAAAGTGCCCAATGATGCAAGTAAAATTTAATATGCAGGACACACTTAGTGTGAATGTCTCACATCAGGTGAGTTGCATATAAGTTTACATTGCAGCCAAGGAAAGGAACGATTTAGGGATAAGGGCAATGTTCTTTAATCATTGTTTTTAATTAAGTTTTTATTTTGGCTGGGTTAACAATACATAGTTTACTTCTATCCATGTAGTATTTGAACCACATTAAATATTCTCCAATTATAGATAAAATGAATCTTTAGTCTGAATTCATTGCTGGCGCATCTGTGGTGCTCTTCTTCCCTAGATTTGAAATTAAGACCTAGTAATATTATCAGGTGAGATGTCCCTGCTCTGCTCACTTTTTGATAACATTAAAAAAACAAATACATTTCTTATCTACAAATGTCTTATTTTTTGGTTGATACTGAATTTTGCTCAATTGCCTGATAATTTCTGTTTCTGTTAGGTCGGATGGGAGCTGGGGAGAAGAAGAACTCTTCTAATGTGCAATATCGCCGACCATTTGGTTGTGCCGCTCTTAGCATCGCTGACCTTTTAACAGGAGAGTCGAAAGATGACCTCATTTTAAAGGTTTATATGTAAGTTCACTGTATTCTTTTTTTTTTTTTTTTTTGTTCACTGTATGATTTGCAGACTATTATTTGTTCAGAAGCTTTACATTCTTACTTTTTAGTTTGTCTTTTGTCAGTGTACTAAAATACATAATTTGATTTGTAATTCAGATTTTGTGTGTGATTCTGTCGTAATGAAGAATTTGTTCCTTTTTAGGTGCAACACAGAAAGTGATTGGTATCAAATCCATGAAAACATTATAAAGAAAATGAATGCCCGATACAACCTAACAGGTTCAAATACAGGTTTGTAGTTTTTCATTTTTGTTTTGCCAGAATACTATTTATAGAACAAAAGAAAAATGAGCAATGCACCAATATTACTGATGTCATATTTCTATTCATTACAAACACTCAAAATAATGAAATGCTAAATCTACTTGTTTATGGTCTTGTTACAAAAAGAGAGGATATATCTCTGGATCAACAGACTGCAAGAGCAATTGGTAACGTGTTTTACAAAGAATGGTTGGTTGTAACTGAGAAATTGCGATAATTGTTCAGTTTCAAGTAGTAAATCAAGTAGAAGCTGAGGCAACATGTCTGTAGTAGAGGCCCCCCTCATTGATAAAATGTCCAGCAGAGCCCCCTTAAAAGAAAAATGTAGCACTTACCATTGGGCGCTCAAGTCCAGAGTCCTTTTCTTACCACAGGAAGTATTCAGGTTCCAGGTAGTGGGGGCAGAATCAAGTCTACGCACTCTGCCTACGCACACACTATGACAGTGATGGTGAATCTTTTAGAGGCCGAGTGCCAAAACTGCAACTCAAAACCCTGCTTATTTATCGCGAGGTGCCAACCAAAAATTAAAGCAGTAACTTATTGCTCCATGTTAAACAACTTTCAATCATATTGGCCTCCTAAGGACAACACAGTAGAAAGTTTTCATCGTTTTACGTTCTTTCCAGTTTCCCTCTGTACAGAGAGAATCGTGGGGCCAGCAGGAGGTCCTTCAAAAATAATTGGACCCTGTCAAATTCTCCCTCTTCCTACAGACCCAAGTAGCAAAGTTACTATCCAAAATATGACTGAAAGCAGCATCTTTTAAGTTTCTTGGAACTGCAAGAAGATTCTTTTGAGTCTTGTCTGGTGTGCTGGGGCGATGGCCCGGGTGGCCACAAAAAGGGCTCAGAGTGCCGCCTCTGGCACCTGTGCCATAGGTTCCCCACCACTGCACTATGACATCAGCAGTGGGTGCTGCCTGTGTGCTGCCTGTGTGCTGCCTGTGTGCTGCCTGTGTGCTGCCTGTGTGCTGCCTGTGTGCTGCCTGTGCCCACGCGTAAGTACTCTCCTTAAACTCAAGTAAATATACATTTACTTTATCTGTCTAAAATAATATTTTAGCATAAAAGGTATGACTTTATTGTAGAAAGAAAGTTTCTTTACAATCAATACCTCAGATGCTGAAGTGGTTCTCCGAGTGTTAAAATGAAAAAGTTGCAATGTAGCAGCAAATGTTTGTGAATATTTGTTTCGGTTGCATAAGAAGATTATTAAGCGTCTTACAATATTTTTCATTGCTTTAGTTATGGATGTGTTGCTCTGAAAAGTGTACATTTTTATATACACCAATTACTTGGAGATACCACAGGTACATTAGCACAAATGCTCTAGATCAGTGGTGGCGAACCTATGGCACGGGTGCCAGAGGTGGCACTCTGAGCCTTGTCAGTGGGCACTCAGAATATTGCCTCAAAACAGAATTTACCAGACAGGAGATTAAGGGATCCTTCTGCAAGCCCAGGTAGCCCAGGACGTGACAAGTTTAGTGTTAGTGAGGCATCCGGGTCTGATCCTGTGTGAACAGGGTCGGATTATCATTGGAGCTACTGCTCTTGGTTGTCAAGGGAAGCTCCAATGGCAAACCAAATTTTCCCTTCTGTCAACGATATTGATTTCCTAAGTAACATTAAAAGTTGTGGTACAGCACGGAGCAAGAAGATTGCGATAAGTTACTGTCCGAATTGCTGCGTTGGCACTTTGCGATAAATAAGTGGGGATGTGTTGCAGTTTGGGCACTCGGTCTCTAAAAGGTTCGCCATCACTGCTCTAGATCCACGTACAATCTGGCTGTTGAACCAGCATACTTGTTTTTCTCCATTGACCTAGTTTTCCTACGGTACAGATAAACTGCAATTAGACTATTAGAATAATATCCTCCTTTTGTGCAATTTGTATATATAAAGTAACTTGGTGCAACAGACATATGTTCATTGTGATTTTAACAGTAGTCTTCACTTGCAGTTTAGGCAGTATATTCAGCAGTTATGTTCTAATATACTTGTTTTATTGTCAGTCTGAGAAGGTTCTCAGCAGAAATAAACACTCAAGGTTATTGCTTACATGACTCTGTTGAGAGTTTGGAAAAGTTCAGAATGAGACAGTGTTTATAGCTTGTCTTGATTTCTGGCTATGTCTATTTATCAAGGAGTTTGCCTGGCCATTGTTCCATGTATACAGCATCTATTTTACCACTTAATATACTACTACCAGCAGATTTTGCTAAAAGCACCTGTATAATACTGTATGTTAAAGTAGGATTCAGTGTAGTACATACACATATATTTTGTGTGTGTATGTATATATTTCAATATATATCTATATAGATATACATATATACAGGCAGTCCCCTACTTAAGAACACCCAACTTACAGACGAACCCTAGTTACAAACTGACCTCTGGATATTGGTAATTTACTGTACTTTAGCCCTAGGCTACAATAATCAGCTGTAACAGTTATCACATGTGTCTGCAATGAAGATTTATTGTTAATCCTGGTTCTAATGACAACCCAACATTTTTAAAATCCAATTGTCACAAAGACCAAAGATTTTTTGTCTGGGATAACAATTATAAAATATACAGTTCTGACTTACATGCAAACTCAACTTAAGAACAAACCTACAGAACCTATCCTGTACCTAACCCGGGGACTGCCTGTATATGTAATATATACTTATAAATATACATATTTTTTATATTAGCCTATATCGGGCCAGAATTCATAAGGGCATAGAGCCAATTAAGTTCTTGTAAAGGCAGAATTTCAATCTAGCTTTTAGTCATTCTGTTCTCATTAACTACTTTCACTAAACTATCTCGTCCCTTTTTTATATATTGTTATAATTATTGTTGAATTCTCTCTATTTTCTTTTGATCACAGCCATATTACCATTTTATATTTTGTGGGAAATTTACCTCATAAGTTTTTTTTTTTTTTTTGAGATTAAATGATTTTTTTAAGTAGTTATTGCACTAGCATCTCATTTATTCACATCTCTGTTCAGTAATTACATGCCCTTTTTCATAAATGACTTGATAACTCACAAAAACACTCTGTATACTTTCTGTATTAATTTCTCATGGTTTCTATATCTCCACTTAATGGCATTCTATTGAAAACGTTCAGTTCCAGTGGAAGTGCCCGTGGACTCCACTGCCATGCGACTTTTTAGGAGGTGCAGCATTTAAGATTTTGCCTCAGGCCACACAAAGGCCAGAATCTGCCCTCGACAATATGCATGTCTATTTGTCTGTAGGGGTTTGTCATCTGAATATCTTTTTGGGTCAGCATAAAATTCTGAAATTGTTCCAGGATTTTCAGAAGATTTGTATCTGAATGCAATGGGTGTTCCTTTATCCCCTGTAGAGAATAAGTATCTGGCTTTAATTGTGGACAATGACCTCAAGCAAATTTTAAAGGTGATTTCTGGGATCGGCAAAAAACATGCCCAAAGGGGTGTGGAAACACTAAATTTCCAATGGTTGCTGTTCCAGTTCTCTTTGTCACTCTTTGTTTGCTGTGCTGTCATGCACAGTGTTATGTAAGAAAATCCATCTACGATGTTTATATTTTAAAAAGAAATTCACATAAATTGTAAAAATAGTAATGCTACACGTGAAAGGAATATAAATGAAGTTTTTTTCTTCTCAAAATTCATGTAAGTGATCTGTACAGTACATAATGTAGGTGTGTAGTTATACGGCTGCACTTCAACAGTTGCAGGTGCTCACTGTTAGGGATCCTACCCGATAATAGAGAAATGGCAAAATATGGAAGCAATCCCACATGCTGCTGCACCCTTCCCACACCAAACCACAGCTCTTCATCTATATCTCCCATGGATCAGTTTGAGAAAGGCTGTCTGTGCTGAAACATCAGGTTATGTCTGCCGTGCCATTTGAATAAAATTAACCTACAGCATCTACTTAAAGGAGTTCTTCAGTTTTTTGCTATTTCTCTATTTCTCTACTCTTTAGCACAGTCAGACTGATTAGTATTG
Organism: Engystomops pustulosus; assembly: GCA_019512145.1. Taxonomy (NCBI): domain Eukaryota; kingdom Metazoa; phylum Chordata; class Amphibia; order Anura; family Leptodactylidae; genus Engystomops; species Engystomops pustulosus. Next base: position 122,588,530 of record CM033644.1, read on the forward strand.
ATACGTTACTCTAAGGCAGTGGTGGCGAACCTATGGCATGGGTGCCAGAGGTGGCACTCAGAGCCCTCTCCATGGGCACCTGTGCCATCACCCCAGCGCAGAGTTTGCCAGACAAGACTCAAGGCCTCCTGCAGTCCAATGCACCCCATAACCCTAGAAGGAAGCTACCATGATAATCCAAACTTCTTCTCCTTATTTCTACTGTATTGGTGTCCACAGGTGCCTATAAAATTTAAACATGTAACAGGGCAGGGAGTAATAGCTTACTGCTTAAATTGTTGAATCGGCACTTTGCAAAAAATATGTGGGTTTTGGTTGTAGTTTGGGCACTCGGCGTCTAAAAGGTTTGCCAACACTGCTCTAAGTGCATCAGTGTTTCTTCTAAATGTTTACCTTCTTTTTCTCACTTTTATTCTAGGCCTGGCAGTTTCCCTTCAGCTGCTTCATGGAGACATTGAGCAAATTAGAAGAGATTACTCTTCAGTGTTTACCCGTGGGGTCTCAATAACAAGAAAGCTTGGTTTCTCAGATGTCATTATGCCTGGTAAGCTTGAGAAAAACAAAAGGTATATGTTACAATTGCTGCAGATACCTTCGTAATTGCATACATTCCCTGAACAGACTTTTTCAACCATACTTGCATTGTGAGATGATTTCTTGCTTATGTTGGAATAATACAGTATTGTATGTGGCTAATAATTCTGATTCTGGCTTTATATCCACCTATATTATTTTTATTTGTATGTTTATGCAGACAGTTGTTTCGTGTGTGCATCAGGTGAACATTTACTGATACATATAACATCATTGTCAAAGTTATATTCAAAAATTGGTGTGCTATGTGATTTTTTTTGCTCTAATGAGCCCATCCCATTTACATAGGAGTGTAGAGACTAACAGAAGAATTCTACAATTCTACAGTTTCTAGTATCCTGTCTATTATGGTCTGTGAAAAATTAAAATCCGAAGGTGACCTGGCCTGGACAATGAAGTACATTTCATCTACAAGTTTATTTGAAGCCCTTATCACACAATTTTTTTTTGTCTATGTCTGCATTCTTGGGCCTGTTGGTCTGCTTTTTACATTGGGTGTAGCACCAGTTTTTTGTCCGTTTTTTTCCATTCCTTATGCCAATGGCGTCTTGCATCTATTTTAACTTGGCCATGTGATGATTTTCTGAACATGTATGTTGTATTTAAGCAGCAGAGGTAAAAAACGAATGAACCTGAATGCAACACATGAGAGCCATAGACACCATTGTATAGGCACCAAGCGTAAAATCGGCTAAAAATAGGACAGGACCTTACATTATGGCCACGCAAACACAGCACTAGGAAAAAAATGTTAGTGAGAATGCACCCATAAAACAAAAAGGACCTAAGTTGTCCGCAAATACAGGTCCACAAAAATGTTTGTATGAAAGGGGCCTTAGTGACACAAATTTTTCTTTGACCTTTTCCATTTTTTTTCTGTGTGCAGGTGAAATGAGAAATGACTTGTACATCACTATAGAAAAAGGAGAATTTGAAAAAGGGGGTAAAAGTGTTGCAAGAAATGTACAAGTAACAATGGTTATTGTGAGCAACGAGGGACAACTTCAAAAGGTAAAAGAATGCAGAGGTCCATTGAGGTGTGATAGGTGCAATATTAGTGTTTATGGACTCAATAAATATTTCTGTGCTACTTTTAAAAAAACTTAACTACTTATGTAGGCTTTTTTTATCAAGTGATTGTATTGTTTTCTGCTTTGCCTATCTTCTTTACTTGGTAATTACACAATTTATATACTAAAACGCAGAGAAAGATGTTAAACATTTCAACAAGCTAAAAGTTAAAGGGGTATTCCCATGTAGACAAGTTTCTTAACTTTTATTAACAAAAATACAGCATTTTGCAGATATAAGTCCAACCTGTCTCTATCAGTCCTGGTGTACACAATTTCAGTTGCCCCTAGGCACAACCCTGTATCTTCTGACTTAGGGGTTGGACCGCCATCTTGTATTTGTGTGTGACGGCTGCATAGCTGAGTTTCTCTGTCTCTGCACTTTAGCTCTGCCCACCTGCAGACTGCACGGAGCTCACTCGTTACTGCACACTGAGACATAGACCCTGAGTTCCTGTGGTAGCAGCAGCAACAACTACAAACTACACACATATAAGTTGTTTATCTGGGGAAGCACAGCAGGAGGGCACAGCAGGTCTAGTGTGTTGTGGAATAGCAGAGATATGTAGTAGGAGAGCGGACTGTGCCCTTATATGCGATAGGCATCTAATGGATCTCATCATCTCTGATCTGTCTCATCTCTCTCTATGTGTCAGATACTAGTACAGTGTTCAGAAGCTAAATTTAAGTGTATATAAACCACATTGTCAGCCCACAGATCTAGATGGATCATAATGCGTCTGCTTACAGAGTCCCAGCCCACACCCTGGGATTTTGCACTGACCAGCCTAGGGAGAGATTGGAGCTAAAACAGCAATAAAGTATAATAAAGAGTAAATTGTGAAGTAAAGGGTTAAACATTATCTTTATTGTGTTAACATTGCTAGTGGGTTGAGGGAATTTTCTTGGGAAAATAATATTAACCACATTCTGGTCTAATGCACATGGCAAATTGAAAGGAAATGTGTGCATGGACACATGTAGTTCGGCAGCACTCCTTGCGGTGCCAAATGTTACATCAAAGATAAGTTCTAGAATAAAATACAGGTTAACGGAAATCCTTGTCAATGCAGCTATAATATTAGTATCAGAATTAAAGGACATCTACCACCAGTTTACTGCTCATTTAGTCTAGGGCAGTGATGGCAAACCTTTACATGGCCAAGTGCCGAAAAAGCAACCCAAAACCCCCCCTTTTTATCGCAAGGTGCCAACCAAAAATTAAAGCAGTAACTTACTGCTCCCTCTTCTACAATCATCATATTGGCCTCCTGAAGACAGCAACACAGTAGAAAGATGGAAAATTTGCATCATTTTAGTTTCTTTCCAGTGTCCCTCTGTACACAGAGAATTGTGGTGCCAGCAGGAGGTCTATTCATTCTCCCTTTTCTTACTGTCCCAAGTAGCGAAGAAAGTATGAAAATATAACTGAAAACAGCATCTTGTTAGTTGCTTGGAACTGTCTGGTGTGCTGGGGCGATGGCCTGGGTGCCCACAGAAAGGGCTCTGAGTGCCACCTCTGGCACCCGTGCCATAGGTTCGCCACCACTGGTCTAGGGGATGGGGGGACCATCTTTAACATTTCATTAATAAAGATGCCACAAAACATATGTAAACCGCTGGAGGTGCCCAGGCTGACAGTGCCCGAGCTGACAGTACCCGAGCACCCCTTGGCTTTTATGGCTTTTAATTTATACACGCCCCCTCTGCAAGCCTCCTCCTAATCAAGGCCGTGGAATTACGATATGGCCGGTGATGTCAGACCAGGGGTGTGGAGAGAGCGGGGTGCTCTCACCTAGCATGCATAAATTAAAAGCCGGGGAAGCTGAGAGGCTCTTTTGCAACATTTATATTTTATTAATAAAGATGCCAGAAAACATGTTAAAACGTTCCCATAGACTAAACAAGCACTGTAAAACTAGTAGTAGATGTCCTTTAAATAACTCATGAGAAAGCTTTTACATAACCCTAATTGGGAAGGGTATTTCAAATTTATACAGTATATAAAAAGGGGGGGGGGACAAAATATTCTAAATAACGTGTGCTTTAAATTTGTTAATTCTTTTTCTTTTAGGATTATATATCTTTTGGTTCAGGAGAACCAGCTGCACATGAGTATCATTCATTTGTATTATATCACAACAACAGCCCGAGATGGGCCGAATTACTTAAGCTTCCTATACCTGTGGATAAATTTAGAGGAGCACATATCCGATTTGAATTCCGTCACTGTTCTAGTAAGGAGGATATACTTTATTGCCTTCCATAACATCCATGTTTTGTATCATTTAGCAAACTGTAAACACATTATACACTTCCTATACAAAACTCTTCTCACCTTAAATTTAAAGCATTGAATTCAAAGGCCATGTGCACATTCATAGGTAGTTATAGGACCTCTGTTTTGCAGCACCGCTGCGTAGTGTGGTTATATTGCGGCAAAGCAGAAAAAGGCTATGACCAAAAAAGGTTGTGTACACTTAGCCTAAGGGAGTTTATTTTTTAAGAACTGAGAGATGGACAAATCTGTCTAGTTAAAATTATCTTTGTATGGCTCTTTGTATGTCTTTTTAAAACAATATTATTTAATGTTACCAAACATGAAATGAAAAAACTTTAAAAACTTCTTAGTGTTTTGGGGGAGATTTATCAGAAGTGTTTGAGAGCAGAACTGTTCTAGTTGCCCATGGCAACCAATCAGAACCTAGATTTCATTTTCCCACAGCTGTTTATAAAATGATAAACTGAGCTCTGGTTGCCATGGGCAACTAGAATAGTTCTGTTCTCTGACACTTTGGATAAAACTAGTTTTGTTTGTGTAGTTAATGTTGGAATATAATTGAAATTTAATATTTGAATATAATTGGTTTTCTATTTTTTTAAATAATCAAATTTAGCAAAGGAAAAGGGTGAGAAAAAATTATTTGGCTTTTCATTCATTCCACTTATGCAAGAAGATGGTCGAACGTTTCCAGATGGCACCCACGAACTCCTTGTACACAAGGTAGTATAACAATTGCAGTGTTGTTTTTCCTAGGTTCCATAATGTTAAAGAGGTTACATGGAAATGAATTGATTTTATTTAATTAAAGAGAATTTCCTCCTGCCTCTTCTTTACAACCGGAGACACTTTTTGAACCCCCTAATGCTATGGCTAATACCCTAAAGTGGAGCAATTTTTCTATAATAATAATAATTCCTTTATTTATATAGCGATCACAGATAACGCAGCGCTGCACAGAGCTTGTCAAATCAGTCCCTGTCCCCAATGGGGCTCACAATATAATCAACCTACCAGTATGTTTATGGAGTGTGGGAGGAAACCGGAGGAAATCATAAAAAAAAAAACATACAAACTCTTTGCAGATGTTGACCTGAATGGGACTTGAACCCAGGACCCCAGTGCTGTAAGGCTGTACTGCTAACCACTGAGCCACTGTTCTGCCCTAATACTGACCTTTGCCCTCAAACATTCTGATCAGTTGGAAATAAGAAAAGACGCTTCTCGCTGTAGGTTATAACGTTGTACCGAGGGGAGATGAAAAAGTAGGGGATGTAGGAGAAGAAGTACAGGAAACCACCATTATATGCCTGGTCGTACAGCTTGCAACCGTACATCATTCCCCATAGGCCAGCAATGGCGGCATAGAGCTATACAGTGTGGCACAGTACCTCTCCATACACAGTGGAAAATATGGGACATGTCCTATCTTTCCCCGTGTTACGATGCTGTGTGTTGCCATGGAGAGGGGTCACCCCTCTTCCTCTCCATGGCGCAGGACGTATGCCCGCCCGGCCATAGCCAAATGCTCGTACGATCGTGTAAATTGTACACTTACAGTTTTCACAACATAGAGAGTATTGTTGTGATCTTCTCCACCTATTGCAGGAATTACTTTTGATGTCTGATGAATGTTAATGTGCTTGGTCCAAAAGTTTTGGAACAGTTCATTCATTTTGAGTGAAAAGTAGTCTTTTTCATACTTGCACACATGCTGTAAAAATCTTATATAATAACAGCATATGTCTGTCGGTATGTCTTACTGGTTTTCTGGACTAAGCTTGACCAACCAGTGGTTCATATAAAGTATTCAGAACCCTTTACATTTTTCATTCTTTGTTTCATTGCAGCCAATTAGTGAGAGAAAAATGTTTTTTTATTTTTTTTTGCTCATTCCAATCTGTCCAATCTTCACCCCATCTTCAAAAAAAAAAAAGGAATGTAGATTATTCTTGGGAATTATGCAACATGTTTGTCAAACCTGAGACATTATTCCTTGTGGTCCCAGTCCCCTTAGTTTGGAAAATGGATGTTGGTAGACCTCAGTCTCTCCAGAGATGCTCAATTGGGTTTAGGTCTGAGCTCTGGCTGGACCAGTCAAGAATGGTCACAGAGTTGACCATTGTTGGAGGGTGAAACTTTGGTTCAGAGTACTCATTAGGAGGTTTTTTTCCAGGATATTTCTGTATTTGCCCATAATTCATCTTTCCTTCAATAGCAACCAATCATCCTGTCCCTGCAGCTAAAAATCTCCCTCATAGCATGATGCTGCCACCACCATGTTTCACTATTGGGATGGCATTTAGCAGGTGATGAGCAGTGCCTAGTTTTCTCCACACAAACCGAATTAACACCAAAAAGATCAATATTCATCAGAACAGACCAGAGAATCTTAGTTCTCATAGTCTGGGAGTCTTTCTTGTATATTTTTTGAAAATTGTATGCAGGCTCTCATATGTCTTACACCGAGGAGAGGCTTCCATCGGCAGACTCTGCCATAAAACCCCAACTGGCGGAGGGCTTAAGTGATAGTTGACTTAGTGGAACTTTCTCCCATCTCTTTACTCCCCCATCTCTGGAGCTCAGCCACAGTAATCTTGGGGTTGTTCTTTACCTGTCTGACCAAGGCTCCTCTGCCATGATTGCTAAGTTTGGCTGGATGGCCAGGTTGAGGAAGAGTTGTGGTCATCCCAAACTTCTTCCGATTGAGGATTATAGAGGCCACTGTGCTATTAGGAACCTTGAGTGCTGCAGAAATTCTTTTGTAACCTTGGCCAGATCTGTGCATTGCCATTATTGTGTCTCTGAGTTCCTTGGGCACTTCCAAAGGCCTCATGATTCTCATGTGCTCTGACATGCACGACGAGCTATAAAGTCTTATATAGACAGGTGTGTGCCTTTCCTTATCAAGTCCATTCAACTCAAAAAACACAGCTGAACTCCAATGAAGGAGTTGAACCATCTCAAGGAGGATTGGAAGGAAATGGACAGCATGTGATTGTCACAGCAAAGGGTCTGTTTCAGTTTTCCATGTTTAATACATTAGCAAAAATATCTACATTTCAGTCAAGATGGGGGCAGGGTGTACAATAATGGGCACAAAAAACGTTTTTGATCTTACCAATATGCTGCAATGAAACAAATAATGAAAAATTTAAAGAGGTCTGAAATTACCCAGTATATGTGTTATCCATTGCCTCCTTTCTTCTAAAATCAACTGTTAAAGTTAGAAAGTCTCTGGGGCATTACCAGAGCCCTCTATGCTCTGGCTGTTTACTCACAGGCTGGCTCGTCCTCCCTTTCTCCCTCAGCACTTCCGCCTCCCTTTGCCTGCTATAAACTCACTTTCAGCACACAGTGGAAGAGGGGGAAGTGCTACTGCACAGTGTAACAGCCTGTTAAGCTCCAGCACAGAGAGGCTCTTGTTACGCCCTCCCCATCCCCCCCTAATTAGCATAATTTTAAAAGTTGATTTTAGGAATTGAGGAGGACATGGAAAACACTTTTAAGAAGATTACTACTGCAATCAGGTTGCCTGGTTCTATGAGTATGTGCCCCTGGTGCTATTAAAAGTTAGTTTTGTATGATGTGTGAGTTCTGGCCATGATTGTGAATGGTTTTTTTTTTGATATCTTCATCTTTATATCTCTCTCATATATATAGAGAAATTAGATATATATATATATATATTATATATATGTATGAGATATATATTCTAAGAACTTCTAAAATGGGTAATAAGATGTTGCTAATATTTGGACTTTCATTTAGCTTTTATTTATTTTTATGGTTATTAAAATATCCTCACTACTATAACAATTATAGCTGCATGTGTGTGTTACGTCCTCAAGAACCGTTGTCTTATTTGCATTAATGTAACAGTCGATATAGTGAACAATTCTACTTTGTTGTTGCAGTGTGAAGAGAACACCATTTTTCAAGATTCCTGCCGCTACCTCAAACTCCCATTTCTGAAAGGAAATCTACACGGAAATAATAATCAAGCTGTTAAAAATACAAAAGAGTCTTTTTGGATAACCTCATTCCTTTGTTCCACCAAGTTAACACAAAACGGTATGGAATTAGAGAAATGTTTCATCAAATATTAACTGTACTGCCATGCTAGAGTCCCCTTTATGTAGCTTTGTGGTGTTGTGATCAAGGCTTTGCTGGATCTTCAGGAATGACAGTACAGACTGCTTTATGCAGAGGTATGTGTTCCTGTTGCCTTAGAAACTAACTGCAGTGAGTACTGCAAAGTAGAAGAGTAGTATTATTCGTAGGATAAACTTTAAGACTTCAAGGTATGCTAAGCTTCTGCTTCTTCCATTTGAGAAGTATTATCAAGAACACAGACTCTGGCAGTTAATCTGAAATTTAGGGCTGTGATGTACATCCATATTGGAGAGTCAAAAAAACACCTATTTAGATTTCTTTTAGGTTACAGTATCTAACCTTAAAAGGGTATTCCAGGAATAAGCATAATCCATATTTAAAGTAGTTATATGTAACTACTCTCCCTGTAGAAGATACACCGGACAGAAGATGACTGGTCACATGTTCACATTATATATCCTGCACATTCCTGGGCAGGTCATGAGGTCATCTCTAAGTTTTGCTGTAGTTGGTTGCTTGCAGTGGGTTTGATGTCACTGAGAGGCAAGGCTTATCACAATTAGGGGTCAGAGCCACCAAGGAGCATAGAAGTATCTGATATCTGTGCCAGTTCATGGAGGAGAAAAGTGTGTGAGGGACAGGATTATTTTCTATAGTGATGTCAAGGAACAAGAGGGGGGCTGCATGTTAGCCGCTGGAGGAATGCATTTACATGGGACTGCATGTAAGAAGTCTAGGGACAGGAGGGATGCATTTACATGGTACTATGTAGGAAAGCTTCAGGGAGTGCTTTATATGTAGCACTGTATATTGGACAGGTAAATTTGCGGATTTAAAGGGGTTTTCTCTGTTTTGAAATACATGTCTGCTTCGTGTCATAAACCGGTAATACAGCTCAGCTTTGTTACGTTTTCTACAGCACAAACTGTAGCCTGGTGTGACGCTGCTTATGGAAGAAAGCAGCCATGCCACATGCAAGACAAAACATTTTAAGGGAGAAGAGTGTGTTTCTACATGGGAATGTATGTTGGAGGGGAGATATGGTTTTTACAGTGGGGGAACTGGATAAAAATGTATGGGGGGGGCGTCAAATAGTTGAGTATTGACTTTCTTTTTCTTTTTGACTCAAGTATAAGCCGAGTTTGGGTTCTTCAAAACTTTAATGGGAAAAATAATTAAATAGAGTAGTTTTCACATTTTTTTGTAATTTGTCTGCTGATTCTATTTAAAAAAAAGCGCAAAGTCTCACATGTCATAAGAAAAGAAGTAAAAATTGGAATGATATGTAAATGTTTCAAAGATATAATTTAAAGAAGAGCATAACTAAACTACAAAAATTGACCTGGGCGTTCAGGTACCACTGACCCTTGGTCATGAAAGGGTTGAATAGATAAAGAACTAATTTGTGCTTGGAACAAAATGGTAAAGTGGGTCACACTGATTATGCAATGTACCCTCCAGATTTTTTAGCATACCGTAATGAAGAATAGTCCCCCACTCTCCCCTGATACTCCTGTAATAGGGCTGGCCTTTCTTAATAAACTTTTTACATTTAGCCAGTATCTTTGCTGTTATGAAGTATCCCATGCGCAAACACCATAAAATACACAACTCATAATTACAGACTTAAAGAATGTTACCAAAAGCTTCCTGTTCACATCAAAAGATTTTACGGTGCGGAGAAAAACCACTGTACTACCGCTTTCTTGTAGACATTATCCACGTGATTCTTCCATGTTAATTTTTCATCTATTATGATTCCGAGAAATGTATATTTCTTAACGGGATTGATATCCCCACTAGGGGATCCATTGGTTCTCTTACTTCTGCCAAAGTCCATTATAATCTTTTGTTTTTAAACCGTTTTCCAAAGACCATCTAGCGAAGGAAGCAACCATATTCACTGTCAACTCTATTCTTTAAAAGTATACACTGCAGATTTTAAAAAGAATGATTGGGGGTGTTTTATGCAAAATTACACTAATCAAGAAAGGTGCTAGGACCTGCAGATCAACTACTTTAGACACCACCTCCTTTGACCAATGGGGATAGTGGGGATCTCGCATCTTGTTGGTGAGGTAACATATTGCCAACACTTTGGAAGTAATGGGATAACCCTATCAAAATCCCCCGTAACTATCAGTGGGGGCCAGTGGCGTAACTAGGAGAGGCTGGGCCCCACAGCAGATTTCTGCATGGGGCCCCCTTCTCCTTAAAAAATATAATACATTTGGCGCCAGTTGGATATTCATTATTTAATTGCAAATTCTTGCTTGTGCAAGAATTACAATTATGTCACGCTTCTACGCCAGAAAATTGGACATAGAAGCTGTGATAAATCTCCCCCATATAGAATATGTACATAATATACTTATCATAAAATATATACAAAGCCTATATATACAAATACATACAGTATAAACACACCATATACACCCATACTGCATAAACATATATGGAGCTAGAAATCATGCATCATAGTATATAAAACCATAACACACACCCATAACAGCATATACAGACAGCGTACAGCATATACCATCATACATCACTTACACCACACAGATACATACACACAACAGTACGATTACACACCATAAATCACTTACATCACACAGTACAGAACACATAAGCATATACACATAATACACGCATTTACACACAGATAAGAGACACATAAGTATATACAACATACATCACTTACACACACAGATACAGCACACACATACGGTATAACACTCATACATCATTTACACACAGACATACAGTACACCACATACAGATATACACATCAACATCATGTACACAACAGATACATACATAGGCATGACACATCATACATCATTACACCACAGATACAGACACACTACAGGATATACACATCAGACATCATTTACACACAGATAAGACACAATACAGCATTACACATCAGACATCTTACACACAGATACATCAGTATATTACACACATACATCATTTACACACATCAGATACAGACACGCACATACCAGATATATCCTCATACACATTTCACTATACCAGATACATACAGATATACAACATCATACATCATTTCCACAAGATTAAGACACAGCATACAGTAATAACATCATAATCATTTACACACAGATACATACAGAACTACACATCATCATACAACATCATTTACACACACAGATATAGACACACATACAGTATATACACATCATACATCATTTACACACAGATACAGACACACATACAGTATATACACATCATTTACACACACAGATATAGACACACATACAGCATATACACATCATACATCATTTGCACACACATATACAGCATACACATACACACACTTATAAATATACTTACCAGAAGATGTTTCCTCTCTGCAGCCTCCTCCGATGATAGTTTGTGCTGCTCGGGAGCTCCCTCCTCCTGGGGCCTGGTCTCTCTGCTCCTCAGACCCCAGGAGCCCATAGTTCTCTGCCCGGCCTGTGCTGCCTGCTGCCTCCCTGGGGCTGCTGCTTCCTCGAGGCCCCAGAGGCTCAGCAGCACTGTATCTATGCAGTACAGCAGCACTGTGTCCAGACAGTACAGCAGGGAGCAGCCCGGGCCTCGCTGCTGCTGTATGAGCACTGGGGAGAACAGTACTCTAGGGAGGAAATGAGCCGGCTGCAGGAACTCTCGGGGACTTGGAGCCTACGGACTGCCGATGTATGTGGCAGTGCAGGGACCACCATCCACCTCTGCCTGAGGCTAGAGGTGGCGCACTCCCTTCTCCTCTCTGTGGTGGATCCCAAAGTGAAGTTGCGGCAGAGTCAGGCACGTTAGCGCGGGCCCCTGGACCTCCCGGGCCCCGTAGCAACAGCTACGGCTGCTACGGCTGTAGTTACGCCACTGGTGGGGGCCTCAGGATACCTATTGTGAAGATTTCCAACTTCAGACTGTAACAGATTGCAAGCTGGCACACTATTTACAGAGAGGGGAAGGGTAGACAGTAATCACTATGGCAAAGAAAAGTGTCTTCGGAGATACTAATGTCTCAATACTAAAGTCATCAGCACAATATCTCGCATACACACCTTTTGTACGAACAGTAATATAGCTGCCCCAACACCAGTTTTTATTTATGTAAACCATTAGGCCACCTACCCTTTTCTTTCCACTCCTGCGGTCTGACTTGACCACATTGAAATCAGGTAACATCACCAAACTTTTATAATACAATAATACATAATACATATTTTATTTTTTTACCACTCTTTAGGGGACATGCTGGATCTGCTTAAATGGAGGATGCACCCTGATAAAATCCCAGGTTCCTTATCGAAGTTAAAGGAAATTGATGGGTCGGAGATTGTTAAGGTAAACCGTCTGGTGTGTATATTGTTGTATCTAATAACAGTAACCTATTGTTGCTTACATGATATTTTCCACCTCCACAGTTTCTGCAGGACACACTGGACACCTTATTTGGAATCTTGAATGAAAGTTCTCAGAAGTACAGCTCAAAGGTCTTTGATTGCTTGGTAAGTGCTATAGATCATATTTAAAGAAAATCTACTATCAAAATCAACTATGATACACCAGGGGCACTTACTCATAGATCCAGGCAATGTGACTGTGGTAATCCTCTTTGTTATTCTAAAAGCAACTTGTAAAATTATACTTATGAGCCTGATGGACTTTGGATGGCGTTACAAGACCCCCTTAGTTGTGCAGATTCACAGGCTGTTAAAATGAGCAGTACATGTCTCGCCCAACCCACTGCTCTTTTGCTCCTCCCTCTGCCTGTATAATCGAGCAAAAACAGAAAGTACAGGGGGAGGGGAAACCTGTTCTGCTCATTACTACTGTCGTAGTGCCTGGATCTATGAGTGAGTGTTCATGGTTTGTCATTCTTGATCCTGATGGTAGATTTCCTTAAACTATAACACATTTTACAGATTTCTTATGTAAATCCTGTTTTTGCTTTGCATTTGCAGGTTCATATAATAAATTTACTACAAGATAGTAAATTCCAGCACTTTAAACCAGTAATGGACACTTACATAGAAGGACATTTTTCAGGTGCCCTTGCCTACAGGTCAGCAGAATTATTGCTTTTTCTTTAAAATGTCATTCAGTTTACATTGCTAATATGAAACTATCCCATAAGCCTTATTTATCAAAAATCTGTAACACAAAAATGGTAACAACATGATCCAGCTTTCTTTTACTATGAGACAGTTTTTATAAATAAGCTGTAGTATAAGTGCTGTGCCCTAGTTCTAGAGCTAGTATTATTTACTTTCTTAATATAAAAACCTAAGTTATCTGGTGACTTTTCAGAGACCTCATAAAAGTGCTGAAATGGTATGTGGACCGAATAATTGAAGCTGAACGGCAGGAGCATATCCAGGAGGTATTAAAGGTAATGAAAGGGAGAATCAGATGTACTTCTGTACTCATTTACATACAGGTTTATCTTTTCTTTGCTGATTTTTACTGCTTCACTTTGATGTGGTGATAATTGGCAATCGTCCTATATTTTTTTTTTTTTGTCTTTTAACTTAACACATGCATTAGCTGGGTACATGAAGAGACCCAGCTAGGTCTAAAACACAGTATATTGTCTTGGCTTGTGTCTTATGTGTTAGATTCTCTAGTTTTTTGTATTAGTCAAACCAATAGTGGAATGCTGAAAACCAAAAAATTACATTATTCCAGTTTAAGGAAATCTACCATCAAAATCCATCATGATAAACCAGGGCACTTACTCATAGATCCTGGTACCGTGACTGTGGAAATCTTGTATTTGTTGCCCATGCCCCCCTTCCTATTAAAATCATGTAAATGGACCTGAAGGACTCCTGGGCTTGTTAGCAGAGCCCCTCGGTGCTGCAGCTTCACAGGCTGCTAGATTGTCTCATCCTCCCCTCTGCTCTTTCATCACTTCACCCCTCCCTCTGCCTAAGGTAATGTCATTGCAAAACAAGAGGTTTCCGCACATAGTGGGAGGGGGAAAAGTTGATTTTAGAATGTGATAGGCCATAAAAAATATGAGAAGATTGCCAGAATTGCAGTGCCTGGATTTATGAGGAATTGTCTCTTGTTTATCATGCTTGATTATGATTGTAGATTTCCTTCAATGTAATTTCGGTCCTTAAGTGTTGCAACCACTTTTTTTTTTTAAGTTTAATGCATGGTGCGATCTTGTTCTGTTTGTTATTGTATGTAGAAAATAAAAAATGATGATTATTGTTTCTACACTTTTTCAGGCTCAAGAATATATTTTCAAATATATTGTTCAATCTCGAAAACTTTTTTCATTTGCAACTGGTGGACAGAACGAAGAAGAATTTCGCTGCAGTATTCAAGAACTAATGATGTCAATCCGTTTTTTCCTATCCAAAGAAAGCAAAGGGACAAGTGCTTTGTCTCAGTCACAGGTTATTTGTTTTACTTTATTTAATTAAAAGAACCAAAGATATAAAATGGACAATGAGCAATGGCTTTCAATAAATACAACATTGTTCTTACAAAACTGTGTTAAAGGATTTTTGCAGACTTGGAACAATTTTTAAAAAATTATGTATCTGCTTTAGAAGAAAGTATTTTCGGTCATAAACCAACTAACATTGTACTCCATTATCCAGATTTCTTTCTAGTAATAGTAGATGGCAGGCTTTGCATCTGCTTAGTTTCTAGCATATCAACAGAAACAACCCCTTTAGTATATAGTGGTCAACTGCTTAGATCTGGCAGCATGACTCCTGGTCTAATTTGCAGGAGATTCCCTACAGACAAGAACTTGGCCAGTTTAGTGTTCTGGTCTAGCCTTTGGTATTTCCCCGTAATGCACTATAACTGGAACTTTATGTATAACTTAAAAGGGTTGTCCACTATCAGCGCATAATTGATATGGTTTGTGTGAGGGAAAAGTTAAAAACTTTCTGTATCAATTCCTCACAGTTTTCTACATCTCTGCTTGCTTTGCTTGTATAGAAAGCTTCTAAGTTTACTTCCAGTGGATGTAATCTGTCCATGGTGTGTGATGGACAGGCAGGTGTACAAGCTGTTATTATCACACAACTCCTATTACTCTCAGTGATAACGGCTTGTGCACCTGCATGTCAGCACATCAGCATGGACAGATTCTTACCATTGGTAGATAGATAGAGAATCTTTCTATAGAAGTACAGCAAGCAGAGATCTAGAAAACCGTGAGGAATTGATACAAAAAGTATATTGAAAAATTGTATAACTAATAATTACACAAATAATATCAATTATTTACTGAAAGTGGCCAACCCCCTTTAGCTCTTATTAGAGACGAGCTTTGTATACAGGACAGAAAGACAATGATGGTTGTAATTATGAGATTCTAATCAGTAGATTGTCCCCTGACTATATTCTTTTGTTTTCATATTTCTCCAGGCGGTGTTTCTGAATTCTTTCCCAGCTGTATATTCAGAGCTGCTAAAACTGTTTGATGTTCGAGAGGTGGCAAATTTGGTTCATGATACTCTGGGAAGCCTGCCAACAATCATGCATGCTGATGACTCTCTTCAGGAGATCAAACTTCAGTGTATTGCAAAGACAGTGGAGAATGACCTCTATAGCAATCCTGGTAAGGGTAGTAATAAATATTCTGTACTGCCATGGTGCTAAACGGGGTTAAAAGAAATCTATCACCAAAATGAATCGGGAACTCTTACTCTACTCTAATCTATAATGATAATAACGTGCGGCTATAATCTTATATCTGTCATCAATGGCTTCCTTCCTTCTAAAATTAACTTTTCAAATTATGCTAATGAGCTAGAAGGGCTTTGGGGGTTGTTACGTGAGAACCTCCATCTTCTGTCTTCATAGGGTTTTGCACTTTGCTGGAGCACGTCTCACCCTCACCCTCTGCTCTTTAATAAGCTTCTGCAGTATTTTTCCATTATAAATAAGGAGCATGGCAGAAGGGGAGCCTTTCATTTTTGTAAGTCTGTTGTAATTTTATCATTTGTTGTATTTCAATTCCTCTATTCTATACGTGAACCTAATTTTAAAGTTTTTTTTCTCTTCATTTTGATGTCATTTCCTTGCTCACCAGGAAGATTTTGGTTGACAAGCTTTAACTGCTTTATTCACTGAACCTCAAATTATGTTGTCTTTCAATTAAATGAAATCATTGATTGCTGAGATAATTTTGCATATGCACTGAGGTGTGCTGCAACCCTTAATTTCAAGACAAAATTAGCTTTGATTCAGTAATCCTTATCACAATAGGCACCAAGATTTAAAGAGGACCCGTCACCAGTTTTGGGAGCCTTAACTAAATACAGGTCCATATGGTTTTGGGTCCCAAAATGGCCTTCATGAGCTCTCAGTGTGGGGGTAATGTAAAAAATACACATATGTACTTACCTGAATGCAAGTCCGATGAGGCACATCGGATTAAAATCTGAAGTTCTCGCCGACACTAGCCTCCTTCCACAATGCAGGATGAAGCCTGGAGACGACCCTGTTATTGCATGAAGCTGGGGTGTACAAATTTTGTGCAATTTTTTTTTTTTTTTACTGCCCCTACCATGGAAGGGTATAAGAAATATAAAGAAAAAAAATATTAGTTGTTTAATCCTTTAACCTAATCTGTTTCCCAGATCTACAAAAGTAAGTATTGTTTCCATCCACTTTTAGTTAGTTATGCGTCACAACTTCCACACACACATGCAAGCATTGCAGAGCAATTTCCCTCAGTTGTAGTGTAATGTATAAACATGTGAGTTGTAAATATAGAAAGCGAAGTAACTGCCAAAAACCTCTGATTTTCTTCCCTGAGAATTGGAGGTATTGGAAATTGAAAATGCTCATTCATCCCTTCCCCCACACACATCATATGTTGTCAGTGAGTTAGAAGCCCCCCACACATGCATAAAATTGTGTTGTTGGTTGCTTTCAGCAAAATAATTGGGATTGGCAGACTTTTCTCTTGTTTTGTTAAAGCATTTATATGTTGACCAGTTTTTCTATTACATTCTTGTTATTGTCATTTGTTTGCGTAGACTCTGCTAGTTGAATGATTGGACTGACCTGTGTAACATTATGTAATGTGTTGTCATTTTAGAGTCCCGCTTTATTCTCCTCCCTGTCGTCCTCCACCACCTCCACATGCATCTGCAGGAGCAGAGAGATCTTGTAATGTGCGCACGTATCCTTAGCAACATGTTTTGTCTAAGCAAGAAAAACAGTTCTGTAAGTAATTGCAAGATGTTTATTATATACATTAACATACAGCACACTGAATAGTAACCCAGAGCATACTGTAAACCGTTTTCACAGTAATCTAAATATAGGAGAAGCAAACTGCAGGTGCTGGCATGTTCTTGGAACGCTATCATTTGTGTCCGCTTGCTCTGCAGCTAGGCCTTATTTGCAGTTTCTTATTACTAATCATAAATTAACTTGCATTCTAATAAGAATTTTGGATTATATGCTGGGCCTTATCAGTTTCCAGAGCAGCGTCACTTTACTTATACTTTAGACATTACTTGGGGTGAAGAAAACGACACTCAAATTAAAGTTGAGGGACTTTATGTCAAAATATTTAGAAGGAGAGATGAATTGGCACTCCTTCAATAACTCAAATTTATTTGCACTTTGTTTAATCTAAAGACCCAATATCAGGGGTATCAAAAATAGCTTACAATATTCTAGAATATTCGTTGGCAGATTTTTGTTGCCAATAACTGACACCCCCAGACGAAGGCTAGCTATAGCCACAATGCGTGTCAGGGACAGCGTTACCCTCTATACCCGAGTGCCAGTGATTACCAGTGATATGGGTGAGTTTCACTTATTATAGGTTTAACTATAGGGAAGAACTTTGGGTCATTTTATATACATATGTTTTAGAGATCCTTGTATAAAATCATTGTTACTTCAGCTTCTTTTGGGGGTAACTTACTGTCTGCTTTATACCGCTTGCTTTTTTAATGATGTTTTAAACAAACATATAAATAATAAAGTTTATTACATTAAAGTATTGTCCCTTGGTTTTAATTTTCCCATTTCTGGGATATAATAGGTATTATATTGCATTTAGTAAATAAAGGGGTTGGTGTTAACATGGGAACTGAGGAGGCGGTTAGGCCATTCCACGATATCTGTTAGTGGATTATTGACATTCTGAATTAAAATTCTGGTTATTCCCTATTCTTTGTTGACAAAATTCGATATTTACCAATAACTGACCACTAACTACCAATAACTCATTCTATGTCATCATTTGGGACAAAAATAAAATACAGAGAAATTTTATCTTTAAAATGCAAACTTTTCTACTGGTTACAAAGACCGAAAATACTCTGGGTGATAAGAGAGTTAAACCTGTATACAGGCGGTCCCTTACTTAAGAACATCCGACTTACAGACGACCCCTAGTTATAAACGGACCTCTGGATTTTGGTAATTTACTGTACTTTAGCCCTAGGCTTCAATAAACAGCTAAAACAGTTAGTTATTAAAGGTGTCTGCAATTAAGATTTATTGTTAATCCTGGTTCTTATGACAACCCAACATCTTTAAAATCCAATAGTCGTAGAGACCAAAAAACTTTGGACTGGAGTTACAATTATAAAGTATACAGCTCCGACTTCAACAAAGAAGAAAAGAACTTTTCATTTGTCAGCAGGTAACTGTGTGTTTAAGCCATCTGCTACAGTAC
The DNA here is from genome assembly GCA_019512145.1 of Engystomops pustulosus. Taxonomy (NCBI): domain Eukaryota; kingdom Metazoa; phylum Chordata; class Amphibia; order Anura; family Leptodactylidae; genus Engystomops; species Engystomops pustulosus. The sequence continues at coordinate 122,607,281 of CM033644.1, forward strand.
AGTTATACTTATGACTTGGATGATAACAATTTATAGAACTCTGTTGATTAACAGATATTCTACATTTTTGGTCAGAGTTTACATTTGTTTATCTGTTATGATGAGTAGTGATTCAATATGATTTTGGCATTACAAAGTTATAAAAATATACTAAAACAGCCTTAAAATACACCCAGTTATTTAAATGTCTTCTGCTGAATAATAAATCTGGCTTTGTTTCAGGCTGCCTAAATTATACACTAAGGAATCATAAACATTGGTATTTTGCCGTTGTTTGAGATATACTGCTTAGCTCTGTACATACCTATTTTTGCCTATTTGTGAGCTTTTATTTGCACAATAATGTTTGATGTATTTGCTCATTTTAAGGAGAAGTCTGCTATGAAGGAAATCGATGTGATTGTGAACAGTCTGCTGGATATTTTATTAAGGACTATTTTAGAGATTACTAGTAGACCTCAGCCTTCAGGCTCTGCAATGAGACTTCATTTTCAGGATGTAACTGTAAGTATTTTGTCTTGGAATATAAATTGTTCCCGTTTTTTGTTTTCAACATTTGGAACGCTTCAGAACATAAATATCCCAACTTTTTCTTCTATATCAGCTATGGATGTGTAACATATAATCTTTATTTCTTGTCATTTCTTTCGTTTCAATGGTTTTTATTAAATGAATTGGCAAATAAAGAAATTTGCCAGAAGCATAGTACGCCATAACTCCCCACGCAGGGGGTAACGTGATAACAAAACAGTATAAAGGTGCCTTACTACACAGAAAAATAAAAGAGATCTATAATCATAATGTGTGGTATAGGAACACCCATATCATAAAGACGTCCAATGCAGTCATTAGGCTGCACAAAGTGATAAAGGGCAAAATAGTAGAGATGTACAAGAAAAGACAAGGGAGAGACATCAATGTTTCTTCCATTTCTTTAAATCGTAGAATTCCTTTATAACAATATCTTCATATTCTACTTTTGTTCTATAATTTTGCACCTTTTAATTACACAAAATATAGGTTTAATTGGCATAAATTTAGCTTATTTTGCATGACTCTCAAGTTATGTGACTGATTTTCCCCCGGTATCCTATGCTCATCTTCACACCTTGAAGTAAATGACAACATTCTGGTTGTACAACTCACCATTTCTAGTTTTTAATATTGGGGACAAAGCACCATGGTTATAGGCCCGGCTGCTAGCAGGCTGACATTAGGTAGAAAAAAAAGGTATTGGATCTTCTTCTGTGGGCTATACCCTCACCACAGGTCTTATGCTAAGATTTTAGCCTGGTGTCTGTAGGAGGCAGACATGACCTCATAGCAGATCTGCTGCTGTTCCTATGTTTTCTTTCCTCAGTTACAAACTCCCTGCTTACATCGCTAAGACAAAGAATTCTCAGGTTATTGCAGGGACGTCCTGGTTGGAACTTATATTTGCAGTCTTCTGGCATTTCTGCTCTGCAACTACTTGCCAAAAATCATTCTCCCCAGTAGTGAAGAGGCTGAAGACTAACTTCTACCTGTACCTACTCTCAAGATAGTTTAGCAGCAAATTCAGTGAGATTCCTACAAGTAAATCCACTGAATACTGCATACTGGATATAGAGGATGTATATAGTGGCTAGCCCGGCAGCCTTCTTCACATGCAGGAACATGCAGCATGTAATAAGTAGTAGAAACCAGCATGAAGTGGATAGTCTATACTATGTGAGCCCAAAGGGTTTATAGCCTCTGAAATGTGTAAAAAGTAGAAGGTGGGAGAAGTGTTTGCAGAGGAGTCTGTGACACGGCCTGCAGAATCACAGTTGACGATGAAGAAACTGATACTGAAGATACTATATTTTTGTCTGCCACCAGGACAGTACTGTATTTGCTTAGTTAAGCGCCCTGTGATCTTGAGCAAATACAGTGCCATCCTAGTGGCAGACATTCTACATTCTTGAGGAGCACACCAAGTGTTTTGGCCAGGCGTTCATCCCCTATGTAAGTTTTGTGTGCCTCCATTCATCTCTATTAACTAGTTTTTTACCTCTACTGTGTCCGCGGTGCCTGTCAGCACTAATTGATAAAGATCTTTTTAGTCAAAGAATTATGCACAATATCAGGTGTCATATAGAGGGGGGCAGTGCTGTGGAATTGCCCTATGATTGCTGAATTGCTGGAATAGGGTAACAGATGAAATATTAGATACAAGGTAGATGGGATTTGCAGCAGCAGTGCATGTATTTTGGGTCTAGCAGAAGCGGAGTGGTTTTCTTACTAAGAATTCTGATAAGAATAATTAAGAAATTGTTTGGTGCAAAATGGATATCAAAGGAACCACCATTGGTAGAAATGTGGATTAAGATAACCAATTATATAATTTCACATTACAATGTGAATGGATCTTCCTAGTAAGTAACAGTAGTAGCAAACTGGCAGTATTTATTTGGATTGTTGCACATTTCTCTGCGGATGAAGCCTCCTTAATAGGTGGTAGTGATGCGGAGCAGAGGGGGAACTGGGATGGTGGAGTAGTGGATGCAGTGTTCCTTATTTATGTTTGTAGCCCAGATGTTTGTTCAACTTGTGCTAGACCCAGACCTACTTTTAGTAAACTACTATTTGGGACATAAAAATCTCAAACGTGAGACTAAACAGGCACCTCAAAACATGTATTACAAAGGTAAAAAGCTTAAAGGGGTATTCCGGGAATATAAGCCTCTGATACAAAAACCCATCACATGACCTGCCCAAGCAGGTGCAGCACATGTGATGTGGACATGTGACCATTGGCCATCTTCTGTCCTGTGTCTTCTCTGCGTGGAGGAAATTAACGGACGGATTAAAGGGCCAGTAGCATTTTAATTCTTCATTACAGTCAGCAGCATTTTTCAGCTTAGGAGAGCAAAATTTTAAATAACAACAAATTGAATTGCATATTATCTTGTATTTTCATGACCCATTTGTATATGAATTATGCTGATTCCTGGAATACCCTTTAAGATGCAATGATTAAGTAGGCCAACTTCAGGAAACTTGAAAAAGTAGCAGCCGATAAACTATGATACATGTGCCCAATTATGTTTCAACCGTTATGTCAAATATATTTTTTTTTTTTTATATACTGGAATTACTAAAGGATTGGCCACTTTACCTTACTTTTTTTGTAATGTGTGTGTATGTGTGGGGGCAGGATATTAGGTAATTTATTGATATGTAAATTAAAGCCTCTTGTCTTCTACATCATCAGCCAGACATTCCTGACCATAAAATGACCACAGATGGAGATGCAGGGCGATTGCTCATGGACAGTTAACCACTTAACGCTGAAGCCACTTTTCACCTTCCTGACAAGGCCCATTTTTTCAAATCTGCCCTGTGTCACTATAAGTGGTTATAACTTCGGAACGCTTTAACATATCCAAGTGATTTTAAAATTGTTTTCTCGTGACACATCGTACTTCAGGTTATTTGAAAAATGTTGGTGGTATGTTTTGCATTTATTTATGAGAAAATCAGATATTTGGTGAAAATTTGGAAAAATTTTTGATTTTTGAACTTCAAAATGTTCTACTTTTTCCATACATAGTCATAACCGCAAAAAAACGTAATAACTAACATTCACTAAATGTCTAATTTATGTGGACATGGTTTTTTATGCATACTCTTATTTTTGTAGGATGTTATGGGCCTTTTGAACCAGGGGCGATTTTTCACATTTTCATAAAAAACGCAAAATCCTGCTATGAGGGACCTGCTCAGGTTAATTCCCTTTGAGAGACCTAAATAAAAGTAAACCCCATAAATTACCCATTATAGAAACTACGCCCCTCAACGTACGTGAAACTACTTTTATGAAGTTTGATAACCCTTTAATGTTTTTACAGGGGTTAAACAAAATCGATGCAATTTTGAAAGTAAATTTTTTTTGGCTAAATTAATGTTTTTCAAAAAATGTAACAAATTTCTCAGTGGATAAAATACCAAAACGCTCTACCAATTGATACCCAATCTCTCCCGTGTATAACCATACCCCATATGTGGGGTACCTGCTGTATGGGCACACGCCAGGGCATCGAAGGAAGCTGCGCCATTCAGAGCAGATTATGCATTGTCACTTTTTATTGGCTATACAATCTTTTATTTTTTTGGCAATTGGACAATAAGGGCTTATTTTTCTGCGACATGAGATGCACTTTACAAAATACTTCATTGTGGGTCATTAGCTTATTGATGAGATTTTATTAACTCTTGAATGTATGGGTGAAAGAAAATTGTCAATTTTGGTTTACTTCTTTTCGTATTTTTTGGGGGTCGTACACCGTACACTAAAAATTTATATTATCTTCATTCTATAGGTCACTACGATTACGGTGATACCTCAGTTTATAGTTTTTCATTTTTTACAATTTTACTGGATAAAAACTATATAGAGGAAATCTCATTTGTTTTGCATCGGAGACGTAACTTTAATATTTTTTGGTTGACAGAGCTAGTTTAGGGCTTATTTTTTACGTGTTGAGTTGTTTCTTTTCAGTGGTACATTTTTGCCGCACATAACTTTTTTTTGTTTTTTTGGGTTTTGTTTTTAACGGCGTTCACCGAGCGGGTCCAATAATGTTTTCTGAGTTATTGTACGGATTGTTACGGACGCGCGATTCCAAATATGTGGGTTTTTTTTGGCGATTTTGTGTTTTTTTTTTCACTTTATTGCATTTGTATAGGGAAATTTGTGTGACTCTAACTTTATTTAATTAATTATTTTTATTTAAAATTATTTTATGTAATGTTTTTAACGTTTTTATATAACTTTTACAGGTTAGCTTGAACAAGTGATCCACTGATCACTTGTTCAAGCTCTTCTTCACATAACGATGTATTACACTGTGTAATGTAACACACTGAGCATGCTGCGCATGCTCAGTGTGTTACAGCCGGTCCTGTCAGGAGGCAGGGACCCGGCTACAGGAGGGATCGCGCAGCCCGGGCACCGGCAGTCCGGGGCTGCGCATCGAAGCAGCGGACCCCCCCGGTAAGCCGTGGGGGGTCCGATTCTTCTGAAATGCCCTTGCACGCCGCGGTCAGCGCGACCGCGGCGTGTCAGGGGTAACACCCGCGATGGAGAAATCTCCGATCGCGGGTTAGAGGCAGGGTCGGCTTATACTATATGCTGACACCTGCAGCTTCTGGCGCCGGCTCCGTTAGGAGCCGGTCGCAGAAGCATGACGTAATAGTACTAATTTTGGCGGGGAACGCACCTCCCGTGATGCAGTACTATTACGTCAAATGTCGGGAAGGGGTTAAAGATCAGATGACCCTCCATCTGCAGCCATCTTATTGACAGTAATCTCTGCCTGATGAGGTAAAAGACAGGAGGCTTCACTTTACATATCAATAAAGCTGTGCAGAACTTTTAATAGATGTTTATTGGTAAATTGCCTAATATCCTGCCCCCCACACTTACACACACATTACAACACATATGAGATAAAGTTCTCAACCACTTTAATTATTTTATAAAATAAATCAGTACTAACAGTATATATCTCTGTAAAATTCTTAGAATTTTTATTTCAATATATTTAATACAATTTGAGAAACAAGCAGGTAAATTTAATAGATATACTTAATACATAACAGTATAAATCAATGTGTAGTACAAATTAACCACATCAACCATTTTATAAAGCAAATTACACATAGCATTTTTGAGGATTATTTGCGTTTAAGATCCAAATCGGTATAACAAAGCGGGACTGAAAAGAACAGGAAAAATGCATAAATACATGGGGTCAAGTTGAGCTTAAGACAAGGACATGACATAGGAATAACATTATCTAGACTAGAATGACAAATGAGACTAGGACTGACGCAAAGGGTAAGGGCAGTCAACCAGAGGCAATTGCATATGATTAAGGGTTCTGACCCAAATCAGTGGGTTATCCGTTGTTGTTAAATGCAACATTTTTTTCTGTCCGAAATCAAAAGTGAAGGTGGTTATTTTCTCTAACCCCTTGACTCTGCAGCCAATTTTAACATTTGTGATCAAGACCTATTTTTAGAATCTGAAATGCGTCACTATAATTGGAAAGCTTTAACCCCTTAACAACGTGTGATGTATCTGTGACGTTGGCTGCGGGTATCCAGAGAAGTTGCATATTTCAGCAAACACCCACCCGGTAACACCCTATTCCTGTTCCCTTGCCTTTTTTCACTGCTTTAAGCAGTGCGTATAAACGAGTTTACCTTCCTAATCTCACACTGACGGCTGATAGATAAGATGATTCTAATGACTGAGACCATCCAGTGTCTTTCTGTAAAGTACTAATATCCTTACAGACCTGAAATCAAATGAAATATTCTCTAGGTATGGAAATCTTTATTCCCATTAGTCACTAAAAGTATAAAAAAGAAGCAAAACATGAGCCAGAGAAACTTCTTTTCCTTAATGCAATTTATTTTAAATGTTTCTATTATCAGTGGTACTATTCATATATGAAATCAAAGAAGATTGTTTTTAAGTTTCTTATGACTTAACTCACAGGCAGAACTGGGTAGAACTACCTTGGTAAACTGAATTAACAAGCAGATTCTTACTAGGGCATGTAAGGAGTTAAGCTTTAGCCTCATCTTCTTATCAGTCTGCTGTGTAAAATCTTTAAGAAAAAAGAGGAAAGAAAAATATAGAACACAGAACACCTTGGGGCAGATTTACTTACCCGGTCCGTTCGCGATCCAGCGGCGTGTTCTCTGTGCTGGATTCTGGTCCGGCCGGGATTCATCAAGGTAGTTCCTTGCGCTGAAAAGCATCTGAATGCGCTGGAGTTCACCGACCCGGACCAAGTGAAGGTGAGCACGTCCCAAGCGACACATTTCTTTTTTTCCGAATCCGTCGGGTTTTCGCTCGGCCACGCCCCCCGATTTCCGTCGCGTGCATGCCGGCGCCGATGCGACACAATCCGATCGCGTGCGCCAAAATCCCGGGGCAATACAGGGGAAATCGGAACAAATCGGAAATATTCGGTTAACACGTCGGGAAAACGCGAATCGGGCCCTTAGTAAATGACCCCCCTTGTCTTTCATAAAATATATTCACTACCGATTTCTTAATTTCCCTACTTGGTTGTACTGCACTGACTTTTCACATCCTAATTATTGGACCAAGATTTTATAAGAATGTAAAAAAAAATAGTCAGGGCATCATCCAATTCTAAATTCATATCAATAATAACCAGGAATTCCTCTGCAAAAAACAAGCCCAATTACAATCCCATACCTAGAAATGTGTTTCAAATTACTTTCAAACTTTTTTTCAATAATAGTAATAGCCACGCTTTTACATAAATTTCCCATGTGCCTTTACTGCCTTAACCCCTTAACGACCTGGCCCTTTTTTGTTTTTGCATTTCCAGTGTTTCATACCCCACCATCAGAAATCTATAACTTTTTTATTTTTACATGTAAAGAGTTCTGTGACAGCCTGTTTTCTGTGTAAAAAATTGCACTTTACTGCACTGGGAAGCTGGAAAATAAATTCCAAATGCAGTGAAACACATTTGCCTTTTTCTTGTTTGCTTGGATTTTTACGGCTTACACTGTGTGTCCCAAATGACATGTCTACTTTATTCTCTGGGTCGGTGAGATAACGGGGATACCAAATTTATATAGGTTTTATAATGTTTTCTTACATTAACAAAATTAAAACCTCCTGTACAAAAAATGTTTGTTTTTTTTTTTACATTTTGCCATCTTATGGTGCTAATAACTTTTTCAAAATTTGGTGTACAGAGCTGTGGGTGGTGTAAGTTTTTGCTATTTTTGATGACGTTTTCAATGTTTCTATTTTTAGGACTGTATGACCTCTTGATCACTTTTTATTGAATTTTTTATGTTTTTCAAAATGGCAAAAAAGTGCCCATTTTAACTTCACTATTTTCTGTTATGGGGTTGAATGCAGTGAAAAAAAACGTTATACCAGAAAAAACGCGGCCGTACCTAATAGGTTTATGATTTTTACTGACTTCTAGGCAAAGTGGGGTGAATTGAAATTTATTATTTATTTTTTTTTATATATAATTTTGTTTTTTAACGTTTTTACTATTTTTCAGACCCCCTAGGGTACTTGAACCCTAGGTTGTCTCATTGAACCCACCATATACTGTTATTCTACAGTATGGCAGTATATAGGGATTTTCCTCCTCATTCATTATAATTAGCAAATTTAACATTGTAATGAATTGTTAAAACAAGACTTCAGAAGACTCGAGGCTGTCATGGCAACCGATCGACGCTCCCTGATTACGTCACGGGGAGCAACGATCTTCACCAATAGGGACCGCCATAATTTTTAAGCCACCGGCAGCTTTGCCGGCATAGATAGACAGGTTAACACCCACAATGGCAACGATTACAGGTGTTACCGGCAATATACAGCCTCCATATACATTTGCATGCATGGCAACTTAACGATGTGTACTTCCTTAGTTCAGATTTTGTTGAGGACATAAGTTTATCATTTTGTTGTATCTTATACTTGTCACCATGTAACACATGCATATGGAAATGTTTAGCTAAGAGGAAAGAAAATGTAAGAAACCCCTGTATAGGTACATAATAGTTAATTTGTGAGAGAGGAAGTGATGGGAGAAGGAATCCAGGAGCAGAAATTTTTTTATATTGATTTGAGCCATTTTGAAAACATACCGGTATATGGAATATACTGTAATGTTTCTGTGGAAAACTGTCCCCTGCTAAAAATGGCCCGCTGGTGGCAGATTGCCTTTAAGAATCCATTTCCTGGACCAATGTGCTAATAGCTCAGGATCCTGACTCTACCCGGCAAACGGCTGATTTTTCCCAGGGAAAGCCATCGCTGGCCAGATAAATACTGATGAAGATTTGGTTGTTACTCTTATAGCTTTGATTTACATAAAGATTCATTCTACAGCCCTGTGCTTTTGTCTATCTCTGATGCAGCCATAACTATGTTCAATCTAGAAAAATTATTTTCTTACATTTTTTTTTTGCTATGTGATGTAAGAAGTTATAAAGAGCATCTGGTTGCCATTTCAGCTATACAGTTGGCAGTGAAGCCACAGCTTTGCTGACTGTTTAGTATGTGTCATGTTCTTTCCCACAGAGCCAATTAAATGTCAGTAAGTTTGAACAATATGTAATTGTCGCTCTGCAGCTCGCTATAACGTACACCACTGTTCTCTAGTTACTGCTATTTTTGTTTTATAAAGGGTATTTATATATATTTGTGTTTATTAAATTCCATTTAAAATAATGAATAAAATAAATAGCTTTTTGGTTTACTTTTTTATTTTTATATTGGTTTCAGGGTGAATTTGTTGCATCTTTACTGTCCCTGTTGCGACAGATGACGGACAGACACTACCAACAGCTTCTTGAAAGCTTCAACACAAAGGATGAACTTCGCGTAAGTAATTTGCTTTTGACATAAGGGCATGTTTATAGGTTGTATGTTCTCCTACATTCTAGATGCACCATAGATGAATCCAATGTTTATTTTTTTTAAGAAATCACAAAATAAATCTAAGACTCTGGTATTTCTGTTATAGATGTGGCAGGGGATGCCCATGAGAATGAGGTTCGTTGTCATTCAGTTAGGATAGTCTGTGTTTTTCACACTGTGGATAATAAAAACTGATTGTTCATTATTATCCACAGTGTGGTCATTAATAGGTGTGTTATTTAGTCATTGCATGGAAATGGGGTACAAAACCATGGTATTGAAAAAAATAAAAATGTTCTTTTTTTGTCATTTCAGATTTAACTTAATCTCATCTATTTTGCTTATACACTTGATTAGCCACCAACAAATACATTGCAAATATAAGTAATGTTACATTCATGTTGCTTTGAACAATCTCTTCTGCTAAAACATGCCCTGAAAAAAATATCTCTTTGAAAGCAGGGCAACTCCTCCACCCCTAAAATAAATAACATATATTAAAAAAATGTTGATACATATATCACAGAGGGACATCCCTAGTCAGGCCCTCTATCAGATGGCTAGATTTAGCTTCAAATTGTATCTATGTTACACGAGGACCTGGCAACCCTATGCTCCAGGCAGGAAGCCTATTGATTTCATTGTTCTAATTCAAGGTCAGTTCACACAGCAGCATTTCATCTGGATTTTCCGATGGACGTACAATAACCAACACGCCTTAAATTCTGAACACCACCCATCCTAAATCCCTCCAAGAATATATAGAATGTTTAAAAAAAAAATTCAAGTCCTGAAGACCTCATTGTTTTAAAGGGGAGAGGGATTTTGCCACCTACTTTTACAATGTAAATCGGTGGCAATATCCTCTGTGTAAATTAACCTTTAAAGGGGCTGACCAATTTACCTCAAGTTTTTTTGTAATGTGTGTGTTAGTGTGGGGTATGGCATATTTGGAATAGTATTCATGAATAGAAGATCAAGGTCCTGGCAGGGCTATTGTTCATGTGATCTCTATCTGTCCACGAACAATCGCCCTGCCAGGCCCCTGATCTTATATTCATGAATACTATTTTAAGGTCCTGGCACAGCAATTGCTCATGGACAGTTAAAGGACACATGACCCCCCCCCCCCCTCATCTGCTGCCACTTTATGGTTAGGAATGTCTGTCTGATGAGGTAAAAGATCAAAGATTTTACATAGCAATAAAGTGATGCAGAACTTTTAATGGATGTAAATTGGTAAATTACTTAATATCCTGCCCCCACACTTACACAACAAATTACAAAAAAACATAAGGTAAAGTGGCCAACCAATTTAATTTAAATGAACTCACACTGCAGGAAACTTAAATGTATGCTGTAAGGTACAAGTTTAACCCCTTCACTACCGTACCACATAAATATACCGAAGCATTTACTGCGACAGATTGCAGAAAGGACTTTTTTTTTTACATCATGACAGTAGCCAGCTTCAAACGGCTATATCTCCTGCACCCTGGCATCTAGAAACACAATTCTGGTGTCCTGCTTCACAGAGCCAGAGATATCCAACCTTAAAGTTGCACTTTAAAAGTTGATTTGTATGTACAGATTTTTAGTGCCAATTGTAACTTTTAAAAGTGGATATCTCCGGTTCAGTTTTTTTTGTTTCTAGGTGCAAGGGTTCAGGAGATATAGGCATTTGAAGTGTGCCCCCCTGGAGATAGGCATTTGAAGTGTGCCCCCCTGGAGACAGTGAGCAGAAGACAGAATATAGAAGAAGCTGCAGGAAACACTTTCACTTTGCAGAATTGCAGAAGTACATGCAACCTCTGCATCTGTAGCTAAACCTTGGAAAGGGTGATGGAATAATGCTGTACATACTAATAACATGGTTTGGTAAAAGTTACTTTTTAAAAAAACATTTTAATTGGAAAAATGACATCTTATTTTTTCACATTTGCAGTCCATTATTATTGGCAAATTTTAAATATATAATAATCAAAACTATTGTATCAAGAGTAAATCTCGTATGTCTTGGAGGGAAAAAAAAGTAAAATTTGTTATGATATGTAAAGCTTTTCCAGAGATGTCCTCAGTTAAAGAAGTGCATAGCAGAATGTCAAAAATTTACCTGGTCTTTCTTGCACCAATGACTATCGGTACTGAAGGGGTTAAATTACAGGGCAACATAGACTTTTAACAATGGACAAGTTGATGACATATTGTTATGCTCTCTATACGGAATACCGATGCTTCATATGTAGTGCGGTGTGGACAAGGTCCATAAGGGAAACTCTCTCCCTCTTGATGTTGTTAGGCTCTTACATGGCTTTCTGGATGGATCTATTATAGAAAGCAAATAATATTACTTCATTGCTTCATCTTACAATAACTATGCCCCACCAGCTAGCCGACTTGGTGTCTTCCATTTAAAATCTGTGCCACTTATCAAAGAACATCTTCTCTCAGAACTTGCATATGAGGATGATATTCATCAAAAATATATCAAGACTGCAGCATAAGATATTTGAGAATAATTTCCACAGAGGTCTTTTAAGTGGGTGAATGAATACTGAGCTTTTTGCTGAGCACTTTATTATTTAGTACTTAGCTAATGAAGGACACATTTTCATTTATAATTAACTACCAAGTCATAAGTCTCTTCAGAAAACCCATGTAATTCAATTAGGCAGTACACAGTGAAGCTCATTCTTTTATGATTAAGTAATAAGAGCAACATTTGAAATAAATTCTCATATTTGTCATCATTAGAATATGAACACTTAAGATATACACTTGCTTTTGCTATGCTCAGAATTTTTCTCAGAAGCAAAACACAATATATTTGTCATCATTGGAACAATACAACACATAAGAGATGCACTTGCTTGCTATTATATTTGACAAATGCATTGAATGTACTTTAAGGAATATTTCCATCCTTTAATATAATGGTACCGTATGACTGTATGCACTTTACTGTACATAACCTCATTTATTTGCAGTTGGATTTTGGTATGCATGCGGGTACTGTTGGACAACCTCATCTTATTTCTTCCCAAGAATTAAAATGTGTAAATGTGCATATTAATAGTCACTTCAGGGCTAATATTTGTAGCTATAAAAGTATTAAAGCCACCAGAGTTGTGTTTAATATGATGTTTTAATGTTTATTTGTGCCTATTATATTTATATCCAAGCAATTGTAATCCTATTTATATGTGATCTTTATTTACAGGATTTTTTATTGCAAATTTTTACGGTTTTTCGGATACTTATAAGACCTGAAATGTTTCCTAAAGATTGGACTGTTATGCGGTTTGTTGCCAACAAGTAAGTAGCTACATTGTTCTTTTTCAATCTTAATTGGTTAAATCTTCGCTTTATAGATTAATTAAATCCACTATCTTCAAATATGTTTTATAAATGCCCCCTATTACCCATGCAGAAGGCCATGAGCAATCCAGCAACCAAGTTTTGGGCCCTTGGTTGTATCAGAAATTGTTATGGCACTCAAGTCTATGTGATAAAAGTAGCACAATGGAGAAATGGACTGTAGACAGGGGAAAGTTTGTGTTCCCATTTGGCTTGGTGGAGATGGTTTGTGTGAGTGCAGCTCTCCATAAGAGCTGGCTGAGTAACGGTGAGGTAACACATGATGAACAGTAGACTTCTATGTGTCCCTTGTACTAGCCACAATTAGTCCTGATGGTGTTAGATGTGGTTGGTAACCCAGTAACAATGTTCATCTCAAACATTTTACACCACGTAGGGACACCTGACCACAAATTGCAAGAAATGGTGTATGTTTGTGCTTTATAGCTTGTATTTTGATTATCCTAAGAGTTCTGTGGTGGACCCTGCGTCAGCCTTCTTATCATTAACCACACAGAAAATTTGTAAGGTTTGGTTAACATCTAGTCAAAAAATCTTGTCCTGTGCTCTGGCAGATCTGTCACAGGGACAGTACGTGCAGTAAAATAACCATCCATGTCATCGTTAGCAAGAGAAATATGAATAATAAACAGTGTTTACTGATCAATAATAGCCTTATAAAGGGATAAGGAAAGTTTTTAATAGACCATCTTTGATATACAGAGAGATTCTGTAAATGAAAAAAAATTTGAGAAAATTATATTTTTCTAAAATGCAAGCTTATTGTTTTTATTGCTTATTAGTGTTTTTAACAGTGCTGTACCATGCAATATAATGCAAATCAATATATTGGAGCACAAATTGTATGAAAGCGGAGATAAGCAGAACATATCAATAATATTTATGTGCAGGAACAGGAGATAGACTGGTATGCCTTGTGCTAACACTGGGCTTATATCTATTGTCATTAAGAATGTGAGCACACAGGGTCAGTAATTTGACCACTTGACACAAGGATGATGGTTTCAGCACAAGCCATGCCCCTAAGGAGGAAATGGGTCCTTTTAATTGAATGAAACAATTAATTAGCTTTGCCAGTCATGAAACCAATTAATAGACTAATGTCCTTTGCTATTCAGCTACATACTGAAGCACTCTAGCTCACTTCCAGTTCCTGCAGCTGCTCCTAATCGCTGTGTGCCAGCTCCACCACTTTTACTTCACTGAGAGAGCAGGAGAGACCCAGGGGAGATGCTTCATGTGATTAAAGACTAAGGAAAACATAAATAGCACATTGTGGAAACTGAGAGCTCATTAGGGTTCACTAAATCTCCAAAAATGAAATCACACAGGTTTTTATTGATACTGTAAATATTCAGCTGACATAGCTTTTCTTTCTTCTTGTGTGTATTGTGCGGTACTGCAGCTGCATACAGAATACTGTCTGCAGATTTACTGGAGGAGGCACCTGATCATAATCAGGCTATTGTTTCATAGATTTTCAAGGTGCACTTGATATGCCAAATATATTTATAGTCATGCTTGTGATTTTGATTTCTCTTTTGTTTCATTTCATATTTTTTGTCATTTTTCAAACTTTTTTAAATGAAATACACTGCTGAAGTGCAGAACAAAAGTTATTCAATCAGGGCAAGCAATCTGAAGCTTTGATATGTAGTTATACACGGATACTGCAACAGAGATTGGGACTATGAACTGTATCATTCAACACTTTGTGAAGAACCCTACGCAACATTACCGGATTATAGAGGAGATATGAATTGTGGGCCAATTAAAAAATAAAGGCATGTTGTCTACCATGACCAAATATGGCCACATTGTATTTAGTGGTTTGATTCTTTTTTTTAAGTAACTTGATATGTTGTTCTAAATTCCCAAGCATTATTGTTTTCTGCTTCCATTTTTGATCCTCCATGCTGGTTTTGCAAAGTTTGAGCTAAATTTTTTTTTGTAAATATTGTTTAATGAAATGTTGATCACAAGATACAAGGTTGTTATCCTACATCATCGAGATCATTTTCCAAAGTTCTGTACATTCTAAGCTATTCTGTAAAAGCAGACGAAAACAGACAATGTTCAACTGAAGAAGTTCAGCATTTAACCACAGTAGTCTTAATAGTCTATTGACAATACTTAACATTAATCATTATTACTCATTTGTGACTTATAACAGTTCTGACATATTATGATTATGAAAACAAAAACTGCTGCATGTGGATATCTCTATTATTGATGACATAACTGTACACAAAATCATGGTTAATGTCATGTAAAATACAAGCTAAAATATTGGGATTGATCAGTTATAATTTAGTAAGTTTATTTCTTTTCTAGTGTCATTATTACAACTGTATTGTACCTTTCGGATGCTCTTCGTAAGAACTTCCTAAATGAGGGGTTTGATTATAAGGTAAGAACGCCTTCAAGACACAGGTTTCATTTTTTTGTACAACTTTTCTTTTACACTCCGTCTATTGACAAATAACCAGTACAAAGACACTAGTCATTCATGTATCTACAAGTACAGAAACAAGAAGGTATACTATCAAAATGTCTGTGAAATTTATTCTTCATCAAGAGACCATGTTTTTTTTCCATTGAACAGCACATGAGTGATTTCTTGGTCATCAAATTGTTCTTATGTTATGTTTTTTTTCCACACAGATATGGGATTCATACTTTTATCTTGCAGTCATTTTTATCAATCAGTCTTGCTTACAGTTGGAGATGTTTACTCCATCTAAGATGAAGAAAGTGCTGGAAAAGTAAGTCTGATATTTTAACAGTTTTAGACTCATTTTTGCCTAGTTTCACCCTAGAAGCAAAGCATGCAAATATCCAAATCTAGAAAAGTGCTTAAATGGAACACAAATGTGTCTTTTTCTTTACAGCTGAATTCAATTTAAATATTTTATATATTAAAGTTACAAAAAGTAAGAATATTGAAGGGATTCACCATTTTACTTTGTTTCTGTAATGCATGGGTGGAAGGATAGTTGGTTACTTACCAATAAACATCTATTAAAAGTTCTGATATGTAAGCTCGTAGTTCAGATATGTCTTTTACCTCATCCACTGTCTTTCCTCTCAATACAATTGCTAGATCTCTAAGTGTTTTTGGGACACTAAACCATCCACAGGTCCTTATGGAGTCCTCATTGGCACTATAAAAAAAAAAAAAACATAATTACCAGTTCCCGTCGGTAATTTAGTGTCCCGAATCACCCTGACAGGTCCTCTATAAGGTCCTGGAGTATTCACAGACTATTAATGGACTCTTTAGGATCTCACAACTCTCCTTATTCTGGACTTTTATTTATGGGAATGTTTGGTATTCTCGTGAATTGGGAATTTTGTGGTTTTAGTTAAATGCTGTTAGCTAATACATATGGCCATGTGTAGAAACATTGTGTGTCTCCTTATAATTTTCCTTGATGCTTTCTTATGGAATACTTGATATTTTTCATCTTTTCAGATATGGGGACATGCGTGTGACAATGGGCTGTGAGATTTTCAGCATGTGGCAGAATTTAGGTAGGATAATATTAATTTGAAACATTGTAATGAAACTGCAATGGCACCATGT
The DNA here is from genome assembly GCA_019512145.1 of Engystomops pustulosus. NCBI lineage: Eukaryota > Metazoa > Chordata > Amphibia > Anura > Leptodactylidae > Engystomops > Engystomops pustulosus. The sequence goes on from CM033644.1 coordinate 122,623,708, forward strand.
CAAGAGCTGTATAGTCATTAAGCAGACATACTTCACTTTCTGAATGAAAAGATTACATAAAATGTCTTGCTAAAGCAATAGATTATGTCCTAATTTATCACAGCGCTCTTGCCAGCTGTACGTGATTATTGCATAGTTTGTTTCAGGATTTTCTTATACCTACATGTGTTTCTGAATCATATTGGTGATTCTGAAATTATATAGAACCTTCTATTAGAACCTTTTTGTTGTCATAGTTAAATTATGTGATGTGTGGATGTGCGGTCCAGTTCTTTTTCTCTCCCCATGTTGGTATAGTTAAATTATGGGTGTCTTATATTTTATTTTTACCTTAGGTATCTTATGTTTAGGAGCTAAGCCATCTTGGATTTTAGTTTATTCCTTAAATGTGTTAACTTTACCAATAGAGGCTCTTTACTGTATATTTAACATGAGAGAAAAATCAGTCGTTTCAAAGAAGAGATCCTGATAGGTTATGTTCATGTCTGTATGGGAAAACTGGCTGTTACCATATCTTTTCTCAATGGAGTATCTGCCAACTCTGTGCTGTGGCAATTTCACTCTATGCTGGGAGGGAAGCAGCTCTTTGACAAGCAGGGGTGGAGATGCCCAACTATTCACAGCTTACAGCTCCAGAATCTTTATTCATTATTAGACATGTTAGAAGAGTTGACAAGTCATCTTCGAGCTGGATATTTTTCACTACAAAAAGGTGGACAAGTAAATTTGTTGGAAACATTCCACTATGTAGATCATAAAACTTTGATAAATGAGAAGTGTGTACTTGACCTGCCCATGGCTGCACTACTGTACAATATAAGTAGAGTGTAACCTCAGTATAACCTCTAAAAAATTTTCTGTTGTCCTATAAGATTTTCTTTTTCGCAAGTGAGTGAAAACTCTTCTTTTGCAGGTGAACACAAACTGCATTTTATCCCAGCCTTAATTGGACCATTCCTAGAGGTAACATTGATTCCTCAACCTGACTTGCGGAATGTCATGATCCCAATTTTTCATGACATGATGGATTGGGAGCAAAGAAGAAGTGGCAACTTTAAACAGGTAGCTGATGTTTAGTTAATAAAAAGCACATTTTTATTTTTCGGCATTATATTTACAGAAGTGAATCTGCAATGCCTGTATCTAACAACTGTTAAAATCTTTCCAAAAAAATTGTCAAAGTTTAGCCATCAGCTATACTTCTAACCAGCTGTCCTCTCCTGAAGATTTCTGTGACATATAGGCAACAATGTCTTACTGAGAATAATGGCACAGACTGTTATATATAATTCTGTAAAGTAAAAGCGACTGTTTATAGTGGCTTTCTACCTTGGCTCATCTATAGTGTGCATATTCTGTGATAAGGCAACCCATTTAATTTGTATGTTTTTTTCCAAAATGTTTGAATCTTCTACAATAAGTTGTTATGTTATTAAGGTGTTATGCATACAGACGAGCCCCACTGTTCCTTTTTATCATCTTTTTATAACCCTTTGTAGATAATAATTCACTGTATATTCACTGCCAAAAGACACTCATCAGTCCCCTCATACTGTGTGCAAGGAGCTTATGGATAAAACTCTGTAGCTGGAGTGTGTTCCTTTACTCCAAGGAATTGTTGGAAGTTAAAGGGAACCTGTCAGAAACTTTTCTATCATGCAAGTATAACTGTGTGCATTAACATTACTGAGTATTTTAGGTTTGTAATCACTATAGATGAGTGTATCCATTAACGTTTGGGCTCAACCGAACCCGAACATGAAAAATCTGTTTGTGCCCCAGAAGCATATCCAAATCCCCCTGCAACACCCACATTCAGTGCTGGCTCCCTCATCGGCGTTCAAATCAATGTGGCACGTGTGTGTGCCATTTTGGAAGTGCTTTTACTACATTGATTTGAATGCCGCTGGTGGCATTTGTACTTACAGTTAACATTTACAGTCGGTGCCAGCATTGTTTGCGGTCATTAACACTGGAGAGGGGTCAGCACAACCAAACCTAAATCCAAACTTGTGACTGAAGTCAGGGCTCAAGGGACTGAAAGCTGTATTGATCATTGTGGCCCGAGTCTGGTCATCACTAGTAATCACCCATACATGCATGCTAATTCAAGCATTACCTAAAGTCACAGGGTTGTCATTGGAGCGCAACGTTCTCACTTTCAGAGATCAAGCGTCTGAAGCATTGACGCGTGGCCCCCAGATACTAAACTAGCCTGCTCTTTAAGCACTCAATAAAAATATGTCCTGAAGTTATCATAGTTACAGCTTATTGTCAACTACTGCATGGAGCCTTTACTTGCACAGGGCAAAAGTTGCCGACTAGTTCTCTTTGTGATTTTTCCCAAAGTATTATTTGAGCTAGTATTAGTCAGGAGTTCATGTATTTACCGGTATATGGATTTTCATTTAGTGTTTGTTTGTGAGACTGTAATGGTATTTCAGTGATCAAAGACTTGTATACATTACCAGTATCGGTGTCAAGAATTTTATTGAACAAGAAACATAATCTTGGATCGAAGATGCCAGTATTTTTTTTTAGGCCAAACAGTTTTGACACTCCTGTATGGTTCCTATTTTCCAGCTCAGAGGTTTGCTAAGTGTTCCAAGTACTTTTGCAGCTCCCACTCGATTTTTCTCCTGCTGTCTGAAACCATTTCTTTACACCCACCATCATGCTGCTCCATAGGAACATCGATTTGAAACATTGTTTAACACACACAAAATAAATGACTTTGATTTCTATGCAGGAGCAATGCTGTTAACCCTTGGACCGATATCCTTGAGTCCATAGTTATAGGAGCAATTCCTTAATGGCTGTAAATTAAGTAACTACATGTTCAAATAAGTTTCTTACTTCATGATTTACTAAATCAGACTACGTCTTTTTAACAAATAGATTTATGACTTTAAAGGTGCCGCATGTGATACACAACTCTGATACTTCATGTACAGAATTAGTCCTTACTATATGTTCTTAAAAATTATACCAATTCTTCCATAGATAAGTAGGCCATGTGTTGACTGCATGAATGTGCAATTTGTGTAGTTGTACTTCATACCAGCATGAAAACACCCTGCATGCATTAACTGATGGCTAATGGTGAGGTCACACGGTGCGTTCTTTGACCATTCGCATGCGTTTTTGTATGTTAGCCATGCGTTTGAATCCGTTTTTTTTAAATCAATTCTGGAATTGTAGGCAGCTGTGAAAATGTTAACACAGCTGCTTACACCTCCAGAAATGAAGAAAAATAAGTTGAAACCAGACAAATGCATAGTACACATGCAAAAAGGCATGAATTTTCAATGTGTTTAAAAACGCACCAAAAATGAGTTAAGAACACACCGTGTGACCGCACCCGAAGTATGTTTGGAATGCTTCTCAAAATCCTGGAACAAAAAAGTTATTCAGAGGAGAATCTAAAACACACCATCTATCAAGCTTCTGAATCGCATTAATAATGGACCTCCTCCTACCATGTGTTTCTGATCACACTGGTAAATGATGTTGCAACATGCCTTCTGCACTTTAAGAGAATCCATATAAGTTTTTAAAAGAGTCATCAGATTAAATAAATCTTTACTCTCTCCAATGAGGCTGCTATATTGACAGAGTGTCCTTTAGCATCTGCCCTTGATGAATAAGCATAGGGTAGACTTTTGAAGTCACATGAATCATAAAGTCAGAGAATATTCAGGATAATTCAGTTATTTGTGGGCAGAGGGATCATTGTGGAAATGTTACAATCTTTAAAAAAAAAAAAAATTTAACTGTGTAGTATCGTAGTTTAATAATATTTAGCCCAAAGCCAGGGCTCTGGACTCTGCCATTTGTAAATTCTGCAATTTTTTTGTAATAAATATAAAATTAAAGAAACAATAAAATGAAACATCTAAAATGTTAACCTAGCTCAAAAGGTTATGAAAACTAAAACCTTTCAAGAAATACATGTTGTTGATATTTTAGGTAAAGGAGTAATATGATAATAAGTTCAGAACTCTGGTAACTACTTTTAAGATGGGTCACACAACATACTCAAATACTCTTAATATTGAACTGTGCACTGCAGTTAATATAAACCATCCGTGTTTAGTAGTAAATAGCCAAACCATGTTCAATTTTTTGCTTTATACTTGCCTGTAAATATTTTTACTGCAAGTGAACTAATAACTTATTTATTATTATTATGCTTTATTAAAAAAAACTGATGTGATACCTTTCAATTACTCACACCGTTTAAAAGGCATCAATAATTGGCAAAATAAGGCCATATCAAGAATGTAAATGTGCTGAAATGTGCATTGCATGAGATGAAGCCCTGCAGGAAAAGGCAATCTAGTGTTGGCTGCACTCCTTTTTGTTAGAATCCATATATAGCTAGCTCCCTTAGCATCAGCATCAGCTCATACTACTCAGCTTGTAGTGCAAAGTCACATTGCTCCATGACAATTAGTACTGAGAAGGTTCTCATGGAATGGTGACAGCTTAACATAAGTGACAATATGACCTATGACAAATTGATGCTGAATTTTGATAAGCAGAGCATACAGACTGCTATGAGCCCTGGAGGAATACTGGCACAGTAAAAGAAAGCACCTTTATGTTTGTCTTTGAGGTTGAAGCAAAGCTAATTGATAAACTGGATAGCCTGATGTCTGAAGGAAGAGGTGACGAAACATACCGGGAGCTTTTCAACAGTATGTAAGTAATATTCAATGCATTATTTCATTGAAAGAAGTGAAGAACTGCTATGGATTGTGATCTGCTGAGTACAGTTGTATCTCATTAATGAAAGAGTGGGAGCTACTGTATGACCGTGTGTGGGCGGTGAGTTTAGCTTGTTTTCTAGGGAAGGTATAAAAAATAAGGTAGCAACAACAGATGCTTCATTAAATGTGTGAGTTTAAATAGCCAAGTTTGTCATCAGTGAATCTTGTGTATGTTACTAATGATTTGTTGTTTGTAGTGTTGTCAGGGCTGCATGTGTATATTTGTATAGGGATATTTCTTCTTGTCCCAGATTGTTTGTATAAGCATATGGGCAGGCATATATATTCTGTTCTTGTACAGGCACCTTCTGCTCATTGCATTTATTCACTCGATTTGGGTGAACTATGATACCCATAAGGCACATAAAGAGTACCCACTACCTATGCATAATCTCTATTAAATGAAATATGTTGTATATTTGACAACAATAAACACTACTATTCTATCTGGGGATCAGTTTTTTTTAATCCCTCTATACATTGCAGATGGTATATGATGCCACACTCTTGTAACAATTTAAAACATGATTAGGTATTTAATTTATAATACATTGTTACAAAAGACAAAGAAAGGCCGTCCCTGGATAAAGTTAATGTTGGTCTTATGTTGAGATGCACTATTTTAGTCATATCTGTTTGTCATTATGTGGGCAGCAGCTGGCAGTGGCAAATTTAGTGCAGCTGCCACCTGTGACAAATTGAACTACAGTAAAACGACAATTTCTTTGTAGTTAGTTGGCAGCACTAGTTACTCACTTAGTCCTGTAAATTTGAATCTAGGTAACAAACAAAGAACTGGTAGTGTAAATGTAGATACAAAACAAAGGGATTTTATCTTAACTTTTAGAAAAAAATTAGAATTTTTCTCAATAACTTATTTTTACTGTTATATATGCTCCCCTAACCAGTCATTTGTGTTATGTGAATAAAGGTTTCTGTGAATGTAATACAATGCAAAATTCAGTTTAATTTGGGCTAAGTTGACATTTTTGTCCCTCTTGACTCTTGTGTTTAGTTGCCATGGGAAAACCTTGTTTTATCTTGACTGCTAGGTGATACTCTATTGGTATGAGGAATAAAACCCTGAATATCTATGATGGTAATATTTGTTTAACAAGCATTAAGTAACCATTGTCTATATGTTAAAATAAAATCTTAAGGGGTCGTGGCCAAGAAGAACACATGTTGGGGACTACCATAGAAAAAAAACTCTATAAAGCCACATTCACACAGAAAATACTGTCCTCATAATCAAATATTTACTATCAGTAGTTGAAAGCCAAAACCAGAAGTTGATTCTACACAGCAAAAAGGTATACTGAAAAGATAAGTTTTAGATTTTCTCCTGGATTTGGCTTCCAAATATACAATGTAGATCAAAATTCGAGAACAATTCAGGCGGTCCCCTACTTAAGAACACCCAACTTACAGACGACCCCTCGTTACAAATGGACCTCTGGATGCTGCTAATTTACTGTACTTTAGCCCTAGGCTACAACAAACAGCTATAACAGTTATCACAGGTGTCTGCAATGAAGCTTTATTGTTAATCCTGGCTCTTATGAGATTCCAACATTTTTAGACAATTGTCACAGAGACCAAAAAAAAATTTGCTGGGGTTACAATTTTACATACAAATTCAACTTAATAACAAACTACTGACCCTATCTTGTATGTAACCCTAGGACTGCTTGTATATGTTTGCTTGATTTTTTTTCCAGAAATAATGTTGCTCCATTGCTCAAGCCGTGATGGATTTTTTGATAGGTTTACAATGTGCCACTAGAACAGTGTTTTACAAAATAACCAAAGTATATTAACAGAAAACCTTTATTTAAAAAAAATATATATAATTGAGTAACAGCAATGACTGTAGCACAGATGATTATAATTAAATTGTCTAAAAGTTACAATAGTCACCAATCAGAATGTAGTGTACAGGACTTTGTGTGACTTCAGCAAATCTGCTGCCACAGCACATCACTAGTCTCTCACACTGCTCTTGTGTGATGTTGGTCCACTCTTCTTCCGGTCACTTCCACAATTCTTTGTTGCTTGTGGTTTTTATTCGCCATAACTTTGCCAGCAAGGATTTTCCAGAGGTTTTTTGGGTCTAAATCAGGACTCTGGGCTGGCCATTTAATTGTTTCAATGTTTTCTGTTAAAAGCAGCTGCTTTACCCGTTTTTCTGTCTCATTGGGGCATGAAAATTGCTGGCTGATGTGTTGTTGAAGGTTCTGATACACTCTTGCATTCACTCTAGCATGTAGCAGTATGAGAGGTTCAGCTGTTGCTGCAGAAAACATTATACAAACCATGACACTTCCTCCACCACCTTTCACTGACTTCTTTACGCTCCTTGGGTTCAGTCTATCCCCAGTCAGGGCCGTGTCTAGACAAAGTGGGGCCCTGGGCAAAACTAAAAGGGGGGCCCCAAAATAAAACTATTTTATGACCAGTCACAGTCAGTAAGAGGCTCCCTTTAGTATGGTGAAACAATCTGTAATATGGGAGAATTTTATAGGAGATAGATGATAGGGAGATTAATGCAGAGCACGGTGGCTCAGTGGTTAGCACTACAGCCTTGCAGTGCTGGTCAACATCTGCAAAAAATGTGTATGTTCTCTCTGTGTTTGCATGGGTTTCCTCCGGGTCCTCCGGTTTCCTCCCACACTCCAAAAAATTATTGGTAGGTTGAATAGGGGGACAGGGACTAATCTGGCAATCTCTGTGCAGCGCTGTGTAATCTGCGTGATGATGATAAGCTTCTTCACCCGGGAATTCAACCAAGGGGTATTAACCCTTTCACTGCCGGGCATTTCTGGATATTTTTTCGCGTTATTGACCAGAGCAATTTATACAATTTTGACGTTTAAAAATAAATCGGCAAAAAGAATTAAAGTAAACCCAACAAACCATATATTTTCTGAAAGCAGACACTTGTCCCATTTTCAAAAGAGTTTATAGACATATATACAAATCCAGATACTTATATAAAGAAAATATACTTTCCTAAAACAGTAAGATGCGAGGAGATCATACAGACCCCACATGTGTATATTCACCAAAATATGCAGCACAGGGAACGTTAAATCCACAAGGGACACCAAACTATTTTTGCAAAAAATTACACTGAGCGTCACACAGATCTATCATTGTATGCTCCTTACTCAGTTTTTCAGATGCAGTATTTGAAGCCAAAAGCAGTTGTGGATGATATAAGGTTGAGACAAATAATTAAAAGGTGCTCCTCCTCCTCCTACTTTTACTCCATTCCAGTTTTGGGCATCAAAAAATGCATCTGAAAAACAATGGGGCACATTTACTTACCCGGTCCAGTCGCGATCCAGCGGCGGGTTCTCCGACGCTGATTCAGGTTCTGCCGGGATTCACTAAGGTCCGTGCGCCGATATTCACCATGTTTCGCTGCTGCGCCGAGGTCCGCCGAAGTTCACCTGCTTTTTTCTGGTGTATGTGAGTGCTTGATCTTGCGACACAAATGGCTTTTTAAATTCCGCGGTTTTTCCGAATCCTTCGGGTTGTCTGGTGGCCACGCCCCCCGATTTCTGTCGCGCGAAAGTCGGCGCGATTGCGCCAAAAATCGATCGCGTGCGCCACAATCCCGTGAAATACATCGCAAAGCGGAAATATTCGGGAAAAACCCGACGGATTCGCGGCTGGGGACCCTTAGTAAATGTGCCCCAATGTGTGACTGCACCCTCAAAGTGTTCTCTAGTTTTAATCAGTGCTATTTACAATTATCTCATTAAATTTATATTCTGGTCTTTAGAATCTATAGAATTTATGAAATAAGCTTAAAAAGCTGCAATTTTACAAATTTTTTGGATATATTCACATAGGCTACACATTGACATTTAGGAAATTGTAAAATGTTTTCTAATTTTGATCCCCTATGTAATTGAAAAATGCTGAATACAAAATATGTAAAGCAGGTTTTCCTCTGCTATATTAGCAGAACCAGGTGGGAATTTTAGGTTCCTATGAATTAGGATTCAGCCGTTGTGCCTTTGGCTGTTAGAGGTAAAAATGCAGCCTTGACAGGCTACCATGAATCATAAGTGGGAAGTTACATTATGGCAGTACTTTGCACTTTCAGTTGTGGGAATTAAGAAATTCATCAGGATTACAGTTGTGTCATTTTACAGATGTGTCCTTTGTGCGGTATACTAGATCCTATGGTACTAAGGTACATTAAATAATCTGATACTATCTGTGAAGGAAACCGTGTGCGTTCCGGACCCCTGAAGGGACGTAAGGTCACTCAGTTATCCTTTACAGACACTCCAGAACGCACGGTTCTGAGAGGCGCAGGGTGATTTAAAGTTGTCCACACAACTTCCGGATATGGCACAACCCTAAATCAAATCCCGTGAATGGCTATAAGATCCCTCTCACTAGCCGCAGTGAGACAGAAATATTATCAGCTTATGCTGCCACAGTTCTCCTTTAATAAGCCTGGTCCGTAACGGGATTATATAGGGTGAGGAACCAACCCGGTAGCATGTATATAAGCGAGAAACCCGACGTAAGATTCGTGATCGAGATAAAAGAGCAACACAGATTAGATTTTATATTTAATTGCCTTAAGGGCTCACTAGACAATACAGTACACCAATAGATATAACAGTAATCAGAGCACAATTACATGGGTAGCACTACATATATAAGCAGTTCGGCTAGTTAGTTACCTTTGTGTGTGTTGGTGCCTAATGGGGATGGATAGTCCACACTTTAGATCCTCCCTGCGCTTGGTTGATGTTAGTTTCCCCAGGACAAGATAAAGCCCCTTCAGCGGTGCCTGATTAGATCAGGTGTGGACACACCTCTGTCCACCCTAGGAGGGTCAATGGTCAATCCTACCTGGTATTACATCCAGAGCCCTGGAGAAGCCACACTACCCCAGGGGAAGTCCTGGGATCATGGTTCTGGTATCATTGGATCCGGGTGAATCCCAGATTCCATTGATACCAAACCTGACCCATTTGCTATGGTCCTATCCAGAGATATGACATCTCTGGACTTGAGTATCCTAGAGCCATGAACAATGGGTTTGTTATGATTTACTGAGATAAGAAATCCAAAAATGTATTGGTGTTCTGGTGAGACGGACCATACTTCATAAACTGTCTCTATTCAACCTGGTGATTGACGTTTTAATGGCTCTTTGTCTGTATAGAGTGGGGGTGCCTGGATCGGTTTGTCTGCTTAGGTCTTTGAAGCATGGCCCACATGCGGGTTCTGTCAACAGTCTGGTTCGATTAGGTTAATTTATGGTGGTGAATTACCAGCAGGCCTCCCCTCCCCTGGTCACCCTGGTCACTCATCACACCATCTTATTATTGAACCTAGGTCCTCTAAAGGGGAGATTTGCTTTCAACCCATTTGATAAAACTGTTCTAGTTGCCCATGGCAACCAATGAAATCCCTGCTTTCTTTTCCCTACATCTGTTTATAAAATGAAAGCTGAGCTCTGATTGTTGCCATGGGCAACTAGAACAGGCTGCTCTCACACACGTCTGATAACACTACTCCAAGTGCTTTTTGCCCATGCTTCCTTGTGCCTGTTAATTAATACTAAATGTGAAAGATATATCCAATATTTTTTTATGATATTTGTTAAAGGACATCTACCACCTAGATGAAACTGTATGCATGAGCCTGAGGGGGTCCAGGTTCCATTAAAACCTATGGAGCCTGGAGCCCCTCAGGTTCATTTGTATACATTTTTTATTCTGGTGGTATATGCCCTTTAAGGACATTCCTCCAGGATATGTCTTGTTATTGGTTGTATTGCCTATTCTTGCCTGGTTTTAATTTGTAGATTTGGTTGTGCTCTTGTTGCAGAGCAACACCTTTTCTCACTTATAATTGTGTGATTATTGTATTGAGTTCATCGACATTAAACAGTACTTTCTCTGATCACCGCCTTTGTACGTCGGTGGTCTGAGAAGAAGATTGACGGTGGTGGGCTGCTTCCCAGCACTAACAACCTGGGATTGGAAAAAACTCACGTTCCAGGGTGTTTATCCCTTTACATGCATATTATTATATGTTATTACTTGTATTATTGCCCCCGGATCGAGCCCCCTGGTATTTGATCAATCCAGCGGCAGCCCCGAAGTCTGGCATTTGCCACAGGCTGCGGGTCCTCTGTTCCCCTGGTTCTGCTCAGTAAGTTGTGTGCAATACAGTCATGGCCATAAGTTTTGAGAATGATACAAATGTTAATTTTTACAAGTCTACTGCATCAGGTTTTATAATGGCAATTTGCATATACTCCAGAATGTTAAAAAGAGCGTACAGCGTAACAGCAATTAATTGCAAAGTCAGTATTTGCCTAGAAAATGAACTTTTCCCCCAAAACACATTTCAACTTCATTGCAGGCCTGCTTTAAAATGACCAGCTAACATCGTTTCAGTTTATTTCTCCATTAACACAGTGTGGGTGTTGATGAGGACAGGGCTGGAGATCAATCTGTCATGATAAGTAAGAATCACACCACTGGACACTTTAAAAGGAGGCTGGTGCTTGGCATCATTGTTTCTCTTCTGTTAACCTGGTTACTCTAAAGAAACACGTGCAGTCATCATTGCACTGCACACAACTGCCTAACAGGGAAGGTAGTCGCAGCTAGAAAGATTGCTCCTCAGTTAACAGTTTATCGCATCGTCAAGGAATTCAAGGAGCGGTTCCATTGTTGCCAAAAGGCTACAGGGCACCCAAAGAAGGACCAGCAAGCACCAGGACTGTCTCTTAAAAGTGTTTCAGCTTCGGGGATCGGGCTACCAGCAGTGCAGAGCTTGCTCAGGAATGGCAGCAGGAGGTGCGAGTGCATCTGCACGCACCGTGAGGTGGAGACTTTGGACAAGCCCTGGTTCAAGAAGGGCAGCAAAGAAGTCACTCTCTTTCCCAGAAAAAACTCAGGTAGACTGATATTCTGCAAAAAGTACAGGAGTGGACTGCTGAGGACGTGGGTAAGTAATTTTCTCTGCTGAATCCCCTTTCCGATGTTTGGAACATCTGGAAACACAGCTTGTTTGGAGAAGACAAGGTGAGTGATACCACCAGTCTTGTCTCATGCCAAATGTAAAGCATCCTGCAAACCATTCATATGTGGTGTTGGCTTCTCAGCCAAGGGAATCGGCTCTCTCACAGTCTTGCCTAAAAACACATCCATGAATAAGATGGTACCAGAATGTCCTCCAAGAGCAACTTCTCCCTACCGTCCAAGAGCAGTTTGGTGATCAACAATCCCTTTTCCAGCATGCTGGAGCAGCTTGCCATAAAACACAGGTGATAACTAAATGCTCTCCCATTGAGAACTTGTGGTCAATCATCAAGATGGGTGGGACAAACAAAAACAACGAAGCTTTTGTTACTCATAATAGGATTGCATTGTTATTTCTGTATGTGATAAAACATCTGACAAACACACATAAAAACCAGAGGGCAACAGACCATGTGAAAATTAATATTGTATCATCTCAAAACTTATGGGCCATGACCATACATATATATGATGCATCATCATAATCTAATGAACCAGAGATCCAGATAAAAATAATATTTTTTTGTTAAGTGTGCGGGCAAAAAAAATTGCTAAAAATCCTAATAATCAATGAATAATTGTATTATTTATCAGTAAGACCCCCAAAACTGAATTCATCCAGCGTATCTCAGCCCTGCAAATAATAAACCCTCATATGTTCACATTACCAAAAAAAATATACATTTTATTGCCTGTAATACACGTACATTGCAATCTGCTTTGAATGGCGTCGATTTCATTTCAGACCCGTCCATGTACCCATATAGCAGTTTACACCACCTTTTGGATATCGGTACACTACGGAGAAATTGGGCATCAAACTGTGCAGAGCAGTTCCATCATTTTTAATTGATTGTGAAAGGGTCTTTTTTTGCCTAAATGAATGTATTTTACACCAAAAATTCTAAAGTTTCTAATTTTGTTAAAGGTAAATAGACTTAGAGTTATGTTTACATATGTTAAGGTGTGGTAGTTTCTATAGCGGGAACTTATGGGATTTTACTATTTATTCAGTACATTTAGTCACTTAAGATGTTATCCCCCATTCACAGTAAATTAATGTTATTCCTTTTTCATAAAAAGTCATGCAATTTTAAAATAGCTTTCTGTATCAATTTCTTACTTTTTCTAGACCTTTGCTTGTTGTCTCTATGGAATGCTTCCATTGTTTACTAACTAGTGCCAGACAGAAATCTGTCATGGTCACACAGGTTTACGGCTCGTTATTCACACCACATCTGATTACTCTCTGTGATGTAACAAACTGTGCTCCTGTGTGACCATGGTCAATTTCTGTCCACTAGTAGTAAACATTGGAACCTTTCCATAGAATCAGCAAGCAAAGTTTTAGAAAACTGTAAGAAATGATACAGAAAGCATATTGAAAAATGCATCATATACAAACAATAACAATACTTTTGCTAAAATGGGACCAACCCCTTTAATCAATTTTACAACTAACATGAAGTACAATGTGTCACGAGTAAAAAAATATTTAAAGTGACTCTAGTTATAGCCAATATAACATAATCACATTCTACAAATAGTCTTGTGATTAGTTGGTAAAATACCGACCAAAAAGGAAACCTTCACAGTGCTGGGCAATTTTTTTTTTTTTTTTAACCTGTGGCATGAGCACTTCATTTCCAGGAGGCACACCCTACTGATCAGACGTTTTCTTTACCCTAATGTATCTAAGTATTAAAGTGTGGCGGTCTATATTTATTATTCTTTCTATTTTGTAGACACTAGGTATCAATTAATTGGAGGCTGCGTCTAAAAATATCTCACTACTGAACTGGACATTGATAGGAATAGATTGATGTTCACTAACTGTGCTAGAAGTTATAGTGTGTTATGTCACTATTTGGAATTATCTAGCGTCATTGGAGCTCTAGATGTTAGTCACTTATTGGTTAGAATGTCCACATGATTTGCTCTACACTACGTTTTGTTAACAACCAGGTATATTAGTTTGATTTACGGAATGTAGCTGTCACAATTAAGCATGGTAATAATACATCTGCGTCAGTACTTTCAACAACTGAAATTAAAGGGGATCTCCTTGATAATAGAGATCGATATCCTGTCCATAGGATATCTATGCCATAGGATAGGTGATTCTGTATCAAATGGGTGGGGGTTGAAATCAGCTAATCAGATATTAAGGAAACCTTTTCACATTGAAAAATTGGAGCTTAGCGAGCCGACCCACACTCACTCATGTTAATGACCTATCACATTGGTGGCGAACCTATGGCACGGTGCCAGAGGTGGAACTCAGACCCCTTTTTGCTTGCACTCAAACACCGAATCTGTTTGACATTTGGCCCTTAAGAGATGCTGCTCTGAAGCGCTATTTTAAAGCACCACTTCATTGGCTTTTGGAACTGCGGGAAAGTGAGAAGGTGTTGACAGAACTTCAATATCTTTGAGGTCATTGTGCTGGACCCCACCCTTCTTCCTGTACAGAGAGACCCTGGAAGAAGCTACAATGTTATGGGCAATAACATTCTTCCAATTGTATTGGTGCCTCAGGAGCCGATACAATTGAAAGAGTGGAAGAACAGTAGAAATAAGTTACTGCTTAAAATTCCATGTTCACGGTAAATAACTGGATTTTGTGTTGTAGTTTGGGCACTCGTCTCTCAAGGTTTAAATCATTGACCTATCAATATTCTTATTCCTGGTAAACCTTTTAATCGGCCACTGTCTTGTAGCCAAGTCATCATGTGGTTAGGATTACAGTATAAGTACCGGTAACAGTCCACTTTCAGCTTAGCATTAAAGACATCTGATTGATGTCAATAATAAATTTTAAGGAATATGGTCTTAAATGGTGAAAAAAAACACTCAGATGATAGATAACCTTTTAAGAAGATGGTTCTAAATTAAGTTGTTTTTTTTTATCATATTTTTAATTGGAGGAATTTCCTAATGTTCTTTAATTTTACTTCTAAAATACGTTCACTTTGAATTATTGTTTACGTTAAGTATTTTAAAATGTGCAGTATTTTAATGTATTTGTTTATAATTTGGATAATCTGAACATTATTTTTTGATCATGCTCCTGGATTAGAATTCCTTGTGTTTGGGCCTTATCCTAGGTAAGACATTTTCTCCAGTAACTGCTACAGTTCTTGTCATAATTTACATGCTTCCTTGTATTGTAGTCTTAGCCAATTGGAAACTATTGGAAAAAAAAATCATCCTATTTCAGTGATTGATTGAAATACCCATTATTTTAGTGAATATTTTGGGGGCCTGGCTCTTGCAGTGTTCAATGCCCTCATTTTAGATCAGTTACCAATTAATATTTGACTATTTATAGCGGCTGAAGATTTTCTTCTTCTTTGTAGAGTTTACTTAAAAGTACTTAAAGTTTGCCATTTTCATATATATATTACTATGTTTATAATCTGTGTAATATAGAAAATATCAGTGTGCTGGTTTCCAGTATATGACAACAGAATTATTCTCCTTAACGCTTGTTTATCTACTTCTAGTTAAGATTTTAATAAATATAGCTATACTTAACATAAGTTACACAAAGCCACGACCCCTGTAACCAATATTACTGTTTTACACTTATTGAAGAAAATTGAGCGAGAACATGGAGAGAAGTGGTGTATCCTTAATCGCCACCGTGACAAGACTCATGGAGCGGTTGCTGATGTCCGTAGGAGTCTGATCCCTTAACTTTAACTTGTGATCATTTACGCACTATTGTATATATTTTGTCCTTGTGGACATTGGGCGATTTCCGATTATTACATAGGCTTTCTATAAGCGGCAGAGCCCTTTATTGAGAAAAAATGCAGTTATTGGGGTATTTTATCATCTATTTCAAGTTCTGTCCTGTTTTAAATGCATTAAACCATAGTTATCAGGGGTTTTAGACTGTTTTAGACCCTTTTACCACATATAATAAGGTGTGTAGCTTCAGAAAGGGTCATGTTACAAAATGCTAATGTATCAAAGTCAAATGCATTTGAAGCTGCTTTCACAAATAGCAGTTAAATTACGCTTAGATATCAATTCACCCCCAGCAAGAGGATCCCTAAAACCCTAAGATCCAAAACGAGCAACACATGTTTTGCATTGTTTACGCATCTAGGTCTTACAAATCTCGTTTGAAAACTCCGCTTCTTTCTGTCTTCCAACCTTGGCCTCATTTACTAATTGCCCCTCGACAGCACAATCGTCGACATCTCGCGATTTCCGTTTTTTCAGCGCGGCGTTTCGAGCGACACAAATGGGAGGGGCAGGCCAACGACTATCCGATGGATTCGGACAAACCGTGGATTACTTAAAAACTGTGGCGCAAGACCTGCCTTATCTGGTCCGGGAGAAGTTGACTCCGACTGACTTGATCGGGGAAGCGACACACGCAGGATATTGGGTGCAACGATCTTCATGAATGGCGGCAGAGTTCATCCTCGTCGGACAGCCGTTAAGTAATGTGCTCCATTGTGGGAATATGTCCTAAAGTTGCAAAGCTAGTAAATATGGAAACTACAGCTGATTTATCATCTAGCATTTGACACTTAATAAATCTGTTGCAGTATAAGACTGTCTTTTGACCGTACTAATCTGCACCAATGATTGTCTACAAGATTTTACATTTTATAGAGTACTCTTTCTGTGTTTTTTTTTTTACTCAATTGCATAAAACCTGTTTTCAACTTTTTTCTTTTATTTAGAGACTGCATGAAGATGGGAGAAGTAGATGGGAAAAGATTGGGTCCACCGTTAGTCTATTGGTAAGACTCATTGCGTTTTATGACATCCAGCATTGAGGTCTCTAAATGGAGATGTCTCACATTCTGTTCTGCCGTTATTGAAATTTTCCCATTAAGATACTTCCAGTCAGTAAGCAAATCTATTCAGAGTGTAATGATGTGAAATGAGCATTTTTTTGCAGGTAAAGAATAGCTCTGTTCATCTGCCATGTCCTTATAAGCCAGGCAATTACTTGTGAGGCAATATCAAATGCTTAAGGTCTTTTAACATGCAACAGTATGCTGTTACACCTTCGACCGTGGGAAAAATGTCAACAGATAAGATATGAACTTGTTTGAAATAATGAGTTGCAGTTATAGCCTCACAGCAGTAACAGCAGGCTTGACATCACAGCAAGACTTGTGTTATTTAGCAATTACCAGAACATTTACCATAAACTCTGTGAGGCCTTTGTTGAGGATGCGCTCATCTAAATTGTCCTTCAATTTTTTTCAATGCAAATGTTCACCTTGATGACCACAACTGAAGAAATCCATACCCATTTTTACATGACAAAACACTAAAATTTAGATGCTCCAAGTATACAACCTAGAGCTCTATAGGAACCTGCCACTACCTGTATTTGTGAAAATAGTGGTGACGGGTTCCCTTTAAGGCAAAAGGAACAAAGATCCTGCAGGATACACAGGAAGGGGCTGGGAATTTATCAGGGAAGGCGGACGGCCAGCGCCAATTAATGGCATGCTGGCCTGTGAAGAAAACCGTGACGTTCCGGACCCCTGAAGGGTACGCAAGGTCACTCAGTTATCCTTTTTACAGACACTCGCAGAACGCACGGGTTCTGAGAGGCGCAGGAAGTGATTTGAAGTTGTCCACACAACTTCCGGATATGGCACAACCCTATATCAAATCCCTGAATGGCTATAAGATCCCTCTCACTAGCCGCAGTGAGATAAAATATTATCAGCCTTATGCTGCCACCAGTTCTCCTTTAATATAATTAAATATATAGGGTGAGGAACCAACCCGGTAGCATGTATATAAGCAAGAAACCCGGCCGTAAGATTCGTGATCGAGATAAAAGTGCAACACAGATTAGAATTTAAATTTAATTGCCTTAAGGGAACACTACAAAAAACAGTACACACAATAGATATATACAGTAAACAGAGCACAAATTACACGGGTAGCACTACAAGTCTAAGCAGTTCGGTGAGTTAGTTACCTGTGTGTGTGTGGCCCTAATGGGGATGGATAGTCCACACTTTTAGATTCTCCCTGCGCTTTGTTGATGTTAAAGTTTCCCCCAGGTAAAAGACAAAGACCCCTTCAGTGGTGCCTGATTATATCAGGTGTGGACAGACCTCTGTCCACCCTAAGGAGGGATCAATGGTCACTCCTACCTGGTATTACATCCAGAGCCCTGGAGAAGCCACAGTCCTGGAGTCGTGGTTCTGGTATCATTGGATCTGGGTGGATCCCAGGATTGCATTGATACCAAACCTGACCCATTTGCTACGGTCCTATCCAGAGATATTGATATCTCTGGATCTGAGTATCCTAGAGCCATGAACAATGGGTTGTTATGATTTCCTGAGAATAAAAAATCCAAAAATGTATTTGGTGTTCTGGTGATTCAACGTGATTTGAGAGTTTTAATGGCTCTTTGTCTGTATAGAGTGGGGGGTGCCTGGAGTCAGTTTGTCTGCTTAGATCTTTGAAGCATGGCCACATGCTGGTTCTGTCAACCAGCATGGCCACATGCTGGTTCAATTAGGTTAATTTATGGTGGTGAATTACCAGCAGGCCTCCCCTCCCCCTGGTCACATTATCACACATCCCTACTATAGACGTCGCTATGGGGCAACACCCTTCTGTGTTCCCCCGCACACCCATCAGCTATCTCCCCTTGCCTGGATAATCCATCTGCATTACTGTGTTCACGGCCCTTTTTGTGTCAAATGGCGAAGTTGTACTGTTGGAGTGCGAGGCTCCAGCGTAACAACCTCCCATTGGTACCGGATACCGTGTGTAACCAGCTGAGGGGATTGTGATCCATCTCCAACGTGAAGTGGCGCCCGTACAAGTAGGGCTGCAGATGCTGCAGGGCCCAAACCATTGGCAGGCATTCCTTCTCCATGGTGGCGTAGGCCACCTCCCTTGGCAGGAGTTTCTGGCTCATGTACATAACGGGGTGTTCATGGCCCGTTTGGTCTACCTGGCTGAGTACAGCACCGAGGCCGAACTCGCTGGCGTTGGTTTGCACTATAAATGGCCGGCTAAAGTCAGCTGCTTGTAGCACTGGGAAGGTAGACAAAGCAGTCTTCAGCGCTCGGAAAGCCGTCTCGCATTTGTTTGACCAATCAACTGCTGAGGGCAACTTCTTCTTGGTGAGTTCCGTCAGGGGCTTAGCCAGCATACTATAGTGTTGTACAAATCTCCTACAGTACC
The DNA here is from genome assembly GCA_019512145.1 of Engystomops pustulosus. Taxonomy (NCBI): domain Eukaryota; kingdom Metazoa; phylum Chordata; class Amphibia; order Anura; family Leptodactylidae; genus Engystomops; species Engystomops pustulosus. Next base: position 122,642,744 of record CM033644.1, read on the forward strand.
CGGCCATGCTCAGGAAGGATATCACCTGTTTTTTAGTCCTGGGGGTGGGCCAGGATGCAATGGCATCCACTTTCCCTGGCTCTGGCTTCAGCACTCCCCCACCTACCCAGTGTCCCAGGTAGTGGACCTCACTCATACCCATCTGGCACTTTCCCGGCTTAATGGTCAAGCCTGCCTGGCGGATACGCCAAAGCACCTGCGTCAGGTGCTCTAGGTGATCCTGCCATGTGGGACTGAAGACTGCAATGTTGTCCAGATAGGCGGCTGCATATCCATCCACCCCTTTTAGCAATGTGTTGACCATCCACTGGAAAGTGGCAGGGGCATTCTTCATGCCAAAAGGCATCACGGTGGACTCCTAAAGTCCAAAAGTGGTGATAAAAGAAGAGCGTTCCCTGGCCTCATGAGTCAGAGGAATCTGCCAGTAACCCTGGCTCAGATCCATGATGGTCAGGTACTTTGCCCTGGCCAGCTGGTCGAGCAGGTCATCAATGCGTGGCATTGGGTACGCATCGGTGATCGTAAAAGCGTTGATCCCCCTACGAGGACTACAGGGGATGCCCACGTGCTGTTTGATGCCTAGATGACCCCTAGCTTCAGCATTTCGTCAATGTCCAGTCGCATGTGCTGCTGCACCTCCGGGGAGACCCGATATGCTGAACGCCGGATTGGGGGATGATCCCCGGTGTCCACATGATGGACTGCCAACTCAGTCCTTCCTGGTTAGTTGCTTAATAATTACTGGAAGGATTGTAAGGTGGCCCACAGCTGGGTTTTCTGTTCCACCAGGAGTTCACAAACTTCCACAAACTGGGTCCAGGGTGACCAGGTACGTGACGGCGTTAAGCTGCTGATGCACAAGGTATGGGCCTTCCCAGGCGGCCTGAAGCTTGTTTTGTGGTACCGGGACCAGTACCCACACCTTTTGACCCACCTGGTAGGTCCTCTCATGGGCATTCTGGTCGTACCACCGCTTCTGGTCGGCCTGGGCCTGCGCCATATTGTCATGTACCAGCTGCGTTAAGGCCGTCATTTTGTCACGAAAGCGCATGACATACTCAACGACCAACACTTCAGGGGTAGCTAATTCTCCTTGCCAGGCCTCTTTCACAAGGGCCAGTGGTCCCCATACCCGTCGCCCATACAGGAGCTCAAAGGGGGAGAACCCGGTTGAGGCCTGTGGAACCTCCCGGTAGGCAAATAACAGGTGTGGGAGATACATTTCCCAGTTGCGTCTGTGGGCATCAGCCAACATACGAAGCATTTGTTTTAAGGTGCCATTCGCACAGGCCATTGGTCTGTGGGTGGTACGGGCTGGCCACCAAATGTTGCACCTGTATTTGTTTACAGAGGGACTCCATCAATACTGACATGAACTGGGTTCCTCTGTCAGTAAGCATTTCCTGGGGAAAACCCACCCGGGAGAAGATCTCTAACAATGCAGTAGCCTCCTTGTCCGCCCGAATGGAAGACAAAGCTATGGCTTCGGGGTATCGTGTGGCATAGTCTACTACCTTTAATACAAATTCCTTACCGGAGCTACTGTGGATGGGCATCGGTCCCACTAAATCCACAGCCACCCTCTGGAAAGGTTCATCAATTATCGGCAGAGGCATCAGTGGGGCCTTAGGGCGCAGCCCAGCTTTCCCCACCCTCCGACAAGTGTTGCATGAATGGCAGTAGGCAGCCACATCGGCCCCCAATTTTGGCCAGTAAAAATGTGGGGCTAGTCTAGCCTTTGTTTTTGTAATCCCTAGATGTCCGGCCATTGGAATCTCATGTGCTATCCGCAACAACTCACTCCTGAACGGATAGGGTACCACTAACTGTCAGTCCCTGGGCCATGCCTCCGATGCATCCTGCCGGACAGTCACCCAGTACAGACGTCCTTGGTCCCAGACCACCCGCTCAGGGTCCGAGTCGGAAGGAGGCTGTGCCACGTGCTCCTTTAGAGCTTTCAGGCTGGCGTCAGCTTCTAACGCTGCCTGAAACTCCTGGATGGACATGGCGATAATAGAAGAAACTGCCATGTCTTGTGCCATGTCCCCGGACTCCTGGCCTCCATCTGACCTGGTAGACACTGGGTCAGAAGGGAGGAAGTCGATTGGCCCCTGAGGGGTCTCAGCACTCCGACTGCGTGTGGCAGCGGCAATGGTTGCTGCAACCGCAGGTAGCGCCCACTTCCTCTCCCTTTCTGATCCAGTTGCCAAGGCAGACGGACTGGCCCTGTCCTGAGACAGCCCAGTTGGGGTTAAATTCTGCACGGAATCCGCTCCTGCAAACCTTTCCCCCACAGCTGTTAGCCCCCTGTCTCTCCCTACTAGGAGTCTCAGAGGACAACAGGTAACCAGAGGCTGACAGGCCACTCCCTAAAGTAGCCTGACCCTCTGCTTGGACGGTACCCTTCCCCAAGGGCAAAGTAGGACCCAGGTCCCTACCCAACCCCACATTCCTGGCAGTAGGTAGGTCACATCCATCAGTATTATCATTGACAATATCAACATCAGTGTCATAAGAATCAATCTCAATACCAGCTACAGCGGCAGGCTGCATATTGCTGGTTGTGGGCTCAGTCCTTGCAGATTCTGGGGTCACCTACTGTGACACAAGCCGGCCCAAGTCTGTTCCCAGCAGGACACTCAAAGGAATATCAGAGGATACCCCCACCTCCCTTATGACTCTCCCCGCACCCCAGTCCAAATAGACCTTGGCAATGGGCAGTGCCAGTTCTGTTCCTCCAATTCTGGAGACAGTAAGGGTTTTCCCGGGTATCAAATCCTGTGGGGACACCAGTTCTGGTTGTATAAGGGTTTGCTTCGCCCCAGTGTCTCTCAGTCCCATGGCCACGGCCTGGCCTATGGTGACGGGCTGCAAGTTATAAGTTACCCACACCCACACATAAAACAGGAAATGGTTTTAGGGATGGTACCGGGGCCTTGTGACGCTGGGGACAATTTGCTTTGAAACGTCCCGACTGTTTACACAGATGACATACTCGAGGTTCACCAACTGGCATGGAGAGGGAAGGATGGAAAGATGCCTCCTTGGGCTTAGGGACAGGGGTAGCAGGGATGGTCTCCCTGGCAGGGATGGTGTTGGTCTTACCCCCTCATAGCCAGCAGGTCTCCTGGTCTCCATAGTCCGGTTCTTGCTGTATTCATCTGCCAGGCCAGCTGTTTCCAAAGCATCCTTGGGTTTCCGGTCACGAAGGTGCTGCTGTAATTCCTCCGGGCATCCACAAAAACTGCTCGATGGAGATTAGCTCCTTCAGCTGCTGGAAGTTGGTAATTCCCAGTCCAGAGGTCCACTGGTCCACTGCTCGGAGAAGAGCCCTCATGTGATCAGTCCCGCTGCAAACTCCAGAGCTTCTTCCAGTAAGTCTCAGGGGTCAGGTTGTACTGACGGACCAGAGCCTGCTTGATATCTTCATAGGTCAGGGTGGTCTCACTGGACAAATAGCCAAATATCTCCAGGGCCTTCCCTCTGAGACGAGGGGTAAGGTACCGAGCCCATTGGTCCGCAGGCACATGGTACTGTTGGCAAGTTTTTTCAAAAGCCAGCAAAAAAGTATCCAAGTCAGTACCTTTATCCAGCAGGGGAAAGTCCTCAGTCCGCAGCTTTAGGACATGGTTCTCCGGCAACACTGGACTAGCAGGAGCAGACTGTTGTAGCTGGAGCTGGTGTTCACGCTCCTGTTGCCTTTCTGCAGCTTGGGCTCGCTCTCGTCGCTCTGCCGCCTCTGCTTCCATTCGCTCTCACTGCTCTGCAGCAGCCATGAGTATCTCATATGCAGCATGGTTCCCCGCCTGTAAACTGGACAAGGCAGCTTGCAAGATGGCCGCCGAGCCCATCAGACCATGTGGGTGGGCGGGCAGTGGACGGTCCAATGTGGGACTGACCACTGGCGACTGGCTCCTTGGGGACTCTGGGCAGAGCTCCCCCCCGCCTTGAACAATAGCGCCCCCCACCTCCTCCTGGTCCAACTGCAGTACTGCATCGTCCTCTGTAATGTCCACAGCACTGGCAGCATTCTTTCTGCCTTTGTTCCTACCAACCATTATCACAGCTGTTGGTAACTAACAAAAACTGCCTCTTGATGTAGCTCACACCTTACTGTAATTGCACTCTGCTTGTGTCTAGTGCCGAATTGGTCTTAAGATCCCAACACAAACGCTGCTGTTGGCAATCTTTAGTGTTTGAGAGTATGGATTACACAATCACACACTATTATCTCGATTATCCCACCGCTGCCACCAATGTGAAGAAAACCGCGATGTTCCGGACCCCTGAAGGGTACGCAAGGTCACTCAGTTATCCTTTTTACAGACACTCCCAGAACGCACGAGTTCTGAGAGGTGCAGGAATTGATTTAAAGTTGTCCACACAACTTCCAGATAAGGCACAACCCTAAATCAAATCCCTGAATGGCTATAAGATCCCCCTCACTAGCCGCAGTGAGATAGACTATTATCAGCCTTATGCTGCCACCAGTTCTCCTTTAATATAAGCCCGATCCGTAACAGGATTATATAGGGTGAGGAACCAACCCGGTAGCATGTAGATAAGCGAGAAACCCGGATGTAAGATTTGTGATCGAGATAAAAGAGCAACACAGATTAGATTATATATTTAATTGCCTTAAGGGCACACTAGACAATACAGTACACACAATAGATATATACAGTAAACAGAGCACAAATTACATGGGTAGCACTACAAGTCTAAGCAGTTCGGTGAGTTAGTTACGTGTGTGTGTGTGGCCCTAATGGGGATGGATAGTCCACACTTTTAGATCCTCCCTGCGCTTTTTTGATGTTAAAGTTTCCCCCAGGTAAAAGACAAAGACCCCTTCAGTGGTGCCTGATTATATCAGGTGTGGACATACCTCTTTCCACCCTAAGGAGGGTTCAATGTATGACATCCAGAGCCCTGGAGAAACCACAGCTACCCCATGGGAAGTCCTGGAGTCATGGTTCTGGTATCATTGCATCCGGGTGGATCCCAGGATCTCATTGATACCAAACCTGACCCATTTGCTATGGTCCTATCCAGAGATATTGATATCTCTGGATCTGAGTATCCTAGAGCCATGAACAATGGGTTGTTATGATTTCCTGAGAATAAAAAATCCAAAAATGTATTTGGTGTTTTGGTGAGATGGACCATAATTTCATAACTGTCTCTATTCAACTTGGTGATTTGAGAGTTTTAATGGCTCTTTGTCTGTATAGAGTGGGGGGTGCCTGGAGTCAGTTTGTCTGCTTAGGTCTTTGAAGCATGGCCACATGCTGGTTCTGTCAACAATCTGGTTCAATTAGGTTAATTTATGGTGGTGAATAATCAGCAGGCCTCCCCTCCCCCTGGTCACATTATCACAGGCTGGCCCTTTAAATCTTAGTGAGTCACTAGAGCTGAAAGAGGTGATTTACCTTGCAAGGGGGGACCGGAGGCACCAGAAGGAACATGGGTGCGCCTGCGACCTGGGATATGGGTCGCAGGGGCACCAGTGCCTGTGACACACAGTACAATACCTGACATCTCTATATTCTGTACAGAAAACATTTCTGCCCTTTATGGAATGATTTAGTACCTCTATATCCTTCATGGCCCAGCATAGCGAGTGCCTCAAAATATGGAAGTTATGGAAGTTTTCTTGATTTCCTTACTTACTTTTCCTTCTTAAAGGACATCTACCACCAGGATGAAGGATTGTAAACCAGATACACTTTTATACTGGTGTGTGCCCCCTCTGGCAGGCTCCACTCTACTTTTAGCTTCTTATCCCCTGTTTTTTGTTTTTTTTAAGACATTTTAAAATTATGCAAATTAATCGGAGAGGCTCTCACCTCAATAGATGTTAATGGCTGAGCCTGGAGCCCCTTCGGCTCATTTGCAAAATTTTAAGAAGATGAAGGAAGAATGGACTCTACCACAGGAGGCACACACCAGTATGTCGGTGTGCTTGGTTTACAATCCTTCATCCCGGTGGTAGATTTCCTTTAAAAACTTTCTATGTGGGTTATTTCAGCCATTTGCACATGTACAATCAACCATGCCATGTTGTGGCAAGTCTCCTCTTTGAGCTCCCCCTGTGGATACTTTTATATCTGCATGTAATCCATCTATGTTTCTATAATTGAAAATATTTGCAAACAACTATAGATAATCAGTGAAGGATACTGGGCCTCAAAATATGGAATCCCCAACTATAATTTATTATTTATGATACTAGTTTTTTCATACCAGGAAAAGACACCTTAGTAGCCTCATGAGTCTTCTGGGCTATCTGCAGCTTCATCCTCTGCACCCCCTCAGGTAACACCCCTGATACTCCGTTTATCTATATCATTGCTGTAACCTCTAATGGAAAAGATAAAATTATCTGAATGTCATCAATAACCTTACATAAAACATAAGTACTTAGGATGACATAATCCCAAACCTAGATGGTGTTCTTGGCTCGGTTACACTTGTAGACTGAGGAATGAGATTTCCCTGACTGTCTGTTTTCTCTACGTGTTGTGTTTCTTGTCATCTAATGACAAATCATCATTTTCCAAACCTGATTTTTCTTCATGTGCACATGCTATTCCCAATTATGCTGTAAATACTGCAGCTTTACAATTATTTTCTACATGACTAAACACCTTAAATGGATTTAAATCCCTTTCATTTGTGCTTTTCTTCTGTAAGCAATATATTCATGACTGGATAAGCTTGAGAACAATGCTGAAATATGCTAATGTATCACACAGCTTGCACAGAAGGAATCCAATGAATTTAATTTCATATAGAGCATCGTTTTCCCATTAGAGGACTTAAAAACAAGTAGTATTATATATACAGTAAATTGTTGTATAACTGTGTCATTATATATTTTGTGCATAGGCTGTAGTAAAAGTTAGATGATAATATTTTCAATCGAAGAGATGAAGATCACAATATCCTCAAAATACAAGTAATTTGCCCTGTTTTATTATGCTGTCACTTCTGATTAAAGGGGACACATCAAGGTCACGTCTCCTTTTACAAGGTTACATCCCCATTGGGAATTAAATAAATATTTCAGGAATAGTCTACCCTCTTAAAATGTTAATGAAAACTGCTGGGCACCAATGATAAGCCTGTGCCAGGTTCCCCCACTATAGCATATTCTTAATTATGCCTTCTTGTATGTAGAACAGTTACTGTACCTTATAGGCCCCTGTAGGCTCCTGGCCTGGATATGACTGAGCCCCTCCAGTCAAACCTCTGCTTATAGCCTCAAAAACACTTACACTACAAGCCTCTCCATGTACGGCACCTTCTCCGGCAATAATTTAGAATATTTTATATGTTATGTTCCCCAGCAGAAGAGATTTCTTCAAGGTTTGTTCCGATGCTTTATTATTCAACCAAATGATAAAGTGTTTGTTCCCCATCATAACCTAGGATTAACAGACCTACCATAAAACAACACATAAGAAAGCTTCAATTTGTTATTATTCGCATCTTTATGTGGACAAATAAATTATATTGTTTCAGCAAAGGGAGGGATTAGGAATTCTATAAGATGCCCCCTTAATAGCTTCACTCCCAATGGCATTGCAAATTGCTCCACCCTCTGCCATAACTTGAAACTGTATTGGCACACAGAGAATGTCGAGGAACCAACCCGGTAGCATGTATATAAGCGAGAAACCCGGACGTAAGATTCGTGATCGAGATAAAAGAGCAACACAGATTAGATTTTATATTTAATTGCCTTAAGGGCACACTAGACAATACAGTACACACAATAGATATATACAGTAATCAGAGCACAAATTACATGGGTAGCACTACAAGTCTAAGCAGTTCGGCTAGTTAGTTACCTTTGTGTGTGTGTGCGTGGCCTAATGGGGATGGATAGTCCACACTTTTAGATCCTCCCTGCGCTTGGTTGATGTTAGTTTCCCCCAGGACAAAGATAAAGGCCCCTTCAGCGGTGCCTGATTAGATCAGGTGTGGACACACCTCTGTCCACCCTAAGGAGGGGTCAATGGTCAATCCTACCTGGTATTACATCCAGAGCCCTGGAGAAGCCACAGCTACCCCAGGGGAAGTCCTGGGATCATGGTTCTGGTATCATTGGATCCGGGTGAATCCCAGGATTCCATTGATACCAAACCTGACCCATTTGCTATGGTCCTATCCAGAGATATTGACATCTCTGGATCTGAGTATCCTAGAGCCATGAACAATGGGTTGTTATGATTTACTGAGAATAAGAAATCCAAAAATGTATTTGGTGTTCTGGTGAGACGGACCATAACTTCATAACTGTCTCTATTCAACCTGGTGATTTGAGCGTTTTAATGGCTCTTTGTCTGTATAGAGTGGGGGGTGCCTGGAGTCGGTTTGTCTGCTTAGGTCTTTGAAGCATGGCCACATGCTGGTTCTGTCAACAGTCTGGTTCGATTAGGTTAATTTATGGTGGTGAATTACCAGCAGGCCTCCCCTCCCCCTGGTCACCCTGGTCACATCATCACACCATCTTATTATTGAACCTTAGGTCCTCTAAAGGGGGAGATTTGCTTTCACACACATTTGATAAAACTGTTCTAGTTGCCCATGGCAACCAATGAAATCCCTGCTTTCTTTTTCCCTACATCTGTTTATAAAATGAAAGCTGAGCTCTGATTGGTTGCCATGGGCAACTAGAACAGGCTGCTCTCACACACGTCTGATAACACTACTCCAAGTGCTTTTTGCCCATGCTTCCCTTGTGCCTGTTAATTAATACTAAATTGTGAAAGGATATATCCAATTATTTGTTTTTATGATAATTTGTTAAAGGACATCTACCACCTAGATGAAAGACTGTATGCAAATGAGCCTGAGGGGGTCCAGGTTCCATTAAAACCTATGGAGCCTGGAGCCCCTCAGGTTCATTTGTATACAGTTTTTTATTCTGGTGGTATATGCCCTTTAAGGACATTCCTCCAGGATATGTCTTGTTATTGGTTGTATTGCCTATTCTTGCTGGTTTTAATTTGTAGATTTGGTTGTGCTCTTGTTGCAGAGCAACACCTTTTCTCACTTATAATTGTGATTATTGTATTAGTTCATCGACATTAACAGTACTTCTTCTGATGCACCGCCTTTGTACGTCGGTGTGTCAGAAGAAGATTGACGGTGGTAGGGCTTGCCTCTCCTCCACGCACTAACACCTTGGGATTGGAAAAAATCAGTTCCAGGGTGTTATACCTTTACATGCCATTAACTTAATGATATTTATTACTTGTCTATTCCCCGGACGATCCCCCTGGTATTTGATCAATCCCAGCGGCAGCCCCGAATCCTGGACCAAATTTGGCCCAAGGCTCGACTGGGTCCTCTCGTTCCCCTGGTTTTGCTCAGACATTGTTGCTGCAATCACAGTCAGTGCCATGACAGTTTGAGAATGAATCAATGTTATTTTTACAAGCTACTGCAATCAGGTTTTATAATGGCGACACTTTGGGGCTATACTCAACAGAATGTAAAAAGAGCGTAAACAGACTTAACAGCAATAATCAAACTCAGTCCAGATATTTTGCCTGGAAAATGAAACTTTTTCATCTCCCCAAAACACATTTCACACTTGCATTGCAGCCTGGGGTTTAAAATGACAGCTACCACATCGTGTTCAGTTATTTCTCATTAACAACACCAGGTGGTGTGTATGATGGTTAGACAGTGGCTGGGTATCAATCTTCATTATCAGTAAGAATCCCGAACACCACTGGCCACTTTGAAAGAAAAAGCGGCTGTTCTTCCGCATCGATTGTTTCTCTTCTGTTCACCTTTACCATGTATCTCTAAAGAAGCACGTGCAGTCATCATTGACTGACACACTGGCCTACAGGGAGAGTAGTGCGCAGCTAAAAGGATTGCTACTCAGACTTAAACAGGTTAAAATCCGCTAGCAATCCAAGGAATTCCGAGAGCGACGGTCCAATTGCTTTGCCAAAAGGACACAGGCCGTACACCAAGAAGGACAGCAGCACAGGACTGTCTCCTTAAAAGTGATTCGACATTCGGATCGGCCGCTGTCCAGACATGCCAGAGACCTTCGCTCAGGGATGCAAAGCAGGAAGTGCGGAAGTGCATCTCGCAACGCACACCGTGAGTGGGAACATGTGGCAAGCCCTGGTGTCAGAAGGGCAGTCACAGAGAGTCACTTCTCTCCAGAAAAACATCAGGATAGATGATATTCTGCAAAACAGTCCAGGGAGTGACTGCTGAGTGAACGGGGTCAAGTCAATTTCTATGATGAATCCCCGTTTACCCGATGGTTTGGAACATCTGGCAAAACAGCTTGGTTGGAGAAGACAAGGAGTGACCACCAGTTTCTTGTTCATGCAAATGATAAGCATCCTGCACCATTCATATGTGGTGGTTGTCTCTCTCAGCCAAGGAATCGGGCGCCTATCAACAGTCTTGCCTAAAAACACATCCATGAATAAAGAATGGTACAACCACAGAATGGCCTCCCAAGAGCAACTTCCCTCACACTTACCCCTCCACCCCCAAGCAGGTTTGGTTGACTACACAATCCCTTTACTTCCACGCATGCTGGACGCAGCTTGCCATTAAAAACAAAGGTGATAATAAAGCTCGGCCTCCCCATGAAGAATTCTTGTTATGGGTGTCAATCATCAAGGCAAGGGGGACAACAAAAACAAACGAAGCTTTGTTACTCATAATGATTGATTGCATTGATTCCTGTATGTGATAAAAACATCGTGACAAACACACAAAACACCAGAGGGAAACAGATCATTTGACAACATAAGGGGAAATGTCGATATCTCAAAAGAGGCCAGACCTCAAATAAGAAGTTATGAGACAGAGCTCAGACGGATGAAAAGATCAGACCCAAAAAAGGAAAGGGAGTCAGCAGATAAGCCAAGATAAATTTGTTGTAAAAGGGGCGGAGGAGAAAAGGTAGAAATCTAAATAAAGAAGTGAAGAAGTAGGTAGGCGTATTAATAGTAAGAAACCAAGAGGTTTGAATATTTCTTTTATCAGCTTCTCTCCTGCATAAACCTCATTGTATCACAGTTACCCAAAAAAAATAACATTTTATGCCGTAAAACTGATCTGCGCAAAGCTCTTGAATGGCGCTGATTCATTTCTGCCCGGCTGTACCCAGATAGCAAGTTGTGAATCACACACCTATATGGATATCGCGTAACACCTCAGGAGAACATTGGGCATAGCTGTGTCAGAAGACATTCCCCCCATCCTCTTAATTTTTTGGAAAGGGTCTTTTTTGCCTAAATGAAGTGCTTATTATTACCAAGAAATCTAAAGGTTTCTAAGTTTGTTAAAGGGTAAATGACTCACCCCCACCACCCCCTTTACGAAGTCTATTTTAACATAGGTTAAGGTGTTTACGTTTTCTATAAGCGGGGTTAACTATGGCAATTTTACTATTATTTCAGCGACATTACTTAGGTCACTTAAAGTGTTTTCCACCCATTACCGTAAATTAAGTGTTATTTTCACTTTATCAGAAAAAAAGTCAGTTACAATTTTAAATATGCTTTCCGTATCAAATTTTACAGTTTTCTAGACCTTTGCCATTTTTGTCAATCTCTATGTAAATGCTTCATGTATACTACTAGTGGTAGACAGAAATCTGTCCTGGTCACACACAGGTCTTACGGCTCGTAATCACACAGCGCTCTGATTACTCTCTCTGCCAGATGTAACAAACCTGTCCTCCTGTGTGACCATGTCAGATTTCTGTCCACTAGTCAGTCGAAACATTCGAACTTTCCATAGAGAATGAACAAGCAAAGTGTTTAGAAAACTGTAGATAAAATGATACAGACAGCAATTGAACATTGTCATCAAACACAACAATAACAAATATTTTGCTAAACAACTGGGACAACCCCTTTAAATCAATTTTACAACTCAACATGAAGTACAATGTTCAACAGTAAATAATATTGTTAAAGTGCTCGTAAGTTAAAGCCAATCATGAACACAAATCACATTCTACAAAGAGTCTTAGTGAGTTAAGTTGGTAAAATACCTACCCAAATAAGAAACTTTCACAGTATCTCAGGGCAACTTTTATTTTTTTTTTAACCACCTGTGGCCATGAGCACTTCATTTCCGCCAGAGGACACCCCTAATGATCGCTGTATTTCTTTACCCTAATGTATCTAGATATTAAAGAGTGGGGCTCTAAATAGTTATTTTATTCTTTTTATGTAGGACACTATTTATCAATTATTGGGGCTGCTGTCTAAAAATCTCCATACTGAAACGTGGGACATTTGATAGGATAGAACTTGAGGACTTCAGCATACTGTGCTAGAAGTTATAGGTGTTTATGTCCACTATTTCGGAATATATCGAACGCTCCTCTGGAGCCTAGACTGTTTAGTCACTTATTTGGTTAGAAATGTACCATGACTTATTGTCTACATACGTTTTTGGTTAACACAGGTATATAGTTTATGTTACGGAAGCCTAGCTCCGTCAAAATTATAAGCAATGGTTAAACCATCTTGCGTCGCTACTTTCAACAACCTGAAATAAAGGGGAACTCTTGACTAATGATATCGAATCACCTGCTCCATAGAATAATCTTATCTAATAGGATAGAGTGATCTGTAATCAGAATGGTGTGGGGTACTGAAATCAGGCTAATCAAATATAAAAGGAAAACCTTTTCACCATTGGAAGAAAATTGGCTAGCAAGCCCGACCCACACTCAATCTCAGTTATGCACCTATCACAAAGTGGTGGCGAACCTATGCACGCCCGTGCCCAGAGGTGGAACATCAACAGCCCTTTTTGTCAGTGCGGGCAACTCCCGTGCATCAAAGCACTGCACACACGATCTTTGTTTGAATCTTGGGGCAACTTAAAAAGTGCTCGCATAGCTCTGAGCGCAGTATATCCTCCCCACAGCAAAAGCAAGCCCTCATGGCGTTTGGACTGCGGAAAGAGTGAGAAGGGTGTCTGCAATCCAGCACGGAAGAAATTACTACTCACATAATAGCTTCTGGGAGGCATGCATGAATGAATATTTGCGGATATGGACCCACACCTTCTTTTATCCTAGTATGCAGTAGAGATCCCTGGATGAAAGCTAGGCACTAATGCTGGTCTATGGGCAATAACATATCTTTTTCAATGTATTGGTGGCCTCAGGGAGCCGATACAAATTGAAAGATGTGTAACGACAGGTAGCAAATAAGTTACTGCTTAAAATTCAACTAGTTCACTCGGTTAAATAATCCACTGGATTCCTGGTTGTAGTTTTTGTGGGGCACTCGGGTACGAAATTGACAAGTTTCTAAAATGCATTTGGGACGACATACGACTATATCTTATTCTGCGTAGTAAACCTTCTAAAAAAAAATCCGGACCCCGAAACTGTCTTTCGTAGCCCAAAGTCATCTGTGGTTAGGATCACAGTAGTACCCCGGTAACCCCCTTCCACCCTCTTCAGCTTAGCCTTAAAACGACCATCTTGAATTTGATGTCAGTAATTAAATTTCTACAGGCAATATCGCGGTTTCCTAAAATGGTTGAACAATTAAAGAACACAGTCCTCTCCGAGGTATGATGAATTGGCGCCATTTTTAAGAAGATGGTTCTAATCCTAATAAATTTGTGTTTTTTTTTTTTTTAATCAATATCTTTACTTGAGGAAGTTTCCTAATAGTTCTTTCTTTAATTTTACTTCTAAATACGTTCAACTTTGAAATTATGTTTATCAGTTTAAGTATTTTAAAATGTGCAGTATCTTTTATGTATTTGTTTTATAATTGTGAATTAACGTATTTTTTGGATCAATGCTATCCTGGATTATAAGAAACCAATTCCATTAAAATCAGTTTGGGCCTAATCCTAGGTAAGAACTTTTTCTCTTTTTCCTCAGTGAACCTTGCTACAGTTCTGTCATTTAAACTTTACATGCTCCTTGTATGTAGTCTGAACCCACATGGGAAATCTTTTGAAAAAAAAAAAAATCATCCCTATTTCAGTGTGATTGATTGAAATACCCATATTTTTATGTGATATTTTGGGGCCTGGCTCTTTAGCAGTTTTACAACGCCCTCAATGTTAATCATTACCAATCTAATATTTTACTATTATAATCAGCTGAAGATTCTTTATTTTTTTCCTTCTTCTTTGTAGAGCTCACCTTAAAAAGAATTTACTTAAATGTTGCCATTTTCTCATTTCTTTTGTTCTATTATATATATTTATTAATCTGTGTAATATAGAAATATCAGTTTTGCTTGGTTTTCCAGTAATGACAAGCTCAGAATAGTTTCCCTAATACGGCACTTGTTTACTCCCTACGTTCCTAGTCTTTTAAGATTTTATCCAACTATAGCATACGTAACATAAATACACAATGCCCAGACCCCTGTTAATCCAAATTAATACCTGTTTTTAACATGCTTATGAAGACAAAGAGCGAGAAAAACTCATGGAAGAAAGTGAGGTGTATCCTTATCGCCACGTGACAAGACTCATGGAGCGTTGCTGGATACAGGTAGGCGTATGATCCCTTAACTTGAACTTTGATCATTTACGCCACTATTGTATATATTGTCCTTGGGGAAATTGGGCAGATTTGATCGATTATTACAAGGCTTTCTATGGCGGCAGAGCCCATTTATTGAACAGCAAAAAATGCATTATTGGGGTATATTATCAATCTCTTTTCCAAGTTTGTCACTGTTTTAAATGCATTAAAACCATGTTACAAGGGGTTTTAGACTGTTTGTAGAACCTGTACACTAATAAGATAGGTGTGTAGCTTAGAAAAAGGGTCATGTTACAAAAATGCTAATGTATCAAGTCAAATCATTTTGAAGCTGCTTCAAAATAGCAGTTAAATTACGCTAGAATGCAATTCACACCAGCAGAGAGGATCCCTAAAACCCTAGATCCAAAACGAGCAAACATGTTTGCATTGTTACCAGCATCTAGGTCTTAAAGATCTGCGCTTGGAAGAGCTCCGCTGCGTCTTCGGAAAATTCAAACACATTGGGCTCATTTACTAAGGCCCCTCGGACAGCACAATAGTGGAAACCCCCCCATCTCGGCGATTCCGTTTTTCGCGCTGGCTTTCGAGCGACACAATGGGAGGGGGAGGCAACGGAATATCGATGGATTCGGACAAAAGTGGGATTTAACTTAAAAACGGTGGCGCAAGAATGCACTTATCGGTCGGGAAGAAGTGAACTCGAATGACTTGATCGGGGAAGCGAAACACGCAGGCTATTGGGGGTTGCACGATTTCATGAATGGCGGCAGGGTTCAGCCTCGTCGGACAGTCGTTAAAGTCAATGTGCTCCATGTGGGATATGTGCCTAAAGGTGCCAAAGCTAGTAGAAATATGGAAATACGCTGATTTTCAGCTAGCATTTGACACTTTAATAAATCTGTTGCCAGTGTAAGACTGTCTTTGACGTACTAAATCTGCACCCAATGATTGTCTACAAGATTTTACATTTCTAGAGTACTCTTTATAGCGGTGTTTTTTTTTTACATCAATTGCATAAACACCTGTTTTTCCAACTGTTCTTTTATTTTAGAGACTGCAGGACAGATGGGAGAAGTAGATGGGAAAAGGATGGGTGCACAGTTAGTCTATTGGTAAGAGACTAATTGAGTTTTATGACAAATCCAGCATTGAGGTCTCTAAATGGAGATGTCTCACATTCTGTTCTGCCCACGTTATTGAATTCCCATTAAGAACTTTCAGTGGCCGTAAAGCAATCTATCAGAGTGTAATGAGGTGAAATGAGCATTTTTTTTGCAGGTAAAGAATCGCTCTGATCATCTGCCATGTCCTTATAAGCCAGGCAATTACTTGTGAGGCAATATCAAAATGCTTAAGGTCTTTTAAAGGCAAACAGTATGCGGTACACCTCAGACCGTGGGAAAAAGGGTCAACAGATAAGATTGAAATTGTTTGAAATAATGAGTTTGCCGTTATCGGCCGTCACAGCAGTAACAGCGGGCTTGACATCACAGCAAGACTTGGTTATTAGCAATTTACAGAAATTTACCTAAAACCTTGTGAGGCCTAGGTGAGATGGCTGCCATCTTCTAAATTGTCCTTCAATTTTTTTCACATGCAAATGTTTCACATTGATGACCAACAACTGAAGAAAATCCAACCATTTTACATGGACAAAACACTAAAATTTAGATGATCAAGTAGCAAACAGCCCAGGTTTGCCCCAGTGTACGGCCAGCCCCCAGTTTGCCCCCAGTCGGCAAACCCCAGTTCGCCCCAGTGTCCGGCCAGCCCACAGTGTGCCCCCAGTGTAGGCCAGCCCCCAGTTTGCCCCCAGTGTACGGCCAGCCCCAGTTTGCCCCCAGTGTACGGCCAGCCCAAATACAGCGAGCTAAGTTTGAGCCAGTCTGTGTGTTGACATTTTCTGTAGCCCTTCTCGAGCAAACAATGGGAATATTTTTGAATCGCTCCTGCCAGATAGATGATTCCAGAATTATGCCCCTGACCGTAGAGAACCATATAGGTAGTAAAAAATTTAATTGGATTATTGGAGTAATGCCTATAAAGGCATGTAAAAGTTTGAGGCCAGTAAAGGGCCCTCTTAAAAAAAAAAAAACAAAAAAAAAAAAACCCTGCTCATGCATTAACTGTGCTCTCCAAGGATATCATTACACACATTATACCATGCTGGTGAATGAACCTCTTCTGTGTGCTGCTGTAGTGGTGACCACAGTATCAAATTCTAAAGTTTTGGGCCATGCAAATTTTTCGGGTCCTAAAACATAAACTCCGGGTGATCAGTCCCCTGCCAATAAACAGTCTTTAAAAAATTTAACAGCACCACCTCAGTGTAATGCTGGTGTCATTTGCTTGGGCCGAGAGCACGCAGGAATTTAAGTTTCCTGGCAGCATTTAATGGGTTGACAACTTTTATTGGTACCAGCACAACAAGGGTGTTACTGTTGGGGGCTCCGGAACCCAACAGAATTCAAATTTCTGTTTTGGCCAAGCCTGAACTTCTCTGCGTCCCGCAACTCATCCCGTTACTAACTCGCAAAGATCAATTTTCACGTCCAAAATTGCTGTCATAGAGGGAATGAAAAAAATGTGTTGGAAATGATTTTTTTGCTTATGCATATCACAGAAATTTGATGAATAGACACAGAACATAAAATAATTCAAAGAGTTGTGTTATCATCCGGTCATTTATTGCTGTAGGTTATCCACACCATTTTTTTCGTGATTTCTCATTTTACCTGGACCAAACAGAAGTTAAACGAGCTGCCATAAAAGCCTCACTTTAGCTTTAGGAGCAAAAAAGATACTCTCACAAGATAACACCATTATAACTTGACATCTAGTAGTTGGTGATGTGACAGGATTTTACTCTGGGTCCAGGAGCTTTGAGTTATGCCTCATATTATAACTGATAACAAAGAAATGAGGACATTTTTCCAAAAATATATTTTTTATAATGAGAAAGATGTTAACTGTGGTTGTAATTGATACACTGTGAATCAACCTTAATTTCTTTGTCTACAGAATTTTATAAAACGCGAATTGAACAAAGGAAGAAAGTATATTCGGTATATTCACAAAACTATGACCTGCACATGAAAGCACAAAATGTACACGGTAATGAACAATATAATAACATCTTATGTATATAAACCTGTACATGCGCAGATCATGGTATAATAACACTAAACAATAAGAATGTGCAGAGTACAACCTGGTAGTGAAGAAGAAGGGAATGAGGCCCTCCTCAAAAGCTTACCAACTTATAAGAATTAAGTTCTTACCTGGCGATCATATTAGAGAAAAATGTAAATCACTTGATTTGTTCTAGAAATAATGTATCATACATTGAAGGATTTGTGGTATAACTTGAACAGTGTTTTACAAAATAATCAAAAGAATTCAACAGAATACCTTTATTTTGATAAAGAGACAGCATTTAAAGTAGTATAATACATTTCTGAAGGTTACAACGGTCACCAATCAGATAGGCAGTGTCCACAGGTCTTTCTCTGTGAATGACTTCGGCTACATCTGATGTTCAAGGACATCACTAGTTCTCTCCATGCTCTGGTTGTGATTTTGGACCCACTTTTCCCTAGTTTGGTCGTTTTTGAAGCAAGATTTGATAGAACCATGGTATTCACTCTGACATGTAGCTGTATGAAAACATTGGTGGAGGGAAGTGTCAGTGGTTTTGGGGAATCTTTTCTCAACAATCAAAGCATTTGGGTTCAGTCTTCCGGATTTGGTGGAATGTTCTGTATCAACCAAAATAATTAAAAGGCTTCATCCACTAAAAATGAACTTGGACCATCTCTCTGGTCCACACCCACTCTCAGCAAAAGTAGGTCTACCCTTTGATCATTTGCTAGGTTGTCACTGCAGAGTTGGGCTTTCAGTCCAAATGCTAATATGGATGAGGAACATCCTTACCTGGTTCAGTGCAGTACTGCAGCAATTCCAACGCAGTGGTGAAACGATTACCCATGGAAAATTTTCCACATTATACTGTCCCTCGTGGCA
This sequence comes from Engystomops pustulosus, assembly GCA_019512145.1. Taxonomy (NCBI): domain Eukaryota; kingdom Metazoa; phylum Chordata; class Amphibia; order Anura; family Leptodactylidae; genus Engystomops; species Engystomops pustulosus. The sequence goes on from CM033644.1 coordinate 122,661,300, forward strand.
TTTGTCTTCCCAGTGACCAGCCTTATGCGGGACATGAAGAGTTGTAGTTTGGAAATGGCAGTATCTAGAAATCTAAGATTGGAATGACCAATTCTATTGTCTAGGGCTGATAGGTCATTCCTAGGGACAAAAAAAAAAACCCAATGTCAGAGGGTTTCAGTTCAGTTGGAACGGCACACCATTTTTGCACGTATAAGTGAAAACCTTGAATTAGGGTTCAGTTTAAAGAGTTTTGTCAGATGATTGAGGAACTTATCCCAGGTGCCAGAATACACACCAGAATTGCAGGTATCTGAAAGGTGTCTCTAAATTCTTATTTTGATCAAGGTCTTTTTCAATTATCCATTACATTTTTCTTATTTGATCTCCAGGTATATATAAACGCAATGAGACACAGCAAATCAGGTTCGGCATGCTCTGTAAGCAGATGCAGTGTCACAGTGCGGGATTTCAGAAACATGTTGGTATGCATCCCATAAGCCGTCCAAGCTAAATAAAACTGGGCTTTTTCCTGCTATAGTGAATTGCTTATTTCCTATTATGTGCCCCATGTAGAGCTGCCTATCACCCTTCTACTGTCATGATGAGTTACTGGAATGGTCGATCGACCACTAGAGAATTTCTAAGCTACCCAAGCAGACAGAATGGCAGCGCCAAAGAGTAATCTCATATGACGTATCCGAATTCATCGAGGAAAAGTAAGCCACTTACTCTGCTTTATACTTGTGTGTTTGGATTATTATGATATATAATTGCAAGATATTAGGATTTTATAAAAAGTTACATCTCAATTTTTTCTGTGAAACATGCTGTACATTGTATACATATTATTTTTACTAAGCATTACCATAGCCCACCAAAAATAAAATCAAATAATAATATTTGCTTTATTTACAATGATAAGTGGCTTTCACTGCAATGGTACCAGATGCTTTCTTCTGGTATGCTTGCTAATGCTTTGGTGGCTTCTCATTTCAAAAAGTATCAGAAAAGCACTTAGACATAAGGCTGTTGTTACCAAAGGATTCAGGGACGTACTATGTGTGGTGCACGTGCAAAATCTTTCACCTGGTTGTTCAGCACTAGTGTTGGAGACGAAGTATTCTTGACAGTGGAAAGAAACCATCAGGTAACCCATCGATCAACCATTCCACAACAAATGCACTCTAACCTATGGCCGTCGGAAAAGTTACAGAGATCTGGAATGGAGCCGCATTTCGATTTAAGGTCATTTACAATGGCTATTTGTAATTTACGCTGCTTTACTAATAACAATTGCATCAGTATTACCTAGACGCATATTTCGCTGAACTGTGCATCAGTTGTGCAGTTTTCTAAAGGTCGTTGTAAAATCTTGGTTATGGAAAGAAGCTAAGAACGGATGACCATCCCCATCATTGTTCTAACTGTCATAGGGGTGTGGTGGAAAAGGACAGAAGCACAGATATAATTTCTAATTTTTGAGATTATTTACAATTGTTTTTTTTTTTTTTATATTACTTTGGTAATTGTTGGGGCTCTCAGGGAGAGATAATGTAATATTTGTAGTGTAGAAAGTAGACTAGCTGACTTAAACACCGGAGGTGTATGTTTAGACTATGATATGGGTAAGGTCATCTATAGTGCGGTTTGAAGGTCATCTATAGTACGGTGTTCTCTGATCCAATCAGTAAGCCATTTTGTCAGTGAGACACTGCAGCAATAAAATAGACAATGCAAGAAGTATGCTCCATTACGTGAAGTGGCAAAACCCCGCAACTACAGTTCCAAGCTCCAATCCAAGTCATACATTAAAAACATTAAAAGAGTAATACAGGTGGTACCCTACTTAAGGACACCCGACTACAGACGATCATAGTTACAGACGGACCCCATAGCCCACTTTTTTTTTTTTGACTCTGGGGAAGCTCTATGGAGCTTTATATAGTCGAGCTGCAATCTCAGCCTAAAAGTGTTGTAATGAAGCTTTATGATAAGTTTGGTCCAATTACAGCAAAAAATTTGAAAACTCCAATTGTACTAGGGCAAAAAAGTAATTTGTTCTGGAACTACAATTATAATTATACAGTTCGACTTACATTACAAATTCAACTTAAGAAAAACTGCGGACACATATCTTGTAAGTAACCGGGCGGAGGAATTACCAAATGCCTACAAAAAAGATCTTGATATTACTACTATCATTTTATTGCGCATACAGCTGATAAACGTAAAGAAGTATAACTAGTTTACTTAGTACCACATTACAATTTAGATGAGCGTTGTGTGCTGTGAGTGCAGCTGCCAGCCACGGCTTTCCCTATGTTTGTGATATGAATCAAGTGTATATTCGCTTCTCCAGCTCAGTGATTCCCCGTCCCATTGCACCCACTTTTGGCCAAGGCGCTCTGAAGAATTTCACATATGTAGTTGTCTATTCTGCAAAAACCATCTGTTCTTTTAGAGATCTCTACAGTGTCCTACAATTTATACATCAAAATACATCAATTGGATGAAAAAGACATTTATTGCCAATGCATTATGACTGTTAGGAAAACCTCAATATTTGACTTTCCTCCCCCAGTTGGCTTATGAGGGATTATGAAGATGCAAATGATTGAAGTCCAACATGTCTGCGTAAAAAAGTATTATCAACAACATCCAAATAGGACATTGCACCTTTTTTATTCGCAGGTGTGGGAGGAATGGTAATACTTACTTGCGAAAACTGCCGGAGCCAGTACGAAAACTATTATGACTACAGGAAATTCAGCAAACAATAGGGAAACTCATGCTTGGACTCAACATTGTCATTGTGTAGCATTGACCGCCTGCTTAAATTTAGTTTGAATTGTAAATTCTATGACTACCCCTGTTGTCTTGTGTGTATATATACAGTATTTTGGCCAAAATATAGAGCCCATAGTACATGATGTATAGAGGTCGCACTATATTCTTCCACAAGGTAATCATTCTCTATTACCATTTGGGGGTATTTTTACGCCGAGAAGGAGGATAGAATTTCAGTAATACAAATATTTAACTCGTAGCCGATCTCATGTTAATAGACGATTTATACAAGAAACATATCTGTCAGATCTTCTGTGCTGAAAAAGCAAATTGTGGCGAAAAGAATATTACGTATGTAGCTAAACGGGGGTACACAACGGTCGCCAAGTGTACTTTTAAGCCATGGCAATTATTTTTGGGGGTAATGGCGCCTGCGTGTGGTCTATGATGCATGGAGATGCGTTAATGGAACCTTGCTGATGTTAGCAAAAGTGTATGTTAAAACTTCTGTTGAACCCTAGCGCTCTGTCTTCGCCGTAGCTGTAGGGCTATGTCCCGCAATAGCGCTCAGCGCAGTACAGCTTATGCAGCAGAGACGATCCGGTCAGGACGCTGCCATGCAGCCGAACCGGCATGTAGCCGCGGGATTTCAAGGTAATTACGTTGACATCCCCGAGCTAACACAACCGCGGTCGGAGGGTTCCGATCGCGGGTTGTTAACCGGTCAAATGCCGCGGTCAACGCAACCGCGGCATTTAACATGCCTTCTGGGTGGTCTTACCCCAACAGATCGCCCCCTCGCCCGTTTCGGGGGGGGGGCGCGATCGCTTTTTGCCTCTGTCCACGGACCCCAGCGAAGCCTGGGGGATTCCTTTTAAATGGCTCGTGTGTCAGCTATGCATCTGCCATAGGCTGGCATGCATACCCGACATACATTAGTATTAGTATAGATGATTGATGGTTCATATCCCATGGTGGATCATGTAAAAAAAAAAGTTTGTCAATAAAAATACTTATAAATCACCTAAAATGCCCATAAGCCCCAAAACATATAAGAGGACATTATAACGCTGGGACACAAAATGTCTAAATCTAACACAAAACCCCCAACTATAGTATCACGCGCGCCGTAACAATCCATAGAATAAACTAACATAATCATTGACACCCATATGATGAACCGCAAACACGTTAAAAAACCCTGCCAAAAAATTAGTGAATTTTACTATTATATCCCACTAAAAAGGCAAGATAAAAAGTGATCAACAAAACTCATGTTACTCCAGAATGATACCTCTTGCAGAAGAACACACATGGCCCCGCAAAAAAAACAAGCCATCAACCAGCTCTATGTAGCAAAAACGTAACAATTGTTAGCCACTTGGAAGACGGCGATGCAAAAAAACATGATAGATATTTTACCTCACATAGGGTTTTATTGGCAAATTTAGTAAAACCTAAGAAAAAATTAATTCCGTTGGTATCCCCCAGTAATGTTGCGACCCATAGAATAAAGATAACAGGATTATTAGGATACGGTGAAACCGAAAAAAAACAAGTACAAATCCAGTACAGAATTGATGCTTTTCTACTCATGACCTCAAAAAAAAGTTCAAATTTAACATAGGGATACCCAACCCCAAAATGGTAACACGGAAAATAGATCTCGTCCCGCAAAAAAAATGACCAGTCCCATGGCCCAAAATAAGGAAAAAGCGAAAATTTTTAGGCCTTAAAGGCGCACAGAAAAACTAAGAATCCTGGCAGCTGCCAGGGTGCTCTTCCCTTCTGGCGCCTCGCTTGCCCCCATAACACAAGTAACGGCACGTGTAGGGGGTATCTGAATACCCAGGAGAAATTGTATGTAGAACAAATTTTATGGTGAGTTTGTTCTCTTTTTATCTTTTGGAAATGTGGAAATTTTCGGGCTAAATGTAGGTATAAACTGACTAAATATTGTACATCTAAATTTCACCGACCATTGTGATTCAATTATAAGACCTCAGGGGTTTTAACATCTTTGTAAAGCTGTTGTTTCTGATAGTTTGAGGGTGCAGATTTGAAAGGGTTGGGTTATATACGGGGTTTTTGTGGTGCTAATATGAACATTTGATTTCTAAACAGTAGTATCCCCAAAAATATAAATTCTGAAATATGGAAAAGTCGTATATCGATTGTATGGCCGGTGACGTCAAATAAATTCATCCAAAACATTCAAAACTATTGAAAATGTAAAGTAGACAAACGGGAACTGTGTATTCTGCTAAAGTTAATTTAGGTGGTAAATCGATCTGCATGAAACGCGGTGATTTGAATTTCGAAAATGGCAAATTTTCTAAAAATTTCATCTTTTTTTCTTTTTGTAAATAACGCAAAAACTTATCAGCCAAAATGTACCACTAAATGGAAGTACTAACATGGGTGGAGGAAAAAAACTAATCTCAGAAATACTTTGCAGAAGTAAAAGTGTTCAAAAGTTGATAACCAAAAAAGAGACGCAGGTTAGAATCTAAAAAATGGGACTGAGCCTTAATCGGTAAAATGGCGGGCCTAAGGGGTGTTAACTTTAATGGGACAAACAAATGAGGACAGATAAGCAATCTCCTTATATGGGTTCTAGATACACTTTAAGGACTAGTAGATAGAAGCAACGCAGTGAATTATTGCCCCCATAGAAAAATGATGGATTTTGTGACTTTTATGTGTCTTTTGGTTTGTACAGGAGATGGAAGGCATCTCTCTATGATACAAATAATGGACCAAAGCGGTTGGAACCTGAGTTCTTCGGGTTGTGATTCTATTGGAAAGTAAAATTTCCCAGCTTTTTAGAGTATTGTATATTTTTGAGAGTTATGGTTAGGCCCCACTATTACTTCTAGTATAAACTCATGACAACAGAAATGTATTTGCATACTCAATGGGTTATATCAGCCAAGTGTGTTAGCACAAAAGCCATATCTTTCAAAGTCAATCTGCATGAGCCACGGGTTGTCTTGACGTCTGGATACTTTTATGCAATCATCATATTTTAGTGTTCTTTTTCATACCAATTATGATCCCTACTCCAATTACAAGTGGCAACATAATTAGAAATTTTTAAAGGTAAAACTTATAAGAGCTGGAATCTGGTCTTTATTAATTGGCTTTTTTTAGGCAAATCACTCTTTTTTTAATCTACTCTAGATTGTTGTTTTGAATCCATACTGAAATAGTTTAGTGGACCAAACTTCTCTCATGAACGAAAAAAGAGATTTGTTTGTCGAGGCCATGACGGGGCTCCCGGGGCTCTAGCCCCGGGGCCCCCACCATCTTGCCCCCCCAGGGGGCCCCCACCAGATGCCACCCCCTGCGCCTCCCCTCCTGAGCCGACATCTCCCTGAAGCCCGGCCGCATCCCCGGCACAGGAGACAGCCTCCCCACCCGCCCATCTGCTTGCATGTTCAAGCTTACCGCCCCACGCCAGCCCTCCGCCTATTCCCCTGCAAGATGTATGTTATACACAGTAGCCATGCACATACACAGAGTATATAACACAGCTTAGACTGCACATATACAGAGTATAACAACAGTAGTTGCCACCATATACAGTAGATATACACAATAGATGAACAATACAGAGTAAACGCGAAGTAGTGAACATATACGAGTATATACGCAAGTAGACTGCACTATACAGACACCAGGATATACATTGCCAGTAGAGGATATATAAGAGATATAAACGTAGATGCACATATACAGAGGATATACACAAGTAGATGCAACATATACAGAAGTAATCCGCCAAGTAGATGTACATATACAGAGTAAACGCAGAGTAGATGCACATATCAGAGTTATATATCACAGTAGATATACATTATACAGAGTATATACACAGTAGAGGCACATATACAGAGTATACTACACAGTAGAGGCAACATTATAGAAGAGTATATACACAGTAGATGCACCATATATGAAGAGAATATACACGCAAGTAGATGCACATCTTATACACAGTCTTATACTACAGCGTAGAAATGGCCACAAATACACAGTAAACGCAGTAGTATGCACCCCACATCCTGCGCAGTCGGGACGGACAGATTGCATGTACGGGCGCGGGGGGGGGATGGGGAAGGTATCCGCATGAATGCGGGCCAGGACTTTTGCTTGCGCACGCGGCGCGGGGGGGGCGGAGGGGTACGCGAACTGTCGTCTTGTACAGCGGAGCGCGGGGGCGGGGTGGTTCGCCATGTTAGGCAGGGGGCGGTTCGGGTGGGGGGGGCGTGCGTGAGGGTGGTGCTTTTTTTCGGTGCGGGGGGCGGACAGGTGTGGGAGTTAGTTGCGTGTTGCCTTGTTCGGCCGGGGGCACCGGGGGAGGGGAGGGAGCGGTGTTCAGCCAGGGTGTGCTGTTCGGGGCGGTGGGAGTGCGGAGGCGGGGGTGGCGCGGTACTAGCGGGCTGCTTGGATGGCCTGCTGCGTGTGGGCGGGTTGTGGAGGCGGTCAACTTTTCGGGGGCTGTGTCTCACGTTGCAGGGGAATAGCGAGGCTGGCGTGGGGCGGTAAGCTTGAAATATGCAAGGGCAGATGTCGGTGTGTGGGGAGGCTCTGTGTCCTTTCCGGCGGGTGTGCAGACCTGCGGGGATGCGGCGGGCTTCGGGAATGTCGGCTTCAGAGGGGAGGCGCAGGGAAGGTGTCATCTGGAGGGGGGCCCCCTGGGGGGGCCAAGATGGTGGGGCCCCGGGGCTCGAGCACGGGAAGCCCCGCCGTATATATGCCTGGCTCTTATTGTATAACATGTGAATGGTTAATACACATAAACATGTTCAATACAACTATAGAGCTCATCTACACATAATCTGTTATGAGTATCATTATATCGTATATCACATTAATATATAATAAGAGGTTTGTCAGTAAACAATAGATTGGCGCAGGTACTACTCCGTTTTTTATATTAGTTGACAATACTACATTGATATGAAAACATTAATCATGACTCTCAAGTGTCAGTATTTGTACTATAACACCAATTTGTCATTTAAATCAACAGGAAAAAAATGCTAAATTCTTATAACATGTGAATTCGATGAGATCAAGACGCTTCTTTGGTACAGTCTGTATTGGTGAGTTGTTGTTAAACACACCCACTCGCATCATAACTCGAATAGAGTCCAAGGGATTGTACGTAATATTTTGCATACATTTATTTCAAGAATACAGGATTATGACATTAAATACGATTCATGAAATTTGGACTGACACTTTCGTCAAGGCTTAAATGGTTTACATCACGTATTGACCACCTTTCCCTTCTCATGAGGAAGATTGAGTCGTCACGGCAACCAAGGAGGGCTTATCAAAAAATAACAAATGCCCTTTTCTTCACAGTCAGGTAGGCCCAGAGGAGCCTGCTATGGTCGGAAATGTGGAAATCTGAAATAAATAATTTGCCATTCTTAGAGCACTCTAGAACGATGTTGCCTCCATGTGAGGCCTTCGCATATAGTGACACAAGGGTGACACGTACCAATTTGGCCTTGCGGTTAGCGCGATTTTCTTCTTTGTGATTTGAGTTGGGACCCCTATTTACCATTTTCCCTGGATGCCATGATGTAGATCTTTTGTTGCAGTGAATTTTGTGCAGCCCATGCGTCTTACGTGTAGCAACCAACAATAGAAACCTAATGTATAGAGCAATCCAGAAAAGCGGAGTGTGCAAGCTTTCAAGCTTTAGGCAAGTGTGCATTGATCCTAAGTGGTGCATGCGTTTTTAAAGTGGGATTTAGGATTAAGGGATTAGGAGACTTTAGCAGGTAAAAGGCTGTAGCGTTTGTGTTACTTTCGTGAATTATTTTTTTTTCCGTATTCTATTGTATTCCATATAGTTCGTAGTCAATGGACTTCAGAAAGCTGACAAAAGCTATACAGTGGACGTCAATGTTGCCATGTATGCTTTCCTGTGAAGCAAACCATTCAAGGGGAATACTGCTGTGTGGGAATGTAGTGTGGAACTTTCTTCATCTTTGGAGCCCAGGTTCGTTATCTAAAATTAGCAACGTTTCAGTGCTGCAGGCAATTGGACAATTAGAGCAAAGTTTTCTGCAATATATTCTTCAATAATTTGCCAAGTGGAGGTGCGAGGGATTTAAGGATATCATGCCTCTGGGGTGTAGCAACAGCTTAGCAGCTAAGAGCAAGGGGGACTGTCTGCTCCACAGTAAGAAAGGGTAATGGAGCATGGGCAAGGTGAGACAGGTGTTGGTCCTGGAGATTTCCATTATTATGGGAATAGAGAGTGGCAATCTGTCACATACAACACTTTATTGCTATGAGTACCAAACAGTGTGCGTTTGCCCGGGGAGTGACTTAGGTTTGCGCCACAGGTTGCGGATAGGAGTGACAAATTACTTGGAGGGTGGTGAGGATGAGGAGGACCACGGGTCACTGGTCCACATTGGCCCCTAATGACAATAGTAAGCAGGTAGGTGAAAGGTCTTTGAAAAATTATTTAGGCCATAAGCTAAGGGCCCAGGTACCTCAAGCCTCTCAACGGTAGTTTATTCTCTGCAATACGGCCGACCAAGTGCCACACAAGAAAGACAGTGGGAGATTAGGGAAGTAAATTTTTTTTTTTTTTAAAAGTGAGCACTCAAAAGTGGTGATAAGAAATTGTATTGATTGCTGTAAGCAAGAGAAGGGCTTTGGGTTCATAGAGAACTGGGACTGAGACTTTGTTGTCATCTACAGGCTATACCGGTGGGGATGGGTGCACCTCAAGGGGAAGTGCAGCTGTTTTGGAGGAGGCTAGAAAGGTTGGAGGAGTGTTTAAAACTAGAGACTTGAGGAGAGAGGCAATTTGCACGTGTTGCAAGGCCAAAATGACAGTGTAAGATAGGGAAAACTGGGAAGAGTCCTGATACATGAGGGAAGGAAGGGCTTAGAATAAAATACGGTGAAAATGAACCAAAGGAGTAGGGATAGGGGGAAAAAACATTTTAGAGTGACTGTACACAGACAATTGCCAGAAGCCTGACACAAACAAAATGGAGGAGGAACTGAAATGATAATGGTGGAGGGAAATATGATATAGTGGTGTCAGGACCACATGCTGGGACAGTAGCTATGACTGGGCTGTTTTAGGGGTTATTAGTTCTTTTTAAGAAATGTCAATAAATGAAAAAGGGGGGAGGGGTTTATATGTGAAATCTTGCCTCATACCTGTCCTGCGAGATTACATTTGTATACTCTCGTAATACATATTCTAGGGTTGTTTAAGGTTCCAATGTAATGGCGGCAGCAGGGAAATGCTGATAAGTCACATAATGGATGGATGCTGCCTTCAATCATGGGTAGAAGTATAAACATTGGGGACTTCAATTACCCAAAATATTGTACTGGGGCAAAAGAAGAAACCTGCAGGTTCGAAAGGTGGCAGGTTTTTTGATCCACAACAATAGACAAGTACCTGTCATGAATAGTCCTGGAGCCAAACAAGAGGAGTGCACACTGCTGGATTTATCCTAACCAACAGACCGACGGCTATCAAAAATGACACATTGAGGGATTCCTGGTAGGAATAGTGATCATAAATACATAATATGATTTTTGTATTACGTTTACTACGAGTGTTAGGGAAGGGCAATTTCTGCAAATAATGGGAAAAACCTTATCGCTAAAACTGGGGCAAAACTTTCTCTTAGGACAAAAGCCTCACCCCAAAAAACGTGATTTTTCACAAAAATATTCTAAAAAAGGCCTGTGAGAAAAACCACATACCATATGAAAAAGCAGAAGAGGAACAAGTTAAAAGACAATCGCTAACGGGCCTACCCGTCCAACCGGAGGGGAATAAGCGAGAAAGATAAGGCCGTTTATTAAAGGTGTTAAAACAGCAATGGAGGTAGCAATGTGAGGCATTACAGGATTAAGCCAGAAAAATAAATCCTGGTTTAAAAAGTAGATAACAGGAAAAAAAAGCAAACATAACAAATAAAGCAAAACATAAGACTACGTGGAATATTCCCAGGAGAGAGCAAAATAATCCATATCATTAGGCCAGAGGCCTACACTCAGGGTGTACTGCATAAAACTCTGTCCATGATAGACAGACCGTTATCTTTGAAATATTTCAAGATTCCCAGATGGATGGTTATGTCCACAGGACCTGGGACATAGAACATCTGGTACCAAACATACAAAAAAGGATCACAAACGATCATGGAAACTACAATTGAGTTTAACTTCTGTTGTGGGGAAAATAATTTTAATCAGTTGTTAGAGATGCTATCAAGGAGTATGTACTCACTGTACATAAACTATATACCCCGGGCAATCAACATGGGTTTTATGAGAGATCGATTGGTCATTCAGGGATAATTGAGTTGTGATTTTGTATGAGGAAGAAGTAAGTTCCAGACTGGATCTGGGGACGTGAGGATGTCGTATTCTGGACTTTCAAGGCATTCCACACAGTGCCGCATTAAAGGTTGCGTACATAAAATGAGACTGTTGGGACAGGGGAGGGAAAAATGGTGTATTTTGTAAAAGTGTCTAAGTGATAGAAAACAGTAGGGGCGTCATTAAGGGCACATTCGCAGATTGGGTTGAATTTACCGTGTGGAAGTTGACAGGTGGGTCAGATCGGGTGCACTTCTTTGTGATTTATTTTTATTTTTGACCTTTGTTTCATGGGTTTAACACCCAGTGATGTGACAGCGCCAATATTTGCAGATGATACTAAGTAATTAATACTGATGGTCAATGTTGATGCGTTCTTTACAAAGATAGTTGTGATTTGTTGGAAGCTTGAGGAGTGGGCACAGGGGGAAAAATGGTTGATGACGGTTTAATGTAGATAAATGAAAGCTGCCACTTCGGGCATGGAAACAAAAAGTGTTATTATCTTCTAAACAGTCAATTATTGGTATTAAAACTATAGCTGAAATGACTGGGGGGGTATTATGGAATGGTAAACCGAATTTAGGACAGGCAGGTGGCTGCTGCGGTAAAGAAATAAAAATATGGGCAGTTACAAAGAGAGTGTAATTATATTCTTCATGATGTAAGGGACATAGTTTTGCCTTATACCCAATTTCACTGGGCAGACCATTCGTGGAATATTGTGTTACAGTTTGGGGGCACAGGTATAAAAAGGACCCATAGTTAGAAAAGCGAAATGGGTCCAGCACAGAAGAGAGCTACCTATAGATTTATTTTAATTGGTAATATGAGTGTGAGTTGTAGAATTATTGGTCAAGATAAACACATAAAATTTGCAATTATTCAGTTTAGAAAGAAAGACAACTGAAAGGAGACCTCATTACAATGACAACTAACACTGAAACACAGTGAGATGCTTTTTTTATACCTCGGCCTGTGGACAAGGACAAGCGGGGCCATTCTCTACACCTACAAGAGAGGCGATTCTATTATCAACATAGATATAGGTTCTGTACTGAAAAAAAATCCCATTGTTCTATGTAATCTATTTTATCATAATAAAATTAAAACAGTCTACTACAAACCCCCCCACTCACGTTCAAGACAGACCATACAAAGTCTATCAATCAATTCTGCAATATGTAGAGTCGAAAAAAAAATTCCCCAACAAATTGTGAAAAAGGGGTTCTTAGGATATGTGTTTTCTGACTACAAAAAAGAATTGTTTTTTAGATAAAAAGGTTCAAAAAGTTGCTACAAGCCCTGAATTATTACCCAAGGCAAATTAAGGATTAGGACAAAATCATAAAAAAAAAGCTAACCTACTTCACCTTACATTGGACTTAACCAACGCAATGCATGGCGGGCAGGTGCGTTCCCGCAATTTTGCTTGTAGTTACAACTTACATCAAGCTTCTGATTGCCGGCTTCCTGAACGGAGCCGGCGCCTGAAGCTGCGGATGTCGGCTGCAATACTTTAAGCTGAATCCGCCTAACACCCCGAGTTGGGAGATTTCTCTGATTGCTCGGTGTTAATTTAACCCCCTTAACATGCCGCGGGTCGCGGATGAACCGCGGCGTTGATAAAGGGCATTAACGTGACCATGGAATCAGCCGTCCACCGCCCGGCACTTACCGCAACGGGGGCTCCGCATATTGCTCCGTCGCTCCGGCAGCCGACTGACTCAGTTAGCCAGACCTCACAGGTTTTCTTTTAAACAGTGTTGTTTGTAATACATCTGTTTTCAACGCCAACCGTAAAAGTAAAATAAAGAAAGTAAAAACATTAAATAAAAAACTGACATTTAATAAAAAAATAGTAAAATAAAGTACATAAAGTCCCCTTATAAAACTCAACATGCACTCTGATGCAAATGTAATAAAGTAAAAAAACCACAAAATCACACAAAATTAACTCTCACCATATTGGGATATCGCAGCTCCCAACACAATCCATACAATTCACTCAAAAAATTATGGACCCGATTCGGGAATTATGCCGTAAACAACAAAACCGAAAAACACTTGCCAAAAATGTCCATTTTTCATAAAATCTGTTCTAAAAAGTGACACAAAAAAAAAGGTTATGAGCCGCAATTGTAACATTGAAAAGCGAATAAATCAAACACCTAAAATAAGCCCTAATAATTGCTCGTCAACCAAAAAATATTAAAAATTTACAGTCTCCGAAAGAGGGTGATAGCAAAAACATATTTGGAGATTCATCCTATATATTAGTTTTTTTCAGTAAAATGGAAAAATATATATTAAAACTGTTATAATATGAGGTTCACCATACCGTTAGTGATCTATGACATAAGCTCATATAGTTATTTTTAGTGTTTGGTGTACGGACACTCAAAAAAATTACAAGAAAAAAAAAAGGAAACCAAATCTCATCAATAAGTATATGACCCACTAAAATGAAATACTTTAAAGGCCATCTAATGTTGCCAAAAAAGCCCCTACATATACAATTTGCCAAAAAAATAAAAGATATAGATTGTATAAGCCAATTAAATGTGACAATGTGACATACCGTCTGAACTTGCACAGCTTCCATCGAATGCCTGGCGTGCATGTGACTCTACAGCGGTAAACACACATACTGGGGTATTGTTCTACGCGGAGGGATTGGGTTTGAGGTATCAAATTTTGTGGAGCGGTTTTGGGTAGTTATCCACTGGGTGGGGGGGAAGAATTTGGACATTATTGTTAAACACATTCATTTAGCCTAAAAACAAATTACTTTTCAAAATTGCATGCCGCATTGTATTTAACCCCTGCAAAACAATTTTTAAAAGAGTTAACAAAGTTCATAACAGTTGAGTTCGTACGTTTGTTGAAGAGCGTGTAGTCTATAATTTAGGGGGTTTTACTTTATTGATGCTCTCAAAAGTGATGAAAAACTGAGCAGGTCCCTCAAAGAAGATAGTGTTTTTTTATGAAAATGTTGGAAAATCGCACCCTAACGTTCAAGCACCATAACGATTCCCTTACAGGCAAATCAAGTAGCATGGCATTAAAAACCAGGTCCACATAAATAGACATTTGGTGAAGTGTTAGAGTTAAGTTTTGTTTTGCCGGGTATGACTATGGTGGCAAAACTAGTAGGGGGGAAATTTTTGAAGTCAAAAATTGAGGAATTTTTCAAATTTCACCAAATACTGATTTTCTAATAAATAAATGCAAAACATACCACCAAAATTTTCAACTAACATGAAGTACAAGTGCACGAGAAAAACATCTCAAAATTGCTGGATATGTTTAAGCGTTTCAAAGTTATAACCATTTATATGACACAGGGCAGATTTGAAAAATGTTCTTGCCAGGAAGGTGAAATGGCTCGATGTTAAAGGGTCTACTATCTCATCAGGGGGAAAAAATAAAAAAAAAATGTTAGTTATGTAATTGAAATGCAAATGCCTCTGACGAAAGTCCAACAGTAGCTCCTCTGTTAGGCATCGCTCACCTCTGCAAAGAAAAGCGATCAGGTTAGTCTGAGACTTCAATCCTATGCCTTACCTATTGCTTGTCGAAGATTCTAGAGCCTTTTATTGGCACCCACCTTCACTTGGCGTAGTCATGGCAACTAGAGATGGACGAAATTTTTGTCAAAACTTTGATTCGACCAAGTTCGCCAAATTCCGTCAAAATTTTGTTTTGGACGAAGGAAAATCATGTCAAATACGTTGAGGTTAAACCCAGCATATATTGCGTCTCTTTGTGGTCAGGTGGCTGGTATGTAAGCCATCTTAACGTAGGCACGGAGGACTTCTGTATAGTTCGTGCTCAGCCAAGAAGGTATGTATTTGTTTTAGCGTCTGAATTACAAGGCTTTATGTTTTATTGGCTTTTCCTTGCAATAACAAAAAACAATGCAAAGCTTGTCAAGCTCTGACTGCATCTGGGACTGTTTATTGTCTGCGGCTACTGAGGATTCCCACACTACTTAAAAGAATTTCCTGGAATTTGATTAGGATGTCTTGTAGTTATTAAGGGCTGCAGCTGCCAGGACCTGTAGGATTAAATTATTTTGAATGCCTTATTTTTCTGATTGCCCCCTGGTTTAACTGTAGCTGTAAGCATTGCAGGGTATAATCAGCACATCTATAATTCGTATTATTAGAGATGAGCGAGCACCTAAAATGCATGGTGCTCGTTTTCGAGACGAAATTTTCCAGATGCTCGAGGTGCTCGTCTCGAAGAACGAGCCACATTGAGTCATGGGAGACATGACCGAGCCTTTGTCAAAGGGACCATGGTTAGGAATATAAATGTGTGGATTAATGAGAAAAAGATGTTAGAAGTGTATGCAAACATCTGCAATCTCTTCTTTCACTGTGTCCGCGCCGGTATTACTCCGACAAAGTTGGTCAGATGTGAAGAACACAGTGAAGAATAGAATAAAAAAAGTGAAACAAGGATCAACATTTAAGGGAAAAACGCAGTGAAAAAAACAAAGGTGAAGAAAAGATACAGATGATTCGGCACATCTGCTTACTGTCGGGTGATACGCTGTCCTGGGATCCGCTCATATTCTTCCACTGAAGCTCCCCGTGCTGCCCGATGTCTCCCCGGGCCTGCCCGATTGTCTTCCCCCGTGCTGCCCGATGTATACCGTGCTGCCCGATTGTCTCCCCAGTTACTGCCCGATTGTATCCCCGTGCTGCCCGATGTCTCCCCCGTGCTGCCCGATGTCTCCCCCGTCCGCCGATTGTCTCCCCAGTGCTGCCGAATGTCTACCCCGTGCCTGCCCGATGTTTCCACCGTGATGCACGAGGTTCCCCCACGCTGCCCGATGTGGGTCTCCCCCGTGCTGATCCGGATGTCTCCCCGCGCTGTCCAGATGTCTCCCCAGTGATGCCGATTGTCTCCCGCGGCCCGATGTCCCCCCGTGCTGCCCGATGTCTTCCAGTGCTGCCCCGATGTCTCCCACGAGCTGCCCGATATCTCCCCGCGCCCTCTGCCATGTCGCCACCGTGCTGCCCGATGTCTACCAGTGCTGCCCGAGCTCACCCGTGCTGCCTGCCCGTGCTCCCCCGTGCTGTCCGATAAGGTCTCCCCGTGCTGATACGATGTCTCCCCCGTGCTGGCCCGATTGTCTCCCCGTGCTGCCCCGATGTCTCCCCCGTGCTGCTTCCGTGTCTCCCCGTGCTGCCCGATGTCTCCCCAGTGGCCGGATGTATCCCCCGTGCTGCCGATGTCGCCCCGTGCTGCCCGATGGCCCCCCGTCTGCCCGATTGTCTCCCCCGTGCTGCACAAGCAGGGCAGCAAAAAGGTGAGGATACCCTTATGACATATCTTAACTGCCACCCCTCTCCATCGCCGTTTGTATCGTTTCCCATTTCTCTCAATCCATTCTTTCCATTCTTCCTCTGACACTTTATGGGAGTTTCTACTTACTCCCTACAAATCAATCCTCTGAACCTCCAGCTGTTTTTGTCCAGCCTGTTACTCGCGTTTCATCTATCCCTTTCGTATCATGGAACACTGCACGTGCCTCATTCCCGATGTTCCACGTGCGCCCGAGTCTCCCCGTGGATTGCCCGATTGGTTGTTCCCGCATGCGTTCAGAGCGTATCTACGAACAAGTAAGCAGATGTGAACAAATCTGTAATCGATTTATGCACTGTTTCTTCACTAGCTTTTCACCTTAAATGATCCTGTGTTCACTGGTTCACTTGTTTTTTTATTCTATTCTCATTGTCTTCATGTGTTTTTTAATTAAATGCTCGAATCTCGAGCAGGGGAAATAGAGGTACTCGGACCTGGGATTACGTCTTCTACAACTACCTCCTACCCCCCCCAACGTACAGCCAGCAAGAGTTTTTGCATTTTTAGCGTTCTTTTGCCCTAGGTGGCTTTCTTGAGGTTTCGGGGCACGCTTGTCTGATGGTTGGTTTTTTTTAATGGTCGCTTGCGTGTTGCATCATGACTATCCTCGTGCTTTTTCTATCCGGGCAAACGAAGCCGTTTCGAGTACCGTAATACTCGAACGAGCAGCAAAGCTCGACGATGTATACTCGCTCATCTCTAGTTATTATCCATCTGTACGGCAGCACAGCACATAATGTCTTCCATGAAGGCCCTCTCGTGTAATGGTGAAGTTATGAAGTTTAGGATGGTCAGTACTTCATTGTCCCATGACATAACTAGAACAAAAACTATAGCCTCCTATTGCTCAACCTTTCCAACAATGTAAAACAACGAATTCCTTGGTTGGATATGACATATGACGTTGTGGGTGGGAAGGCCCAAAGTTTGCTTTGCATGCTGAGCGGCAGGCTAGCAGGGTTTGAACACAGTCCGCACGAACATGCCAAAAATGCATGCAGCAAAAGCTGACCCTACGGAATAGTGCCCAGGAGCTTTTAAATAGGAGACTGATTATAACACCTTTTGTTTTTTTAATAAAGTTTGTAGAGAATTGAGATGGAAAATGGCATAATGTGTAGAGGAAGAGAAAGCTGTGTTCATTTTAGTGATGAAAAGCAAATGTTATTAATTTATTGGATCGTGATGGAAAACAATATGTGATCAATATATACTCATTGGTGATTGCCAGCACCCGAAACAGATGAACAAAAATGGGGGTCATTTTGATCTTATGTTCTTGTTAGTTTTGGCTTGTTTTTGCCGATCTCTTGTGTTTGGTAAATGTATTTTTTTTTTTTTTTTTCAGATCTGTTTTTGAGTCAGTTTGTTACAAATAAGTTTTCTTATGTAAGCTTTGTCTGGAGCATTTTTCTCCAAAAAAAAAAATTGCTATTTTATGGACGTTTGATGAAACTATTCAATATGTCTTAGAGAATATTAGCTGTGTACATCCTGGATTAGAGATAAATGTGTCGGTGTGGAATGGCAGAGCGTGAATGTTAGGTTGGCCCAGTGTGGGAGTGGATGCAGAACGTGATAAGCAAGAAGAAGTAAGTGGACCCTGATCTTGGTCTCTCAAACACAATATGCACAGGAAGTACCAGCTGAGTGCCCTGTACATGTACAATGTCACATCATGTCCCTAGGATTTAGAATAAATCATTAATTTTTAAATAAAGCCTATAGCACCAATCATAACAAAATGGTTTGTGATTACCATGGCTGATTATAGCTGAGCGACATCCTAAGGCCCTTTAAACAGAATGCCAAAGGGAGTACCAGGTCTGTAATGAATGACTAAGTTTATGGCATAAAAATGTATAAAAGCAAGTAAGACTGACAGCATTAGGTACATTACATAGCACGTATGCAACCCATGCCCCATCGGGGCCTTGGGCGGGGCGAGTAGATTTGCTGTAGGACGCTGGAGAGGACTGGGTACCCCTGGTTCTCCCCTCCAGAGAGAGCTAGTGGCGCATGGCTGCACACAGTATCGGGAAAGGGGGACAGAAGAGCATTTGCTTTATCTTTTTTCCTAAACAAAAAGGGCTAGAGGTCGGTGTATAAATGTCTGATTGAGTCCTCAAACCCACTTGGAATAACATTTCACAAAAATAAGCCTGGTAATGGCCTCACTAGGACTTTAAATTGGTCCAGAGAAAAGAAACAAACATTTTTTTTATGGCTAAAACTAAATATCTTTGTCTTATTGTCTTTAAAAAAAAGTATTAGGAATACCACTGCAACCTCCAGTCTCTAATAAGGTAAAAAAACAAACTCCAGCTTGAGCCAAATTACAGGATTTTGTTTGTGGAATCTTATCTTTTTTCCTCAGGCACCGGGTGGTATGTTATACAAATCCCACTGCAGTTGCTACTGGGACGTATATGCGCCGCATATTGTGGCTCCCATTATACTATCCCCCCAGATGCGCACCGTCTAAGGGCATCCTGACACTAGCATAACATCTTGTTGTTGTGTATCTTTGAATAGCAATTTGGAGGAGCTTAAAGCTTATCCTGAGAAAGTAACAGCTGGGTGGCAATCTTGTAAAGTGTCAACCTGTGTTGGTCTCCTGCTTGAAGGGGCCTGTTTATCCCTATTTCAAATCGCTAGAGAATTTAGAATCTAATAGTAAAGTCTAGGCCACAGAAGTAACAAGATTTACAAATTACAAAAGTTGATTTTGCACAGATTCTTATAAAAATTAATACTAATAAATACGTTATTTATACGTGCACTTCCACTCTAATCATGAGACAGGTACAATGTTAGGTGAAGACCAGATACGAAACCAGTAATACACACAGACTAGGAAACAGTACTAATGAGGACCCTGCTTGTCAAAGAAGTTTACAATCTATGATGAGGGAGGGGGAAGACAAGAGGCAAGATAGAAAAGAAAAACCTGAAGAGAAATGTAAAGGTCATGGTTGGTATCTGATCATTGGATCTCCCTACCTGAGGAAGGAGCTGCGTCAAAAAAAAGCGAAACAAAGAGCAGACGTTGTATATGTGCATCTACGGCGTATATACTCTGTATATGTGCATCTACGGCGTATATACTCTGTATATGTGCATCTACGCCGTATATACTCTGTATATGTGCATCTACTGCGTATTTACTGTGTATATACTCTGTATATGTGCATCTACTGCGTATATACTCTGTATATGTGCATCTACTGTGTATATACTCTGTATATGTGCATCTACTGTGTATATACTGTGTATATGTGCATCTACTGCGTATATACTGTGTATATGTGCATCTACTGTGTATATACTGTGTATATGTGCATCTACTGTGTATATACTGTGTATGGGTACATTCACACGCGGTATGCCGGACATGCGGGTATACCGCCGTGTGCTGGATAGGAGGAGGAGGTGATCCCTTCTCCCTCCATAGAAAACAGCGGCGCACGGCCGCACACTCGTAAAAAGATAGAGCATGCCCTATCTTTTTGCGGTGTACAGCGCGGATCAGCACCCTACCGCTGCCGGCCCGCCATTGCCCTCTATGGGGACATATATGCTGCCGCAAATTTGCGGCCGTATGTACGTCCCCCCAGACGGCCGTGTAAATGAGCCCTAAATATGTATATACTGTGTATAAATGTGTATATATGCATCTGTTGTGTATATATGTATATGCTGTATTTATACGCGCATAAATTTATATCAGCATATACACCTTAAAATATATGTATATATATGTGTGTTTTTGTATATGCTGTGTATATGGTATGTATGTATATGCTCTATACAGTGAATGTGTGTGTGGCTGTGCGGGCTGAGGTGTATGTTACATGGGACTGCATATCTGGTAGGGGTGAAGGTAGATATAAAGATGTGTTACTGGGGGCGAGGTGGCTGTATGTAGCTGTGTTACTGGGGATGAGGCGGCTGTATGTAGCTGTGTTACTGGGGATGAGGCGGCTGTATGTAGCTGGTTTTACTTGGTGCGAGGCGGCTGTATTTAGCGGTTTACGGGATGATGTGGCTGTAGTAGCTCTGTGTTACGGGGCTGGCGGCTGTATTTAATCGGTGTGCTGGGGGCGAGGCGGCTGTATGTAGCTGTGTTACTGAGGGAGAGGCGGCTGTATGTAGCTGTGTTACTGGGGGCGAGGCGGCTGTATGTAGCTGTGTTACTGGGGGCGAGGCGGCTGTATGTAGCTGTGTTACTGGGGGCGAGGCGGCTGTAACACAGCTACATACAGCCGCCTCGCCCCCAGTAACACAGCTACATACAGCCTACCTCCATCCCCATAACACAGCTTTACTAAAGCCGCCTCGCCCACCTGTAACAGACAGCTACTACATACAGCCTTCATCCCCAGTAACACAGTACATTACAGGCAACCCTCGCCCCCAGTTAAACACAGTACATACAGGCACCTCGAGCCCCCATGTACAGCTCTAGTACAGCCGCCTCGCCCCCAGTTACACAGCTACAACATCAGCCCCTCACCCCCAGTAACACAGCACTACGCCCCTCATCCCCAGTAACACAGCTACATACAACCGCCTCGTCCCCAGTAAACAAAACACCCTCACTACAGTCCCCTCATCCAAGTAACAACATCTACAACAGCGCACTCGCCCCCAGTAACACACGCTACATACCGACGCTTCATCCCAGTACACAGCTACATACCCAAGCGCCTCGCCCCAGTTAACCACCGCTACATAGAGCAGCCTCATCCCCAGAATTAAAGCTAACTAAGCCGCCTCGCCCCAGTAACACAGCGTACATACAGCCGCTCGCCCCCGTAACACAGCTACATACAGCCATCCTCGCCCCCAGTCCACCAGCTTAAATACAGCCGCCGCCCCTAAACAAGCTCTACAGCCACATCATCCCCAGGTAAACCGCTAATACAGCCGCCTCGCACCAAGTAAAACACAGCTACATACAAGCCGCTCGCCCGACCAGTTAAACAGCTCCCCAGCCTTACATACAGCCCGCCTCGCCCCAGTACACAGCTACATACAGCACGCCTCGCCACCCAGTAACACGCTACAGGCCTCCATACCAGCACCATACGCGCCCCCCAGAACCACGCTACATACAGCTGCCTCTCCAGTACACACTACCTACAGCCCCTCCTCACCCAGTAACACAGCTACATACAGCCTATTGGATAGCACGTCGTTCACTGTAACAAAAAAAGAAAACTACAACCAAAGCATAAGTAAACCAAGCTAAAAAGATACAGAGTACAGAAGAATAGCAAAAACAAGTGAACCCACAAGATAATAACAGAAGCATACGGCCTTCACTGGAACACCAGCTACATACAGCCGCTCGCCCCCAGTAACACAGATACATTACAGCCGACCTAGCCTAAATTAGTATATACTGTGTATGGGTACATTCACACGCGGTATGCCCGCCATGCGGGTATACCGCCGTGTGCTAGATAGGAGGAGGAGGTGATCCCTTCTCCCTCCATAGAAAACAGCGGCGCACGGCCGCACACTCGTTAAAAAAAAGAGCATGCTCTATCTTTTTGCGGTGTACAGCGCGGATCAGCACCCTACCGCTGCCGGCCCGCCATTACCCTCTATGGGGACATATATGCGGCCGCAAATTTGCGGCCGTATGTATGTCCCCCCAGACGGCCGTGTAAATGAGCCCTAAATATGTATATACTGTGTATAAATGTGTATATAGGCATCTACTGTGTATATGCTGTGTATATATGTGTATATATGCATCTGTTGTGTGTGTATATATATATATATATATATATATATATATATATATATACTGTGTGTATGTCTATATATGAATCTACTGTGTATATATGTATATGCTGTGGATATGTGTATATATGAATCTACTGTGTGGTGTATATGTATATGCTGTATTTATACGCGCATAAAATTATATCAGCATATACACCTTAAAATATATGTATATATATGATGTGTGTTTTTGTATATGCTGTGTATATGGTATGTATGTATATGCTCTATACAGTGAATGTGTGTGTGTGGCTGTGAGGGATACACCCCTGGGTTGCACCTTTAACAACAAACATCACACAAATATATATTTCTTACTTAATATGTATAACACCACAATACAATATAATACACAATATAAAAATAAAGGGGAGTTTACAATATACACAAAGTAACCAAAGTAAGAAATACAAACATAAACCACATGGCTTCAGCTCAGCATCACCTGGCAGTAATCAGGTGCAGCTATATAACCCCAGCTCACCATCTGCTCAGGTTTTGCACACACAGGTAAGATCAGGTAATGCTGAGTGGTGACTGCTGAACTGGTTTGTTTGGTGAAACAATAGTGGACAGAGACAAAGGTTTGCTGGCCAGCAGGAGGAGAAAATGAAGAAAAGGTACAGACAGACAAACAGTTCACCATTCACCCCTCAACACTCCTCCAATTACATCCCAGCTTAAAATACAACATTAGAACAGGTGTGATTGGCTGATGGAATGACATCACATTAAACAATTAACTCCTGCCTTACCAGGCAGGATCTACCGCTGCAGTGTTCCCCGTGTTGTGTTGTGACCTGCTGTGGGGTTGATCAGACTCCACACAGGTTGCGAGCTGCATATTGGGATATATTCGCAACAACCCCTCTGCCTTGCATCAGCAGGGGTGTTGCATCTGTATAAATGTGTATGGAGGTGAGGGGGCCTGGCAGTGTCTGTATACATGTGTATGGAGGTGAGGGGGCCGGCGGTGTCTGTATACATTTGTATGGAGGTGAGGGGCTTGACAAGAAAGAAGGATGATTGAAGTAATGTCAGGGGAGCTGAACTGAAATAAGACATGTGTGTTACAAGGGATTGCATGGCTGGTAGGGGTTGAGATAAATATATAGATGTATTACTGGGGACGAGGTGGCTGTATGTAGCTGTGTTACTGGGAGCGAGGCGGCTGTATGTAGCTGTGTTACTGGGGGCGAGGCGGCTGTATGTAGCTGTGTTACTGGGGGCGAGGGGGCTGTATGTAGCTGTGTTACTGGGGGCGAGGCGGCTGTATGTAGCTGTGTTACTGGGGGCGAGGCGGCTGTATGTAGCTGTGTTACTGGGGGCGAGGCGGCTGTATGTAGCTGTGTTACTGGGGGCGAGGATGTAGCTGTGTTACTGGGGATGAGGTGGCTGTATGTAGCTGTGTTACTGGGGGCGAGGGGGCTGTATGTAGCTGTGTTACTGGGGGTGAGGGGGCTGTATGTCAGCTGGGATAGTGGAAAGTGAGCAGGAGGACGTGTATGCATGCTACACTCAATGGGGGCCTCCACCAGATTTTGCGCCCAGGGGCCCCCACCAACCTTAATCCGGCCCTGATTGTGATTATTGTATTAGTTCATTGACATTAACGGTACTTCTTCTGATGCACCGCCTTTGTACGTCGGTGTGTCAGAAGAATATAGTACGGTAATGTCAATGAACTATACAAATCTCACAATCAGGTGGCCGGATAAGGTTGCGTGGGGGCCCCTGGAGCGCAAAATCTGTGTGGAGGCCCCCCATGAGTGTATAGCAACACGTCCTCCTTCTCACTTTCCACTATCCCCAGTCTGTAACACAGCTACATACAGTCCGCCCTCGCACCCAGTAACACAGCTACCTACAGCCTAAACTCCATCCCCATACAAGCTTAACTAAGGCCGCCCCTCGCCCACTGTAACAACAGCTAGCTACATACAGACCTTCATCCCCAGTAACACAGCTACATACGGCACCTCGCCCCCATTAAACACAGCTACATACAGGCCACCTCGCCCCCATGTACAGCATCTACACAGCCGCCTCGACCCCATATACACAGCTACAAACAGCAGCCCCTCACCCCAGTAACACAGCACTACGCCCCTCATCCCCAGTAACAACAGCTACATACAACCGCCTCGTCCCAGTAACCAACACCCCCCCAAGCGATACAGTCCGCCTCATCCACAGTAAACAACCCTACATACAGCGCACTCGCCCCCAGTAACACCGCTACAACACGCCGCTTCATTCCCAGTACACAGCTACATACCCACGCCCGCCCCCATTAACCACAGCTACATAGAGCAGCCTCATCCCAGAATTACAGCTAATCTAAGCCGCCTCGCCCCAGTAAACAGCTACTACAGCCGCATCGCCCCACGTAACACAGCTACATACAGCCGTCCTCGCCCCCAGACACCAGTAAATACAGCCGCCCGCCCCATAAACACAGCTCCCTACAGCCACACTCATCCCCAGTAAACGCGCTAAATACAGCCGCCTCGCACACAGTAAAACACAGCTACATACAAGCACGTCGCCCCTCACAGCTCATACACGCCCCCCAGTACACTTACATACAGCCGCCTCGCCCCAGTACACAGCTACATACAGCCGCCTCGCCACCGTAGTAACAGCTAAAGGCCTCCATACCAGCCAGCTACATACAGGCTCTCCCCAGAACCAGCTACATAACAGCTGCCTCTCCAGTACACACTACCATACCCCTCGCCACCCAGTAACAACAGCTACATACAGCCTATTGGATAGCACGTCGTTCACTGTAACAAAAAAAGAAAACTACAACCAAAGCATAAGTAAACCAAGCTAAAAAGATACAGAGTACAGAAGAATAGCAAAAACAAGTGAACCCACAAGATAATAACAGAAGCATACGGCCTTCACTGGAACACCAGCTACATACAGCCGCTCGCCCCCAGTAACACAGATACATTACAGCCGACCTAGCCTAAATTAGTACTTCTTCTGATGCACCGCCTTTGTACGTCGGTGTGTCAGAAGAAGATTGACGGTGGTGGGCTGCTTCCCAGCACTAACACCTGGGATTGGAAAAAACTCACGTTCCAGGGTGTTTATCCCTTTACATGCCATATTATTATATATGTTATTACTTGTATTATTGCCCCCTGGATCGAGCCCCCTGGTATTTGATCAATCCAGCGGCAGCCCCGAAGTCTGGCATTTGCCACAAGGCTGCTGGGTCCTCTGTTCCCCCTGGTTCTGCTCAGTAATGTTGTGCAATACAGTCATGGCCATAAGTTTTGAGAATGATACAAATGTTAATTTTTACAAAGTCTACTGCATCAGGTTTTATAATGGCAATTTGCATATACTCCAGAATGTTAAAAAGAGCGTAACAGCAATTAATTGCAAAGTCAGTATTTGCCTAGAAAATGAACTTTTTCCCCCAAAACACATTTCAACTTCATTGCAGGCCTGCTTTAAAATGACCAGCTAACATCGTTTCAGTTATTTCTCCATTAACACAGGTGTGGGTGTTGATGAGGACAGGGCTGGAGATCAATCTGTCATGATTAAGTAAGAATCACACCACTGGACACTTTAAAAGGAGGCTGGTGCTTGGCATCATTGTTTCTCTTCTGTTAACCATGGTTATCTCTAAAGAAACACGTGCAGTCATCATTGCACTGCACACAACTGGCCTAACAGGGAAGAGTATCGCAGCTAGAAAGATTGCTCCTCAGTTAACAGTTTATCGCATCGTCAAGGAATTCAAGGAGCGAGGTTCCATTGTTGCCAAAAAGGCTACAGGGCACCCAAGAAGGACCAGCAAGCACCAGGACTGTCTCTTAAAAGTGTTTCAGCTTCGGGATCGGGCTACCAGCAGTGCAGAGCTTGCTCAGGAATGGCAGCAGGAAGGTGCGAGTGCATCTGCACGCACCGTGAGGTGGAGACTCTTGGAGCAAGCCCTGGTGTCAAGAAGGGCAGCAAAGAAGTCACTTCTCTCCAGAAAAAACATCAGGGATAGACTGATATTCTGCAAAAAGTACAGGGAGTGGACTGCTGAGGACTGGGGTAAAGTAATTTTCTCTGATGAATCCCCTTTCCGATTGTTTGGAACATCTGGAAAACAGCTTGTTTGGAGAAGACAAGGTGAGTGATACCACCAGTCTTGTCTCATGCCAAATGTAAAGCATCCTGCAACCATTCATATGTGGTGTTGCTTCTCAGCCAAGGGAATCGGCTCTCTCACAGTCTTGCCTAAAAACACATCCATGAATAAAGAATGGTACCAGAATGTCCTCCAAGAGCAACTTCTCCCTACCGTCCAAGAGCAGTTTGGTGATCAACAATCCCTTTTCCAGCATGCTGGAGCAGCTTGCCATAAAACAAAGGTGATAACTAAATGGCTCCCATTGAGAACTTGTGGTCAATCATCAAGAGATGGGTGGACAAACAAAAACAAACGAAGCTTTTGTTACTCATAATATGATTGCAGTTGTATTTCTGTATGTGATAAAAACATCTGACAAACACACATAAAAACCAGAGGGCAACAGATCATGTGAAAATATAATATTTGTATCATTCTCAAAACTTATGGCCATGACCATACAATATATATGATGCATCATCATAATCTTAATGAACCAGAGATCCAGATAAAATAATATTTTTTTGTTAAAGTGTGCGGGCAAAAAAAATTGCTAAAAATCCTAAATAAAAATGAATAATTGTAGTATTTATCAGTAAGACCCCCAAAATGAATTATCTATACAGCGTATCTCGCCCTGCAAATAATAAACCCTCATATGTTCACATTACCAAAAAAATATACATTTTATTGCCTGTACAACGTGACATTGCAAATCTGCTTTGAATGGCGCTGATTTCATTTCATGCCCGGCCATGTACCCATATAGCAGTTTACCACCACCTTTTGGATATCGGTACACTCAGGAGAAATTGGGCATCAAACTGTGCAGAGCATTCCATCATTTAATTTATTGTGAAAGGGTCATTTTTTGCCTAAATGAATGTATTTTACCCAAGAAATTCTAAAGTTTCTAATTTTGTTAAAGGGTAAATAGACTTAGAAGTTATTTTACATATGTTAAGGTGTGTAGTTTCTATAGCGGGGTAACTTATGGGATTTTACTATTATTTAGGACATTTAGTCACTTAAAGTGTTATTCCCATTACAGTAAATTAATGTTATTCCTTTTATCATAAAAAGTCATGCAATTTTAAAATATGCTTTCTGTATCAATTTCTTACAGTTTTCTAGACCTTTGCTTGTTGTCATTCTATGGAATGCTTCAGTGTTTACTACTAGTGGTCAGACAGAAATCTGTCCATGGTCACACAGGTTTACGGCTCGTTATATCACACAGCTCTGATTACTCTCTGTGATGTAACAAACTGTGCTCCTGTGTGACCATGGTCAGATTTCTGTCCACTAGTAGTAAACATTGAACCTTTCCATAGAATGACAGCAAGCAAAGTTCTAGAAAACTGTAAGAAAATGATACAGAAAGCATATTGAAAAATTGCATCATACAAACAATAACAATATTTTGCTAAAATGGGACAACCCCTTTAAATCAATTTTACAACTAACATGAAGTACAATGTGTCACGAGTAAATAAATATTTTAAAGTGCTCTGAAGTTATAGCCAATATAACATATATCACATTCTACAAATAGTCTTGTGATTAAGTTGGTAAAATACCTACCAAAATAGGAAACCTTTCACAGTGCTGGGCAATTTTTTTTTTTTTTTAACCTGTGGCATGAGCACTTCATTTCCAGGAGGCACACCCCTACTGATCAGCTGTTTTCTTTACCCTAATGTATCTAAGTATTAAGATGTTGGGCTCTAATAGTTTTATATTCTTTTATATTGTAGACACTAGGTATCAATTAATTGGAGGCTGCTGTCTAAAAATCTCACTACTGAACTTGGACATTTGATAGGAATAGATATTGATGTTCAGCTAACTGTGCTAGAAGTTATAGTGTGTTATGTCACTATTTGGAATATATCTAGCGTCATTGGAGCTCTAGATGTTTAGTCACTTATTGGTTAGAATGTCCACATGATTTGCTCTACATACGTTTTGTTAACAACCAGGTATATTAGTTTGATGTTACGGAAGTAGCTGTCACAATTTAAGCATGGTATAAATACATCTTGCGTCAGTACTTTCAACAACTGAAATTAAAGGGGATCTCCTTGATAATGATATCGATATCCTGTCCATAGGATAATCTATGCCATAGGATAGGTGATCTGTATCAGAATGGGTGGGGGTTGAAATCAGCTAATCAGATATTAAGGAAACCTTTTCACATTGAAGAAAATTGGAGCTTAGCAGAGCCGACCCACACTCATCTCATGTTAATGACCTATCACATTGGTGGCGAACCTATGGCACGGGTGCCAGAGGGGGAACTCAGAGCCCTTTTTGCGTGCACTCAAACACCGAATCTGTTTGACATTTGGCAACTTAAGAGATGCTGCTCTGAGCGCTATTTTAAAGCAACACTTCATTGGCTGTTTGGAACTGCGGGAAAAGTGAGAAGGTGTTGACAGAACTTCAATATCTTTGGAGGTCATTGTGCTGGACCCACCCTTCTTCCTGTACAGAGAGACCCTGGAGAGAAGCTACAATGTTATGGGCAATAACATTCTTTCAATTGTATTGGTGGCCTCAGGGAGCCGATACAATTGAAAGATGTGGAAGAACAGGTAGAAATAAGTTACTGCTTAAAATTCCATGTTCACGGTAAATAACTGGATTTTGGTTGTAGTTTGGGCACTCGGTCTCTACAAGGTTTACAATCATTGACCTATCAATATTCTTATTCCTGGTAAACCTTTTAAATCGGCCAACTGTCTTGTAGCCAAAGTCATCATGTGGTTAGGATTACAGTATAGTACCGGTAACAGTCCACTTTCAGCTTAGCATTAAAGACATCTGATTGATGTCAGATAATTAAATTTTAAGGAATATGGTCTTAAAATGGTGAAAAAAAACAATCAATGAAGGTAGATAACCTTTTAAGAAGATGGTTCTAAATTAAGTTGTTTTTTTTTTTTAATCAATATTTTAATTGGAGGAATTTCCTAATTAGTTCTTTAATTTTACTTCTAAAATACGTTCACTTTGAAATTATTGTTTACAGTTAAGTATTTTAAAATGTGCAGTATTTTTAATGTATTTGTTTAATAATTGTGGATAATCTGAACATTATTTTTTGATCAATGCTTCCTGGATTAGAATTCCTTTGTTTGGGCCTTATCCTAGGTAAGACATTTTCTCCAGTGAACTTGCTACAGTTCTGTTCACTAATTTACATGCTTCCTTGTATTGTAGTCTTAGCCAAATTGGGAAACTATTTGGAAAAAAAAATCATCCTATTTCAGTGATTGATTGAAATGCCCATTATTTTATGTGAATATTTTGGGGCCTGGCTCTTAGCAGTGTTAACAATGCCCTCAATTTAGATCAGTTACCAATTAATATTTTACTATTTATAGCAGCTGAAGATTTTTCCTTTTTCTTTGTAGAGTTACTTAAAAGTACTTAAAGTTGCCATTTTCATATATATATATACTATGTTTATAATCTGTGTAATATAGAAAATATCAGTGTGCTGGTTTCCAGTATATGACAACAGAATTATTCCTCCTTAATACGCATTGTTTATCTACTTCTAGTTAAGATTTTAATAATATAGCTATACTTAACATAAGATACACAAAGCCACAGACCCCTGTAACCAAAATTACTGTTTTACAGCTTATTGAAGAAAATTGAGCGAGAAACATGGAGAGAAAGTGGTGTATCCTTAATCGCCACCGTGACAAGACTCATGGAGCGGTTGCTGGATTACAGGTAGGAGTCTGATCCCTTAACTTTAACTTGTGATCATTTACGCACTATTGTATATATTTGTCCTTTGTGACATTGGGCAGATTTGCATCGATTATTACATAGGCTTTCTATGAAGCGGCAGAGCCCACTTTATTGAACAGAAAAATGCAGTTATTGGGGTATATTTATCAATCTATTTCCAAGTTCTGTCCTGTTTTAAATGCATTAAACCATAGTTATCAAGGGTTTTAGACTGTTTTTAGACCCTTTTACCACTAATAAGATAAGGTGTGTAGCTTCAGAAAAGGGTCATGTTACAAAATGCTAATGTATCAAAGTCAAATGCATTTTGAAGCTGCTTTCACAAATAGCAGTTAAATTACGCTTAGATATGCAATTCACACCCAGCAGAGAGGATCCCTAAAACCCTAAGATCCAAAACGAGCAACACATGTTTTGCATTGTTTACCAGCATCTAGGTCTTAACAGATCTGCGTTTGTAAGAAGCTCCGCTGTGCTTCTTAGGACAATTCAAACACATTGGGCCTCATTTACTAATTGCCCCTCGGACAGCACAATCGTCGGACATCTCAGCGATTTCCGTTTTTTCAGCGCCGGCTTTCGAGCGACACAAATGGGAGGGGGCAGGCCAACGGATGATCCGATGGATTCGGACAAACCGTGGCTTAAAAACTGTGGCGCAAGACATGCACTTATCTGGTCCGGGAAAAAGTTGAACTCCGACTGACTTGATCGGGGAAGCGACACACGCAGGATATTGGGTGCACGATCTTCATGAATGGCGGCAGAGTTCATCCTCGTCGGACAGTCCGTTAAGTAAATGTGCTCCATTGTGGGAATATGTCCTAAAGGTGCAAAGCTAGTAGAAATATGGAAACTACAGCTGATTTATCATCTAGCATTTGACACTTTAATAAATCTGTTGCAGTATAAGACTGTCTTTTGACCGTACTAAATCTGCACCAATGATTGTCTACAAGATTTTACATTTTATAGAGTACTCTTATAGCTGTGTTTTTTTTTTTACATCAATTGCATAAAACCTGTTTTCAACTGTTTCTTTTATTTTAGAGACTGCATGAAGATGGGAGAAGTAGATGGGAAAAAGATTGGGTGCACCGTTAGTCTATTGGTAAGAGACTCATTGCGTTTTATGACACATCCAGCATTGAGGTCTCTAAATGGAGATGTCTCACATTCTGTTCTGCACGTTATTGAATTTCCCATTAAGATACTTTCAGTGGCAGTAAAGCAAATCTATTCAGAGTGTAATGATGTGAAATGAGCATTTTTTTTGCAGGTAAGAGAATAGCTCTGTTCATCTGCCATGTCCTTATAAGCCAGGCAATTACTTGTGAGGCAATATTCAAATGCTTAAGGTCTTTTAACATGCAAACAGTATGCTGTTACACCTCAGACCGTGGGGAAAAATGTCAACAGATAAGATATGAACTTGTTTGAAATAATGAGTTGCAGTTATAGCCGTCACAGCAGTAACAGCAGGGCTTGACATCACAGCAAGACTTGTGTTATTTAGCAATTACAGAACATTTACCATAAACTCTGTGAGGCCTTTGTTGAGGATGCCGCTCATCTAAATTGTCCTTCAATTTTTTTCACATGCAAATGTTCACCTTGATGACCACAACTGAAGAAATCCATACCCATTTTTACATGACAAAACACTAAAATTTAGATGCTCCCAAGTATACAAACAGTCCCAGTTTGCCCCCAGTGCACAGCCAGTCCCAGTTTTCCCCCAGTGCACAGCCAGTCCCAGTTTTCCCCCAGTGTACAGCCAGTCCCAGTTTGCCCCCAGTGCACGGCCAGACCCAGTTTGCGCCCAGTGTACGGCCAGCCCCAGTTTGCGCCCAGTGTACGGCCAGCCCCAGTTTGCCCCCAGTGTACGGCCAGCCCCCAGTGTACGGCCAGTGTACAGTATCAAATTCTAAAGTTTGGGTCCATGCCAAATTTTTCGGGTCCCTAAAACCATAACTCCGGGTTTGACTCAGTCCCCTGCCAATAACAGTCTTTAAAAAATTTAACAGCATCAACACATCAGTGTAATGCTTGTGTCATTTTGGCTTTGGGGGCCTAAGCACCGCAGGAATTTAAATTTCCATGGCAGCATTTAATGGGTTGACAACTTTTATTGGTACCAGCACCAATCAAGGGTGTTACTGTTGGGGGCTCGGAACCCAACAGAATTTCAAATTCTGTTTTTGGCCAAGCCTGAACTTTCTCTGGTCCGCAACTCTCCCGTACTAACTCTGCAAAGACATATCCATGTATTTTAACACTGTTCTCCCACATATTATATCTTGGCCTGTCATAGAGGGGAATGAAAAAATGGTGTTGGAAATGCATTTTTTTTGCTTATGCATCATCGAGAAATTTGAGAATAGACAGAACATAAATAATTCAAAGGAGTTGTGTTATCATCCTGTCACTTTATGCTGTAGTTATCCACACCATTTTTTTTCGTTGATCTTCTATTTTTACACTGACCAAATATCATTATAGAGGTGTAGTTTTAAGGGGTACAGAGCTGCCATAACAGCCTCCACTTTAGCTTTAGGAGCCCAAAAAGATCCTCTACAAGATCAAACACCATTATAATTGACATCTAGTAGTTGGTGATCTGTGACAGATTTTACTCTCCAGGAGCTTTGAGTTATGCCTCTATTATACTGATAACAAAGAAATGAGGACATTTTTCAAAAATATATTTTTATTAATAGAGAAAGATGTTAAATGTTGTTGGTTAATGAATACACTGTGAATCAACCTTAATTTTTTTTCTTCACAGAATTTTTATAAAACCGAATTGAACAAAGAAGAAATGTATATTCGGTATATTCACAAACTATATGACCTGCACATGAAAGCACAAAATTACACCGGTAATGAACAATTAATAATAAATCTCTATGTATATAACACCATCTTATTTTACAGTGCTTGACAGATCACTGGGTATATATATACACCAACAAATAAGACATTGCAGAGCTACAACCTGGTCAGATGAAGAAGAAGGAATGAGGCCCTCCTCACAAAAGCTTACAACTTATAAGAATTAAGTTCTATACACTGGAGATCAATATTAGAGAACAATGTATAATCACTTGATTTTTTTCAGAAATAATGTAGTCTACATTTGAAGGATTTCTTTGTAAGGGGTACACCATACCACTAACTAGAACAGTGTTTTACAAAATAATCAAAGAATCTCAACAGAATACCTTTATTTTGATAAAGAGAACAGCATTTAAAGATTATAATTACATTTTCTGAAGGTTACAACGGTCACCAATCAGTAGGAAGTGTACAGGTCTTTTCTTTGAATGACTTCGGCTCATCTATGTTCACAGGACATCACTAGTCTCTCACACTGCTCTGGTGTGATTTTGGACCACTTTTCCATAGTTTGTGTCGTTGAGCAAGATTCTGATGAACACTTGTATTCACTCTGACATGTAGCTGTATGAAAACTCTTGGTGGAGGAAGTGTCATGGTTTGGGGAATCTTTTCTACAACAACTCAAACACTTTGGGTTCAGTCTTTCCGGATTTTGGTGATTATCACATCCAAATACATTAAACTGGCTTTCATCACTAAAATGAACTTTGGACCACTTCTCCTCTGTCCACACCCTACTCCTCAGCAAAAGTGAGTCTACCCTTTTGACTCATTTTGCTAGGTTTTGTCACTGCAGAGTGGGCTTTCAGTCCAAATGCTTTTTAATATTGTTGATGAGACACATCCTTACCCTGTTCAGTGCAGTACTGGCAAGCAATTCCAACTGCAGTGTTGAAACGATTACCCATGGAAATTTTCCACATTATACTGTCCCCTCGTGCATTTGTCTTCCCAGATGACCAGCCTTCTTGGGGGACTTGAATGAGTTTGTAGTTTTGGAAAGATGCAGTATTCTAGAAATCACAGACTTGGAATGACCAAATTCTATTGTTATGGCTGATAGGGTCATTCCTATGGGACAACCCACTGTCAGAGGGTTTCATTCAGTTTGGAACGGCACACCATTTTTGCTAAGTAAGTGAAAACTTGAAATTTAGGGTTCCAGTTTAATAGAGTTTGTCAGATTATTTAGGAAATTATCCCCAGGTGCCAGAATAACACCAATAACTTGCAGGTATCTGAAAGTGTTCTCTAAATTTCTTATTTTGATCAGTGTCTTTTTCAATTATCCATTTACATTTTTATTATTTTGATCTCCAGTGTATATACTAAAGCAATGAGCACACAGCATGCATGATGCAGTGTCACAGTGCGGATTTTCAGCATACCATGTTGTATGCATTCCCCATAAGCCGGTCCAATGCTAAATAAAACTGGGCTTTTTCCTGCTATAGTGAATTGCTTATTTCCTATATTTTGTCCCATGTAGAGGCTGCCTATACCCTTCTACTGTATGATGAGTTACTGGAATGGTCTGATCGACCACTTAGAGAATTTCTCAGCTACCCAATGCAGACAGAATGGCAGCGCAAAGAGTATCTTCATATGACCATTATCCAGAATTTCGATCGAGGAAAAGTAAGCCACTTACCTCTTGCTTTATACTTTGTGTTTTGGATTATTATTGATATATAATTGCAAGATATTAAGGATTTTATAAAAAGTTACATCTCAATTTTTTCTGTAACATGCTGTACATTTTTATACATATATTTTTACTAAGCATTACCATAGCCCACCAATAAATAAAATCAAAATAATTAAATTGTTGCTTTTTCATTTACAATGCATAAGTGCCTTTCCACTGCATGGTACCAGATCGCTTTGTGTCTGTTCTAACTGCTTTGGTGGCTTTTCCATTTCAAAGAAGTATCAGAAAGCACTTAGTACATCAGGCTGTTGTACAAAGTGATTCAAGGCCGTACTATTGTGTTGCACGGCAAATCTTTTCACCTGGCTTGTCAGCACTAGCTGTTGGAGACGCAAGTATTTCTTGCAGTGGAAAAGAAACCACATGGTAACCAATCTGAGTCAACCATTCCAAAACAAATGATCCTTTAACTATGCCGTGGAAAAGTTACAGAAGATCTGGAATGGAGCCGCATTTCTGATTTAAGGTCATTTTCAATGGGCTATTATTGTTATTTACGCTGCTTGTAATAATAACAATTGCTCAGTATCATAGAACGATTATTTAGCATGCAACTGTGCATTCAGTTGTGCATGTTTTCATAAAGGTTGTTGCTAAAATCTTGGTTATGGAAAGAATGCTAAGAACGGATGACCATCCCCATCATCTGTTCTAATGTCATAGGGGTTGTGGTGGAAAAGACAAGAAAGCACAGATATATTTCTCATTTTTGAGTATTTATTTAAATTTTTTTTTTTTTTTTTATATTCACTTTGGTAATTTTGGGGCTCTCAGGGAGAGATAAATGTACTAATTTGGTAGTTTAGAAAGTAGCTAGCTGGAATTAAAACCCAAGGGGTCTGTTATGTTTATGACCTATGATATGGTAAGGTCATCTATAGTGCGGTTTGAAGGTCATCTATAGTACGGTTTCTCTGTCATCCCATCAGTAAGCCAATTTTGTCAGCTTGAGACACTGCAGCAATAAAATAGAACAATGCCAGAAGTATTGCTCCATTTACTGTGAAGTGGCAAACCCCAGCAACTACAGTTCAGCTCCTATCCAAGTCAATACATTAAAACATTCAAAGAGTAATACAGGTGGTCCCCTACTTAAGGACACCCGACTTACAGACGATCGATAGTTACAGACGGACCCCTCTGCCCACTGTGACCTCTGGGGAAGCTCTCTGGATGCTTTACTATAGTCCCAGGCTGCAATAATCAGCCTAAAAGTGTTTGTAATGAAGCTTTATTGATAATTCTTGGTCCAATTACAGCAAAAATTTTTGAAACTCCAATTGTCACTAGGGCAAAAAAAATTTTTGTCTGGAACTACAATTATAACATATACAGTTTCGACTTACATACAAATTCAACTTAAGAACAAACCTGCGGACCATATCTTGTAAGTAACCCGGGGAATGCCTACAAAAAGATCTTGATATCACTACTATCATTTTATTGCGTCCTACAGCTTGATAAACAGTAAAGTAAGTATAATATGTTATCTTCTACCACATTAAATTTAGCTGAGCGTTATTGTGCTGTGAGTGAGCTGCCAGCCGAGGCTTCCCCTTATGTTTTGATATGAATCAAGTGTTTATAATTCGCTTCTCCAGCTCAGTGATTCCACGTCCCCATTGCACACCGTTCTGGCAAGGTAGGCAGCTCTGAAGATATTCACATACAAGTTGTCTATTTCCTAGCAACAAACTTCCCTGCTAGTGAATTCTTATTTCCTATATTTTGTCCCATGTAGAGGCTCCTAACCCTTCTACTGTATATGATTACTGAAATGGTCTGATCGACCACTAGAGATTTCTCAGCTACCCAATGCAACAGAATGGCACGCAAAGAGTATCTTCATATGACATTATCCAGAATTTCGATCGAGGAAAAGTGCCACTTACCTCTTGCTATACTTTGGTTTTGGGATTATTATTGATATATAATTGCAAGATATTAGGATTTTATAAAAGTTACATCTCAATTTTTCTGTACATGCTGTACATTTATACATATATTTTTACTAAGCATTACCATCGCCCACCAATAAATAAAATCAAAATAATAATTGTGCTTTTTATTTACAAGTCATAGTGCCTTTCCACTGCATGGTACCAGATCGCTTTGTGTCTGTTCAAACTGCTTTGGTGGCTTTCCATTTCAAAGAAGTATCAGAAAGCACTAGTACATCAGGCTGTTGTACAAAGTGATTCAGGCCGTACTATTGTGTTGCACGTCAAATCTTTCACCCTGGCTTGTCAGCATAGCTGTTGGAGACGCAGTATTTCTTGCAGTGGAAAAGAAACCACATGGTAACCAATCTGAGTCAACCATTCCAAAACAAATGATCCTTTACTATGCCGTGGAAAAGTTAAGAAGATCTGAATGGAGCCGCATTTCTGATTTAAGGTCATTTTCAATGGGCTATTTTGTTATTTACGCTGCTTGTATAATAACAATTGCTCAGTATCATAGAACGATTATTTAGCAAACTGTGCATTCAGTTTGTGCATGTTTTCATAAAGGTGTTGCTAAAATCTTGGTTATGGAAAGAATGCTAAGAACGGATGACCATCCCCATCATCTGTTCTAATGTCATAGGGGTTGTGGTGGAAAAGACAAGAAAGCACAGATATATTTCTCATTTTTGAGTATTTATTTAACATGTTTTTTTTTTTTTTATATTCACTTGGTAATTTTGGGGCTCTCAGGGAAGGATAATGTACTATTGGTAGTTTAGAATAGCTAGCTGGAATTAAAACCCAACGGGTCTGTTATGTTTATGACCTATGATATGGTAGGTCCCTATAGTGCGGTTTGAAGGTCATCTATAGTACGGTTTCTCTGTCATCATCAGTAAGCCAATTTTGTCAGCTTGAGACACTGCCAGCAATAAAATAGAACAATGCCAAAGTATTGCTCCTTTACTGTGAGTGGCAAACCCCAGCAACTACAGTTCAGCTCCTATCCAAGTCAATACATTAAAACATTCAAAGAGTAATACAGGTGGTCCCCTACTAAGGACACCCGACTTACAGACGATCGATAGTTACCAAACGGACCCCTCTGCCACTGTGACCTCTGGGGAAGCTCTCTGGATGTTCTATAGTCCCAGACTGCAATAAGCAGCTAAAAGTGTTTGTAATGAACTTTATGATAATTCTTGGTCCAATTTACAGCAAAAATTTTGAAACCCCAATTGTCACTAGGGCAAAAAAAAATTTGTCTGGACTACAATTATAACATTACATTTCGACTTACATACAAATTCAACTTAAGAACAACCTGCGGATCCATACTTGTAAGTAACCCGGAATGCCTACAAAAAGATCTTGATATCACTACTATCATTTTATTGCGTCCTACAGCTGATAACCAGTAAGTAATGTATATATGTTATCTTCTACCACATTAAATTTACTGAGCGTATTTGCTGTGAGTGAGCTGCCAGCCGAGGCTTCCCCTATTTTTTTATATGAATCAAGTGTTAAATTCGTTCTTCTCCAGCTCATGATTCCACGTCCCCATGCACACCGTTCGGCGGTCCTCTGAAGATATTCACATACAAGTTTGTCTATTTCCTAGCAACAAGCCATCTGTTCTGTAGAGATCTCTAAGAGTGTCATACAATTTATACACTCAAAATACATCAATTGGATGAAAAAGAATTTTGAATGCAATGCATTATACTTTAGAAACCTCAATATTTGACTTTTCATCCCCAGTTGTGCTTACTGGGGATTATGAAGATGCAAATGATTATGAAAGTCACACATGTCTGCGTAAAAATGTATTATCAAATATCCAAATAAGGACATTTCACCTTTTTTTTTAATTCGCAGTGCTGGGAGAATGGAATAATACTTTGCAGAAAACTTGCTGAGCAGTACGAAAACTATTATGACTACGGAATCTCAGCAAATGAGGGAACTCATGCTATGACTCAACTTTTCATTGGTGTAGCATTGACCAGCCTTGCTTAAATTTCAGTTGAATTTTAAATTTTATGACTACCCCGTTTTGTCTTGTGTGTATATATACAGTATTTTGGCCAAATATAGAGCCCATATTACACTGATGTATAGAGGTCGCACTATCATTCTTCCACAAGGGTAATAATTCTCCTATTACCATTTTTGGGGAGTATTTTTAGCCGAGAAGGAGGATAGAATTTTCATTAATACAAATATTTAACTCGTACCGTATTAATGTAATAGACGCTATTTATACAAGAAAATCATCTGTCAGTATCTTCTGTGCTGGAAAAAGCAAATTGTGGCAGTAAAAGTAATATTACGTCATGTAGTAAACGGGGGTACACAACCTGTCGCCAAGTGTACTTTTAAGCATGGCAATTATTTTGGGGGTAATGGCGCCTGATCGTGTGTCTATGATGCATGGTGATTCGTTAATGTGACCTCTGCTGATGTTACATGCAAAGTGTATGTTAAACTTCTGTTTAACCCCTTAGCGCTCTGCGCCGTAGCTGTACTGCGCTGAGTCCCGCGAATAGCGCTCAGCGCAGTACAGCTACTGCACAGAGCACTATCGGTTCAGCGCTGCATAGCAGCCGAACCGGCATCGTTAAGCCGCGGGATTTCAACGGTAATCTACCGTTGACATCCCCGGCTAACACCCGCGTTCGGAGTGGGCTCCGATCGCGGGTGTTTAACCCCTTAAATGCGCGGTCAACGCAACCGCGGCATTTAACATGCCTTCTGGGGGTCTTTACCCCAAGATCGCCCCCCTGCACCGTTTTCCGGGGGGGGGGGCGATCGCTGTTTTGGCACTCGGTCCATCGGGACCCAGAGAAGCCTGGAGGGATTACCTTTAAGATGGCGTCTGTGTGTCAGCCTATGCATCTGCATAGGCTGGCACTGCTAATACCCTGCAATACATTAGTATTAGTATCAGATGATTGCTTGTTCATATCCCATGGTGGATCATGAAAAAAAAAATGTTTTTCAATAAAAAATTACTTTATAAATCACTAAAATGCCCATAAGCCCCAAAACATAAAAGAGACATATCGCTCAAAAAAGTCTAAATCATAACACAACCCCCACATATATAGTATCACCAGCGTCCGAACAATCCATAGAATAAAACTAAATAACTATTGAACCCATATGATGAACGCCGTAAAAAAAAACGTTAAAACCCTCCAAAATTATGAATTTTTACCTATTATATCCCACTAAAAATGCAATAAAAAGTGATCACAAAACATATGTACTCCGGATAGATACCTTTGCAAAGAACAACATGTCCCCGCAAAAAACAGCCATCACCAGCTCTGTAGCCAAAACGTAACATGTTATGCCACTTGGACACGGCGATGCAAAATTATGATTTTTTCTCCCACACTTAGGTTTTATTTGGCAAATTTAGTAAAACATAAGAAAAAATATTCATGTCTGTATCCCCCCATAATCGTACGAATCGACCCAGAATAAAGATAACATGATTATTAGGATACGGTCACACAAAAAAAAAAAAGTAAAAATCCAGTACAGAATTGATGCTTTTCTACTCATGACCTCAAAAAAAGTTCCAAAATTTTTCAACAATAGGTTATACCAACCCCAAAATGGTAACACTGGAAAATGCATCTCCCGTCCCGCAAAAAAAATGCCGTCACATGGCCCAATAACGGAAAAGCGAAAATTTTATAGCCTTCAAAAGGGGGCAACGAGAAAACTAATCCTGGCAGCCTGCAGGTGCTCCCTTCCTTGCGCCTCGCGGCCCCCATAACACAAGTACACGGCACGTGTAGGGGGTCT
Source organism: Engystomops pustulosus (assembly GCA_019512145.1). Taxonomy (NCBI): domain Eukaryota; kingdom Metazoa; phylum Chordata; class Amphibia; order Anura; family Leptodactylidae; genus Engystomops; species Engystomops pustulosus. Next base: position 122,701,927 of record CM033644.1, read on the forward strand.
CTGCACTCAGGAGAAATTGTAAACAAATTTTATGTGTGAGTTTTCTCTTTTTATCTTTTGGAAATGATGTTAAATTTTAGGGCTAAATGTATGTATAACTGGACTAAATTTGACCATTCTAAATTTCACACAGCCATTGTGATTCATATACTATGAGATCTCAAGGGGTTAACATCTTTGTAAATTTGTTTTCTGATAGTTTGAGGGGTGCAGATTTGAAATGGGTTGGTTATATAGGGGTTTTTTGTTGCTAAATATGTAAAATTTGATTTCAAACAGTATTTATCCCCAAATAGTAATTTCTGAAAATATGGAAAATGGCTATTCGATTTGTAGGCCGCGTGACATCAAAATAAATTATCCAACATTTCAAAATTATGATGTAAAGTAGACAATGGAAATGTTATTCTGCAGTTATTTAGGTGGTAAATCGATCTGCTGAAAACGCTGGATTTTGAATTTCGAAAATGGCAAATTTTTCTAAAAATTCATCTTTTTTTCTTTTTTTGGTAAATAAACGCAAAACTTATCACCAAAATTTACCCTAAAATGAAGTACAACATGTGGGGAAAAACACTCCAGAATCACTTTGAGAAGTAAAATGTTCAAAAGTTATAACCATATAAGAGACGCAGGCAAATCTAAAAATGGTACTGAGCCTTAAGCTGTAAAATGGCTGCGTCCTTAGGGGTTAACTATTAAATGGGACAAACAAATGGGACAGATAAGCAATTTCCCTTAATATAGGTCTAGCTACACTTTAAGTGCCTAAGATCAGATAGCAACAGCATTGATTAATTGCCCCATAGAAAAATGCTGGTTTTTTGGTGATCTTTTATGTGTCTTTTGTTTGTACAGATGATGGAACTCTCCTCTATGATAAATAATGGACCAACACGGTTGGAACCTGAGTTCTTCAGGGTTGGATTTTATGGAAAGAAATTCCCATTCTTTTTAGAGTAAGTGTATATATTTTTTGAGAGTTATGGTTAGGCCCACTATACTTTAGTATAAACTCATGAACAACAGAAATGTATTTGCAACTCAATGCAGTTATATGCACCAAGTGTGTTAGCACAAAAAGCCATACTCTTTCAACAGGTCAAGATCTGCATTAGCAACTGTTTGTCTTGAGTCTGGATACTTTTATAATGATCAACATCATATTAGTGTTCTTTTTCATACCAAGATATGATCCTACTCCAATTACCAATGGCAGCATAATAAAATTTTTTTAAAGGTAAAACTTCATAAAGACTGCCTGAATCTGTGTCATTTTATTATTACTGCTTTTTTTGGCAATCACTCTTTTTTTAATCTACTCTAAGATGTTAGTTTTTATCATACTGAAATAGTAGTGGAACAACTTCTCTCATGAACAGAACAAAGATTTGTTTGTTTGTCGGGGCCATGACTACGAGAGACTGGAAGCTTTCCAACACGCTGCTTACAGGATTTCCAACATGCATTCAATTGCAGCATGCCAACCAGCCCGACGAGACCATCTTCCAGGCAGAAGCTTCAGTGTATCCTTTTTAATATATTATATTTTACTGATATTGAGATCCTTTGGAGACCAAATTCCCTCAATAACAACACAAAAACATAGCAGAAAACCCCACCCATGTAGAGGGGACTGAAGTAGGGGCACCATGGAACCCGCGCCTTCACATGCAGCCACAGGGCACCACAGATCTGTATCGCACTATGTGAATGGAGTTAAGGTGGGCACCCCCCACCAGCAATGTCCTGACAGTCAGCTTGCCTCCAACTTGTGACAGTTACTGACTGGCTCTATCGGTGAGAGTGTGCCTGCCCAGCCATAATCTATTGCATTCTGCATGTGGAATGCTTTACAGAGCTTCTCTACATGCAGAGTCTTAGCCACTGAGGTGTTAGGTTTTACTTCTTCCCGATCTGTGAGAGGAAGGAGGGAGAACTCTCAGGAAGTAGTGGCGCGTGGACTGGTGTGGCGACTGGGGCGACTAGTCCATACTACAGTCACTTTGCCAGCTAGGCTATTGTGTTTAGAATATTAATTTTCAATTTAGAATAGTAATATTGTAACCTGACTGGGCTTCATTCAGTGGGGTCCCACCCAGATTTTGTACCCAGGAGCCTCCCTTACCTTAATCGATATGAGGCATTATAATTCCATACAAAAACCTAAAAGAGATTACTTTCAATTTAATAGGTTTTCCCAAAGATACTTATACAGTTTCGACTTACATACAAATTCAACTTAAGAACAAACCTGCGGACCATATCTTGTAAGTAACCCGGGGACTGCCTGTAGTTTGAAATTAAAACAAATGCCTACAAAAAGATCTTGATATCACTACTATCATTTTATTGCGTCCTACAGCTTGATAAACAGTAAAGTAAGTATAATATGTTATCTTCTACCACATTAAATTTAGCTGAGCGTTATTGTGCTGTGAGTGAGCTGCCAGCCAAGGCTTCCCCTTATGTTTTGATATGAATCAAGTGTTTATAATTCGCTTCTCCAGCTCAGTGATTCCACGTCCCCATTGCACACTGTTCTGGCTCTGAAGATATTCACATACAAGTTGTCTATTTCCTAGCAACAAACCATCTGTTCTGTAGAGATCTCTAAGAGTGTCCATACAATTTATACACTCAAAATACATCAATATGGATGAAAAAGAATTTTTAATGCAATGCATTATGACTTTAGAAAACCTCAATATTTGACTTTTCATCCCCAGTTGTGCTTACTGGGGATTATGAAGATGCAAATGATTATGAAAGTCACACATGTCTGCGTAAAAATGTATTATCAAAATATCCAAATAAGGACATTTCACCTTTTTTTTATTCGCAGTGCTGGGAGAATGGAATAATACTTTGCAGAAAACTTGCTGAGCAGTACGAAAACTATTATGACTACAGGAATCTCAGCAAAATGAGGGTAACTCATGCTATGACTCAACTTTTCATTGGTGTAGCATTGACCAGCCGTGCTTAAATTTCAGTTGAATTTTAAATTTTATGACTACCCCTGTTTGTCTTTGTGTGTATATATACAGTATTTTGGCCAAATATAGAGCCCATATTACACTGATGTATAGAGGTCGCACTATTATTCTTCCACAAGGGTAATAATTCTCCTATTACCATTTTTGGGGAGTATTTTTAGCCGAGAAGGAGGATAGAATTTTCAGTAATACAAATATTTAACTCGTAGCCGTATATAATGTTAATAGACGCTATTTATACAAGAAAATCATCTGTCAGTATCTTCTGTGCTGAAAAAGCAAATTGTGGCAGTAAAAGTAATATTACGTCATGTAGTAAACGGGGGTACACAACCTGTCGCCAAGTGTACTTTTAAGCATGGCAATTATTTTTGGGGGTAATGGCGCCTGATCGTGTGTCTATGATGCATGGTGATTCGTTAATGTGACCTCTGCTGATGTTACATGCAAAAGTGTATGTTAAACTTCTGTTTAACCCCTTAGCGCTCTGCGCCGTAGCTGTACTGCGCTGAGTCCCGCGAATAGCGCTCAGCGCAGTACAGCTACTGAGAATATAACTACTATAATACTACCCCCTATGTACAGGAATATAACTACTATAATACTGCCCCCTATGTACAAGAATATAACTACTATAATACTGCCCCCTATGTACAAGAATATAACTACTATAATACTGCCCCCTGTGTATATTATTATAACTAATATGATGTTGCTTTACCAGAAAATAACTACTGTGATTTTGAGAAAAAATTAAGTATTAATACATTTTGTTGTTCAGTGATAATTAGAAATAACCTTTTATACTATGTGCATGAAAAAACTAACATCATTATTATTATTATTAATTATTTACATTGTGTATGAACATTACATGTGTGAGTGAAGGTAAGTACCTCTGGCAGATGTCTCTGTATTGTGAGGAGCCATAGAGACGCCAGGCTGAGGTCTCTGACTCCATACAACACAAGGAGGCAGAGAGGAGCGCTCGCTGTGTACACACAGTCATTATCATTATTATATTCTCTACAAAACATCCAATTATAAAATCATAACAAAGTGACACCGGGGCGCTCGCTCCTTGGTGCCTCAAGAGTTGGAACAGTTTTTGAAGTACATTTGGGGTCCTGATCCTGGAAGTGACACTCGGCTCTACTTTTGGAGATCGGCTGTTACCACCTTACGAAGTATCCGTATGGAGATGAATATTTTGTGGCTGTAGAGTAGAGATTTCCATCAGGTCCCTCCGGATGCTCCAATGATCGACCATTAGAGGTGGATCCCATCGGCACATTACCGATCTTCCATTGCAGTTACAGGCAGTCCCCGGGTTACATACAAGATAGGTTCCATAGGTTTGTTCTTAAGTTGAATTTGTATGTAAGTCGAAACTGAATATTTTATAATTGTAGATCCAGACCAAAAATTGTTTTTGGCCCCAGTGACAATTGGAGTTTCAAAATTTTTTGCTGTAATTGGACCAAGGATTATCAATAAAGCTTCATTACAGACACCTTACAGCTGATCATTACAGCCTGGGACTATAGTAACATCCAGAGAGGTCACCAGAGGTCACAGGGGGCAGAGGGGTCACCAGAGGTCACAGTGTGCAGAGAGGTCACCAGAGGTCACAGGGGTCTGTCTGTAACTAGGGGTCATCTGAAAGTCGGGTGTCCTTAAGTAGGGGACCGCCTGTATTTCTTGTTGCTTAACATCTCATAGAGTAGAGCTGCCAGGGAGGAATGGAAGGGGTTTTCAGAACCAACAGCTCAAAAATACCCAGAATCAAGTAAAAAACTCCAGGTACCGCAAAAAAATTCTCTGTATTTGTCTTAGAGACAACATAATAACAGAACAGAAGACCTCTGGGCCAAGTGAGAGCTGGTGGTGCATGCGCAGTGCTCTCACGGCAAACCCCTATGGGAGCGCTGAGAAGAGCAAAGAAAACCCCAACCACTTTCTCATATAGCATAACGTAGAGCAGTGCGGCCTCCTCTCCATTTGGCCACGAGATGGGTCAAGGGTCGGTTGATTGCAATCCTTATGATAGGGGAAGGTCTATTTAGTGTTAATGGGCTGCGCAAGAGAAGTTCACACACGGTAGAGCGTTCTCCTAATTCAAGTCACACTTTATTAGTAAGATGCTATATTAAAACTACGCGTTTCGGCTCCGAACAGGAGCCTTTATGAGGTTAAGGCTCCAGCTGGGACCCGCAACGCATAGATTTAATATAACATGTTACTAATACAGGCAGTCCCCGGGTTACGTACAAGATTCTGGAGGTTTGTTGTTAAGTTGAGTTTGTATGTAAGTCGGAACTGTATATTTTATCATTGTATCTCCAGCCAAATATTTTTTAGTCTCTGTGACAATTGGATTTAAAAAATGTTGGATTTACATAAGAACCAGGATTAACACTAAATCTTCATTACAGACGCCTGTGATATCTGTTACATCTGATTATTGTAGGCTAAGGCTAAAGTACAGGAAATTACCAAAATCTAGGGGGCGTATGTAAGTCGGGTGTTCTTAAGTAGGGGATTGCCTGTCGAGTGTGATTTGAATTAGGAGAACGCGCTGCCCCCAGTGGACTGCTCTCGCTCAGCCCTCTCGCGTTATCACGGGTGGCTCTACACGGATGATGCTCCCGTTACCGTCCACGTTGGGAGCCGCGTTCCCTGTGTCTTCCTGATAAACTTTCCTCCAAGATCTCCTCCAGGTGAGCAGAACATCTAGAATATTCTCACTTATACATCGAATCCTTTGCGCTTCTCTTCTCTCCTCTTCGAGTACCAAGCAGATTGGGAATGGATACATTCACGTAATTAGTGTTAATGGACTTTTCCTTTCACTACGTTACAAGCTTCCGAGTGTCAGAAAGTGATATTCCATGCCGCCTAGAGAAAAGCAGGAAAACATTCCCAACACAGTAAAAATCTACAAATTATGGGATTTGCGCCATTGTTGTGGATCTTGTTTCACTTCTTTCACTGTGCCCTCCAAGTGACGCCTCCGCTTTATTCTTTGTTTCGATACAATCACAGAAATACCAAATTTCTACAGGTTTTACATTTAAAATTTTTTCAATCTTTTGAACAAAATAAAAAAAAAAGTCTTTGCGTCTCCGTTTTCTAAGGGCGATTACTTTTTCAAACTGTGGTTTACGGAGCTGCGTAAGGTGTCATTATGCTTTGGTTTTTTTTTACTCCCTTTTGGGGATTGTCTGAACTTTTGATCAGTTTTCATTAAAATAATTTCACATTTTTACGTGCGGGGAAAAAAGTAGTGATTCAAACATTTGTTGTTTTAGTTAAGTTTAAGTTTTTTTTAAAAAATGTATGTTTTGAATGGGACTTTTGGGATGCGGCCACACCTAATATAATTATGATTGATTGCTTATTGTTTGATTTCTTTATTTTTATTCCTCTTCAAGGAGAAGGAGGATAATTTGAACTTTGATGTTTTTTTCAATGTATTTTGGATTTAGATTTTTTTGTACAATTTTTTTAGGCCCACGAGCCCCCTCTATACATCCTTAACCACACCGTAACATACCATTCCATCACGTGTCATTAAAGAAAATCTACTGTCAGGAATCTACTTACTGGTTAGATTCCCCAAATATTCCGAAGCCCTCGATTATTTTCCTATACCTTTACAATATAACTTTATTTAGTGTATGTGCTAAGTAACTTTACAGCTTCATATGCCCAAAGTAGCCTCTGTGGACGCCAGGGTTAAGGCTACTAAATGCCTCGAGTAGCCTCTGCAGAGCCGACCCCTGTGTGTCCATGTGCAGGGGAGCACCAGCCATGAGACAAGTTGAGCCTCTTGCTTCAGGCTGCACCACCTGGAGAAAGATGTAGGGTAACATCAGGGGCACCGACACCTGCAACAAAGCAGGACCTGACATTTACAAATAATGTCTCTTTGCATCCAATGCCACTGCGTGGAGAACACACTATTTACCCAACCCAAAAATATTTTTACAGAATGGGGTAAAGGTGGGCGCCATTGCGTAGTTTCCTCAGGCAACAAACATTAAGGTTCACCCCTGTCCATGCATAGTGGCTCCCAGAGTCGAATAAAGCCATAGGGGAACAGGAGCATTTGAGCACTCACAGAGCTCCCCTCTAGGGGGCGATGCACCAGGGCAGCCATGCTGCTGCGTTCACAATGAGCATGGACACACAGAGGGGCCGCTCTGCGGGGCTACTCAGGGTGTGGAGTAACCTTAGCCCCGGATTTCACAGAAGCTAGTTTGGGTTATAAAGCTGTGAAGGTAAGTTGCACATACACTTAATAATGAGAATAATTCTTTATATAGAGCATACATTTATATAGAGCATTTTGGAGTGTGGGAGGAAACTGGAGGAAACCCACGCTAACACAGAGAGAACATACAAACTCTTTGCAGATGTTGACCCTGGGACTTGAACCCAGGTCCCCAGCGCTGCAAGGCTGTAATGCTAACCACTAAGCCACCATGCCGCCCTACTTAATAAAGTTTTAAAGCTGTAGAGGGATGAGGGGAGAATCCATTTCAGGTTATACTAAGTAAGCAGATTTTTGACTGTAGATTCCTTTAAGGTGTTAATCCACCAGCTACATCATCACCAGCTACTAGATTCCAAATACATTGTATTCATGAACCAGGAGGAGCAGGATGGCTAAAGCTCAAAGTCCTTCTTTAACCCCTTAGCGCTCTGCGCCGTAGCTGTACTGCGCTGAGTCCCGCGAATAGCGCTCAGCGCAGTACAGCTACTGCGCAGAGACGATGCCGGTTCAGCGCTGTATAGCAGCCGAACCGGCATCGTTAGCCGCGGGATTTCAACGGTAATCTACCGTTGACATCCCCGGCTATCACCCGCGGTCGGAGTGGGCTCCGATCGCGGGTGTTTAACCCGTTAAATGCCGCGGTCAACGCGACCGCGGCATTTAACATGCCTTCTGGGGGTCTTTACCCCACGATCGGCCCCCCCGCACCGTTTTCGGGGGGGCCGATCGCTGTTTTGGCTCCTCTGGGGTCCGATCGGGACCCCAGAGAAGCCTGGAGGGTTTACCTTTAAGATGGCGTCTGTGACGTCATCTTAAAGGCAAAGTGTCAGCCTATGCATCTGCATAGGCTGGCACTGATAATACCCTGCAATACATTAGTATTGCAGAGTATTATCAAGAACAAGCAATCAGATGATTGCTTGTTCATATCCCATGGTGGATCATGAAAAAAAATGTAAAAAATAATGTTTTTCAATAAAAAATTACTTTATAAATCACTAAAAATGCCCATAAGCCCCAAAACATATAAAGAGACATATAACGCTCAAAAAAGTCTAAATCATAACACAAACCCCACATATATAGTATCACCGCGTCCGTAACAATCCATAGAATAAAACTAAATAACTATTGAACCCATATGATGAACGCCGTAAAAAAAAAACGTCAAAAACCCGCCAAAAATTATGATTTTTACCTATTATATCCCACTAAAAATGCAATAAAAAGTGATCAACAAAACATATGTACTCCAGAATGATATTGTTGCAAAGAACAACATGTCCCGCAAAAAACAAGCCATCAACCAGCTCTGTAGCCAAAAACGTAACAATGTTATGCCACTTGGAAGACGGCGATGCAAAAATGATAGATTTTTCCCCACATTAGGGTTTTATTTGGCAAATTTAGTAAAACATAAGAAAAAATATTCATGTCTGGTATCCCCGTAATCGTATCGACCCATAGAATAAAGATAACAGGATTATTAGGATATATGGTGAACACGGAAAAAAAAAAAAGTAAAAAATCCAGTACAGAATTGATGCTTTTCTACTCATGACCTCAAAAAAAGTTCCAAAATTTTCAACAATAGGTGATACCAACCCCAAAATGGCAACACTGGAAAAAGCATCTCGTCCCGCAAAAAAAATGCCGTCACATGGCCCAAATAACGGAAAAGCGAAAATTTTATAGCCTTCAAAAGGGGGCAACCAGAAAACTAAAATCCTGGCAGCTGCAGGGTGCTCCTTCCCTTCTGCGCCTCGCTGTGCGCCCATAACACAAGTAACGGCCCCGTGTGGGGGGTCGCTACACTCAGGAGAAATTGTAGAACAAATTTTATGGTGAGTTTTCTCTTTTTCTCTTTTGGAAATGTGTAAATTTTAGGGCTAAATGAACGTATAAACGACAAAATTTGATAAATTTGAAATTTCTAAATTTCACCGCCATTTTGATTCAATTACTATGAAGATCTCAAGGGGTTAATAATCTTTGTAAATGCTGTTTCTGATAGTTTGAGGGGTGCAGATTTGAAAATGGGTTGGTTATATAGGGGGTTTTTGTTGCTAAATATGTAAAATTTGATTTCAAACAGTATTTATCCCCAAAATAGTCAATTCCGAAAATACGGAAAATCGCTATTCGATTTGTAGGCCGCGTGACGTCAAAATAAATTATCCAAACATTTCAAAAATTATGAAAATGTAAAGTAGACAAATGGGAAATGTTATTCTGCAAGTTATTTAGGTGGTAAATCTATCTGCCTGAAAACGCGGTGATTTTGAATTTCGAAAATGGCAAATTTTTCTAAAAATTCATCATTTTTTCCCTTTTTTTGTAAATAAACGCAAAACTTATCAGCCAAAATTTACCACTAAAATGAAGTACAACATGTGGGGAAAAAACAATCTCAGAATCGCTTTGATAAGTAACAGTGTTCAAAAGTTATTACCACAGGAAGAGACACTGGTCAAATTTCAAAAAAAAGTTGCGAGCCTTAACCTGCAAACAGGCTGCGTCCTTAAGGGGTTAAATTGGATTTCACTACCCAGAGGTTATAGTCAGAGAATGTCAAAACGGGACAGAAGGGGTTAACCTGGAAAAGAGCAAATAAGTGAAGGGCGTAAGCGAGGAGCAGATAATGATGGTGGCGATCCATTACATTTTTTGCTTATTCCATAATTTCTCAGAATATTCAGATAACTCAAAGGACACGTCCAATGTTACCGGCACAAACGTGAGATGGAATCGTGCCCAGGAAATAATTTAATGCACATATTGAGCTCCGCGGCGCTCCAAAAAGTTACTCAAAACACTGAAGATACAGGCGCTGCCGGATACCCGAATCACGATAACACCACATCAGGCGCCAGATAAGCAAAGAGCCGGGAAATAAACCGGGATAATGACAGGATCCTATGGAAGGAGTTTTCTGACTCTATAAAATGCTGAGCAGATGGTTCAGGGGCGAAGAGATTAGTGTAATGTCACATCCACTCACCGGTCCACGATCGTGGCTTTATGTGGTGTCCTGTACGGCATACATACATACACCATACATACATACATACACACACCATACATACACCATACATACATACATACAAACATATCAAGGGGTTAACAATCTTTGTAAATGCTGTTTCTGATAGTTTGAGGGGTGCAGATTTGAAAATGGGTTGGTTATATAGGGGGTTTTTGTTGCTAAATATGTAAAATTTGATTTCAAACAGTATTTATCCCCAAAATAGTCAATTCTGAAAATATGGAAAATGGCTATTCGATTTGTAGGCCGCGTGACATCAAAATAAATTATCCAAACATTTCAAAAATTATGAAAATGTAAAGTAGACAAATGGGAAATGTTATTCTGCTAGTTATTTAGGTGGTAAATCGATCTGCCTGAAAACGCTGTGATTTTGAATTTCGAAAATGGCAAATTTTTCTAAAAATTCATCTTTTTTTTCTTTTTTTTTGTAAATAAACGCAAAACTTATCAGCCAAAATTTACCACTAAAATGAAGTACAACATGTGGGGAAAAAACTATCTCAGAATCACTTTGAGAAGTAAAAGTGTTCAAAAGTTATAACCATATAAAGAGACGCAGGTCAGAATCTAAAAAATGGGACTGAGCCTTAAGCTGTAAAATGGCTGCGTCCTTAAGGGGTTAACTATTAAATGGGACAAACAAATGGGACAGATAAGCAATTTCCCTTAATATAGGTCTAGCTACACTTTAAGTGCCTAAGATCAGATAGCAACAGCATTGAATTAATTGCCCCATAGAAAAATGCTGGTTTTTTGTGTATCTTTTATGTGTCTTTTGTTTGTACAGATGATGGAAGCATCTCTCTATGATAAAATAATGGACCAACAGCGGTTGGAACCTGAGTTCTTCAGGGTTGGATTTTATGGAAAGAAATTCCCATTCTTTTTAAGAGTAAGTGTATATATTTTTTGAGAGTTATGGTTAGGCCCACTATACTTTTAGTATAAACTCATGACAACAGAAATGTATTTGCATACTCAATGCAGTTATATGCAGCCAAGTGTGTTAGCACAAAAAGCCATACTCTTTCAAACAGGTCAAGATCTGCATTAGCAACTGGTTGTCTTGAGTCTGGATACTTTTATGCAATCATCATATTAGTGTTCTTTTTCATACCAAGATATGATCCTACTCCAATTACAATGGCAACATAATTAGAAAATTTTTTAAAGGTAAAACTTCATAAAGACTGCCTGAATCTGTGTCATTTTATTATTACTGCTTTTTTTAGGCAATCACTCTTTTTTTTAATCTACTCTAAGATGTTAGTTTTTAATCATACTGAAATAGTAGTGGAACAACTTCTCTCATGAACAGAACAAAGAATTTGTTTGTCGGGGCCATGACTACGAGAGACTGGAAGCTTTCCAACAGCGCATGCTTACAGAATTCCCACATGCCATTGCAATGCAGCATGCCAACCAGCCCGACGAGACCATCTTCCAGGCAGAAGCTCAGTGTATCCTTTTTATATATTATATTTTACTGATATTGAGTCCTTTGAGACCAAATTCCCTCAATAACAACACAAAAACATAGCAAACCCCACCTCTGTATGAAGAGGGCACCCCATGAGCCCCCTTCATGCAGCCTCGGCACCTCTGGGCTGTACATGTAGGGCACAGAGTGTGAAGGAGTTAAGGGGGCCCCCACCAGCAATGTCTGACAGTCAGCTGCCTCCAAGCTGTGACAGTTACTGACTGGCTCTATCAGTGAGAGTGTGCCTGCCCAGCCATAATCTATTGCATTCTGCATGTGGAATGCTTTACAGGAGCTTCTCTACATGCAGAGTCTTAGCCAATGAGTGTTAGGTTTACTTCCTTCCCGATCTGTGAGAGGAGGAGGGAGAACTCTCAGGGAAGTAGTGGCGCGTGGGACTGGTGTGGCGACTGGGGCGACTAGTCAGTACTACAGTCACTGTGCCAGCTAGGCTATTGTGTTTAGAATATTAATTTCAATTTAGAATAGTAATATTGTAACACTGACTGGGCTGCATTCAGTGGGGTCCCTACCAGATTTTGTACCCAGGAGCCTCCACTTACCTTAATCTGATAGGAGGCATGATAATTCCATACAAAAACCTAAAAGAGATTACTTTCAATTTAATAGGGTTTCCCAAGATTAAGTAAAAATTTACAGATAAATACAGAGGAAGAAAGCTAATAGCCATAGATGTTTACAGCTATCTGGTGTTACATTTTATTGCATGTAAGTAAATAAATACCTATTGTGTCCATTGAAATGCATATCGAGGTGTTCCTTCTGTGTTAGCCTTAACTTTGTCCCTAGATTTACAGATTTATGCTGTTACTCCTATTCCTGAAAGCCAAGAGGTTCTTCAGAGAGAGGGTATTCCTGATAATATCAAGAGCTTTTATAAAGTAAATCACATTTGGAGATTCCGGTATGACCGACCTTTCCATAAGGGTACAAAGGACAAGGAAAATGAATTCAAGGTATAATGCAGTCATTGTAATCTTATGCTTCAGTGTCCTAGTTCAAAAGCGTCTGCTGGGAAGTGTAATGTATCTTTAAGAGTGTGTGGAGTGCAAAGGAGGTCACAGTTTCTTCTTTACACATTTCCTATTTCTGCTATTTAACACAAGGAATTTTGTGTTAGCAGACATGACTACTTTGCATTTGAATATTCCCAGCACACATAAAGAGAGCTTTGAATTACATCTAAACATTTATCATCCGGGTGAAAATGGGGAAGTGGATCCCTTGAAAAGACCTTTGTCCTCCGGAGATTTTTTGGAGCTATAGATAGGTTCCCATTTGATAGGACGGTGCATGCAATTTAAAGTAGCGTTAAATAGTATAGTCAATATATATGTTTATGTATGTATAGACACACACTTTTTAGGCTAGTAGACAAATTAACTTAATCTAGTCATGGGCCAGTTTAGTCCATCAAGAACATACTGCATTGTGCACAAGAGACTTTCTTATCACAATCCCTGCATTATTAAAGTTGGTGCAGAGCTGCTTATTATACAGTGCTTTAGAAGCGATGGCATAGTCTCATGACTTGCAAATAAAACAAGTACTGCAGCTTACTGCATGTGTGTGCTCCATAGTACCCACTGAGCCAAGAAGGAAAAAAGGCCCACACAAATAAGGAGTAAGGGATTAGGTATAAAAAAGTGAGAAAAGATGGTTGTTATACTGTCTGCTTTATGTGCTTACTCAAGTTGCTGCTATATTTGCTTGATTTATTATGTACATTGTGCATTTTAATAATAAATATGTTATCCATTTTAAGAGCCTCTGGGTAGAGAGAACAGCCCTGACCCTGGTGCAAAGTCTGCCTGGTATCTCCCGATGGTTTGAAGTTGAAAAACGTGAAGTGGTAAGTCTTGGTGTGTTTGTTCTTTGCTGTTTCTGTAAAGTGGTGTAAAATATTCACTGTATATGTAAATCTGTGAAGTATTTGGAAAGCACATAATAGTATAGTAAAGATATGTTACCATGGAAACGCGTGCTGTACTTCCATGACAATCTTACCCTAATTAAATGACTTAATCTGAGAGATAGTTGGAATACACAGCAATGCTTTTCTCAAGGTTCAGTGACTGTGGGAAAGGGCTCCAACAGATCTTTCTTCTAATTAGTTACAGGCTATTTTATAGTTTGAGGGACATACATTGCTTTGCACTTATCTCTTATAGGGGGTTTCCAGTATAACAGGAAAACCTCTGTCAGGCAGGAATAGTGGTCTGGTAAAAAAAAAAAGGCAAAAAAACAAAGGTACTTTACCTCCCTCTGTTTCAAGTGTACAGTGTCAGGGTGGAGTCTTTGGAGTCTCCAAAATATGCTGGCACATCATCCATCAACCCTTAGTACAGATCTTAGTAGACTTCTGGTTGTCCTGTATTGGGCTCAAGCCATGGCCCAACAGAGGTTGTTTTGCTGTACTTATGGGCCTGTCTGACACTGCTGGTGTCTTGTTGATACTTGCTGCTGGATAGTAAATCACTGCAGTCAGTGAGTTGAACCTAGAGGGGTAGTCTTAAACTACTCTATGCCTATGTTTTTTTTAAATCGAACAGTCTACAACCCTATTTTATAATATACTTTAATTAGCAAAAGTGCCTTGATCTCAGATAATATTTCTGGTTCCACATGCACCTGTGACTCTGTTCATCTCTGTAGCACTGAAGGAGTTAGCCAAGCACAGAACTCGGCTACTTCTGTCAGTGCCATAGTGAATAGAGCAGTACACGTCCCATCTACTGATTCATGCATTTGTGGTACAACGGACCCCCTTTCTTCTGATCTGTGGGATCCCACGGTTAAGACTCTAATGAGAAGAAAGTTATCCTTTATCCTTTGGATTGAGGAAAACTAGGTGTAACTGGACAACCCCATTAATTCAATAAGAGTTACATGCCTCCTAATTTGGTGCATCTCCAAATGTATACCAACTAGGACCTGGCGTAGCTCTCTATACCTGCTATAATTTCCACTTTCTGTTGTACATTATAGTCAATTTATAAGGCCCTGAAAAGTCATAAACCCTCTCAATAATCCCTGACCCAGTGCAGCCAATTTTTGGAAAATTGACATGAGAGGTGCTGATCTGGCCATGTGCCTAATCTTGAAAATTAAATCATATATATTATGCCAGATGCTAACATAAAATATCTGGTAAATATCCCCCTCTATATTTCTTATAGCTTTCTCCCAGCATTCATTGTTAATGTATGTACACAGCGTGCCCTGTTAATAGACATCTGGTAACCGTCACATCTGCACATGGGGCTATATGGCAACAGCTAAAGTAGGAAAAAACGAATTTCCCTGCAGGAGCTCAGCTCTGCCCTAGTGATCAGGTCAGCGACTAACTTGGTGACTGGTTTAAGTTAAAACCCAACACATTTGACCGCATATTACAATATTATGTAATAATATGATTAAAGGGAACCTGTCACCAGGAGACCCATTTTTAGCACTCCCCCAGTCCCCACAGAGCATAGTACATACACTGCCAAAGTGTTTTTGTATTAAAAATTGGTTTTACAGAAAAAAAGATATGTTATATTGTACCTTTCATTAGCATCTGCTGTGTGACTAGGCAGTTGCCCCCCCCCCCCCCCCGCATCCCTTGGGAAACAGCTTCTCCATGTGGCCTGTTCAAATATATGCAAAAAAACACCCATCATTTGGCTTAGTGACGCCCCCTGCTCCTCTACAGCCAATCCCGAGTGTGGGGAGTTATTCATATATTTGAAAAGGTCACATGTTTCCCAAGGGTGGGGGGGACTGCTCCTTTCCAGCCCCTCCCATTAGGCAACTGCCTAGTCACACAGCAGATGCTAATGAAAGGTACAATATAACACATCTTTTTTTCTGTAAAACCAATTTTTTTTATACAAAAACACTTTGGCAGTGTATGTACTATGCTCTGTGGGGACTGGGGGAGTGAAAAAAATGGGTCTCCTGGTGACAGGTTCCCTTGAACTGCAAATTTCATACAGCATCATTTTAAATTCATAAACATTTATTCCACGCTTTATTTGGTATAGTCAGAATGTAAAAATGATGTAAAGACTACAGTGTGCACACCATGTAATACATACAGATATTAAGTATGATAAAGTATATTTTCCACAGTATAAAACTGTAATCTTGATATAGTGACTAGTGTCTGTGACCTTAATTTGCAGGCTGGATTTCTGGAAGTGCACAAGCAAGGCCTGCTATAGTTTCCCAGTCTATGGTTCGTGATGTATAAGAGCTGTTATTAAGCTATCCACTGCCAGCTGCAGGAGATTCTGTTTTCTCCCCCCTCCATTTTTTGTTTTTTAAAGGATGCTATTGAAAGCATATATTTTACAAGCAATGCATGCTTTGTAGTGGTGTTCCTGATAACAGGCGCATGTTCATTCCTATTAAGTTCTGTGAAAAAAGATTTTCGCCCCTTCAGATGTTGGCACTTTATGGTTATTGATCTTCAAACGTAGTGTAATAGATCAGACAAAAAAAATATATGAATGTCCATGAAGGCATGAGTTAAAACGAGTGCGAGAGAGGTCTTAAATGTCTAACATAATATGATGTAGGAATGTTTGCTGCTTAAAGGGGTTGTCCGGGGATAAAAAAAATACATATGGCGGGGGAGCTTAAAAAACAATAAACTACTTCTACTCAAGCTACTTATACTCTGGCGCTCCTGTACACCCATGGCAGCGCCCGTCACTTGTGACCCCTAGTTGTTTATTTTCTATTATGTGTGTATGTACATATCAATATCAGTTTGGATAGAGCCTAACACCGAGTTCCCACACAATTAGCTCCATCCATTGCCAGAAACTGAGCTAGGAGCGCAGCTCCATTCTTTTTTCAGAGGCCGAGCTGGGTTACTGCATCTTAGCCTCTACACATCGAGTACCTCTATGCTCATAACAGCTGATAACCAACTATCATAAAACGGTCATCAATATCTATAACCCCCAAAACTCCTTTAATGTTTTGAGTCCCTAGCAGCTGAAGGTAAGCTAAAAAGTAAAGGAGTAATTTCATCTTATTGTTCATGTTTTTTGTAGGCTGAGATGAGTCCACTTGAAAATGCAATTGAAGTCTTAGAAAATAAGAATCAGCAACTGAGAACTCTTATTAGTCAGTGTCAAACACGGCAGATGCAAAATATAAACCCCCTAACAATGTGCCTGAATGGGGTTATTGATGCTGCAGTTAATGGAGGAGTTTCAAGATATCAAGAGGTAATATATGTGTATTAATTTTAGATTCACTTTATTACTTATACAGTTCTAATTGACATATGTAACACATAGGTAAGTCACAAGATGATTAGTTTTTCAAGACTCTCTTGTTTTTACAGTCATATGAAGTAATATTGTATGTGCAGCCACCCAGTGGTTGTCTTGTGAATTGTGCCTTGACAAGCTTTTTGATAGTATGTCATGATATTTCTGCAAAATGGATGGATTGCAATACGGAGTGTATTAATCTTAATAGGCCACTGTGCACACTTTTACGAAACACCCCTGGGTGCTTTATTGTTTTTTTTGGAGGCGACTTTGGCAATGACACATTTATAGTTAATAAAGATGGAGATTCTCCTGTAAAGTAAATCAGTTCACAGTCTTTATATAAAATATGCTTAATGTTTCAGATCAGTTGTGCCTCATGTTACCTCAAAGAGTTCAATAGTGACTTAGATCAGTGTTCTTTTGGGTAATTTCTTCAGCCTGTGACTGTTGCCTTTACCCACTCACCTTACGTTTTATAGGCATTCTTTGTTAAGGAATACATCTTCAACCACCCCGAGGATGGAGATAAGATCTCACGTCTGAGAGAACTGATGCTGGAACAGGTAGTGTGCATAAAAAAAGTAATAATAATTATCGATGTCAAAAATATAGAATTTGGGACACTAAACCACCCAAAGGTCCTTATGGACCGTTTGTTTAGTGTCCCAAATAGCACTGCATGATCTTTTTGCATGGATGCATTAAAAAAAAAAAAAAAACAACAAAAAAAACCACATTTATATGTACCTCACTCCTTCTTCTGCCCAGTGCCTGTGCTTTGAGGCAGGTAAAGCCAGCATAGTGGCTTCACTGCGCAAGAGCTGTAGTTACGGCACATTCATTATGAAGCCAAAGTATTGTCTTGGCTTCATTCAAGCATCATGAGAGGAGGTGCTAGACCCTGGATCTTCAGATGTGCTCACATCTAGGCAAGTATAAATGTTTTTTTTTTTTCAAAATTGAGAACATGTTAAGTTCCATACAGGTCGATTTGGGACCATATGGACCTGTAGTTGGTTACGGGTTTCGAACTGACAGGCTCTTTTCAAATCACAATGCCTGGAGTCACATACAGACTCCAGACTGTCATGACGGTGGGTCGTTGCTCCCTAGTATGAAAAATATCGTCATCACGGGTGTGAACGGTGGATGTTTGCTGCAATATTCAGCAAAACAGTAGGTCTCTATGGAGAGGACTCTGCTTGCGCACCCCTTGCTGCACACTAATGTACTATTATGTCAGTTTTGTCACAAAGGATGAAATAAAAGAACTATGTATCAATCAGCTCAATTTTTAAAAGACATCTACCATCAGATTACCTCCCTGGCTGTTCCAGCCCCGTTGGCATCCATCTTCTTCTTTTTTTTATCTTAGAATTCCTGCATTTCGGCAAAATTAAAGTTAATAAAATATGCTCTGCACCCCTTTATTTCTTCTACTTCTTCAATACTGCGTTATACAGTTTGTGAGAGAGGGAGGTACAATGCAGTAGAGGGTAGGGAGGGCTTACCTAATGCTTGTATTATCGCTTTTAACCAAGTTACAATGTTTGTAAAATGAAAGTTTGTCTTGCAATATGCTTGCAGACCAGGTTACTCATAATCCAAGGTCCCACTGTAATTGTATTTTCTGTGGAGGAATAAAAGTGCACTGGAAATGCTTATTACCATATATACTCGAGTATAAGCCGACCCGAGTTTAAGCTGAGACCCCTAATTTTACCACAGAAAACTGGGAAAACCTATTGACTCGAGTATAAGCCAAGGGTGTAGTATACAGCCAGCCTGCCCCCGTGTAGCATACAGCCAGCCTGCCCCCGTGTAGCATACAGCCAGCCTGCCCCCGTGTAGCATACAGCCAGCCTGCCCCCGTGTAGCATACAGATAAAAAAAATAAACTTAATACTCACCCTCCGGTGTGATGACGCCATCATCGGCGACAGCGCCGCATCGTAGTGTGCGACAGCCGGCAGATCGCGTGGACTCGACTCTGCCGGCTAGAGAAGATAGAAGACAGAAGAGGAGACACGGGGAGCTGCCAGGAGCTGCGACAGGGATCGGGAGCCGCCGCAAGGAACATCGGGGACACTGGAGGGTGAGTATTAGGTTTTTTTTTTTTTTATCATTGACTTGCGTATAAGCCGAGGGGAGGTTTTTCAGCACATTTTTTGTGCTGAAAAACTCGGCTTATACACGAATATATACGGTAACCTTGTAAAGTATTGTACTCTATACTTGACCATTAAATGTACATGTCAGTAACTCGGTCTTAATTTTTTTCAGGCTCAGATATTAGAATTTGGGTTAGCTGTTCATGAGAAATTTGTTCCTCAAGATATGAGACCACTGCACAAGAAAATGGTTGATCAGTTCTTTGTACTCAAATCAAGTCTGGGAATACAGGTATAGTTTATCCAGAATTCTGACACAGAGAGTTGGTGAATTCATGTATTACATGATTTCAAGTTGTGAGACATTAAGCAACAGTGACATCTTTTGGTTAATAGCCTTCATTACTTCTCATAAGGAAAACAAATTCGGGAATGTGTGACTCCAGGCAATATTGTTGTTTTTCCGTATCTTCTACATTTTGCCAGTTACAGTTTTACTTATAGCTTACAATTTAACCAAATAATGACCCTAACATTTTTTCATTGGACAATCAGGATTTCTCGGCATGTGTACCACCTTCTCCTGTTAATTTTCCCAATGGAAGTCCTCGCATCCCCAGAAACTCTGCACCAGCTATTATGGGTCCAGATGCTGTTCGCGTGGTACCAAGGAGAAGGTATGTTCCAACATTGGATCTGTTATATGTTACTAAGTGTATTCTATCTAGACTAAATGCACATGGAAAAGAATAGGAAATGCTCATCTCTGGAAAGCTGTTTAAGTTTCAAATTTCTTTCTCATCAGGAGCCCTTTTTCTGGATTCCCATGTCCACACAGAGAATAGTGTACACATTGCTAAAGAGATTTTATAGTTAAACTGTCTTTTTCTGAAAAAAAAAAAAAAAGATAAGTTAGATCAAAGTTTAACTTACTGTATGCAGAGTTGTGTCCCTAGGTACATGGGAGTGGCCAGTGAGGAGAAACCCCCACCCCCCCACCTTTGGGAAGCCGCTCCGTCATGCGTCTATTTCAAATTTAAAAATACCTCCCATTTCTACTCCCATTTTATTAGAAAAACACAGTTTTACTTAAAAAAAACAGAAAAACTCTTTTAGTAAAGTGTACGCTATTTTCTGTGGAGACATGTGGGAGCCAGAAAAAGGGCTTCCCTTTAACCCTGACTGAAAAGCTAAAAATAATACATGTTTTTAGTGGGGTATTCAGACCAGTCAGACCAAAACTGATAAAACTAAATAATGTCTGTAATACCACCTCTTCTACATGGTGCTATACTG
Source organism: Engystomops pustulosus (assembly GCA_019512145.1). Lineage (NCBI taxonomy): Eukaryota > Metazoa > Chordata > Amphibia > Anura > Leptodactylidae > Engystomops > Engystomops pustulosus. The sequence continues at coordinate 122,722,438 of CM033644.1, forward strand.
CTGTTTAACTCCACATACTGCATGATGGCCACTAGCTGCAACTCATGTGTCCTGTCCTGAGTAGTCTGGCACAATCAGCGGGTTATCCAGAATACTTGGGTGGCTCAATTGGAATATCAGGAGCCATACAAAAATGTATTTGGTTCCTGTAGCCACTGTGGATATATTACATATGTATTAATTAATACTGTACTAGATACATTTTAAGAATTTAAACTAGATGTTTTAAATGCTGCAAAAGCTATCTGTGTTTTGTATAGTTAAATAGTAAAGAAAAGCTTAGCAAATAAGTGTTCCTATAATGCTGTTTACCTGTCTTTATAGTTTATTTCAAATTCACAACATGAATATTTAACATTGATATTTTTGCCTTGTTGTAATGCTTTGAGTAATAACTTGTCACATAGAAAAACAAGCCAGAAGGTGTTAAAGTAGGGGCATGTTGTCCTTCTATGCACTGGCTTACTAAAAAGATTTTTTTTGTCTGCCACCATCTACAGTCATTTTCAATTTTTATGAAGTTAACATATTTCTTATAGTTTAATTTTCTTTTATTTCATGAACAGCCCATTGAGTTATCCAGCGGTAAATAGATATTCTTCATCTTCCCTCTCCTCTCAAGCTTCAGCTGAAGTTAGTAACTTGACAGGGCAATCAGAAAGTTCCGATGAAGTGTTCCACATGCAGGTAGGTATAGTCTTGAGGATACACTTTCCAAATCTCAGAACATTTTATCTTAGCTCAGTACTGTAATCTGAAGATTAAAAATGTAAGGGATTTTTCATTGGTTACTGACCATTTACTATTTCCTCCTCATATATGCTTATAAAGCATGCCACATTTTTAGAAATGAGCTTGAAACTTTAAGACAGAATAGTGTGTCAGGAATTAGAGTGAAATATTGTTGATGCAGTAAATTTGTGATCTATGCCAGACAACTTTAAGGAAATCTACTATCATAATCATGCATGATAAGCCAATGATCCAGGTACCGTGACTGTAGTAATCTTCTTCTAAGATTTTTTTTCAGTGGCCACCTTTCTTCTAAAATCAACTTTTAAAATTATGCTAAGAAACCAGAAGGGTTCTAGGTGTTGTTACCAGAGCCCCTCTGTGCTGCAGCTTTCCAGGCTGTTTCATTGTTTCCCCCTACACCTCTGCTCCATCAGCACTTAACCACTACCCTCTGCCTAATCTCAATGCATTAGAGAAACCTTTAGCACTTAGTGGGAAGTGCTCCTGTGCACTTAAACAACCTGAATCTGCATTATGGTGGGGCTCTAGTTACATCCCCAGAGCCCTTTAGGCTCATTAACATAATTGTAAAAGTTGATTTCAGAAGAAAGGAGGTCATGGATAACAAAAAGGAAGGTTACCACAGTCACAGTGCCTGGATCTATAAGGAGGAAATCTACCATCAAAATCCGTCTCCACAATAGAGAATTTGTAGTGTTAGAAATGATCCAGCAGACACTAGTTTCTTTATATAGCTTTTAAGATTATAATAAACATGTTATTTAAACTTTCAAAACTGTATGAGACCTTTAAAGTTATAGTACAGTATGTTAAAAAAAATTTAATCACAGTTTGGCTAAACCTTGTCTGGACTACTGTCTGTTTGTCCTGAACATTAGATCTGTAATTGTAAAGACAAAATGAATCCCTGTAAAGCTGGAAACGGTCTAGATAAAGAAACAACTTTATTGATAGCCTGTACGGTCTCATTCATGTTCCTATCTTTACAGGAAATAATCAGGGCTATTTGTGACATAAACCACCACAGGTCCTTATGGCCCAGTGGTTAAGTGTCTTAAATTTCTATATATGAGTGCTGCCCATGGTAAGAAGAAAAAAAAAAAATGATCTTTACATGATGAGATGTCTAATGTCTAGTGATCCTGACTCCTGTGCTTACCTCCCAACCTTTGTAGAGGTGCAAGAGGGACAAAAGATGTGGCACCCTCAGCACTCTGCGGAAAATATCTTTGCCCTTATCCTTGCATTTTGCCCCTACCCTTACTCTACACCTGTGTAATTCCCTCTTCCCCCCCCCACTCTATTCTCACAGCTCCTTGTCACATTATGGCCCCCTTCTACACCTCACATTATGCCTCCGCCAGTTCCTCCCTTATTGTGCATTACAGATCTTATATTATATTACATCATATGATGTCCCCACAACAGTGCCCTCTTATATTATATCCCCCAGCAGCTTTCCCACATATTCTGTCAGCACCGCCTCGCCCTCATATTGTGCCCCTCCCCAGCATCTCCCCTCATATTGAGTCCAACAAGCTCCCCCTCACATTCTGGAACCCTCTTATTTTGCCTCCCTTAGTTCCCCCTCGTATAGTGATCCACAGTTCCCCCTTATATTCTGCCCCCTCCCAGGAGCTCTCCCTTATATTATGCCCCCTCCCAGCAGGTCCACCTCATATTGTGATCCTCCAGCAACTCCCCCTACTATTGTCTTCCCAACAGCTCCCCTCATAATATGCCCCTTAGCCTGTGCACTGATGCCAGGTTGTACTACTCCTGTTTCAATTAATTACCTTAAACCAGGAGCAGCACACCAATGGCCCCTACCTTTTTTTGCAGCTGCTTCCTATATGTTGTCTGGATAAAATATTTTCAATAATTGGGACTTGGGGTAATGGGTGGGTTGCTAGTGGTGATCTAAAGTAATATTCACATGTTCTGTGTATTCTCCTAATTCTCATTTTGGCTCACAATTACAAAAAAACTGATAAAAAATTATGTGAACTAGGCTTCGAAGTATATGGCATATAGATTTTTAAGAACATCCCTGTTCCTCACATGTATGAGAAATAGTGTGGTTGTATGAAAAATGCACCTGGATGGTTTTATATAGGAGACAGTTTTTCAATTGACTCCATAAAAAAACTTTTATTCTTGCATGGTGTTTTTACAGGGGCATCTAGGTTTGGGTTTCACATCTGCCATAAATATTGATAATGTGACATCAAATATTACATTATGTATGAACCAGGGGCCAGCTACCTTCTGAAATATAATAGTAAAAAGTGTTATATAGGGCACAAATCCATTTCTCCGATCTGTGTTTAGCACATTTTATTCTAATGCTTCGCAAACAATCTTTTCCCAAATGACTTCCATGTTGAGGGTCGCTATAGAAACACAGTGTGCTATTCATACATCAATTCAGTCTGTGATCTACTAAAGCAAAGTGAAAAAATACACTTCTGAAATCCCTTGGGAACCCAGTTTCCTCCTCAATGTGTATCTATAAAATTTTGAGTAAAGCATAACATATTACACACCTGGTGCTCTTTCATCATGAATTTGCAGTTCAAGTGTTGCCTGTGTTAAGGCTGCACAGTAAGAGTGAGACGCTAGCCCCTGTTTTGACATTAATAGACTAAATCAGTGATGGCAAACCTTTTAGAGCCTGAGTGCCCAAACTTCAATCAAAAGCCACTTATTTATTGCAAAGTGCCAGCGCAGCAATTTGAGCAGTAATTTATTTCTCCTTGTTCTTTGACAACTTTCAATTGTTCAGCCTCCTAGGGACACCAATGCAGTTAAAAGGAGGAGGGCAAATTCCCCTATCATTGTAGGAAGATTCTATAGGAAGATTCTTTGAGTCCTGTCTGGTGAACTTCATGCTGGGGTGATGGCCTGGGTGCCCACAGAGAGGGCTCCGAGTGCCGCCTCTGGCACCAGTGCCATAGGTTCGCCACCACTGGACTAAATGGTTAAGGACAATTTGATTCTAGTTGTTTTTCTTATTTTAGTCTTGATTTCATTTTTGTCTTTCAGCCAAGTCCTTCTACCTCAAGTCTTAGTTCTACACATTCCGCATCTCCAAATGTGACAAGCTCTGCCCCCTCAAGCGCCAGAGGTAAATCGTATTAAAAAGTATTTGGTACAAAAGTTGAAGGAGGTCAATTTCTAACTAGAAGTTAAAAACCGCTGTCAAACTGTCCTTATATCCATAAAGGGAGGGTTACAGTCTTGTTACATTATTATTTTTATTTTATCAGCAGTGCCTGTGAACAAATCTATAGTACAAGTCTTTTCACATGCAGGAAAAGTTCCACTTCCAGGTGCAATAGCACACCCTCAAGTTACACCCTGTCTTTGTTTAGTAAGGATAATTGCCCTCTTTTATAGATCTATCAATCAGGCTGGGTTGGTGTTCCAAATGGGATTGAGGAGAAGCCATTGTGTAGGTGTTTATCACACAGAGTTGGGATGAGTGGGCGGCTGGGTAAGTGGCATCCTAGGCCACTGGAAAGAGGAGGATGCAACATACTGTATAGATTATTAAAAAAAAGTTAGTGCTCTGCCTCTAGCTTTTTTTAGTGGCAGAATTTAGACCCTGGTTATTAGTCTCTTTGCAGTGTTAGAGTGTGCTGTGTGTACTGTGTGGTGTGCAGGAGAGAAAAAACATAACAGATAGGCATGGAGAATAAGAACAAGCTTGACTGTATATATGGGTGGGGATCCTTTTCATATAAAAGACCTGGACATGCTGCAACTGAAAACCCTGAAGTTTACCAAGTACGATGGGTAAAAGTTTTGTCTTTATAGAAGTAAAGCTCTGCCACTCTCTACATTATTTTCCATATTTAATGGGGTTGGTCAGTAATACGATAAAGGTCTACATTTTGTCTACCAGTCTATAAAGCAGTGATGGCGAACCTTTTCGAGACCGAGTGCCCAAACTACAGCCAAAATCCACGTATTTACCGTGAAGTGCCAACATGGAATTTTAAGTAGTAACTTATTGCTACCTGTTCTTCCACATCTTTCATTTGTATTGGCCTTTCCTCTCTGTAGAGGAAGAATAATTGGTTGAGCAGGATGACCTCCAAAGACATTGCAGTTCTTTCAACAGTTCTCAGTTTTCCCACAGCCAATCTAGTGTCGCTGTAAAATAGCACTGAGAGCAGCATTTCTTAAGTTGCCTGGGACTGCAAGATTTGGTGGATTTGATCCATATTCTGTCCTGGGGTGATGGCCCGAGTGCCCACAGAAATGGCTCTGAGTGCCACCTCTGGCACCCGTGCCATAGGTTCGCCACCACTGCTATAAAGGGTTTCCTGTATTACTCTCATAACTGTTTACATTAATTTGGCAAATATGAAATGTCAGACACACAATGTCAGTCTCATGAACAGCTGTGGAACTGTGTCTGGAAAACTAGAAGGCTTCTTTTCTAATATTGAACAATCTCCAAGCAACATATCATTTCTGACTTAAGTGTTTCTACGCTGGTTGTCACCCACCTTTCCTTGGTCTGTTTAGTTATGCAAGGTCACATCTGCACCACTTGTGTAATCAAACTTGCCTTCAAGGGGCCAGATTTATCGGGGCTTGTGCACCTGAAAATTGCCATACAGGCCCTGAAAAAGGCACAATTCCTGGCTCATGGGAATGAGAATTGCACCATTATGCCACCTCCATACCAAGTGAGCATGGCGTTCCTGCCACACACCTGCGCACTAGCAATAGCCTGTGTTTTTTCAGGTGCAGGCTATGGTGCCATTCTACGCCAGGCCAGACCTGCATAGAACTGCCCCACTGGAGCAGCGCATCACAGTTGCCCGAGGCCTCTTAATAAAACCACCGTTGCTGGGCAGAGCGGATGCTGGGCAGATAAATCTGCCCCTAGATCTCCATGTATTTTGTTTTTTAGTCTATCTTTAGTTGTTACTCTCTTTATTGCTTTCCTGCTCTGAGTCCTTCTTTGTCAATACCAATCATTCTGTGACACTTGTAATATTCTGGCGAGGCTTCTATAGAACTTTTCACAGTTTTTGTAGACCGCACATGTAAAGCAGACATATGTTCTATGTATAATTATTTCTCTCATTTTCTAAAGCTTTCTTTTATCTTTCCTATAGATGTGTACTCATTACTATGTATTCTGTTATAGCTTCCCCTCTGTTATCTGACAAACACAAGCATTCCAGAGAAAATGCCTGCCTATCCCCGAGAGAGAGACCCTGCAGTGCCATATTTCCAATCCCCGCAGAACCGCAACAGGTAGCCAGTTTGTCAGCCAGCTGACAGTATGTGTATATTGGGAAACAGAATAATATAGAGCATTTATTTATGTATTGACCACTTCTGCATGCATTCTGTTTAATGTACCTGCTAATGACGTATCTAATAGTTAATAGAAGACTGCTATTTGCTTTGACTAAAAGGTCACTATTGCAGAGGTTGCAGCTATGTGCTCTTCTTACCAAGTAGCTAATCTTTTGTAGGAACATCAGCAAGCTATTTTTTTTCTCAATTTTAATTGTCTGCTGGGTAGTTGCTTAGTAACCTATTGCTAAGAAATGAGAATAAAACATGCCAGGAATATTTGGAAATGTAATGTATTTAAAATATACATATAGTAGTATTTTATCCATTAAAAAAATACTAAATAGGGTAGATGATTTCTTTTGCAGCTGTTTTTATAGATACAAAAGAAAGATTCAAACAAAGACAAACTGAAGGGTTTGTCCACAACATATACAAAAGTGGGTTAAAGTTATGAAAGTACCTAAGTTGGTGCCTACAGCAGTTCCTGTGCCATTTCATGCAAATATAGCTGGAGCCAATCAGTGACTTTAGTGATGACATCTACACCCACAACACATTACTGACTAAGATCAGCAGTAATTTTCTGTAGTGGTCAAAGCTGAGGAGCTTCACAATCTGGCACCGGACTGCCAGAAGTGGAATTTGTGTATGACCTTTGAGCAGATTGCGCAAAGATTTTTTTCCACTTTTAAGAAATAATTTATATTGTTGGTGTTTGTAAAAGTTTTCCAATACACTTTCTGCATCAATTCCTCGCGATTTTTAGATTTCTGCTTAGTGACTCCCAACAGGAAGTGCCAGAATATGATGTACTTTTATTATGAACCATTAGTGGCTGCTGTTTTCTTTGTCTTCTTGTGCTGCAATTCTGCTCCCTATTACTGGAGGTTGCTGTAATTGACCTTGAATTTGCCCTTGGCTAAATTGGTGGATTGAATGCAATATAGGCGTCATCTTGTTTCCTATTTGAGCCTATAAGAAAACCATGAGGCAATCCTAGCATTGCTTGAGTATTGTGACTGTTCCAGTCTCCTGCTCCTTGAACTGTCTTACCCAGACTGTTTGTACCTACATGTATGTTACCTGCTGTGATCTACCCTACTATGTGCATTATTGCTCCAGTGCCTCAGTCAATCCTTGTACCAGTCTCTCTCCATCCGGCTACTGGATTCCAGCCATGTATACCAGTATTGTAACAGGAAGCTTCATTGTTTACTTCCTGTGGATTAATACCTATACATGGTCATGTGATGTCACACAGGTGCAGGGCTCCTTACAATATACACTCTCATTACTCTCTGTAGGGGAAATGTATCCCCATTTTTCTTTCTTTTTTGTTACCTTTACTGTTTATATGACTTCTCACTGCAACTTTTTCTGTCTTTTCTCAAGTAAACCTTTGTCTGCACCTTATACAGTATGACTTCTGTATCTTTATTTTCCAGATGTTCTGTGCGACTTTTCATTTATGTATCACTTTATTTGCTTACTTTTGCAGAGCAATTCTGCACCTGGTCCAGGGCAGGTACAAAGGAACTTTTTTTTTTTTTTTGGACCCTGTTGTAACTTGGAATTAGTTGGCATGCTTTAAGGCTGCATGGACACATGGCAATTTACATTGCGTTTTTAAACACGTTGCAGAAACTCATGCATTTTACATTTTACCATGCATTTGGCTGGTTAGAAAGTGTATTTTCTTCATTGCCAGAAATGTAACATTGCTGCTTACACTTCCAACACTGAAGAGAAATGCTTTCAAACGCATCCCAAACATGATGGGGGAGATTTACTTACCGCGATCCAACGGCACGTTCTTGGCGGGTTTAACCAATGACACCGATGTCTACTAGGTGTCACTGCTGTGCTGAAGTCCGCCGGAGTTCACGTCCTCCGTCTTGGTGTATGTCAGTGCTATTTTTGCGACACAATTTTTTTTTTATTCCACGGTTTTTCCAAACCTGTCGGGTTTTCCGACGGCCAAGCGCCCCCCCCATTTCTGTCGCGTGAAACCCGCCGCCACAATCCGATCGCGTGCGCCAAAATCCCAGGGCAATTAGGCGCAAATCGGAAAAATTTGGGAAACCTGGTGGAAAACCGTGATTCGGACCCTTAGTAAATATGCCCCGATATGTGACTGCAGACTCATATTTCGTCATTTACTTGGGGAGGGCTTAAAAATGCAAGCCACAACCTCAAATCCAATAGTGTGCTCTCCTATTTATAACCCCCTTATTTGCAACTGCCAGGATAGGAAAAACTAAACATGTATGACAAGAAAAAAGACATGATTGTACATAAGGCGCAAAAAAGACATTCCAAAAGTCTCAATTATACACCAAACAAAAAAAAAAACACATGTCTCCCTTGACATAGACCAGTTTTTATCCACAGGAAGTAAAAAATGAAGTTTCCTGCTGAATGACTGCAATCATGAGGAATTGATACAGGATGTATATTGGAAAATTGTATAACTTTTCATTACACAAACCATATCAGTTATCTGCTGAAAATGAACAACCCCTTTAAATCTGCTTGTTGTTTTTGCAAACTGTATCATTACCATTGGGTTGGACATAAAAAACACTTCTATTTAAAGGCGTTTAAGCATCAGAAACTAAATGATCAATTTTACTTGAAGGCAGTATCATTTATGACTGCTGGTGAGTGTATGAGAATTACAGTGCTAACATTATAGTAAAATAGGAAACCTCCAATCATACTAAAACTTTGCACTGGTAACAGCCAAATGAGTTATCAGTGTGGGTAGAGGTCTTTCTAGCAGACTAAAAATACTCCTTTATGCCTTTTTGAGGAGGAAATATGCAACACGTATTTTATACTTTTACATGAATGATCCAGCTTAGGTTGATTAGTCCTGTCTGGACACGAAGCTCCATGTGTAATGTGTTTATGTATGGCAGCCAGCAGCACCCAGCTTTCCTAAGGTCCTGAATATTATAATAGTTTTTTCAGCAAAACCACTCAGCTCAGCGATGAAACAAGATATGTTTCTGCATCAGTGCATCAGGATTCTCAAGGTATGTTTGGATCATAATGCATGAAATCAAATAGTAGAATTCCTTTAAACATTGATGTTAAGGTATGCAGTAAAATTATGGCAAATAGGTTGAAAAGAATTGATGACTCACTGGTGCAATCGGTTCTTGCCAGCTAGGGAGGCAAGCTTGCATGTTCATCGTCTCTTCACAGGTATGCAAATGGAGAAGGGAGCCGTCTGCTCATCCTGTTTCTGAACGCTAAAAGCGTTTAACAGGGTGGAGTGGCGGTTCATTTGGAAAGCAATGGAGGGATTCGGATTCAGTTACAAATTTGTTGAATGGATACGAATGCTATATCAAGAGCGAGTAGCTAGGACTAGGGTAGAGGGTGTTGATTCTGTGGCCTTTCCCATGTCAAGAGGTACTCAGCAAGGGAGGTCCCCTCTCCCAACTACTCTTTACCCTCTTTGTGGAACCTTTTGCTATATTAGCGATTGGGGGGAATGCAGGATATGGGGATGTGGGAGCGGTGGGCAAAGGGATAAGATATCCCTGTAAACAGATGATATCTAATTTACTGTATGGGATACTCCTGATGTGGTTTTGCAGATGATACATCTGGTAGAGAAATTTGGGATATTGATAGGTTTGTTAATCAGCTTGGAAAAGTCTAACTTATTTACACTTGATGATAGTGTAGGCTAGTATATTGTGGGCAGTGTAAAAGTGCTGAAAGGGTATTAGATATCTTAGTATTCAGATCAGAACTAATATTGAAATATTTATTGAATTAATTATACTTATGTTAATTAAAAGGATGAGGCAAAAATAGCTATTTGAAAAGGAAGCCCTTTTCCAGGGCGGATAAAGTTATCTTAATTAAGATGACATTCCTCCCTCAATTATTATATCCTCTCAGTGTTAACCCAATATGGATTCTGAAAGGGATCTTTAGGAGCATTGAGGGTATAGTTCTGATCTTATTTGGGGAGGGAAAAAAAAGCCAGAGTAAAAATATTATATATTTATTATCTGAGAGAAATGTGCCATTTCAGATTTTTTTTTTTTTTTTCTGCTCAAATTGCTTTCTTAATTATTAACAGGAACTACTTATTATTTGCGGAGCTAGTGAGGTATAGCTATGTGATGTACAATTCTATATTTTAACTACTTAAAAGTGGGGCACTCACTCAAGGTATATACAGAAAAATAGTTTGTTAGTGGATAACAGAACCACTGCTGGGTTTATTTGAAAAGATTAATTAGGGGGTTAATTAATTATTTGGGGTTTTGAGCTTTACTCCACTTTGGCACAATGCTGACACGTCATATTGCATAAGTGGGGGGTTAGAGTTAATTAATCAGGTGGTAATTAGTGAGGCATTCATTTTATTGGATAGTTCAAGGGAACGACTAAAGGAATCTTTTGAGAATTATAGATCAAAAATGGAGCAGCAATTTCATGGTTTTTAAGATATTTTATCATGAAAGGGTGGAGGTATGACAAGTTCCCTTGTGGAAGGGGTTGGGATTCTGATGTTGGGTTATGCTGAGTAATATTTGGGATACGATATATCAGAATATAGGTTATTTATTCTTTTTTTAGTGATCACCACAAAATGGTACAGTTTAATATTATACATAGGCTATGGATTCTGGTCACAGTACTGCTTGTAAGAGATGTTTTATGGAGGAGGAAGATTTCCTTCATTGTGTTTGGTCCTGTTCTAATTTGGGAAATTTTGGATTTAGGGTAACTGGGCAAACGTAATCTATTTTAGGACTCCCCCATGTAATTACTTAGAAGGAAGCAATATTTGGTCCAGCATGTCTGGATAATAGTTCGTGTCAAGTAAGATATCTCATGAACAGATTGTTGTTCTTGGCAAGATTGCTGATAGCTAGAGATGAGCGAACATACTCGTCCGAGCTTGATGCTCGTTCGAGCATTAGCGTACTCGAAACTGCTCGTTGCTCGGACGCATACTTCGCCCGCTTGAGAAAATGGCAGCTCCCGCCGTTTTGCTTTTTGGCGGCCAGAAACAGAGCCAATCACAAGCCAGGAGACTCTGCACTCCACCCAGCATGACGTGGTACCCTTACACGTCGATAGCAGTGGTTGGCTGGCCAGATCAGGTGACCCTGGGATAGACTAGCCGCTGGCCGCGCTGCTCGGATCATTCTGTCTCTGGATGCCGCTAGGGAGAGAGCTGCTGCTGGTCAGGGAAAGCGTTAGGGTGTTCTATTAGCTTACTGTTAGGCAGGAGTGATTCTCAAAGAACCCAACAGCCCTTCTTAGGGCTACAATAACGTTCTACTTTTTTTATTTTAATTTGCATCTAGTACCATTTTGTGAGGAATTAGCAGGGGGACTTGCTACCGTTGTGTTTAGCTCTTAGTGGCACACATATCCATAGCAAAGACCGAAGTGGGAAAATTCAGTAGGGGTTGGATTTCTATTAGGCAATAACTCAGTGTCATCTCATCTGGCATAGTAGTGTGCTTCCTTTGATACTTGGCTAGAAAATAGCCATAGGAGAATACAAACAGCTTCTTGAAGCCTACAGTAGCGTTCTATATATTTGATTTCTGGTTGATCTGCTGGTGGCTGTAGTTTCTGCAGTGCATGTACTTGCCAATTCTGAGCAATTTGTAGTGAGACTTGCGACCGCTGTGTTCTGCGCTTAGTGGCGCACATATCCATAGCAAAGGCCGAAGTGGCAAAATTCAGTAGGGGTTGGATTTCTATTAGGCACAGTCTGCCATTTACGTTTATTTACGTTTTTTTTTTCATAACTCAGCGTCATCTCACTGGCATAGCAGTGTGCTTTCATAGTTGGCTAGAAATAGCCATAGCATAGGATAGCATCGTTGTTTTAAAAACTAAAAAACACAAAAAAAAAAAAACACAAAAAAAGTAAAAAATAATTAAAGTTATAACTTTCATTTTCAAAATGTTTAACCCGAGGCTAGGGGTAGAGGACGAGGGCGGGGAGTGGGGCGTCCAACTACTGCAGGGGTCAAGGCCGTGGTTCTGGGCGGGGTGAGACACCACCCCTCTGATGAGGGAGCAGGGGAACGCCGCAGAGCTACACTCCCTAGGTTCAGGTCTGAAGTTACTAGGACTCGTGGTAGAGCACTGTTAGGCCAGAACATGTCGACAGATGATGTGTGATTGCCGACAATGCTCGAGCATTGATCCACCATGTCATCTTCCACGCAGTCCACCCATGTCACCGAAAGTATCGGCACTCCTCCAGCTCCTGCACCTCAGTCTCCTCCTCCCCCCGTCTGCCCCCTCCCAGGAAAATTTGCCATTTGAACCGCATACTCTGAGAACTGTTTTCGGACCCTTCCCACACTCACAACCACTTGTCCGGTTGCTGCTGAACAATTTTCCGATGCCAAGTTTTCCACCAGTCGCAAGTCTGTGGGTGATGATGACCTTCTTGACGTAGTGGCAGAAGTGTGTAAAGGAGTGTCCACGATGAGGAGACACTGGTTGTCAGACAGTGGTAAGTTGTTGTCAGGCAGGAAGTCCGAGGGGGGAGCAGACTGAGGATCGGAGATATTGATGGGTGACAGACCCAACCTGGGTTGAGAGGCCGGGTGAACCAGTGCTTTCTGAAACGGAGGAAGAGTCCTATAGCAGAACAGGTTGGAAGAGGCAGTGGGTGGGGCCAGACGAGAGGCATGGGCCAGAGCAGGTGCATCATCGCCAAATGTGTCACGTAGTGAGCTCCCTGGCGAGGCTCCCGCGGCGAGGGCAGATTTTCAGAAAGTCTGGAGTTCTTTAAGGAAACACCGGATGACCGACGGACTGTGGTGTGCTACCTTTGCCAAACCAGGATCACATACTGCCACATACAGGCACTATCCAATTAAATTGTCTCCATAGCAGCCTCCACACGTTGTCTCCATTGCTACCCTACCTCCAAAAGCGTCGTCCATATAGCTGCCTCCATACATCGTCCCCTTATCAAACGAGGTGTGTCACGCACAAATTTGGGTTGTTTTCATGGATTCCACATAAAGTTGTAACTTTGTCGCCACCCCCTCTGGTGTAATCCACAAAATATACTGGCAAACTTTTATCATGTACCGATCTTATTGAGCGTTCTTGCTCACCTCCTTTGGTTTCTCTCTGCCACCCATTGGTTTTTGAGCCCTGAGTCATTTAGGGTATGTCGCCATGACACTCTCTAGCCTGGCTGCCGCTGCCTCTGCTGCCGTCCCCTATGTTGTCGTTCAATTATTGGATGTTTTAGATGCTATCTAGCTTCATTCTGTCACTCTGTCAGGGCCATGCTTGTTGCCCATATTTGGCATAAAGGTGCGATTAAGCAGACCTCAAGAGCATCCTGCATGATGCCCCTGCTGTTTCCTGTCCATTGCCGTGGTGTTTCCATCCTTTTCTGAGGTTCCAGGTGTTTGGCCAAGTTCCCTGTGGCAGCCTGGTCCCCTTGAAAAATGCTCGAGTCTCCCATTGACTTCAATGGGGCTCGTTTTCGAAGACTAGCACTCGAGCATCGGGAAAAGTTTGTCTCGAATAACGAGTACCCGAGCATTTTAGTGCTCGCTCATCTCTACTGATAGCACAAAATTGGGTGGATTCTGCAGCCACTGTGTACACGAATTGGAGCGCCCATGTCAAAAAAATTAAATGATATGGACAGAGTTATTATAGAAATATTGGGAATTTTTTTTTACCTCTATTATGTATGTATGTGTGTGTATGAGCATACATATGCATTTTTTTTCTAATGATTTTTATTTATTTTTTTACTTTCTTTATTTTTTACTTTTTTTTTCTCCTTCTCAAGACGGGGGTGGAGGAATGTTATTACTAAGGATATTTATAGTAAAATGTTATATGATGTATTGTATATTTGTATTTGTAAATTGATGATACAATAAAGAGTTTTCACAGGCGTTATTGCGATCTCTGACTGTGGAACATGCAGTATTTTTCGGTCTATAAGGCGCACTGGAGGATAAGGCGCACCATCAATAAATGCCTGCTAAAATGTCTAGGTTCATATATAAGGCGCACCTGATTATAAGGATGAATGACCAGTAGGTGGCAGACCTGTGCACAGTTCAAGGCAGCTGTTGTCTGTAAGTACGGTTTGTATATAAGGCGCACCTTTGATTTCTGAGAAAATCAAAGGATTTTTTTGTGCGCCTTAGTCCGAAAAATACGATAGTAGTTTTTATTTAAGTTAGGTCATGTGTTGCTTCATTTCCAACTTTTTACTTTCTAAAAACTTCATACTAAACATACTACTCTTTGTTCTTGGGAGAAGTAAGCATGATGTGTTTTCTATTTAGTCTCGACTAGCTGTAAATACATGGCTAAAAGCCTTTACAATGTGCAGTAAAATGTACTGCTAGTCAATATGTTCCAACTGGTTTTTGGATACACTTTTGGAGTTTTTCTTTTAATATAAATAATAATAATGTATTTTCACTAAAGTTATATACACCATTTTTGTAAAGAGCAATCTATAAATGTGCCTGCCATGTAGAAAGTCGTGTAGAATCCTGCTATTCTTACCATTTCTCATCATACTGATTGTAATAGCTTTACTTTGTAAAAATATCATATCAGAATGCAGACTGGTCACACATGTCCCAGAAATAACATGGCTGTGCTTTTTTTTTTTGGAAAAGAAAGATGGAATCCTGACAATGACAATTCAAACAAAAGCCAAGACATGTCATTGATGTTTCTAGCTGTAAGGGGTAGCAGATCCATGCCACTTATATGTTAACCCTTTTATGTTTCAATGTTTCCAGAGGGCACTCTTCAATCACATTGGAGAAAACACTTTGCCTCGAAGTGACCCAAACCTCTCTGCTCCAGATAAAGGTAATGTTAAGTGGATACTTCTATATATAGCCCTGCCTTTAACCCCTTGCCACCAAAACCACTTTTCACCTTCTTGACACAGCCCTATTCTTTCATATTTGACATTCTGTATCACTTCATATGGAGACAGCCTTGGAACGCTTTACCACCCTGCTGATTTTCAGATTGTTTTTTTGTGACACGTTGCACTTTGTCAAGTGAAAAATTAGGGGGGCATCTTTTGCGTTTAGTTAAAAAAAATTGTACATTTGGTGAAAAAGTATTAAAATTTGTTTTTTCATAAATTTCTGCTATTCAGGCATATTGAAATCTCCCCCCTCCCCCCCTTCGAATAACTGAATAACTAACATTTACCTAAAGCAGATAAGTTTGATGTGACTTTGATAGGCCTATATCAGAGAAAAAAGCTTTTAATGACATTTTAAGAAACCAGTCTCAACCAATTTTTTGCTTTTGGTGAAAGCAATGGTACTGATCTTTATGTGAAATATAGTAATTGCTCTCTTGTAATCCAGTTTTTAGAGCCTATTGTAAGTTGACCCCATTGTGTTGGACGGCCCTAAATTTTAAGTCTTAGGGCTGTTTCACAAGCGTATGCAATCCGTGTATATGTGCCATATGGTGGCACAATCCCACAGGCTGCACACAGAGCAGAGGATGTGAGTCCCTGCATTATATAGAAATATAATGCAAGGATGTTCTCTCTGCCGTAACTTTATTAACTATTAGAGTTCCAGCGTGTCTGTCCATCCGGCAGAAGGCACATCCTTGCATTATATTTCTATATAATGCAGGGACTCCCGTCCTCTGCCCTGTGTGCAGCCCATGGGATCTTGCCATCATATGGCACTTTTACACAGGTGTGTAACAGCCCTTAAACGAAATCTACCCTATAAAACAATTCGATTTATGCTAATTAGCCAGGAGGGCTCTGGGTAGTATTACCAGAGCCCCTCCATGCTTTCCCCTTCTATTGTGCGAGATGGCAGGCAAAGGGAGGGGGGCGTGCTGAGGGATCAAGAGGGAGAGAGTGTAACTCCAGTATGGAAGACCTCTGCTAACGCTCCCCAAAGCCCTTTTGTCTCATTAGAATAATTATAAAAGTTGATTTTAGAAGGAAGGAGGTCATGGATAACAAATATAAGAAGATCACCATAGTCACGGTGCCTGAATCTAGGATATCATGCTTAAAGGACATCTATCACCAGATCAAGGATTGTAAACCAAACATACAGACATACTGGTATATGCCCACTCTGGAGGGATCTGCTGTCTGTTTAGCTTCCTATGCCCTTGTTTTTAATAAAAAAATAATTACAATTATGCAAATTAACCTGATTAACTCCTATGGAGCCTGGAGCCCCTCAGGCTTATCTGTATAATTTTAAAAGCCTTTTTTTGTAAAAAAAAAAAAAAAAACTCCCAAAAAAACAGGGCTTAAGAAGCTATAAGAAGAGCAGATCCTGCCAGATGGGGCACACACCAGTAGGTCTGTGTGCTTTGGTGATTCTAGATGTCCTTTAATTTTGATGGTAGATTTTAGGTGTGCTAGAAACTTGCTAGAGTTAAAGGGGTATTCTCGCCTGGGTAGTCACATTCAGTTTCACTAATCTTCCATTTATAAACATTTCTTCAATTGGATGTGAAGATAATTTCTCATAAATGTAGTAATTCTGTCCCTTAGAAATGAGATGGCTTCCTCGGTTACGACCACGTCACACTCTGGCAGCGGTGGCCAGACATGAGCTATTGAGTCCTGTCTGACCTCCTGGATTCAGCAATCATTACCACAGGACGGCTGTAGGACCTGCAGTAACTCCCGGACATTTCATATACAAACACCTTTTATTTCTTTGTGCAATCCCTCCAGCAGACGTGGCCGTATCCGAGGAAGCCATCTCGTTTCTAAGGGACAACTTGACTATATTTATGAGAAATTATCTTCACACAGGAACATATTTTTTAATAACATCTAATTGAAGAAATGTTTATATATGGCAGATTTATCAAACTGAATGTGAATGCCCAGACGAGAATACCCCTTTAAGAATAAGTTCATTTTCTTTGATCACTGTTTTCTAATTATTTAATTGTGTTTTTATTTTTTTATCTTTGCCTATTGTGACAGTGAAAGTAGCATAAGTAGTGCCCTTACTATTGTGCCATCCCAATTAAAGGGAAAATACTTGTAGTCCACCAGTGTAAAAGAAAAAAATCTTTTGGCAGGGGGGTAACTACGGCAGTGGCATAGTGGGGCCCTCAGTGGCTATGGGGCCCTCAGTGTCAGGGGCTGAGGATGTGCCCTATTCTATACATATTATATACATATATACATTGTACAGCATAAAATGTATATACCCATGAACATCTTCCAAGGTATAGAGCATGAAAGTCAGGAGAAGACAGAGGGGAGAGCAGAACGACAGGACAAGGGATCTCTCATCTCTAATTCCTGCCATCTACTTCTCCAATGTGGTCAGCAGCTAGTGGGACAGATCTGTGTGAACATATACATGTATGTATCAGTGCATAAATATGTGCACATAAGTGTGTGTATAAGAGTGTATAAATGTGTAAGGATCCAAATATGTATATTTTCTGAGGCAGTAGGAGGGCCTTGGTCAGAAATCTGCTATGGGACCCTGCCTCTCCTAGTTACGCCCCTGAATATTTGCATTAATACCATGTACTGCATTTCCAGACTTTTGCTCTGCCAATTTTCTGAGAGAGCTTTTTATATCTGTAGATTTAGGATAGTGATTTTTTAGATGAAAACTCTGCACCA
The DNA here is from genome assembly GCA_019512145.1 of Engystomops pustulosus. NCBI lineage: Eukaryota > Metazoa > Chordata > Amphibia > Anura > Leptodactylidae > Engystomops > Engystomops pustulosus. Next base: position 122,740,175 of record CM033644.1, read on the forward strand.
ATATCCATTGTGTGAACTGACCCTAAGTTTTGTTAGTTATGCTTAAGAAGAAACATAATATGGTCATGGTCAGTATATACTGATTATGAGCAAATAAAGTAGCTGCCGTTGGTTGCTAATATTTGTGATTACTAATAGCTGCATTGCCAGTATTACAGCTTATGTGATCCAAAGACCCTGACATTCCCTTCACCATATGTAGCAGAACGTGTGTACTTTCCTTTTAATATTGGCACATTGGGCTCTTGCCTGTACATAATTACAAATTGCCACTGTGAGCCTTTTGAATAAGATAGATGGAGGCCATTATTTTAGTACAAAATTATCTTAATTGCTAATCATTAAGGCTTGTAATTCACGTTCTGAATAAAGAAAGTGACATAAGATAAAGAGCAGTCAGAGTATTTGGCACCGCCATTGATATTCCTAGAGGTAAATCAGGCTTAATTAGACACTTTGATGTATCTATGTTTCCACCCAAAGCTAAAATTTATTAATTGCCTGATTGTATCATTCTGCCCTCACTTATGAATGTAAGCATGAAATATATACTAATATATATGTATTATATGTATTGTGTATATATATTGTTATTGTTATAAACATGTGTATATATATATTTTTATATACTAGCATCCTCATTTAGCATATGGATAGTAAAAATCCTAAAATCTTTACTCAGCCCAGTGTTGAAATATAATCTAGAACTTTATGTTCTAATATAAATGGGAACTAAGTCCTAACAATCTTTGTCTATTACAAAGGGTTCAATAAACTAATTGGAAGTCTTCATTTGCAGCCTTTAATTAATTTGCTAGCGATTAACTCATACAGTGAGAACTTAAATCTATATTTAGCATTGACTTTTCCTCCGCCATTTATGCCATTTTTGCTCTTGACATTTTATGCTCCCGTTTCAGCACCCCAACCTCAATTATTTGAAGTAGAACAGAACACATTGTAATGACTCTATAGTGTCTAATAGGTCTGGACAACATCTTTGTTTCTTCACTCTCTATCGGCTTCTCTCATCTTTCTGTCTGCTTGGATAATAATACTGTGTATAATGTAATCATCCCTCTCCATGACAAGATTATACTCCCTGTATATTATCTACAAGCAGGGTGCTTAATATGGTTATGGGTTCCTCTTTGATGTCTGCATTATCTTATACTCCTCTGTTTGGATATTTGTATAGGGGAATAGTCAGGGGTTTGTACAGTAATTACCATGGATAAACATCATAATTTCATAACTATTGCATCTAATGAAACTGTGGACAAACCGACCCCCTTCTATAGTCTTTGTGTAAAAGCATTCTACTAGAAGGGATGCTCCCCTATTGCCATTAGAGATCTGAGTATAAGATAAATGGCTATACATTACTGATAATAAGAAAGATCTCTGTATCGACCTTAGATGCATTTACATTAGTTCTACAATCATTCTTCCGACTTCTTATTTTTCATAATATAAATAAACCTAATTATAATAATCCTTCTGGATACTGTAGTCCTTTCATTCATTTGAGTATTCTGCCTTGTAATCCACTATAGTGTCCACCTTATGCAATGATGCCCAAAATATTACATACAATTCTAGTTGTGGTCAGAATAAAGATATATTAGGTGCAGTCACATGCTTGCTAGTAGCTGCATAACAATGGTCACTGATAACTTTAAAACGAATTTTGCATGAATTTATGGTACAAGTGAATGTATTTTATCTGAGGAAATTTTGTTCACCCCTACTCGGCTTCCAGGGGTTTCCAGGATTTGAGGAAAACCCATTTATTGGGGGTCATTTACTAAGGGCCCGATCCCCGTTTTCCCGACGTGTTACCCGAATATTTCCGATTTGCGCCGATTTTCCCTGAATTGCCCCGGGATTTTGGCGCGCAAGATCGGATTGTGGCGCATCGGCGCTGGCATGCAAACGACGGGAATAAGGGGTGTGGCCGAACGAAAACCCGACGGATTCGGAAAAACAGCTGTATTTTTTTAAAAAAAGTGTCGCGGGACTCGCGCTTACCTTCACTCGGTCCAGCTTGGTGAAGATCAATGCATTCTGGGGAACTTCAGCGCAGCAGCGACACCTGGTGGACGTCGGAGGAACTACCTTAGTGAATCCGGGCAGGACCCGAATCCACCGCAGAGAATGTGCCGCTGGATCGCGAATGGACCGGGTAAGTAAATCTGCCCCATTGTATGGGGAGAGCACCTTTAAAAATTGTAGAGCTAATGCATCGTGATACTGTGGTTTGGTTACACAAGAGATTTTGCAGTCTACAGTAAGACATAACTGCAGCATTTTTGGAATATTTATAGAATATTTTAGGCAAATTCCCCTAAAGTAACATATAGCGGTTTGTCAGTATCCTTAATAATTTAGGTGGTTAATCCAATTTCTATTTTTTTCTGCCCAATAGCCTACATTGTTTGTGCTCCACTTCACTCTGAAATGTGAAAAGTTTCTGTCAACTGTTCCATAAAAATAATATATTCTGGACTTACTTAAACAACTTTCCAATTCACTGTGGTTTTTCCAATTTTACAGCAGTGAACACAGCCCCAAGCAGTTGGAGCCTGGATAGTGGGAAAGAAGCAAAAAACATGTCAGAAAGTGGAAGGCTTATAACTCCTCCTGTGCCACCCAGACCCACACAAGCCGGTAGGTCTGCCCACTCTAAGATGCTCTCTGCTTAGAAATTCAAGCTTACGTCATGCATGCTAGTTTTATTGACTTTCTTTCAAAATACTTAATTATAAAAAGATTTTCAACACATTTAAAGTAATAGTAAAGTTTCAGCAAGTAGAGATTAGACTTTGTAGTTTGTGAAGTTTGATAATCTTCCTATAGACTTTTTGTATCATTTCCTTAAAGAGAACCTGTCAGGCAAATTAACCCCCAAATAAATATATATTTTCATATACTGTCATTTAAAAGCATTACCCCTATTCCTTCATTGTCCCTCTACATGCCTGTAAGCTTAAGCAATCAGGTCTTAAAGTTCTTTGCAATTGACCTGAGAGATGTCAGATGAATAATTATCATATTTACCTGTCCATCTTATTAATGAGTGGGAGGCACAGCCACACCCCCAGTGCTTGAATGACAGCTTGTATAATTATGTGACACTCCTGGTGCTAGCTCCTCTATGCACTTCCTGGTGCTGTCAACCACGCCCCCTGCAGCCTGTTTGTGTATGAGATACTCCTATACACTCCTATACAGACTGACAGCCTGTATAATGATGTGACATTCCGGGTGTTGGCTCCTATAGGTGCTTCCTGGTGCTGGCAGCCATGCCCCCTGCAGCCTATGTGTGTATGAGATACTCCTATACACATGACTGACAGCCTGTATAATGATGTGACATTCCGGGTGCTGGCTCCTATAGGTGCTTCCTGGTACTGGCAGCCACGCCGTCTGTCTGTTTGTGTATTCAACTCCTCCAGTATGCAGCCATGTTATAGCAGAACATGTCAGACACTTGTGTAGCTGGATGTCTGGGTGTCTCTCACATGTGTATAGCAGAACACAGCATGTCAGCACTGACAATGCTTTACTACACATTACACACAGACGTGATCAGGTATCAGAGGAGGGGAGGGTTAATGGATAACATCCCTTTCTCTCTCCATGTGCCTAGCCTCATTTACATAATAAAATTGTTTTTGGGATGATGCTAGCAACATAAAGTAATATTTTTAGGTCAATTCTGCTGACAGGTTCCTTTTTAATGATTTAGTTCTGTGAGGAGAACAAACTATCCAGAGGCTGTCTGTACAGAGTTGAGTCATTAGACACTTCAAAAGATTCAATAAGGAAGAAAGAAAAGAGGTGTGCATGAACATATTTCTTTAATAAAGTATATAACAAAGTTAACCCCTACGGGACTCAGGGCAGATTTGAAAAATGGGACTGCATCCTAAAGGGCAAAATAGGCTGTGTCACTACAAGTGATTATAGCTTTGGAATGCTATGAGATATCTAAGGGATTTTGAGATCGTGACACGTTGTACTTCAGACTAGTTAAAAAATTTGGATTATATATTTTGTGTATAATTATGAAAAAAACCGAAATTTGGCAAAAATTTGGGAAAATTCTTTATTTTCAATGTTCTAAATACTATAATACTATACCCATAAATACTATAGTATACTAAATACTATACCCCTCAATGTATGAAAAAGTATATGAAAAGTTTTTTACACCTTTAGGTGTTTTATAAGGGGTTAAAACAAAATTTAGGTGCAGTCTACAGATTGTAATATTTTTTTCACAATACACTCATTTTGGATGGAAAATTAAACATTTGCAATAGATTAAGTGAAAAAAGGCTCCACAAAGTTTGATACCCAATTTCTCCCGAGTACACCGATAGTCTATATGTGGTGGTATCCTGCTGTATGGGCGCACGGCCGGGCATAGAACGGAAGGAGGCGCCATCCAAAGCCGATCTGCATTGCCAAATTGTACAGGCTATAATTTTTTTTCTTTTTTAAATGTGGACCTATAGGGGCTTATTTCTTTTGCCACATGAGATGCACTTTTCAGGTACATAAATTTTGGGCATTTATAGCTAATTGGTGAGATTTTGTTAACTCTTTGTTGGTGTAGGAAATAATAATCATCAATTTTTAGGAAGAATTTTTTTTGGGCCAATTACCATACCATAAAAATAGTATATTATTTTTATTCTATGGGTCACCTCGATCACGAAAATACCTCATTTATATATATTTTTTTATTTTTACTAAACAAAAAGTAATTTGGCGAAAATCTTGTTCATTTTAGCATCACCGTCTTTCACATGCATAACTTTTTTATTTTTCAGCTCAAATCTGATAAAGGGCTTATTTTTTGCGAGAAGCTTTGTTCTTTTTAGTGGTCTTATTTTAGAGTGTATAACATTTTTTATCACTTTTTAGAGCATTTTTTAAAGGGTATTAATTAAAGATTATCTTTTTTTCGGAGCTTTTTTGGAGTTGGTTTTTTTACGGGGTTCACTATGCGGATCCAATTACTATTCTGTTTTATTATATAGATTGTCATTGATGCAATGATACCAAATATTTTGGGGTTTAGTGTATTTTATTCAATTTTACTGTATAAAAACTATTTTGGAGAAAATATTGTTCATTTTAGCATTACCATCTTTTCATATGCGCAGCCAGTTTACAGTCATACCCAGAAGGGGCCTGACTGCTCAGGACATCGGGCATCCCTGGGGCACTTGGCAGACCTCAGGGCTGCCCAGAAGTGGATCGGATCCCCCGGTAAGCGACCGCGTTGTGTAAGGGGCTAACACTCACGATCGGAGTCGGCTGCGATCGCGGGTGTTAGAGCGCGAAGTCAACTGTAATAGACAGCTGACAGCCACTGCTTCTGGTGCCGGCTCCGTTCGTAAGCCGGTGCCAGAAGCAGGACGTTATAGCACGTCCCTGTGCGGGAAGTATCTACCCGCAGGGACGTATTATAACGTCCTGGTGCGCGTAGGCGTTAAAGGGTCATTCCCATTTCAGCAAATGGTATAGTTGTATTATAAAATGTTAAACAATTTGGTGCACACAGGTGCACGGTTCTGATTAGGTGCACAGAGCTGTGCACCTGTGTGACCATGTTTAGATTTATGTCCACTGGGAGTAAAAGTAAAAGCTTCCTATAGAATGACAGGAAGCAGAAATCTAGAAAACCACAAGGAATTGATATTGAAAGTATATTGGAAAATTGTATAACTTTTTATAACACAAACTATAATATTAACTTCCCGAAATGGGAACAACCCTCATCATCTTCAGTTTTCATTAAGGCAAAAGTTTAGTTAAGGTTGAAAGTTTAGTTATGCTTTAAGTTCTCAAGTTCTTTGTTTCTTTTTCTGTATGGTGGGATACTGTCTGTAATTAAAGTGGTCTTTAGGGCTTCATATAATATGCTCAGATCTTCTCATAAATAAGGCATACTCATAACTATAGGTCTGCTGTGTTTTGTTTTAGGGGTTATTAATCAAATAGTGACGCTTGTCCAGTCCCGTGGACCTAAAGATTAACTATGCTGCCCTTTAAGAGGTTGCACCAGAGCTTCAGAAATTACACTAAGAGCAGAAAATTGAATTACGTAGAGTAAAATAACCATTACTGACCTCTTTGCTCCTTCAGTTCCTTGTTTTTCTACAGCAGTAATGTGCTGTACATCAAGGTGAACGTCTCAGTCAATAACTGACATGCAGGTAACCAATGAAACCAGTGCTTTCAGCATCAATAAAGCGAATGTATGGCCCATTACCACTGCGGAAGGTTGCTTCTGGAGCCGCAGGAGGTTTAACAGTAATGTGGCTGTTCATAAAAACGTAAAAAGCAGAGGTCATCTTTTTTTTTTAATGGAATGGACCACCGAGGCTCCACAAATGTAAAGCTATTCTAATGCTGTAGTTGAATTTTTTTTAGATGCTATTAGATTTTGTACTTTTAAAGATCTTTCTAAATAGAAGCCCCGTTTAGGGGGACATATGTGTTTTATTGCATAGAATGTGTCTAGTCTAAAATATACCAACAGCACATTGCACAGTGTAGAAGTCTGGGCAATATCTGGATTCTGTCCGATGGATATACAGTATAAGACTATCACAATAACGATAGATTGGCGGCTGGTATGTTTGTGCTGGGATAATCCATAACCTATTAATAAATGTTTTCTTTGATTAATTTCAGCTTCTCCTGCTAGAAACATTGCTGCCGTGTCTCCTTCTATAATGGGAAGATCCCCAATGAAGGTAAATTTTGTTTTCTTTCATTTGTTTTTTTTCCTGAGACATACAACCAATTGGTTAGTGTGCCTTAAACTACAAGTGGCCAGCAGAGGGCAAGCTTATACCATGGAAAATTTGTAGCTTCCCTGTCCATGACATTTTGTCTAAAGTCAGGTAGTGTTTTCATTCTCTACACTGATCGAAAAATAAAATAGTTGCTCTGTTCTGAGATAAATTAATAAAGTTGGTTACAGAATTGTAATGGTCACTACATGAACTTGCCTTATTTGCTGTTTTAGACTGTGCTTGCTCTAAATAATAGTCTGTATGAATATGGCAGCCAGATATTTTGTGTGAGCTATTATTAAACCCATGGGAGGGCATAAGCATGTAGACACACAGTGTAAAGTGCACGCTGTTTGCTTAGTAAACACATCTTACTATTTTCTGATGGACAGATGCCAGTATTTTTCTGTGATGCTTTAATGCATGTTTTTGTGACCCAAACAATTTTCTGTTTTGGAAAGAAAATAGGAGGTGAAAAGGGAAGAATACATTAGGAGGATGAGTGCAAGGCTAAAATATAACTTTTCATAGAAATAAACATAGGAAATAATTTTTTATAATAAATACATTGATAAATAGGTTTGAACAAATAGACCAAATCAAGCACTTTATTTGTATGAGCTCAACATCTTGTGTCATCTTAACAAGACCAGATTAAATTAAAGGCAAAGAGAGAAGCCTATTATTCATATATATGCATTATGAACCAAACATACCTTTAGAATGCTGTAGCTACACTGATGCAGAACATATCTTGGTTAATCACTGGGCTGAGTGGTTTTGCTGAAAAAACAATTCTAAAATTATGATAATGAGGCTCTGTTCCCCTCTGTCAGGACACTTCTCTTACTCTAATTATGCACTGCTCCAGCCTTGTCCTGCCCAGCATAAGCCGAGAATACATCATCACTGTATTGTCCCTGACAGGCAGAAATAATGAATCGCTGCAGCATCCGCCAGCTGCTGTGTATGAGTCATCCAGCTCAGGTTGATTAGTTTGACTGTTTGTTGGGGCCCGCTGTGACTGTTTGACTGTTGTGGGGGCCCTCTGTTGGACTGTTGTGGGGCCGCTGTGACTGTTGGGTGGCGCTGTTGGGTGGGGGCCGCTGTGGACTTTGCTGGTCGTGATGGGTGTGTGTGGGGGGGCCGCTGGTGGACTGTGTGACTGGTGTGGGGGGGGCCGGGACTGTTGTTGGGGGCCGCTGTGACTGTTGACTGTTGTGGGGGCCCGCTGTGACTGTTGACTGTTGTGGGGGCCGCTTCTGTTTGCGTGTTGGGGCCGCTGTGACTGTTGACTGTTGTGGGGGCCGCTGTGGACTGTTGACTGTTGTGGGGGCCGCTGTGACTGTTGACTGTTTGTGGGGGCCGCTGTGACTGTTGACTGTTGTGGGGGCCGCTGTGACTGTTACTGTTGTGGGGGCCCTGTGACTGTTGACTGTTGTGGGGCCGCTTGACTGTTGAACTTTGTGGGGCCGCTGTACCTGTGTGGGGGCCGCTGTGACTGTTGTGGGGTGTGGCGCTGTGACTGTTGTGGGGGCCGCTGTGACTGTTGGGGGGGCCGCTGTGACTGTTGTGGGGGCCTGTGCTGTTGACTGTTGTGGGGGCCGCTGTGACTGTTGACTGTTGTGGGGGCCGCTGTGACTGTTGAACTTTTTGGGGGCCGCTTGTGGACGTTTGACTGTTGTGGGGGCCGCTGTGCATGTTGTGACTGTTGTGGGGCCCCTTACTGTTGACGTTTTGTGGGTGGCCCCTGTGACTGTTGACTGTTGTGGGGGGCCGTGCTTTGACTGTTGTACTGTTGTCGTGGGTGCCCGCTGTACGGTGACTGTTTGTCGGGGTTGGGGCCGCTTGACTGTGACGTTGTGGGGGCCGCTGTGACTGTTACTGTTGTGGTGGTTTGCCACTGTGACTGTGGTGTTTGGGCCGCTGTGACTGTTGGGGGCACTGGTTGTGGGGGCAGCTGTGATGTTTTGTGGGGCCGCTGTATTGTGGGGGGTGGTGTGTGGGGCCGCTGTGACTATTTACGTTGTTGGGGGGGGGGGGCCCGCTGTGACGGTGTTGCTTTTGTGGGGGGCCGCTGTGGACGTTGACTGTTGTGTGGGGTGTAGGCCTCTGGTACTGTTGACTGTTTGGGGCCTCTTGTACTGTTGACTGTTTGGGGGGCCGCTGTGACTGTTACTTGGTGTGGTGGGGCCGCCGTTGACTGTTGACTGTTGGGGCCGCTGTGACCTGGTTGACTGTTGGGGGCCCTGTGACTGTTACTGTTGTGGGGTCCCTCTGGTGACCTGATTGACTGTTGTGTGGGGGGCCCCTGTGACTTTGCTGTTGGGGGGCACTGTTGACTGTGGGGGGGTCCCTGTCTTTGACTGTTGGTGGTGCCCTTGTGAACTGTTGACTGTTGTTGGGGGCCCCTTTACTGTTGCCGTTTGTGGGGGCCC